>OX438784.1:2354927-2994012 GCA_949316455.1 Acleris holmiana
GAAGGCGAGGCTGATGATGAGTATGGCACGCCACCGGATCACCGGCTAAGCTCGAGAATCGCTCGCGTCGGAGAGCTGCCATACGTTGTCTAGAAAGGTTGAAAATTAGTAAAATGTATGGTATATAAGTTGGTCCCATTGCCATTCGTTTACTTAACTAATCGAGTTACTAATGGTTAAAAAAATGTGATATTCGACATTTATTGTGGCTACGATAAGTGCACCAACAACAAATTATGTGTTGTGGTAATTTTATAACTTCTATGAATGTGTGCTTATTTGTATGATTTGTTATTCTTTATTTCACTAGAGGACAGTGTTATGTATGTTACAAATATGTAGGTAGATTCATATAAATGTACCCACGCATAACAATAAATCTACAGTCAGTCCAACTCGGTGTTTCATTACCAATAGACATAACATAGACATTATGGAAAACTAGGTCAGGGCCTCTATTCTACTGCGATAAAACGATATTGTGTTTGACGTGTTTTAGCATCGTTTTAACTCCGTCGTCATTATTATCAATGACATATGAGTTATCAAAACGTTGACAATACGGAAACTATATCCACATTTTGCAAAATCAGGCCAAGAAGTTTACTAGTGTATTAGTGACAGGTTGCAAGCCCATCGCCTAACAGTACTACAAGCCCTTATTCCCTTAAGTCGCCTCTTACGACATCTACGGGAAGACATGGAGTGGCACTATTCTAACCCGGCATCCACAACGGGGGTTTTCATAATATCTACAACATATTCAAAAGTCGTAAAAATCGGACACCGTTTAAGGCGTGAGCAAACGATCTCCATCTCAAGTTCTTCGCGTAGAAGCACATAAGGTCATCCCTTTTCTTTCTTTTGTGGATGTGGCAACGTATGTGCGTATCCCTACATTTTTCCTAATATCACATACCATTTCTGGTAATGATTACATGCCTTCGTATAGAGCTCAATAGGTAAGGTTAGGTTTATTTTATTACAATTCTAAATAGTTCACGGTTTCAGAAAAAATGCCTTTATGGCAAATAATCATCATGACACATGATATGTAAGGCATATAAACTTATGTCATATGAAATTCGGGCAAATGAAATTCGGTCAAACGATAGAGAACCGCATATGTGGCCTCCTAAACTACACCATACTTATCATACCATGACCGTACCATAAATGTCATAGGAAGGAGTAAGAAAAAAAAATTGTATCGAAAAGTACGAGACCATACCCACTAGACCGGACCCGTCACCGACCGTCACTTTCTATAGCAGTGGTGATACGTTCATAGAACGGTCATGGTATAGAACGGTGTAATTGGCAGAGACCTTAAAGGTACGGAACCCTAAAAAACAATCATACAACTATGTAGAAAACTCCGGCCTCGTTAGCGAACTAACTTGACAGTGTCACCAACTTAATACAACTCTTAATTGTCATGAGGTAACTAATAACTTTAACTACTTCTGGAGATCAAATAATCATCTATCAAGGACTCTATTACATATACTATACGATTCACATTCGCTTAACGAATGGGCATGTTTATTACTTAGAAACTTTTTAGTACTCGTATTTACGTCTTTCTGCCCGCGATTACGTCTGCGTGGACCATTCTACGGGAACAGTGTTTTTAAGAATAATAATAATCTTTATTACCGCAACCTAAAGAAAATAACGATGTCATCTGGTCTAAACTGAACTCTGAAAATGAGGAGGAAACTATTAAAAGTGTTGACGAAATGGTGAGCATCTTTCTCTTTTCCAGTCGAGCTTAAGAGACTCCTAAAGGAAAAACATAGAATAAGAATTAGGTGAAATAGTACAATCCTATGGATAAGTTGTCTTCAAATAGTTAAAACACGATGTAGACACTTGAATCAGAGGTGTTTGATGAATACATTCCAGAAATAGAGAGAGAGAGAGTATGAAATAGCCAAAATCTATAAAAAAAATCTGGTCATACATAAAACAAAAACGTAAAAATCAAAGTACTATAAATACCGAACAAATGAAACTTGATAGTGAAACTGGATTCAATGGCTCAGACACCTGTAAATTGTTTGCTTAACATTTCGCTTCGGTAAACAACAGGATGGTTGAGCTAACTAATACAGTGGAGGTCTCGATATTGGGCAATAACAGTTTTTTGTGCTCTTTACCATTCAAGATATCTTTAGTTACAAAAAAATGAAGGGGCTAGATGTACACAAGGGGTCCTGATGAGAGGGGGCCTTTCTTTTTGAAGGAATGTGCTGAACAATTACCCGAGCCCCTCAGATTAATCGTTAATAAATCCATTCCGAGCGGTCAATTTCATGTCATGTGGAAAGAATAGAAAATTGTTCCAAGTTTGGCCTCTATCCAAAATTATAGACCCTATGTGTATTTATATATTTTTCAATCCTCTCCACCAACATTTTCGAATCTCTGATCTACCCATTCCTATATAACCATGTAAAAATGCAAATTGTTGAGCAACAACATGGTTTTATTCAAGGAAAGTTCACCAACAGTAACTTGTTGCTTTTCATAGAATCGGTAATAAGCTACGTTGACAATAAAGTGCAGGTTAACGCAATATATACCGACTTCACTAAGGCCTTTGACATGGTTGATCATAAAATTCCATTGCAGCGACTCGATGAATCTGGGTTTTATGGGCCATTTCTTACCTGGTTCAAATCATATCTCGAGAATCGCACAAGTTACGTTTCTATCAACGGCAAAAAAATCGAGAGTTTTGAATTGATGTCTGGAATACTTCAAGGATCCCATTTGGGACCCCTTTTGTTAATGTATTCATTAACCTATTGGCTAGGTATTGCTTTGTTTACTTTACTTTGTCCTTTGACTTGACCTCCTATAAACAAACCTTTTTATTTTATTTTAATATTATTATTGTTTATTTAACCAGTTTCAAATTTTATGATAACCCATGGTGTTTTATTTTTTACGTTGTTTTGTGTTAAGTGTCACTTTGCGTGAATTCACCAAGCGGTTCCAACGGAGGACCAGCATTGGCTTTACGGCTAGCTAATGCTGAGTTGGGACCGTTTCGCAACAATTTCTCTGTGAATTGTTCTTTTTGTATGTATGTAATATAATGTTGTATTGTTGCGAATAAATGTCTCTTTATCTTTTGTCTTTATCTTTAATAGTATTACTCACTGTTAAATAGTTTCGGATGTTTTCATGTTTGCTGATGATCTCAAAGTAATTATGCCAATACGCTTAAACACAGACATCGAACTCCTGCAAGATCTAGATAGACTTGAACTCTAATGCAAAAATACTAAGATGATCCTTAATGCGGACATGAGCTTTCAGATTTTCATACTACGTAAACTGTAAAGAAATAAAGTGTGATATACGTTCGAAAGTTCTCAGATATTTTTTTATTTGAATGGAACAATAACTAATTACAAACCAAAACTTTCTTACAAATTAATACATATTTTGTAAAGAAACAAACACACATATTTAGGCTGTCAAACACATTAACCTCCTTTGCGTGGCGCAGAGGGTAAAAAGGCAATAAATAAATGGTAAGGGGGGGGACACTTGAATCTAACAAAAATTTGCGCTTTAAAGCTTAATGTTACTTCAATTAAAAACTGTTTTCACAAACTTGTAATATTTTTGAAATACCTATCCAACGACACGCCACACTATAGGGAAGACGAGAAAAAAAACAATACATCGCCACGGGGAGGTACTCTTAATTATTTTTTTTTACTTTTTATTGTACCACTTTGTTGGTGTGAATTATATGCATATTCGTACCAAACTACAGCTTTCTAGTACTAAGAGTCTCTGCGCTAGGCTGCGGACGGACGGACGGACGAACGAACATGGCAAAACTATAAGGGTTCCTAGTTTGACTACGGAACCCTAAAAACGGCAAAAATTATGCATTTGTTGTATGGTAGCCCCACTCAAATATTTATTTTATTCTGTTGTTCTGTTACTGTTGTGATATTGGCAACAGAATTACATCATCTGTGAAACTTTCAACTGTGTATCTATCACGGTTCGTGAGATATAGCTTGGTGACAGACAGACAGATAGTCAGTGGAGTCTTAGTAATAGGGTCCCGTTTGGGTACGAAACCCTGAAAAGAGGTACTAAAATATACTAGGTACTCGTACATGAAATATCCTTTAATATCGTTTTATCCAATTGTCTGAGTTTTTCCCTGACGCGCCAGAAACGGGATAGGTGCTCGCTAACTAGGCGTAGTTACGCAAAAGGATGCAACGCAAAAAATCCTTAATTGTAGTATTCGACACTATTCTCATAGCAGTACAACTCAAGTTTAAACGAATTTTCTCGTATAACGTCGAACTGCGCCATTCGCAGAAACTTAGTTCAACTTGTTAACACTAAATTGGGAGCGTTTCGAATCCTGCATCTGATTGATCGAATTTAAATTCCAACAGAGTTTCCAACAAATTAACTCTAGCTCTAAACTACAATTTAACTGTGGTTACAATTTATCTGTGATGGAGACTGTGTTAGAAGTGAAATCTCTGATAGGTAAACAGCTCGCATTTCATTGAATTAACGAGCAGCAGTTTCTCGAGGTCACATACAACAAACGTGTTTTTTTTTGCCGTTACAGACAGAATAGTTAATATAGTGTCTTATGTTGTATAGTTAATGGCACGGAACCCTTCGTCCGCGAGTCCGACTTGCACTTGGCCGATTTTAATATAGCCTATAACACATACACGGACCCAGGGTCTGTCTGGATCGCTACCACCATCTTATCCATTAACCACCCGACAAGCAACAGTGTTCGTATTGTTGTTTTCCGGTGTGAGGATAAGACTACCGGTGAAATTACTAGCATAGAGGCACTCTACCTTAGTCCTCAGGGTTGGCAACGCATTTCAGGTCTTAGGATTATAGTCTTGAGAATTCAAATGTCTATGGGTCTCAGATTCTACTTACCATCAGGTGGTCTGAGCGCTCATTTGCCTTCTTCATAACATAATATAAAAAAACCTTCTTGAAGAATAATACGTCAACAAAGGACTTAAATATGAAATGCCTCTATGCTAGTTTTATCACCCGTTGTCTAACCCCCGGACCGGAACACAACAATGCAAACACTGCTGTTTAGCGGCAGTTTAAATGGTAGGATGATGGCAGTGATTCGGACGGACACGGCAAAAGGTCCGCCTACCACTAAAATAATTTTAATTTAAAGTATGTTTGATTCAAATGAAACCTTATTAACCAATCTCTTAAAACTCATTATTCAGTGAGTGGCTGCACTGTTTTCACTGTAAATCCACAGCTAGCAGACACCTGCGAAATATCGTCGCAAACGAAAACTTTTGACGTTTCCGAGAGTAATCTGTAATAGGACCGGCGCGGAGCAAATACGGTTGAGAAGTCGACAAATTTTATGTTTGCTAAATGTTATGAAAAGTATGTTATACATAAAATTTTACTTCTAATATAATAATTTAAACGATTTTATTTTTATGTCAGACTAGCTTCTGTCCGCAACTTCGTCCAGGTAGATTTCGACTGTCGTTATTCCCTCGAGAACTTAACTTTTCCGAGGCAAAAATTAGCCGCTTAGTAGCAGCAGGGTATAAGCTATCTTCATTCCAAATTTTATCCAAATCCATTTTGCCGTTGCTATGTGAAAGAGTTTCAGTAACATCGTGCGGCTTGCATGTGTGAGTGCCTTGACCGTACGCGCCACGAGCCCCCACAAGCAAACTCAACAGGACGGACCGAGCCGATTTAGTCTGGGCTGCGCATTCGTTGTTTTTGGTTGCTTGCGTGTTAAGTTACCTAAGACACGGGCTTAGCCTAGTTTAGGAGCCAGTAATATCCATTTAGCAATATGTCATGTCTCTTTTTAACAATAGTGGTGTCTTTATGTACTGCTTACTGATTAAGATTACTGTTGTAAAAAGAGAAATAAATAAATTATGTCTTATGTCCTAAGTATCCAGCGACGCGAATTGCTGCAACCCTAGCGCCCAAGCGGCTATAGGTAACAGATACTTCTAAAGGGCCGGAGACGACTATTTTTCTGTTTAAACTTAAGTTTGCTTCTTGCTCACTTGTTATGAACGACACGTTGGTCTAGTTGGGAGTGACCCTGCCTCTGAAGCCAGCGGCAGGACCGCTGGTTCAAAACCCGGTAAGGGCAGATATTTGTGTGATGAGCACGAATATTTGTTCCTGAGTCTTGGATGGAATGTATTTCTCTATATATGTAAGTATGTTTATCATTGTCTAGTACCCATAGTAAAAGTCTACAGCTTAGTTTGGGACTAGGTCAATTTGTGTGAGATTGTCCCCTGATATTTATTAATTACTTTTTTACTTTTTTTATCATCTCCACAGATTACAATGCCCTTTTACTCCCAACCCCTACCTGTCAGACAAACTCTGCAAATTAAGCCGATTTCCTGAGACACAACAAACGTCCTAATTTACGAAGTTAGACAAAATATTATATAACTCGTGTAAATTGGAACTTTGACTTAATAAAATGTCCGAAATTTTCAGCTAATTAGCTGAACTGTTTTGTTGATTACAAACTCATTAAAAAAGTTTATGCACGGGGTAAGAAACAAGATGAATAAGCATAAATGTTTACCACCATCTTAGCCTTAAACCTTCCATCAAACAACAGTGTTCGCATTGTTATGTTTCAGTGCGGGAGTAAGACAACCGTCAAATGACCAGCATAGTGACACTCCATCTAAATCCTTAGGATTGACAACGCATCGCCAGTCTTGAGTTTGTCATCGTATGATTGCAAATCTCTAAGTCCATTTTCCATCAGGTGGCCTTTGTGCTCGTTTGCTTTCTCTAAGGCATAAATAGGTTGAATTTCTAAATCTCAACAATTCAAGAATTGTCCAATCCTATTTTGGATTAATGGATTTCACAGTATTACGAGCATAAACTCTTCAAGTCAAAAATAATTTTACCTAATTAGTTTTTCCTCCGTCAAAGTGTAATGTGTAACGAAGGAATGGAATTTCGGTTCATAGAATTGTTAGCATTGATTTTTGTAATCATTGAGAGAGTTATTTGCTTTTGTGAAACTTAACTCGGAATTAAGGTAACAATTTATTTCCGACATTAAATTAACTTTTTAAGTGTAATAAATCAATCTTTTAAACCTTATGCATTGTGCGTCAGTAACTAGATGTAGATCGTTTTATAAGAGCTAAGGTATAAGCAATATCAATTCCAAATTTCATCGAAATCCGTCCAGCCATTGCAGCGTGAAAGTGAACAAACTAACACACACACAAACTTTTGCATTTACAATATTAGTAGGATTGGATGAAGAACAAACGAAATTCATCAACATTCATGCTACATTTATAATCTGGTCATTCAAGCGAATTTTTTTTCTTATCTTATCCTACACTTCGATCCTTTTAGGATCTTTTGTGCAATTATTATTCAGCTGTTCGAATGTACAGGTTTCCTCACGATGTTTTTCCTTAACCGTAAAGTACTTAAGTTATAAAACCGTTGGTACATGGTGACCGCGGCGGTTCAAACTTAGTGGTCCTGATATCCGTGTTACACGCGGAACCGTAGCTCCGTGATCTTAGCACCGGCGGTGCTAAGTTCCCGAACTACACGGTCACGCCAAGATACGTATCCGTGACTGCGTTCAACTACGTATCTGCGGATCTCGGCTCCGGCTCCGCTCCGCACGGTTATTGAATGAAAGCTTATCGAACGGAGCCTTATTAGTAGGGCTTGCAATTCGAATATTCGAATAATTCTAATATTCGGCTCTTTTTAATATTCGAATAATGCGGCGAATAGTATTCGAATATTCGAATATTTATGGTTATTTGGACGGACGGATGTAACATCGCCCGGGGATGGTCGGCTGTATCTGTCTCACTCCCCGATCCCATTCACCCACCTCCCACCTACTCTGTACTCTTACATTATACTGTATAACAAAATTCACATATATCATTATTGTTTCATGTTTATTACATTAATAATTTAACACATACATATATTTTACCATTTTCATTATTTTCTTTTAGTTATGTTGTTGATTCTGACTTTTTTTAATTGAAGTACATAATCTTTGTGCAATTGATACCAAATCGTTGCTGTTCGTACATTCAGTGGTTTTTAACACAATAATATTTAAATTCAAGTTTTTTTTTATTCATTCTATAAAGCCAAGGACGTATTATTTATTTAAGATGTTAATGTTGATTTTTTGAGCTTTCAGACTGGTAATAAATAAAAATAAGCATCCAAACCTGTTTTTCTTGAATTTTTAAGATTATTCGAATAGTATTCGAATTATTCGAATATGTCCAAATTAAAAGTCGAATATTCGAATATCTGAATCTATCGAATATTTGCAAGCCCTACTTATTAGATATGTGATATGTGTTCTAGTTTATTTTTATTTGTCAAGCTTTAGTTATATTTTTCTTTTTAGTAATTAGTGGTATTATTCTATTTTCTACATAACCAGCCATTATGTATGAGTTTAGACAAGGACTTGCCGAATGCATTGCATGAATATGAAAATGGACCCAAGAATAATAATATTTCTTTATTATTTATTAACTCCCTGGTAAGAAACGAAACAGGTCGATCAACGCAACATTTTAAAAGTTTGTCAAGTGAAAATATAATAATCATTTACTCTGTTATTCATTATCATTACTGACTGGACAACCCTTTGTCGGTGAGAATACAAAGAAGTAGTTGCACGTGCAGATAAAGATAACAATAGTTTGCGGGCAATTAATAACCTTTATAAGCAGCTTTGGGTTTACCTGTTAAGTACCATGTGTATCTATTGTTCGTGAAGTCGAGTGAAAGAAAGAAGTGGCCATGTTATTTTGTTTGATTTGAAACAAACACTCAGGTTTTTTTTGCTATTTTGGTGGGGGCTGTTTCGAACTTGAATTCATAGGATATGTACTCATAGGTCATTATTAAGTAAGACACAGTCAGTGAACCTTGCGAGACATACCTAAATAGTGCAGTTCATTTTTTTAAATGTTGATTTACTTAAAAAATGTTCATTATAGTGTTGTTTTATTATACGAATTATTTGAATATACATATTTTACAATCTGTATTGGTCTATTATTTTAGCCTCCAACAAAATATTTATATTTATATAATGACTCATTAAACCAATTTTAAATGCAAAAGCAAAGAAACTGAAATCAAAAACACGACTATCGCATTACATTCGGAGGTCTTAAAGACACTCATAAAATCTTCATTAAACGTCACGGTCACGGGCGGATCGGATCTACGTGTAAATAATAAACGTATCTCCGTGTAACACGGAGCTACGTATCTTAATTACACGTAGCCGAATTTCACATGTCGAACGGGCCGGATCTCTGTTGCCGTGTTACTCGGTAACGGAGATTCGGCTACGGGTACACGAAACACGGACACGACCAGGAGCCCTAGTTTAAACTCGGTGCCTTACGATCACGAGTCGACCCCCTAAGCCACTAGGCCATCGACGCTCTAAGTGTCACTAGCAAAATAACGACTATAGTTATATATGTAGTAGTTTATGTAAGTTTAAGTATATATACTTACAGTTAGATGTGTAAGTATATATTTCTGTATCTATTTATGGAGATATTCGTCAGACAGACAATCAGACAAAGAGGTCAAACTAAACTAATTATACCAACGTTCCTTGCCAAATCACTCTAATGCTTTTGAGCTTGAGAATTTCTCAAGTTCATAAATGCGACTTAGTTTAAAGATTAAGCGTGAGGGCCCTCGGCAAATTAACTATAAGAGAAATTCCACATAATGATGTAGCAGAACTTCTGACGTTACAAATTTCATGCGTACGATAGATAAGAAAACGTGGTGTTACGAAACAATGGACAAGTATATATTGTATTCTCATTATAATAGAATATTATTATTAAAATATTAATGCCCTGCCCTGCTCTGTATGGTTGCCAGATTAGAATAGTGCCACTCCATGTCTTCCCGTGGATGTCGTTAGAGGCGAGTAAGGGAATAAGGGCTTGTAGTACTGTTAGGCGATGGGCTTGAAATAAGAGAACAAAATAAGTTTGTGCTCATATTTCTGACAGTTCGCGTCAACCACACAGCCAACGTTATTAATTATTATTTGGATCTGTGTTGCTCAGACTTAAGGTATATTTTAAGTTAATTTAGAAGGTTAAACATATATAGATATAAGCAACACGGTCACTTTTTCTCTATAATTTTGTATGGGACCTTGAATCTAGTAGTAATTTTTGATGGTAGGGCCTAGTCCCAAACTACATACTTATATAGAGAAATAACTTGACTATTGAGTTTCTTTCAGCTCTCAGCAGGTGGTCTCTGGGGAAGCAGTAGATTTTTAAAGTATAAAGTGCCTGTGCAGCCTTCTTACTGAATAAATATAATAGTATATCTCTTTTATTTAAAAAAAACATTGAAATCCTACAGCCATTTTGAAGTTTAATTCATGTGACCGCTTACTGGCTAAATCAATGACGGATGGTCAATATACTCGTGCTCATCACACAAACATTGCTCTTAATAAAGTCACCTTTTTAAAAAATCTCCCACGTAATAAAACATTTAAAAACTAATATGAAGAACTTGTCCTATTTTTAGATCTTGTCTAGGTAAAGAAATTGATATAATTTTAAGAAATATTTAATTTGTAAACAGTAATTGCATTGTGAGCAGAGGAAGACCAAGAAGGAAGACTTTTGCCTAACACCGGGACAAAAATAGCTCTATAACATTAAGATTTAAATCGACATTAAAACTAAATCTAGAAAATTCTTGTACAACGTATCTTTTATTGTCTTCTTACATCATAGTCCAAATTCTTGTCACACATATTCAGAACTTACACAGCACATCATTTAACTTCCAACTCGTCCTTAGGCTGTTAGAAACAACTTGCTAAGACAGCCAAAATATCAGGGGTTTCACGTAATTAGCTAACACAAAACAGAGTTAACTTTGGCAGGTTTAAATTATCCATTTGTTTATGCCTCTGTTGCTATATGATCCTACATTGAAGGAAGATAATGAAGCATTCCAGAGCTTCAAATAATCTGAGGATCAAATATAAGGGTCATACATAGATTTAGGTTAGCGTCTTTCCTGTGGACACGCCGGAAGTTAACGTTTTTAAGGCCTAATTTTCTGGCAAAGTACTAGTTTCACCATACGATGTTAACCACTTAACAGACGAATGTATAAACTAACAGTCGATTAACATTGATTAAATTTAACGTCGTATAGTAAAATTGGTACTAAGCCCATTCCCGCATAAACGGCGTCAGAACTGCTTTAGATATATAAAAAAACTTGTATGCACACAAGCTATTAACTATTGACCACAGGAAAGACAACTTTTGTTTTTAAGAGTGTGTATGACCCATAACCAAACATGACTTTGACATTTTACAATATATCGCTACGCTGTGCTTTGTAAAATTTATATCAAATTGGGTTTACTAGAATTATAAGTGTGTTTCAGAAAGATTGACATAGTTTTGTATAGCATAATGATAATTTAGAAATATCTTTTGGTTGATTTACCTTTCGCATGTTCCCTTGAGCATACAATCACTTCGTATTATTTACTAATTCAGAATCATATTTTTAAACTCCAACACCGAAATACAGGAATTGAATCATCTGACGATTCATTAACGCAATTATACTCTCAAATTTTACCCTCTTTAAGAAATGTAATTGTACATGAATTTTATCCTCAACCTTTACCCTCTATTCTCGCAAACATTACTCAAACCTCAGACGTAATCCAGGTTTTACGAGAGCCAGACTGATTACGCCTACCGACTGCGCCAGTGAAAACACTTGGTACATTTACAACTTTGCCCTAAAGTCTCGGCCACGATAGAGTTCCAGTTAAAAGTGTATTAGATGAGCCACGTTTCAAGGCAAATACACCAATAATAGACATCCTACCAAAAACATTAAAAGAAGTATATTTTAAAATTACGGCGTCATGACCGGGAGACTGATCGACCGCCCGCCTGCTCCGGCCGGGCGACCCCCCCCCCCATCATCATCATCATATTATTTTTAATTTCTTCTTTAATAACACTATTTGCTGTTGACTGTTGGAATGGGAAAATTATTAGCAACTAGCGGACCGCCAGTGGCTTCGCCCGCTGCAAATTTCTGACATTCCCGGTGGATTTTTCAATTATTTTCGCACATTTTAAACCTTCCCTGGACTATGACAAACATTTTAAAACCAAAATCAGCCAAATCTTTCTCGAGTTTCAGCGAGACAAACGAACAGCAATTGATTTTTATATATATATATATATATATATATATATATATATATATATAGAAGATTAAGGAGTTTCTATAGCCATCTTCCATATCCATGATCATACCAGCATTATAGTACCATATTATTCTATTATAATCAAAATCGCACAAGTTTGCAACATTTCAAGTCAATCTGATGACTATTAAGTAGGTGGACATCGATTTTCTAGTTTTGTTTATATTGCTTAGACAAATGTTAGTTAGTAATCGCTCAGTCAGTCTTCAGTCCAGCTGAAAAATGTGAATTGATATAAGCATTTGTTGCAGACTGTACCGTTTTGCAGTAATCGTCTGCTTATTTAGTCCAAACAAACAAAACCTAACTCGGTAGTGCTACGTTAATTATCATAATATTCATTAACAAAAACTGCTTCTTCTTCCATAATTTGTTCCTGATTCATCATATTCCAAATCGGTCATCTTCCAAACTTGTCAATTTCCTAACTGGTCATATTCCTAACTCGTCATATTCCAGATTCGTCATACCATGTATAGCCTGCACAAATTTATTATAGAAATCCTCTCTGGTAAATGTTATGATTATTCCATTATTTGCCAATTCTTTTGGACTCCACCTTAAGTAAATTATTGTCTAATAGCCGTAGTACACAGTATCACTACCAAGTACAATTACTTAACTACAATCTGTCCCGAAGTCCATACTTATTATTTCTGTAAGCACGTGTCCGCGATTTAATTTGACTGTACAATAAAGATTTTGATAGATGACGAATCTGGAATATGACCAGTTAGGAATATGACCAGTTAGGAAATTGTCGAGTTTGGAAGATGACCAATTTGGAATATGACGAATCAGGAACCAATCGATTCCATCTCTAGATCAACTCTTACACAAAAAAAATGCAGTATAATGTTCACATAAGCGAATATAATGCTTAAAGTATAAAATTTAATACATGAGTGTGCTTTTCGTCGCTTGCTCACTGCTTGTGAAAACTGCATGGAAAGTAAGAATTCCCTTCTACCTTTCGATTTTTCAGTGAAACTGGTGATGGGCAAGGATATGCGAGACGACAAATTGAACTATACGTTAGTGTCATTTTCTACGGTATTACGGATGCATAGAGAGTTTATTAACTCAACAACGCAAATATAATTCTCGCGATGCCTTGCGAGGATGCGTTCCCGCGTAAACTAGCTTGTTATGCGAAATCCTTTAGTTGGTTTGAGTTTTCTATTCATATTTTGTAATTGTAACTGTTGGTTTTCCTACAAATAAATGAAAACATTACTCATAATTTATTTTATTATTTATTTAATTGTCTCAATGGTGCGCCAGGGAGTTTAAAACTAGGGAATGCAAATAACCGGTTAATAACCGAATTTAGTATGCAAATGACGGTTAATAACCGGTTTTAACCGGTTATTTGCATTCTCTAGTTAAAATCCATCAATGTTTTGATAGTTCTCGATCTCGGTTAGTATTGACGTTGGATAGTGCACTACTATTTATTTTTAAGTTTAGTCTTGTTCGGTGTGGACAAATATTTTTTTCGTCAAATGTATCATTCATTTCCCAAAAACATCATGTTTCTGGGAAATGATTCATTTGAAGAAAAATAATTTGGCCAAACGCCTGTTTACTGTTACTTGTTTTTTCTGTTAATTAAGGTTAGTTTTTTAAGTCAGGGTCCCTCTGAAAATCAGCGCCGCGGTTTGACTGCGGCACAATGCTGAGAGGGATCCTGTTCAACGCAATGATTTCTGGTTTTCATATGTTTATTTTTTGTTGTGTTGTGTAGTGTGCGTTGAATAAATATTTTCTATTTCTATTTCTATTTCTATTTCTAAACGGCAGAGATCTGTTCAATTGGATACCATACTCGTGACAGCCAAAAAAAACTTCGCCGGTGGAAAAGCACCTTCATTATCGTCCTTTCACTGTAAAACATCTCACAACAATCTAAAAGTGTTATGTGACCGCGCCCCAAGAAAGAATATTCCTCGACGTAAATATTACGCCAAAGTAAAGTGTTTGCCTATTTACTGGGCTTTTTCATTATATTTCCTTAAACGAAATCTCACTAATCCTAATTCTTTGTTGTACGTTATACCTCGGAATATGTAAGACTAAAATTATTTCTTGTCGGAGCTCGCAAAAAGTTTACGTCGGACGAGGTGTTACTAGAAGTGTCTTTGGGTATGTTATTGTTTTTAAAAAATTAAATAAGTTACAGCAATAATAGGATTTTTAATAAAGAAAATATATATCTTATTTTACTTTTCGTGTTCTCTCCGTGGCTTTTGGTTTATTTTATTTTATTTGGTACAATAACATGATGTTAACACAATTATATAAAAACACAAACCACAATCCAGATCAATTTAAGTTAACAACACTATTACAATTGTACACGATATTTGTATAAATTTATAGTTCGTACAGGACATTTTATTTAACAAAAATATAACGACGCCCCCGAGCAAGAAGTCGGTAATGTGATATTATGGACATTTTATTATATATTTTTTTCCGATTTTTTTTAATGCAATTGATGAAGATAGTTAACTAGATTTACAAAGTAGTAGTTTGTTTCTAAATGTATGACATAAACGTTCAAAAATGTCTATGTCAATGTTCAAATTATTATAAAGACGTGAAGTTTGTATTTGTATTTTATTTTCTTCATGTAAATTTGCTTGATTGTTGTTTTTTCAACAACTGTTCAACTTCGTGTATATTTTTTTAATTTGTTTTTACTTATGCGTAATTTAGTGGTGGTAGGACCATGTGCGTGGTCCGTCCGGATCGCTACCACCATCTTATCCATTAACTACCCGCCAAGCAACAGTGTTCGCATTGTTGTGTTCCGGTGTGGGGATAAACCACCGGTGAAATTACTAGCATAGAGGCATTCCATCGTAGTCCTCAGGGTTGGCAGCGCATTTGAGGTCTTAGGATTATAGTCTTGAGAATTCAAATGTCTATAGATCTCGGATTCCACTTACCATCAGATGGCCTGAGTGCGCCTTCTTAACATAAAAAAAGAAAAAAAAAACTAGCTCACTGACTAATTCAAACAAGGCCGAACTCGACGGACCTTCATGTAGCTGTTGAGGAGTTCATTTGCCTACATTGAATTCACAGATTAGCGTTCTCGAAAATATTTCAGCCCTGTAGAATCTTTTTTCCCTTCCTAGTGACAGTTAACAGATAAACCTTGTTTTCATTTTGTAATCATAACTACAAGTTGGTGGAATGCCTGAATAGGGACACAGAGATGGCCTGGGGATGGAGGGGAGAGGCCTTTTCATATTTTTTAGGGTTCCGTAGTCAAACTAGTTTTACAAATAGTTTTACCATGTCCGTCCGTCCGTCCGCAGCCTAGCGTAGAGACTCTTATAATAATAGTACTCAAAAGCTGTTATTTGGCATGAATATACATATAAGTCACGCCAACAAAGTGGTACAATAAAAAGTTGTAAAAAAATATTTTTAGTGTACCTCCCCTACACGTAACGTGGGGATGTTAGGCTACCTGATGGTAAGTGAAATCTGAGACCCATAGACATTTGAACTCGCAGGACTAAAGTCTCAAGACTGCAATCTTAAAACCTCAAATGCGTTGCTAACCCTAAGGACTAAGATGGAATGCCTTTATGCTAGTAATTTTACCGGTTGCACAGCAATGGGACACACACAAACACAGGCTAGACTTGCAAAAAAAACTAGTTGAGACGGCGACGCAAAATGAGCTGGACTTTTGTATAGGCAGAAATTACGCGACTGACAACTCAAAAAATTACGCTCGTCTGACTTCACTCTAAGAATAAGGGAAAACAAAACGTATGTATTCTGTGCAAGTCTTTTACAATTAAAACCAGCCCCCTATTTCACCATCATGACAATGACAGGTGACAGGTGACATTTCAG
Organism: Acleris holmiana; assembly: GCA_949316455.1. Classification (NCBI taxonomy): domain Eukaryota; kingdom Metazoa; phylum Arthropoda; class Insecta; order Lepidoptera; family Tortricidae; genus Acleris; species Acleris holmiana. Next base: position 2,371,186 of record OX438784.1, read on the forward strand.
TGTACATGGCGTAGCTGATATGAATCCCACTGACGTAAAAGCTTGTTCATTTTGCAATGTAATGCGAATTGTCACCTGTCACCTATCATTGTCAAAATGGTGAAATATGAGGCTGATCTAGTCTATAACACGTGTCGAGTGACAATTCAGTATACATTGCAAAGATAACACGATGGTATATCACTTGGTCTTATATAAGCTGCGCCATGTACAGTGAAATGTCACACCTGTCGCTCTGTCATCGTCGGATGGTGAAATGGGTACGTATCATAATAAACAACGTTCAAAATGCATAATAGTTCATAATGCATAATGGTAATAATATAATAATAGTTATTTTTCCGAAACCGTATTTTTTTTAGGATTGTAATAAAACAAACCTAACCTAACCTGGGTTCTAAACAACGGCCTTTTAAAAAATCCTGAAAAGTCTACGGGTTCAGAAATAAACCTATAGTATATTATAACCATTATGTTTTATATACTGGGGGGTTATCATGAGCTTGCTTTGCAGTTCTGTTTACGCTCAGAGAAAAGGACAGAGCTATATAACCGCCATAGCTCTGTCCTTTACGCTGACCGTAAACAGAACTGCAAAGCTACCTCATGATAACTCCCCTGTTATGTATTTTGAACTTTATTTATTATGATTTATACCCATTTCACCAACCGACGATGACAGGGCGTCAGGAGACATTTCAGTGTACATGGAGCCTAATATAACACCAAGTGATGAACCACCGTGTTATCTTTGCAATGTATACTGAATTGTCACATGACACGTGACATTGACTACATCAGCCTCCTATTACGCCATTTTGAAAATTATAGGTGATAGGTGACATATTGCAAAGTTAACAAGATTTCACGTCAGTGGGATTCATATCGGCTTCATATTCAAACATGTCGCTTCTAGTTAGCTCAGAAAAGGTTCAGTTTTTTCGGTTCCCTTTTGTTATTTTCCCTTGTCCGTTGGAAATCTTCGTATCGCGTGATACCCAGCTAATGCATGGTTAGAATTGAGCCTAATGTACTCGCATTATTGAGGCGAGTAAGATGTAACGATGTAAGTTTCTAAATAAAGTTTGTGTTATAATTGTAATTTTTGAGACAATTCATTATTAAATTAATTTTTTTTTGGAATTGAAATGAATAATCTTTTTGTTTAATATTTATTGTAGTCATTGTTCAGTATAAGACATTTGAAATCGAATGCTTTATTTTAATTATACTAATAGGGGGTCGAGTAAATACCATTGCAGCGGTGAAACTTCAATACGGCGTAACTAACAAATTCATTAAATAAGTTGCAAAATACTTCCTAATAAGCATACCTGGGATAACCCGGGGCATCTGTACGAAAGTGATGTTGCAAAATATTTTATCGATAAAAAATATTGACATTAATGTTGTTCGACATAAATAAATATTACTTATTTTCTCCTCATTTGGAAATAATACAAATAAATAAATTAAAACGTATATTTATGTAATTATTTTTAAATCATTTTCATGATATACAATCAATATTTTTTCCATATTCGTCAGTATTAATGATTGCCTAACTACTAAACGTTCTCTCAACATCCACAGTGGTCAACGGGGCATTCTTAAAATATTTATAATGACTCAAAGCCAATTTGAAATTTCTTCACCTTTTATAAGACTGTTTACTTTTTTCATGGTGTCATAAACAGTATTTAACATCGATATCTTTTTATCGATATCAAATCCCTAGAACTTGTCCCGAGCTATCCCAGGTATACTAATAAGTAAGTCAGTAAGGCACATTTTGCAATTTATTGAATTTTTTAATTACGCGGTATTGCAGTTTCACCGACGATTAGTCAAAATTATTATCTGGATCCTTAATATCTTTAAAGTGAAATCAGGTTTTTACTAAGAATGAACAAAAATTTTTTTTTACTATTTTGTAATGTTTTAAAAGAAGAGTATCGCAACAGATCAAACTAACAACGCTATTTCAATCTTAAGTCAAGAGAAATTCTGAAATTGTTAAACTTTATTCCGTTTTTCTTTGTTTATGGCTTATGGTGTTGCAAGGAGGGATAACGACAGGCATGGGACACGTAGATAAATGTGCCGTCTTTACGGTAACGCAACTAGAAAGTAACGAGATAGCGCGTAACGAAAACTACGCTGCCTACCAAAGAAGGCGGCTAACTGCAATGTGGTAGTCGAAGCATTCTATACTCTATTAGTTACCACATTAAATTGAAAATGCTTTATACTATTAGTATGTAGTTAGCCACTTTCTTTGGCATCACGGCAGTAACGTAGTAAAATTCCGTTGATGATCTTGTAAGGGCAACTGGGACTGATTTAAATGTTGAGAATATTAAATGTAATAAGTATATTTAAGTGTAACGTAGAAGAACTTTTTATGTTTATTTGCTTTACTGTTTTTTATCGAAATTTATATACTTAACGTAAAAATTAGTATATTAAAAAAAAACTATATTTCTCATAATAATATTTGTATATCCATACTTTATTGTTATAAATGAGAAAGTAACTTTGTCTGTAAGTCGTCTAACTGTTTGTTACGCTTTCACGGTTAAACTGGTGATGTTTTTGACGAAATTTGCTAAAGAGCTAGTTTGAGTCCCGGGTAAGGACAAAAGCTACTTTTTTGCCGAGAAATTGGACAGTTCCTAAGGATATAGCCATAAATGACTTCTACGCGGACGGAGTCGTGTTAAACAGCTATTAAATAATTAAAAAAAAAAACAAAAAAATACAACCGGCACCCACTACCCTGGCTAAACCTGGTATTTAGGTGTTTTATTTCCATACATTGCTCATAAACGTGGAATAACGGTAGAGTAGCTTATGCCATGTATTGTCCTTATCCTGTAATTGTGACATTTGCATCCGACAGAAAGTGACAAAGCATGGAATAACATGAAACTACCCTACGGTTATTCCACGTTTATAAGTAAGGGGCTACGTGTTTCAAAAAACATAATACGTTAATTAAAACCCATAACATTACTTAAAAAGCATTCACGCAATAAATATTAGTTTTGAGAATCCAAATGTCTATGGGTCTCAGATTCCACTTACCATCAGCGCTCGTGTGAATTCTCCTTAACATAAAAAAAACCCACTGACACAGTAAACTTCATTCAAAAAAGTAACTCCGCAATGATACATTATTCGATAGTATCAACTCGACTCAAATAATCCCTAGTGCTCTTTATATCTCTGCAATCATCAAAGCTCGGTATCGGTCGCTTTAGTAGGTCAAACCGCAATGCTCTAAGGGGCGGTCAACCATCGTCCATCCACTGCGGAATATTATAGCACTGTGCCACAGATTATATAATAGTACTGTTGGCGTACAACAGTTTTATTTATTCTGTATTTGGTATTTTAGGTTTTTAAATAAAATAATAGCCGGAGCTAATATAAAAACTTGTTGAATGTTTATTGACATTATTTGCAGTGTTGCCAATACAATAGCACAAAATATTAAACTTAAAAATTACTCTTGTGTTGCCATGCAACATAGCTCCCCCTCATAGAAGACAACATTAAGTGGACTGTATAATTATAAATTGTTCGAATGTCATTCTACAAGTAATAAGCTAAACAAAACAGCATTATAGAATTAGGCATAGCATAACTTATGTAACAAGGTAACAAACCTTAAAATATTTTTAGTCATACTTAAGACTAAGTAACAAAACATAAGATATTATATGCAGATCTTAAGACTATTAAATCACAATGATCCTACGCGCACAGCCTCATAATAATGCAATACTTAAATTAACATTGAATTTGCATCTTGTACAGAGTTTAATATCTATCAAGTCCTTATCTAAAATGGAATAACCAAGTAAGTACTTAGGGTAACACAATAGTCAGTCAGTCTTATAATTAAAATTAATTACACAACAGGTAAATTGAGTAACAAACCCTAGTTATTACTGGTCAATAGGTAGGATGCAGACTTTAGTAATAGACCTTACATGTGTATTACCATTTGAGGTGATGACCTCAAGAGCACGGACTTTATCATCAGCACCAGGGAAGACTCTGGTGACCCTTGCAGTAGGCCAGAGAAGGGAAGGGCTATTTATTTCTACCAGCAGTACCAACATGCCAGGTTTGATATTTGGTTGATCCTGTCTCCACTTAGGTCTGTTTTGTAACATATTTAGGTATGTTTTAGACCACGCTTTCCAAAACTGCTGCTGCATACTTGTGCACAATTTCCAAAATTTTAACCTATTAGTAGGGGTAGAGCTAATATCTTGTTCAGGGTAGCTATTAAGAGGTGCGCCCGTTAAAAAATGACCTGGCGTGAGAAAGGAAAAGTCATCCTTGTCTACAGGAGACATCGGGGTCAGTGGACGCGAGTTGAGCACGCCCTCTATCTGCACCAACACAGTATTTAACTCCTCGTAGGTGAGTACGGCTCGCTCGATCACGCGCTTGAGGTGATGCTTCGTGCTTTTAACAGAAGCCTCCCATAGGCCTCCAAATACCGGACTATAGCTGGGAATAAAGTTAAAGTTTATACCTAGGCTCGCTGCGTAACTCTGGACTTGTGATTGATGGCTCTGTGAATTGAACAATTTGTATAGATCGTCTAGCTGATTTTTCGCGCCTTTGAATGTCGATGCGTTGTCGCAATAGACTTGCGTGGGCATATTTCTACGTGATATGAAGCGTTTGAAACATGCGAGGAAAGTGTCAGTTCGTAGATCAGACACTAGCTCCAAATGGACAGCTTTTGTTACGAAGCATACGAAAACTGCTATGTATCCTTTGGTAACCAGTGAACGCCTCACCCTCGATTGTTTCACTGAAATAGGGCCACAATAATCAACGCCTACCTTTTCGAAAGGCCTACTCGGATTGACCCGGTCACTAGGGAGAGAGCCCATGAGTTGCTTGGCAGCAATAGCCTTGAGTCTGAAACAGATAACACATTTCGAGATAATTTTTTTTATTTCGCTTTGACCGTTTACTACATAATATTTCTGACTCAAGCCACTTGCTACCAACTTGAGTCCTGCATGTAAAAGCCTGTGATGTTCCTCTCTAATGATCAAAGCAGTAAGCTTAGTATTTTTAGGTAAAATCGCGGGATGGCGCTGAGTGTACTGTATCATGGCGTTTTGTAAACGCCCACCCACGCGCAGCGTCCCCAATTTGTCGATGAAGATGTTGAGACACTGTAAATTGCTTTTGATCTGCTTATTAGAGCGGAGCGCCTTCATCTCGACCTCAAATTCAGTGCTTTGCACATACTGAATGATTAATAGGAGTGAGTTATTTAGCTCAGTGGTGGTTAGAAAGGGACTAACTGAGATTGACTGCAATGCACAACGTTTTACCTCATGCAACAATGTGTTGTCTTGGGATGGCTGAGATTCATTATTATTCTGTCTCACGTTATACAATGAACTGCGTTTCATTAAGTTGCAACACAATCGAATCATGTATGCAAATACTCGTTGAATTTTCGTAACGCTCGAGATCCTTTCTAACAAAGAATCGAATAAGTTTTTTACCTGGGCCTGTACTACGAGACACGTTACGAGCTGCGAGTCTACAGATCGTACCACTGGCACGGTGTCGGATTGCGGTCGCAGCGTGTGTTCATAAGCTTTGAAGACATAATCTTTGTTATGTAAGAGACTAGGGCCCTGAAACCATAGCGTATGGTTGCCGAGCTCGTGCGGCATGATACCTCTGCTCAGACAGTCCGCTGGGTTCTCTGCTGATCTTATGTATAGCCACTTGTGCTGGGCACTATGTTGGAGTATTACATTCACTCGGTTCGCAACATAAGTGTCAAGCTTTGTTAAGTCTGTTTTGATCCATGACAGGACTACTTGGGAATCAGAGTACAAAATGACATCATCAATCTTTAATTTTAATTTGAGTGTGTCATGGATCTTGGTCACTAACTTAGTTAGTAGTAGTGCGGCATTTAGCTCTAGCCTAGGAATAGTCAGAGCTTTTTTAAGGGGATTTACTCGCGATTTTGAGCTGAGCAGAGATATCTTGACGCTGCCCGCCGCATTGATCACCCGTAAATAGGCGCAGCAACCATACGCTGCGGATGAGGCTGCATCTGCAAAACCGACAATTTGTATTAACACAGCATCCTGCAAGCTAACATTCCTTGGTATGATTATTGTTGCCATTTGAAAAATACTTTTCATGAACTCTTGCCATTCCTTGTTTATGTCTGTTGGTGGAATTGAATCCCAGCTTATGTTTGCAGCCCACAAGCTCTGCATAATCACTTTAGCTTTGACAAATATTGGACCTATTAGGCCCAGAGGGTCATAAAACTTACTTATAAAGCTCAAAATTTGTCGCTTTGTGACAGTTTCATCATTATTTGCCTGAGGTGATGAGAATTTGAAACAGTCATCATTGATGCTAAAATTGACGCCTAGTGTTTTAAAGCTTTGCTCTTGGAAGCTAACATCATCAAATTGCCTTTTATCCATTGGTACCTCTGCTAAGACTTCGGGGGCATTAGAAGCCCACTTATGCAATTGTAGGCTACCGAGGCTCAGCATTTGTGATAATTGCTGTTTGGTTTCAAGAAGACTGTTCAAATTGTCATCAGCAACTAGAATGTCGTCTACATAACAGGAATTGTCAAGCACAAATGCCGCTTTCGGGTATTCGCTTCTATATCTGTCAGCTAGTTCTTTAAGACACCGAGTGGCAAGATATGAGGAACTTTTTAGGCCGTATGTTACCGTTTTAAGTTGTATGCATTTTATTTCTTGGTCGGGCGAATCCCGCCACAGGATATTCTGCAAAGGAGCTTGTCTCGGATCCAATTCTATGTTTCGAAACATACGCCGGATATCAGTTATGAAAATGAAGCTATCTACTCTGAACAAGAGAAGTACCTCAAAAAGCTCTCGCTGGACCACGGGGCCATTGAGTAGCAAGTCGTTTAGCGACACTTTCTTGTTGGTGACCATGGACCCGTCAAACACAACACGAAGTTTGGTTGTCTTGCTATCCTCATTAATAACCGGCTGGTGGGGAAGGAAATACAAAGGATCGTTGGTAAAGTCATATTGACTGATATCGACATAAGAACCGTGCCCTAGTGAGAGATATTCATGTATAAATTTTTTATAGTCTTCAAACAGTTTAGGATTTTTGGCAAACCGCTTTTCCAAATTTAAAAATCGTTTTACTGCATAGTTAAAGGAATTTCCCAATGTATCATTGACACTAGCCAGTGGAACTTTCAATGGCATTGCCACTTGAAACTTGTTGTCTTTTAATTGCACAGACTCTTGAAAAACCTTTTCACATTGTTCTTGTTCCTTTGCTTCATTAAATGTTTCAGGTACAGATTCAGTTTTCCAAAATTTTGTTAAGTTTTCATTTATATTTGTTTCGCATGATTGACAGAATAAACTTGTTACCTTGCTTGATTGTTGGCTAGTTTGTAGAACATTAATGTTACCAGCTACAATGTACCCGAAGAGTGTGTTGACAATGTGTGGAGATGCAGGTGGAGGCTGTGCTATAGAGGTAGACTGGCTGGGGGGCTCAGACTGGATTGGCAGCAGGATCTGGAAAAAGATGTCCGCGCCCATTAGCATTTGTACTTCTCCTGGCACGTTGAAAGTGTCGTCAGCTAACTTCAGACCAGGTGGTAGGTATAGTGCTGTCATGTCAATCAAGTGTTGTGGTAGGTTCATGGTGATCTTGTCTACTACATGACAATCTACTGGAATTGAGAATGGATACGCATTGGATTGTGCTTCCAGTCGTACAGAGAAATGGGTTTTGTTCTCTGCATGCGTTATGCCAATAATGGAAGTCTCATTCCTCGTAGGTACATAGCCTAAAATCTGTAAGGTAGAATCAGTGATGAAAGATACCTGTGAACCTGTGTCCAGCAGTGCACGGACTTGTATTTCTTTGCCATTTTGGCAGACAAGTTTAACCTTGACTGTGGGCAAAAGAACCTGATTTGATAGCTTATTTGTCAGCAGGGAGACAGGATTGGAGACCGAGGCCTCAGTCTCACTGTGAATTAATGAGTTGTGATTGCCTTTGCAATAACTACATTTAAAGTGATACCTACACTTGCCTCCATGTGGATTCAGGCAGGTTTTACACAATTTATTGTTTTCTACAAAGTCTAATTTGTCTTTTGGCTTTGCAAGTTGAAATTTAGGGCAAGTAAATAATCTGTGTAAACACTTACAGTATGGACAGGTCTTGTTAACAGTTGGAACTGCTACAGGACGGGGTGAGTTCTCCATCGCTGCATTAGCGGCTAGCTCTGGTTCTGCCAACGGAGCCGCTGCCACAGTAGCAGCTTTCCATGCAGGCCTGTATGGTGCCGCAGGCCTCTCGAGCTGGACTTTAGACGCAGCTGCAGCAGGGTCAGCAAGCTCCAGAGCAAGTGCCCGCTTTTCTAAAAAGTGGATCAGCTCGCTAACTTTTGGTTCTTGTTTAGTGTCTCGCTCTAATTGAAAGGAGCGATTCGTAATGAGATCCAATTTTTTACACAAGATGATGACAAGGATCACATCCCAGGCCTGTATAGGTAGCCCTAGATTTTGCAAAGCCGCAATCTGTTGTTTAATGTTAGACACAAACTCCCTTATGCCGAGTGCAGTTGATCTAGTTATAGGACTAGTGTCCAATAAATTGTTGACATGTTCTGTTATAATCTGAAATTTATTGTTGTATCTATCTTCTAAAATTGTTATTGCTGCTGGGTAGCTCTCGGCAATAAGAGCTAAATTTTCTATCAATTTTAAGGGTTCTCCCTCAAGGAGCGTCCTCAAGTAGTAAAGTTTGTGGACATTGTCTAGGTCAGCATTGTCTCCGATCATAGACTTAAAAAGTGAACTGAAGGTTTGGTACTCCCTGCATTTACCATTAAATTTGGGGATTTCTATATTAGGTAACTTTGTGCGCACTGATGGCCCTCTCGTCGAGGCGGAAGGCGGCGGCGTCGCGCTCGGTGTCTGATACGCGGCGATTGCGTCATCGAGCCTCTGCAGAATAAGGCAGTAGCTGTCTTCCACCTCAGCAAGCTGGTCATCAGGCTTAATAGAATTTATTTTTATTTGAGCACACTCGAAATCATCAAATACTTTTATAAGCCTATCCCTCCTGATTCTCAGCTCTGTGAGAGGTTTGTTACTCAACTCACCTGTCGTGTAGTTCAATAGCCGGGTTATGGAGCCTTTGGCATGGCCACGTGCGGCTACCAGCTCCGACAACTCATCTTCATTGCCCATCTTAATGCCGCACTTATAAACTATTTACTTGCTACTTTGATAATACAGGGAAACTATTGTAGTTACAAGCAAATATTACACATTTCTATTCTAAACAATGAGTTAATTTTAATCTTGTGCTCGCGTCGCGTCTTGTCGGAATTCTATGGGCTCGTGCTCGTGGCGTGGCTCTTGCTCCGTTTGATGTATTCCCGGAAATTCCGGAACTGAAGAATGGCTGCCGGCCGGAAGTGAGTGATACTCACGCCAAAATCTTGATTGTAGGTTAATTTTGATTAACTCGATCAAATGACGATAATCTTGAGGAAAAATTGTTGATTATACCTAATGTTGAACACTGCAGTGACCGCATCGGCGCCGTGAATAATTATACGGATTATACTCAATTACAATATAGTAGCACGTTGTTCTGCTCCGATGAATTCGTAGTCTAGTCTGACTGCTCTTTTGCCTGTCGCTGCTTTTCACGATTTCCAAGGCTCGAAAGACCATTTGTTGGCGTACAACAGTTTTATTTATTCTGTATTTGGTATTTTAGGTTTTTAAATAAAATAATAGCCGGAGCTAATATAAAAACTTGTTGAATGTTTATTGACATTATTTGCAGTGTTGCCAATACAATAGCACAAAATATTAAACTTAAAAATTACTCTTGTGTTGCCATGCAACAAGTACAACTACAGTAGGTGCACTTGCTAGCAAAACGTTTTGGCACAATATAAACGGAAAAGTAAGTCATCTCCGGTTCTGTAGGAGATTCTGTTGGCTGTTGTCGGGACGGTGCTAGCTGAAAATCAGCGCTGTCAGTCTGACAACTCAGCATGATGCTGAGCTAGAGACCGATTCACTACCGCGAGGACATACTCCGTGCTGACATTGTTTTCTTTTATTTACATCTATTTTGTGTCTTCTGAATAGTTAATAAATATATTTCATTCTTTCTTTCTTTCTGTTTCCGCTCTGTCACTAGAGTTGCCTCGACGACGCGGCCCCGACTAAAGGCTTGGTGCATCCTATTCCTTGTTTTTTCGCGATATTTCAGAAACAATGACGACACGTTTGCCTTGTTGGGAGTGACCCTGCCTCCGAAGCCAGCGGTCCTGGGTTCAAATCCAAAGGCAGATATGGGTTATACACAGATTTAGGTTACCGTCTTTCCTGTGGACACACCGAAAGTTAACGTTTTTAAAGCCTAATTTTCTGGCTAAGCCCATTCCCGCAAAAACGCCGTCAGGACTGCTTTAGACCTATCATATAAAAACATAACTTATATGCACACAAGCTTTTAACTATTGACCACAGGAGAGACAACTCATTAACCACCCGCCAAGCAGCAGTATTCGCATTGTTGTGTTCCGGTATGGGGATAAGACAACCGGTGAAATTACTAGCATAGAGGTATTCCATCTTAGTCCTCAGGGTTGGCAACGCATTATTTGAGGTCTTAGGATTATAGTCTTGAGAATTCAAATGTCAATGGGTATCAGATTCCACTTACCATCAGGTGGCCTGAGTGCTCGTGTGCCTTTCCTTAACATAAAACAAAAACTTGTTTTTAAGAGTGTGTATGACCGATATTTGTGTCATGAGCGTAAGTATTTGTTTCTGAGTCTTGGATGTTTTCTATGTATTTAAGTATGTATTTTTAGAACCCATAGTACAAGCCATGAGCTTAGTTTGGGACTAGGTCAATTTGTGTGACATTGTCCTCGGATATTTATTTTATTTATTTAATATCACTGAATATTCCATCAGCAAGGTTGTTATGGTCTACATCAAAGTGAACAATCAATCGGGAAGATTTATAATGATATCAATGCAGCATCCAGTATCACCTTTTTTTTAAAGTCGGAGCCTCCAGTAGAACCCTAAAAACCATAATATTGCCACTAACAAACAAATTCTATAGAATATCTGTCCTTCATATTCAGGAGATTAATGTTGACATACCCGCAAATTATACTGATTTTGCTTGAGATGTTTCTGACGACGTATGGACGTGGCACGCACGCATGCAAGCCGCGCGATTCACTTTTGTTGGTAGACGAACTACTGTTTACACTGTGGTTTTGGTAGGTTTAATGTACCCACATGCTTCCCTTTCTGCCGCATAATAGAGAACTTGCATGAAAATCAGAATTGATTTTAATTGATACGGGGTCCATACTGGCTCATATAAAATCCGTAGTCATCAATTCTCCGAAAAATTTTGCTCATTATTTTGTTCATAATTTGTTATTCATAATCATCGCAACTCCTAAAGCGAATTTTACTGATTTTTTTCTGATTTTAGGACGGTTCTAAAACAAACCTAACCTAACCTAACCTTATTAATCAATTAAATATTTTAAAAATCCTGAAAATAAACAGATGTATGATTAATATTGATTATGTTGAATTTTCACATATGATGTATTTCCGTGTGATTGCCGGGTTAGAATAGTGCCACTCCATGTCTTCCCGTGGACGTCGTAAGAGGCGACTAGGGGAATAAGGGCTTGTAGTACTGTTAGGCGATGGGCATGCAACCTGTCACTAATACACTGGTAAACATCACAGCCTGTTGGTGCAAAATGTGGTCACATAATTATCAACAAGTCTTTTTAGAGTTGTTGGTATTTCTGTAGCTCTGCCTACCCCACTCTGGGAATGAAGGCGTGATGTTATGTATGTATGTGTATGATATATTTCTATTGCCGCCACAACATCAGATACTCAAAAACATTTAAGGGGGCCTCCTTTACAACAAACGTGATTTTTTTCCTTTTTTTGCTTGATTATAATAACGGCAACAGGTAGACTAATACAGTAGTGTCTCATGTCATATAGATCCGGAACCCTGCATGCGCGAGTCTGACTCGCACTTGGCCGGTTTTTTTTTGTTTTAGTCGGCAGTACAGTATTTTATGGCAGTGGGTTTTACACCAGTCTTCTACATGACCTGAATCAAATATAGGCAAAGGTAATCTTACATACATACATAACGTCACACCTTCATTCCCAGAGTGGGGTAGACAGGGCTACAGAATACCAACAACTCTTGTTGATAATTCTGTAACCACATTTTGCATAATAAGGCTAAGACGTTTACCAGTGTATTAGTGACAGGTTGCAAGCCCATCGCCTAACAGTACTACAAGCCTTTATTCCCCTAGTCGCCTCTTACGACATCCATGGGAAGACATGGAGTGGCACTATTCTAACCCGGCAACCACACGGGTCAATCTTATATCCTTCCAATTTAAATATACATCCAAAATATGCTGCTTGTACTGCCTATATAGTATATCTATTTATCTATATTATCCTAAGGTCTAATTCGAAGTAATTAAACATAGACCTTAACGTCCTACGAATACAGTCCAAAAGGAAGGACACTCTGGGTATACATCGCGGAATTATTATAGGACGCGGATACGATGCCAGTCGTTAGAGCTGCGTTTGAACGTTTCAGTGTTCGAGCGAGTGTAACGAAGTAAAGAGCAAGTAGCTACATATTTTTTTTGCATTTTATTGAAATTAATTGCTTTATATTCCTTTAAGTGTATTATAATAATGTATTCTGCATGTATGTCGACTCTATAGCACAAACACAATTTCAAAAAACGTTAACTTTTAGGTTTTTATCACTTTTTGACGCTATTTGCACGACATTAAGATCCAAAAGTAGATCAAGGTCTACATTTTATTAGTGATAGGACCCTGTGCAGGGTCCTTCCGGATCGCTGCCACCATCTTATCCATTAACCTACCGCCAAGCAGCAGTGTTCGCATTGTTGTGTTCCGGCGTGTCTATGGGTCTAATATTCCACTTACCATCACGTGACTTGAGTGCGTTTGCTTTGCCATTGCCATAAATTAAAATTTGGTCGACTATACTATTCTTCGCTTTTTTTGATGGATAGGAGTTTATGAGAAATATTATCTGTCAAGATGACACCTTGAGAGGTAAAATTTAGAAAAAAAACTCGTTTTTAATCTGAGCACCGCTTATTTTTAACCCACAATACAAACAGAGGGGTGTTTGTTTTATATATGTATCTGTGTATCTGTCTGAGGCGTTGTAGCTTCCAAATAGGTAAACAAATGAAGATGACTTTTAGTATAGAGAAAGCTATTTACCAGGCAATTGTTCTTTTTAATAAGTTGCCTGTTCAAATGAAGTCGCTCTCTAGTAAAAATATATTTAAAAATAAGCTAAAAGCTTTTTGTTGGAAAAATGTTTTTATTCAGTTGAGCATTTCTGTGAGTCATGTAATTAATTTATTAATGTATTAAATAAATGTGATAATATGTAACAACTACTAACTGTATAACTGTTCAAATGTATGTTTAAAATATTGTGTATTTTTATGGATCTATTAATTATGTACCTTAAATTAATTTGTAAATAATGTAATGATAGGATATTTAATGCAATGTACATTGTTTCTGAATAAATGACTATGACTATAAATAAGGTAGTTCTTAGCTAAATTTTATGAACATTGGTTGAACCATTTTAAACTTATTAGCTTTAAAATTAAGGTCTTAATTATTTCGTGAGTTTTTCTTTATATAATGCTAGTTCTTAATTACAACAATCGATCGACCATCGCCATAGGTCGCTGTACAAGACGGACTTGCCTGACCATATAGATCGAGTCAGTACTGGTCTTAATCACTTGCCCATTACCACTTAATCTCAAAAGAACAGCATCAACAGACAATAGATAATTTGCTTAGCTTGAAAGTTATAAACTAAGTCATGCATTTAGGGGATCCTATCAATTCTTAACCGACGTTACACAAACATATCATTTTCAGAAAATGTAAATAATTCTGGATTTATTTTAGGACTATCGTGTAGAACCCTTAAAGGTTAGGTTAGGTTAGTTTTATACAAATCTTGAAATATTCGTAGTTACAAAAAAAAAAGGGTTGTCAAATGAATCGGATGCGAAACGATGCATTTGTCAAAGATTTCTCGGCAAAAAGGCAGAGAACCTGCATTTAGTGATATAATAATAAGAGATCACTCGAGTAGTGTAAACGCAGCACGAAGATCCAGTTAACGCAGTGTGCCCACGGTAATTGTAGTTACGTTAAGGGATCTGCTAACAAACATAATGTAGTAGTTAACGACCTGGTTACTTCTCGGGTTCAAACCAACCTAGACGTTATGTAGTCATTAATAAGATTGAAAGTGCAAGAGTTGTTGCGAGCTGTAAAGTTTCAGATTTTATTCACGTCTCAGATGACGTTAGGCTTAGAGTTTTATCTACACACCCATAAGTCCTCTATAATGAGTTCAGAACCCGTCGGCAATGAACACCATAACAACATTGAATTTTGTTACATACATACATACGTAACATCACGCCTTCATTCCCAGAGTGCGGTAGGCAGAGCTACAGAAATACCAACAACTATAAACCGACTTGTTGGTTATTCTGTAACCACATTTTGCACAAGTAGGATAAGTTGTTTACCATAGTGCACAGTGCATAGTGACAGGTTGCAAGCCCATCGCCTAACAGCACTACAAGCCTTTACTCCCTTAGTCGCCTCTTACGACATCCACGGGAAGACATGGAGTGGCACTATTCTAACCCGGCAACCACACGGGGCCCCAAGTCAATTTTGTTATCTGCGATTATCTGTGCTTATAGCGATTATCAAATATGATAAAGTTATGTGTATCAAATTAGGATTTTTCAAAACCAACTCAAATGTAGCGTCAATTGAAATTAAAACTTAGCACCTATAGATAATGTTACAGGTAGCACTGCTAGCAATGCAGGGCCTCTATTCAGATGCGTTAAAACGATATCGTGTTTGACACGTTTAAGAATCGTTTATGTCACAGTCGCCATTATTGTAAATGACATAAGAGTTATCAAAACGTTGACAATACGGAAACAGGTCAAAAACGATATCGTTATTACCTTGTAGAATTCCAGCCCAGGTCATTTGCATACGGATTCTGAATCCATCCATAGAGTACTTATGATAATTATCTTTGTAAATTAAACTTCATTTATCTACTTATGCAACTGATACATAATTTTCAGTTTAAAAACACGAGTGTGATGTTATGAAACTCGCCTTCGCGCTTCGGCTCGTTCCTTAAATCACACTCGTGATTTAAGATCTCTCAGTGTCGGTTACTATCTGATATAAATTACTATGTACAGATATACATGAAATCCAAAACCATAGGAGATACAGCCAAATTGTCTCAGCAAACATTAGGTCTTTTTAGGGTTGCAAAGTCAAACTAGGAACCCTTATAGTTTCGCCATGTCCGTCCGTCCGTCCACAGAGGTAATCTAAAAAGATTTTTTTTAGGTTACCTCCCCTACACGTAACGTGAGGATGTTTTTTTTTTTCTTGTCTACCCTATAGTGTGGGGTGTCGTTGAATAGGTCTTTCAAAAATATTACGAGTGTGTGATAACAGTTTTTCGATTAAGTAATCCGTTTATAAAATATTAAGGTAATTTTTGTTAGACTCAAGTGCCCTGTATAAAATCCAAATTATTTTTATACACAACTACTGTACATACAACAGGGCTGGGATTCTACACGGTAATAACGATATCGCCTTTGTAGTGTTACCGTTGACAATAACGTTTGGATAGCTCTTATGTCATTTAGAAGAACGGCGACTGTGACATAAACGATTCTAAAACACGTCAAACGCGATATCGTTATAACGCTGTAGAATAAAGGCCGTATTGATGACGGGCAATTGCCCGTGTAAGCGTACCTTAATATTCACCGCCAGCCAACGCTACGAGTGCTACGCTGTAGCCTGTAGCAGCAATTTTCCGCTACGTAGCTAAAATCTGCTACAAACAGTGATTTCAATATCGAGTCATTGGCGCTGAGTGTAAAGAGTATAAGTATTTCTCTCATTTTCATTCACCCAACATCTGCCAAGAAAAAGTATTTTCCATAATAAAGCTGTGTGCTGTATTTGTTCACATCGTAAAGGTAAATGAACTATTTCTTTTTATTAGACGTACCCGAGATGGCGCGTTTACATCAAGATACCGCAGTCGAGGAATCTGATCATTATCATAATGGTCGGGTTTAGATGAAATTAAACAATAGATTCGATATTTAAATATAAATAGAAAAGTTTAAGCCCCCGTGTGGTTGCCGGGTTAGAATAGTGCCACTCCATGTCTTCCCGTGGATGTCGTTTGAGGCGACTAAGGGAATACAGGCTTGCAGTACTGTTAGGTGATGGGCTTGCAACCTGTCACTTATACACTGGTAAACATCTTAGCCTGACTGTGCAAAATGTGGTTACAGAATTATCAACAAGTTTAAAGTTGATGGTATTTCTGTAGCCCTTCCTACCCCAATCTATGTATGTATGTACGTATAGAAAAGTTATTTTATGGTTTGCAGTTGGAAGGCGAGCATACAGGCCACCCGATGCCAAGTGGGGATCTGTGACCCATAGATATTTACGTTATCTAGACTACAATCTTAAAACTGCAATCCTAAGACCGCAAATGCGTTGCCAACCCTGATGCCAAGATGGAATGCCTCTGCTAGTAATTTCACTGGTTATGTTATTCCCACACCGGAACACAACAATTTTACTATAACAGTGCATTGCTTAAAAATCAGCCTTAATCAAACAATGTGAAACACTCGAGTATGTATGTATGTAAAAACTTTTTATTGTACATAACAATAACATTACTTACAATGAAGATAAAAAGAATCTAAAAATGCGCACTTATATCTTTAAGGGATATTCTTCTAGATAACCCTTGAGAGAATTGATTGGTATACAAATACATACATACATAAAGTCACACCTTCATTTCCAGAATAGGGTAGGCAGAGCAACAGAATTACCAACAACCCTAAAAACTTGTTGATAATTCTGTAACCACATTTTGCACAATCAGGCTAAGATTTTTACCAGTGTATTAGTGACAGGTTGCAAACCCATCGCCTAACAGTACTACAAGCCCTTATTTCCTTAGTCGCCTCTTACGACATCCACGGGAAGACATGGAGTGGCACTATTCTAACTTGGCATCCACACGGAACACAAACAATACAAATACAAATTACGCAGTAAAAAAGTACATTCAAATGTCACATAATAATTACACAAATTTAAACACATATGTGGAGGACAGTTGGATACAATATTTATGAGCTAGAGTTTAGTCAGAACTTCTTCAACTTGCCTTTTTTCTTTTAGTGGTGGTAGGACCCTGTGCAGGGTCCGTCCGGATCGCTACTACCATCTTATCCATTAACCACCCGCCAAGCAACAGTGTTCGTTTTATTGTGTTCCGGTGTGGGGATAAGACAACCGGTGAAATTACTAGCATAGAGGCAGTCCATCTTAGTCCTCAGGGTTGGCAACGCATTTGAGGTCTTAGGATTATAGTCTTGAGTATTCAAATGTCTATGAGTCTCAGATTCCACCTACCATCAGGTGGCCTGAGTGCTCGTGTGCCTTCTCCTTAACATAAAAAAACTGCTGATTGTGATTGATTACCTAACGCCTGCTGGTAGCCGATTCCACAACGAAACAAATTCAAAAGTCACATCGAAACGCCCAAACACCTTGTCTTGATCAATCCTTATCTACCCAAAGCTTTCATCTACAGCTTTTTAGAGGCAACAGGCACTTGAGTTAAAAGCCCTATACATCCCAGGTGCTTTAAGCCCAAATAAGCCCAACTGTGGCCTCAAACGGTTTAAGAACGTTAAGGGGACCCGAGGGCTCTCAACGAAATTGGACTGACCCTTAATCAATTTTTAAGAAGTAAATTGGAGGGCTTCACGTATGATAACTTCAAAGAGATTGACGGTGGATGTTTGAACGAATTGAAGATCTTGGCGACAGTTGATTAAATCACGGTTTTCTTAGACTGTAAGAAAGGAAAGAAGATTAAAGATAAAAAACTGGCCAAGTGTGAGTCGAACTGGGGAGTAAGGGTGCCGTACCATTGACTACACTTAAGTATTTTGTGAATATTTCAAGTGCCTACCTGTTACCATTAATTAATATCGAGCCAAATAGGCAAATAATGACGTTTATTGTATGGGAGCCTCCCATACATATTTATTTAATTTTCTTTTTATTATTAAATACAACTGAGTATTTTGTGAATATTTCAAGTACCTACCTGATGTCATTATTGATATCGAGCAAAAAAGGGCAATAAAATCGTGTTATAATAATAATATTTATTTTATTTTGTTTTTATTAATAGACAACAGAAAACCATAATTTGAGAAATTTTCAACTGCCTAGCTATCGTGGTTCTTGAGACAGCCTGGTGACAGACAGACGGACAGACTCCCGTTTTCACCGTTTGGATACGGAACCTTAAAAAAGTAATCATTTAGTAAGTAGGCCACTTTTACATGTCAAAAATCTACCAGCACTTCCCAAGAGACCACTGCTGAGAAACGCCTCAAGAAATTTAACAGGAAGACATTTTTTAAACATTGCTTATGTATGACAATGGTAATACGAGTAGTTAACCTAGCATTATTATAAGACTTAGCAATAAGAGTAATTATGACTGAAATTTTGTTCGGATTGTATCCTTATCAGCACCAAGCTTATATTGTATCTATTTGGCTCATTGGTTTACTGGTAGAAAATGCTTTAAGGCACTAAGCTCGTATTTTTTTCCTACATGTGTATTGGGCAATTTAATTTATAAATTTATAAATGTAAATCAATGTGTTCAAACCCCGGTAATGCCAGTTATTGGTGTGATGAGCACGAGTATTTGTTTCTGAGTCTTGGATATTTTCTACGTTGTTAAGTATTTATTTCTCTATATAAGTATGTTTATCGTTGTCTAGTACCCATAGTACAAGCCTAGAGCTTAGTTTGGAACTAGGTCAATTTGTGTGTCATTATCCTGTAATATTTATTTGTTTATTTTAATGATGTAAAATTAAAATATCATGCAAAGTTGAGTGGGAAAACGTGTCATAACTCAAAATGATCGTGCTAATAAGTACAAGAGCAATAATGATAGTATTTATTGACACACGATCAAGAATTCTTTCACAATAAAAAATAAAAACGTGAGGTGGGAAGTGACCGAGTTCTATGTTGTATCTAGCTGCCTAATTGAAAATGCAGGCCCTGTGGCCCGAGCCAAGATGCGCTAACTAGCGTTTCTATTCGTTTAGTTTTTAAAACATCGCCGCAAGAAACTTACAGTAAATCATTTTTCACATAATTATGTTTCACTCAAATATCAGGGAAAAGTGTTATCCTCGAGTCACCCTGTGTGCTATAAATAGGAGGTACATAATAAAAGCTATTTAGTTTATACTTAATTCAGTGGCTACAAAGTTCATTTTTATTTGTTTCAAAGTTGAAAATGGTAATGCAGAGCAAAGGCAGTAGTTTAAACATGACGTTAAAGTGACAAAGCACTAAAGTCTACAATAAGCAGAGATCGGACAACTTGGCTCTTGAGCAAATATTTGTCACATGAGCAAGAGTCATTAAGTTTTCGAGTCTTGGATATTTTTATGTTTATTTCAATCTTTATTTATAATTAATTATGTTTTTTGTTGTCCACTAATATAGTCGGAGATCGTAGAAATTGGCGTCTTTACTTGTAATAATGTGGACATGACACAAAAGATTTAATTAAATTAACTTATTTCTTACCTACAATTTTATTTTGATCTTGTGCAAGATAGTAATAAATAAATTGCACAAAGATTTATTGTTATGTGTCAAGTTCTTCTGAGTATACTTTAGTTTATGTTGGAACTGTTTGGACATTCAATAATAATCAAACACGTTACAATTGTCTACTATCCCATAGTTAAGCAAAATGAAAATTTGTACATTTACTGTTACGCAAGATATTACTCACTCCCATAAAATATGAATCTAACTAAAGTAAAATTTATTACTAAATTTTTACTGTCTGTCTAGGTATTGAAATCTAATTACAGTAAAGAAATTAATTAAAAACTTTGGAGTCATGTCCACATTATTGCGAATAATGACGCCAATTTCTAGGATCTCCGACTATAAGGCCGACCTTAGTGGACAACAAAAAATAATTATTAATAAATAACGATTGGAATAAACATAAAAATATCCAAGACTCAAAAACTTAATGACTCGTGCTCAAGTGACATATATTTGCCCTTATTGAGAACGAACTCAAGACCGCTAGCTCCGTAGGCGACTTTACTACTTCAATACCACAAACCTCAAATTAATTATCTTTAATATCCATTTGATCTTTGATTTTCGTTTAAGTTATCAAAGTTCGAAGTTAACCATTAAAATGAGAAATTTTACGCACTGTGGTAAGATATTTCGAGATAACGAGGCTATAAACGTAAGATGTACGACCAAAGAGTTATTAAAGACACCTTGTGAAATTTTACACAAATTCCATCAATGAAATATAGGCAACTTGAATAGTTTTAAAAAACTTAGCAAAGGCTTCATGCACACACTTAAATAAAAAGAAAAACGCTCTGAAATCTGTTGACTCTTTCAAGTGAATTCAAATATTTATTTGTTAGAATACCTACAGTTAAATACATGGTCTTTTGTATGATTGTAACACTTGTATTCAGTATGCCATTCCTTGCATACTGAATACAAATGCATACATACATACGTAACATCACGCCTTCATTCCCAGAGTGGGGTGGGGTCTACAGAAATACCAACAACTCCAAAAAGACTTGTGATAATTCTGTAGACCACCTTTTACACAAACAGACTAAGATTTTTATCAGTGTAGGTAGTAGTGACAGGTTGAAAACCCATCGCTTTTATTTCCTTAGTCGCCTTTTACGATATCCACGGGAAGACTACTGGAGTGGCACTATTCTAACCCGGCAACCACACGGGGAAATATTTGAAAATAAATAGGATATACTTATTAAAAAATAATTAGTTTAGTAACTAAAAGTTTACATTACATTGTTAAACAGTGGTCATGCCCTCTATTCTATTAGGTAAAAATATTGCATTTTACATACTTTAGTATTGTTTAAACTCGGCCGCCATTACTGTCAACTAAATAAGAGCTATCAAAACGCTAACAATATGGAAACACGTCAAAAGCAATATTTTTTACCGTGTAGAATCACAGTCCAGA
Organism: Acleris holmiana; assembly: GCA_949316455.1. Lineage (NCBI taxonomy): Eukaryota > Metazoa > Arthropoda > Insecta > Lepidoptera > Tortricidae > Acleris > Acleris holmiana. The sequence goes on from OX438784.1 coordinate 2,392,600, forward strand.
GGCAGTAGCCAAGATGCGTTCGCTAACTAGCGTTTCTATTCGTTTTGTTTTTAAACCAATCGCGTCACTGGTAGAATACGTCATACGAAAAGTCACGTGATCTACTAGTGACGCGATTGGTTTAAAAACTAAACAAATGGAAAAGGTAGTTAGCGAACGCATCTTGGATAGCAGAGATTTGTGGAGGCTGGAAAATTACATCTATAGGTTTAGTTACATTCCATGGGTTACAATGACAATAGGTACTAAAGACACATTAAAAAAAAAACAGCTTGAAATTGTCAATGTCCTAGAGATGCCAAGTCATTTGTAACTTAGACGAAACTCAACCATATTGCTGTAGGATGTCAAATTGAATTTGAACCCAAGGTGGGTCACAAAACTTTTTGACTGTACATGTTCGAATTTACTAACAAATATAATAATACTCGTTGTTGGTTCGGAACTAAAGTGCAAAGTATGTCTTTGTGTATGCATGTGTGGTCTCTGTGTGTGTTTAGCTATGATTTTCTTATTAGTATTTTGTATTGTAAATATTCTGTAATTTGTAATTTAATCAAGCAAACCTTAAAGTTTGCCCAGCCCTAATAATAAATACAAGTATCTTTCCCTATTGAAGTAAACTAAACAATAATTAGTCGAACAGCCATTGTGGAGCCAATTTTCAAAATGAACCATTAACTAGCCGTACTAATGAATTTTCAACTGAACGAGAATTGCTGGAATACGGAGTGGTTGAAGACCGTTTACAAACGGACTCGCTCCCTGAACAAATATGGAGGCCCTACCACGTTTACCGCGATTGTGATTTGACCATTTTGCACTAAAAACACATTTCACGGGCATTTTAAAAATGAATTACAAAGACAAATAAAAAAATGATTAAAAACCCCCGACTTAAAACAGTCTGATAAAAATCGGGCAAGAGCATGTCGGACCATGTCCAGTGTAGGGTTCCGAAGCCGTTAAGTACTACAAACATAAAACCAACAAGTAATAACAAATTTTCTATTTAAAGTCATTTGGTGCCGTCTTAGATGAATTTTACTTGTGTATCTCAAGAACAAAAGTCGTGATAGTTTTCCTTTTAAATTCGTTATTATGTGCTTTCATTTAAGAAATGTTTAAAATTTTATCCCCGTGTGGTTGCCGTGTTAGAATGGTGCCACTCCGTGTCTTCCCGTGGATGTCGTAAGAGGCGACTAAGGGAATAAGGGCTTGTAGTACTGTTAGGCGATGGGCTTGCAACCTGTCACTAATATACACTGGTAAACATCTTAGCCTGAATGTCCAAAATGTGGTAAACGGAACCCTTATAATTTCGTCATGTCCGTCTATCCGTCTGTCCATCTGTCCGTCTGTCCGTCCGTCCGTCCGTCTGTCCGTCTGTATGTCACAGCCATTTTACTCAGAACCTATTGGCACTATATAAATGAAATTTGGAGGATAGATGTATTCTATAAACCGCTATACAATGATGTAGTAAAATTGAAAAAAAAAATATTTAGGGGTGGCACTCCATACATGTAACTAGGCGACGAAAAATTTTTTTTTGAGTTGCATCAGCGTGTGGGGTATTTTTAGATAGGGCTTCAGAAATGATACCGAGGTTTTTATGTGATATACGCTTCTAAAGTCGTAAAAATTCTGTCCGGGTGGGTAGCTTTTGAACTGTTAAACAGAACATTCTATGTAATAAAAATTACAGTAGTAGAACTTACGAAATACTTCCAACCAAAATTGTTCTGAACACGATACGCTGTGTACTTTTTGAGATATTAATAATTAAAAAAAAAAAAATCCAACCATGAACTTTCATCCCAGCTACGGAACCCTTCATTGTGCGTGGTCCGAAATGCACAAGTGCCGGTTTTTTTATTATTTAAAACAATGCCAATACTCGTAGTAGGGGCTCCTGATTGGATCTCTCGAGGGAAACGCGGAGAGGAAAGCTAGATTATTCAATTCCTAGTCGGCAGTAACTTTGTTACAGTTATTAGAAGCTTTTCCGTTGTTATCACAGTTATCTTTCATTCTTTATGAGCGAGTCCATTAATCCCTTGAGTTTTTAAAGCAGGGAATGTAAAACCGGTTTTTCTTAATAATTGTATTTAAATTGTCAAATATATATAATACCCGTTGCCATTGTGGTTGTCGGGTTAGAATAGTGCCACTCCATATCTTCCCGTGGATGTCGTAAGAGGCGACTAAGGGAATAAGGGCTTGTAGTACTGTTAGGCGATGGGCTTGCAACCTGTCACTAATACACTGGTAAACATCTTGCCTTGTGTGCAAAATGTGGTAACAGAATTACCAACAACTCTTTTTGTAGTTTTTGGTATTTCTGTAGCTCTGCCTACCCCATTCTGGGAATGAAGGCGTGATAGTATGAATATATGTAAGTGTAAAAAATACCTATATTCGAATTAGAGGTATTGCTGTCATTCCGCTTTTGTTTTTATCGCTATGTATATTTACTCTATTTTCAATATTAAATATCTGTATTCAATACCGGTATTCACTGCACCTGATAAGTATGATGTCAATTAGAGTGTAATTAACTGTTATTTTAGACTTGCCTATGGCGTGTCGTAGTATTTTGTAATAACACCGAAAACATTGACATAAAAAATAAACGAAAACACAGACAGGTATTACTGGTAATGGCTTACAGGGGAATTATCAAATAGAGGCATTGTTGTCAATTGGCTAAACCGATAATATACTAGAATACCGTTTTTGATTATACCGCTAATCAGAACTTCAGCGATATAAATAGCGAAATTCAATTAAAACCGGTTTTACCTTATTTAAAACCGGTAGTCTGAATACCAGTAACGATTCCTGCCTTAAAGCCGACATTGCTTCAACAATATTTTAACCCTTTTCCGGGCATAGTACATTTTAATCGACCACATTCATGTCGCTCACAATTGAACTTAACTACCTACATTTTATGACACAAATTTAAATGAACTTTCTTGAAATATGACTTCATGGATCAGTATTCTTCAGGAAGTTACGAATTCGTGGCTCTATTCTATTTCTTGGTTGTATCCTTACTTTAGCAAGGCCTGGAAAAGGGTTAAAGTGATTTAAGCCTCTTTAAGATCAAGATCCTAAGTTTTTTTTTGTCATATAGACCTAAAAACCGAGGGTTCTTTATAAAGTACTTTTCACTTGAGTCCTGCACCTTCCGCTGCTTGATTTGAGAATTGTTACCTTTTTTTGCTAGAACAAAATGTATTATGTACTTCATAAAGTACACTCGGTTTTTTCGCGGGCGAGTTTATTTGCGTATTGTCAGGATTTAAATAATAAATATATAAAATAAATATCAGGGGACAATCTCACACAAATTGACCTAGTCCCAAACTAAGCTCTAGGCTTGTACTATGGGTAGTAGACAACGATAAACATACTTAAATAGAGAAATACACACTTAAATATATATAAAAAACATCCAAGACTCAGGAACAAATATTCGCGCTCATCACACAAATATCTGCCCTTACCGGGATTTGAGGACCGCCCCAGGACCGTTGGCTTCGGAGGCAGAGTCACTCCCAACTAGGCCAACGTGTCGTCGAATTTAAAGTGAGCGTCCATTTAGTTCTTTGTAAAGGAAGCGGGATCCAGGAGGCTAAATTGTTTTATTTTGTTTTTGTTATCAATGTAAATGTCTCATGTAGTTTATTTGTGTTCAATTCTGACCCATAACACATCATGTTATTCTTTTCAGGGCACCTTGGACTAAAGTATTACCTGCAATTCCAAGTATCCCAGGCATTCTTAGGTCAGGGCCTCTTTTGCTCTACTAAAACAAATGACGGTATCTCAGACAAAACACCTGAAGCAAAAACAACGTTATTACTTACACTATACGATTGAATCTACTTTAAGGTTAGTATTCTACCGGGCAGATTCTACAGGGTAAAACGATATTGCCTTTGACCTGTTATGGTATTGTTCAAACTCGGCCGCCATTACTGTCAAGGAAATAAGAGCTGTCGTAACGTTGACAATACGATAACATGTCAAAAGTATTATAATTAAATGTTTGAAAAAAAAAAAAAAATAAAGTCTATTACTTATTCTGTGTTCAAGTCAAACTGCGAAGTCGGCGTCCAACGACATTTTTAACCACAAGCCGACCAAAGTTTGAATGACACATTACGAAGGTACTCTTTGAAAAGGGTGTTAATGGTTTCATCGAAATACCATTCATCGAATGTATCATTTCATCGAATTTTATTTCAACGAACGCTGCTGAAACCATAATGTTGTAACATCTGACCAAACCTAACTTAAGTAATTAATGTTAAAGATACCTTGAAAACATTATAGTTTTAGCAGTAAATAGCGTTTGATTAAATGGTACATTCGATGAAATGATGAGTACCCTTTGAAAAGAAGTTACTTTACGCGATTTAAAGGTGGTTTTTTTGTTTTTAAAAACATAATGTTTGTCTCAAACAATGTGAGGAAATGATACTTACTAAAACATTCATAAAGGTTGTAGGCGGTTAAAAATTAGCAGACTTATTTTACGCACAATGAACCGCCCACCGTTGCCTGACGCCGCGGCAGCCTTTTATTAAGAAAACTGTATGGCTTTTTAAAGGCCTTTGTAAGTAAATGAGCTTTTTAAAATACATATTTCAGAAAAACATGGGATTTCATACGTTTATTTAACCCCAAGGGAGAGTCCTTTTGCGTCTTCGTTTTTTCAAAAGAAAAACCCTCATTTTCGAGCACGTTTGAGAAAAGGTTTCCTTTCAGTTTACTCTTAATAATGTTGTCAATCATAAGCCTGTACTTAATACTGCTATCTCTTTACCTTTTTCTTATATTAATCAAAGATGAAATAAGCCTAATATTGTCTATTCTATGAGCAATTTGCCTCGTCGGGGTCGTATACAAATGGTAGTATCTCAAATAAAACTCCTGTAGCAAATGCAAGCTTATTACCAACAGCGTAGAATTGAATTTGCTTTGGCTATTGAATTTGAGATACTGTTTATTGGCTTAGTATGGCAGATTGGTTGAGATGTAAAGAGCAAATGGGATTACACATAGTGGCAAAGTATCAGTCGGGAAAAAGTCGAAATAAATTTGTTTTGTATTATTACTACACTTATTAATGTGTGTTATATACAGACATAGAAGTTTTTGTGGCAAAAACGTCAATTGACTAGGGACTTCCTTTCGATATTAAATTTATCGATAACTGATAGTTAACGTTCACCGGATTAAATCGAAATTAACTAAAATGCTGATCACTAACCATGGATGCAATTCAATCGATTTCCATACAAAATAAACTTAAACCAAGAGTGCCTTGCAACAAAGGCTTATTTAGGTAAATTGTATGACATTGTGTAGCATATTGTATAGTTTATAATACCGACTTAGTTTTCGAAAAATGCATGGAATAGACTCATACTTAAAAATATTATAAATAGATAATCATTTATTTTTATCGTTATCCTTATGCCACTTTTAAGTTTTGAGTTACGGTGTTCATATTATACATTATCTCATAGTAATACATAATTAACTGTCATAAGAATGTACAATTTATCGATAAATTATTATCGTTTGGAAGTCCCTAGGACAATTTTCTTCGTGCCACAAAAACTTCTATCTCTGGTTATATATGATATGAATATACCTATTTAATAATGTACATTTCTTAGTTTCTGTATGATTATTTGGTCTATTGATAGAGTATGTCATTAGGCATTAAGTCCAATATATCTGCTTTTTTGTGCAATTAAGATTAAATAAATCCTACTAATATAATAAATGTGAAGCTTCTGTATGTGTGTGTTTGTGTGTGTGTGTGTGTGTGTGTGTGTGTGTGTGTGTGTGTGTGTGTGTGTGATATTTGAAATGGAGGATAAAAATAATAGGGTCCCAGGCAGAAATTAGTAAAAAAATAAATGTATTATATATTTAGTAATTTAGAGAAAATTATATGAATAATATAAACTGCAATCTAACACTCGAATTTATTCATTTTGTTTAACTTTGGATCGTGAAGTTTTTGTAAAATAGGATCATTAAAAGCGTCTAGGTGACGCTTTTAATGATCTAATAGGAACAAAAATTGTTATAAACTAGCATCATTAAATTCGTTGTACATTTCTCTTCTTTATTTTAAAACCCTTCTTTTGCAATATAATTTCTGTTTTTTTTTAAACACATTGCATTGGCCTAACCAGCTCAAGAAGGTACGTATATAACTTTAATTACTTTTGCAACTTGACAAACATTTTCATCAGAAAAAGGGCTAATAAAAGTGAAAAATTCAACGTAAAGAGCATTTTTTGCCCCAAATGACCGATTTGCAATTAATCTTCGCGCCGGCTTCAATAAATTAGAATAAAAAAGTAATTTACTTTAAAAGTATTTAATGAACTCCAAGTGTAATCATAAAAAGCATCTTTAAACTTTTGTAATTAGTTTGAAATAAATTAAGTTCTAATAAAATATGAAACCTGTTAAACTCAAAATAGAGGGGGGGGGGGGGTTAATTATCAAGGATTTATTTAATGAAGTTTATGCCCTCAGCCTATTTTTCTTTTTTGAAAAGGGCCTGTAAGGGCACGTACACATTCAAATGAGTAATATTTCGAGTTTTTTTGTAAATTTTGGTCAAATAATGTAACAACTCCTATATTGCGGGTGGTAGGACCTTGTGCAGGGTCCGTCCGGATCGCTACCACCATCTTATCCATTAACCTACCGCCAAACAGCAGTGTTCGCACTGTTGTGTTCCGGTTTGGGGATAAGACAGCCGGTGAAATAACTAGCATAGAGGCATCTTAGTCCTCAGGGTTGGCAACGCATTTGCAGTCTTGAAAATGAATGTCTATGGGTCACAGTTTCCACTTACCATCTGGTGGCATGTGTGCTCTTTTGCCTACTCGATGCCATAAAAAAAAAAAAAAACTTTCTAGTCTACTTTTAAGTTGTTTTTTTATATTCTAAAATGTTAGTACCTATTCGACTACTTAGCACCCAGCCTCAGTAGGCTAGGAGGACTGTTAGTCATATAAACTGTTAACACTATTCTTTTTTTTTTAAGGGGACAATCAAACACAAATTGATCTAGTCTCAAACTAAGCTCTAGGCTTGTACTAGACAACGATAAACTTACTTATACAGAGAAATACATACTTAAAACATAGAAAACATCCAAGACTCAGGAACAAATATTCGCGGTCATCACACAAATGCCCTTGCATGGGTTTGAACCTAGGACCGCTGGCTTCAGAGGCAGGGTCACTCCCAACTAGGCTAACGTGTCGTTAATGATCAATTTGGACTTGATAATAGTTTTAAGATTTATGTTTGTGACTGTTTGTGTTCCCATAAATAAATACCTTATCCGCTGGGTTTGACGGTTTCTGAGTTGGAGCTTGCAATTCATTGGAAACGCCTTTTCCAATGAATTTAAGCTCTAACTCCTTAGCACTAGCTAAAGGTAGAGAGGTCAGCATCCGTATTCCACAAAAGCATTCCGGTGTTTCGTTTCCGTTAATACTAGTTTGCTCAAAGTTACTTTAACCTAGGTCCTTTTAACTTCGACATTCTAGAACAAAACTAGTGAAAATTTTGAGCACTCTTAGTACCTTGTTATATTAAACAAGCACGATAAAGCAAATATCCAAGACTCAGAAACAAAACTTGCGCTCATCACACAAATATTTACCCTTACCGGGAATCGAACCCGGGACCGATTGCTTTGAAGGGTTACTAACAACTAACGCTAACGCGTCGTCGAACACATCAATTTCACAAAACATAATGCAAACCTTGATCATTAGCAGGGGCGGTTCACGCTGTGATTTCGTCGCGCCGCTACAAGTACATGGATCATACACAGATTTAGGTTAGCGTCTTTCCTGTCGACACGCCGGAAGTTAACGTTTTAAGGCCTAATTTTCTAAGGGGTAGGCAGAGCAACAGAAACACCAACAACTCTAAAAAGACTTGTTGATAATTATGAAACCACATTTTCCACAAACAGGCTAAGATGTTTACCAGTGTATTAGTGGCAGGTTGCAAGCCCATCGCCTAACTTAGTTGCCTCTTACAATATCCACGGGAAGACATGGAGTGGCACGAGGTATTCTAACATGGCAACCACACGGCAACATGAAGTGGCAATATTAGCTAGAAACTACATTTTATAACAATTGCTTATACTATTACTATGCAGTTCACCGCCTTCTTTGGCATTAAGCAAGCATGGACAACCGTACAGCTTGTAGTTTTTTTTTTTATATTTGCTTCAACTTCTTGTCGGAAGTTTGTATATGTATATACAGCCTTATCTAATATAGGACGGCGCGGAAATATAACTTGTCTGGTGCGTAGTACCCTCCGTATTTCGTGGACGACACAAGTATACGTGACGCGCTTGAAGTGGGAATACCTCGAAAATGGAGAAGGCAACACTGCCGCGCAAACCATAATCACAGTAAGTCGACTTTTTGTCAAAATTGAGTTAACTACATATTCTTGGTCGGGAAATTGAGATCTATCGCCCTATATATGCGGTTTATTTTTATTATTTAAATGTCGGAAGATACCACTAGCCTATTCACAGCAAGTCACGTTAAAGGCTCATGTTTCCTAACGATAGACACAGTATGAATACTTACAATTGACATAAAATGTTTATTTTTTACAGTAAGTTACCTTACTTACACAATGTGTAGGATATCGTAGTTTTATAATAAAACTTTCCTTAGCATAGACACGGTAACTAAAAATACTATGATTATACTTAGGCAATCACTAAGACCTAAATTACATAATCCTATTTATAATCACAGTATTTCAAGTTACTGTGATTATGACTGGGCAGATTATTCGATGCTGCAACAGAATCCTAACAATAATTAGGGTAATATCACTTACTGTGTTTATAATTGAGAAAAGTTGTTCATTATCTAACATTAATACTAATAATAAATAGGATAATATTACTTACTGTGTTTATGGCTACCATTTCCCTAATATTTTCTCATAATATCCTAGGAGCTCTCCAAGTATGGTTAGAAGTTACTGTGAATATTGCTAGGATTTTGAGTCAAAATGGCGGGAGCAAAATCAACGTCATAGTGTTATTTCTGGTTGATTGTAAATGCTAAGATTATTGAGTGCAAATACTAGTCAATAACACAGTAAGTCTCATACGCTTTACCGCCACGGCTGCCCTAGCAAAAAACAGAGTAACTACTTTTTTTTTGAAATCGTGTTTTTAAATAATATTATTCACTTTTTGATTCTGCACAGACCTGCTTTCACAAAAACTCTTAATTTTACATGGATCGCGAAATATTTTTCATAAAAATCAAGTAACTACACTTAAGATTTCGGGATTATAACTCAAAAACAAATCAAACTGTGATTTCAACACAAAAACAAAGTAATTAATGGCTACTTACTTTGTTTATGGTTTGAGAAATGAAGTTGCTTTGTTTTTGATTTGCGTTGTGGGTAATTGTGCAGTTGATTTAGCATACTTCATTTTATTTGTTCAACCACCCACCTTTTAATTATACTTAAATGAACACGGGAGTAATAAGACTGCATCATAACTATCATAAGTGATAAGTTACGTTATAATTCATTTACTAAAAGTAATTTAAGTGGATTTAAGTGACTATTTTGTAAGTGCTTTTCAAGATGAATAATTCTCGTGGCAGGATGCTTGTTAATTTAGCACATAGGTATTTTTTTTTTATTTAACACATCTATTTATTTGTTGTTCAAAATTGAATAACAATTTAGTTAATATACCTATGTTATTTTGTTTTAGAAATTCATAATTATCCTTAATAGACGAGTTCTTGTTAGAAATAGAAGAAATTAAACATTTTTCCACCAGCCACTTAGTTATATCGTCAAGATTCTGTATCTGTTTTCAATTCCGACACAAAAGTTTTTGCAATGGACCTCCAGAAAGTTTTCTTAGTTCTAATTATGCCGGGACTAAGACAATCATTTTTCATAAGTCGGTTGGTAGCCTATAATTTGATATTTGCATCTTTGAAGAAAAACAATAAAAGTACTTGCGTTTTTTGGCATGAAGAATTTTCCGATAGAGATGCTAAAAATATAACCGATGCCATTTATATTTTTTTTCAAATCCGAGAGAAATACTGTAAACTTTATCATATGGGCTGACAATTGTACTGCACAGAATAAAAATTGGATCTTATTTACCTCTTTGGTCAAAACTGTAAATGATCCGGAGATAACTGTGCATAAAATTACAATCAAATATTTGACAAAAGGCCATACTCACAACGCAGCTGATAGCATACACGGGAATATTGAGACTGCAATTAAACGAGCTCGTAATGTTTACGATTATGACGACTTAAAAGAAGTTGAGAAAGGTTGGAAGCGTTTGAGATGTGGTGTTGGCGAAGGATGGAAAAAATTAGCTGGACGGAAAAGAAAACCAACGAAGAAGTTTTGAAGATGGTGAACGAGAAAAGACATATTTTAAAAACTATAGAATGTAGAAGAGGAAAGATGATGGGCCACTTGATGCGGCACGATAGTTTCTTTTTGAACATTTTGGAGGGTAAAGTCGAAGGAAAAAGAGGAAGAGGAAGACCTAGGCTCACATACTTTAACCAAATAAGAAAGAAGGCGAATGTCGTGTCATATCAGGAGGTGAAAAGGCTGGCACAGGATAGAGAAAAATGGCAATTACTCCACCGACAAGAGCCTGGCTCATAAATTTAATGCATAAAATTACAATCAAATATTTGACAAAAGGCCATACTCACAACGCAGCTGATAGTATACACGGGAATATTGAGACTGCAATTAAACGAGCTCGTAATGTTTACGATTTTGACAACTTAAAAGAAGTTTCCGGAAATTCCCGGAAAAACCTGACAATCATTGAAATTAACCCACAGGAGGATAAATTTAACTGGGCTAAGTATAAAAGGCAACCAACTAAAAATATGGAAAGCGACCCTTTGATAAACTTTTACTTAAATGATTTGATGTGTGTAGAATTTAGGCAGGGTTCAAGAAATAAATTTTATCAGACAATTAATAAAACGGATTATATAGAACTTGATTTCTTGCAAAAAAGAATTAATATTCAAAAGGCGACCGAAAAAGTTCCTTATAGGCGGGGAATTAATAAAACAAAAAAATCTCTAATTGTTGCTCAATTACTGCCTCATATGCCTGAAAATCGGAAGCAATTTTGGATAAATTTAAAAGAAGAAGACAGTTTAAGAGATCTAGTAACTCAAGAACCCGTGGAAGAAAAGGAACCCGTTTGTAGAATAGCATCGCTGTAACTATGATATATAAATTAAATATGATTTACTTTACTTTTTCATTGCATTATACACAAATTCATTTTAAACTAAAACTTCAACGTTTTTTGTAATATAAATGTAAACAATTAAAAGATACTACAATGCGTGTCTCATTAAGTATCAAAAACTAACAATTTCTTATTACAGTTCTTTTATAGATCGACTTTTTAGTTTTTATGCTCTTCTGTAAAATTTGATTTATTGTAGTTACTTACTCTGTTTTTTGCTAGGGCAGCCGTCAGACAGGGTATACGCAATTTGGTGGTTTTCCTAACCATAAATACAGTAAGCTTGAATTCCTTAGCAAAAACACAGTATGTCATTGACTTACTGTGTTTATGCCTGCAAATCTAATAGCTTTTGTTTAGACCCCCTAGTTATAAATATATTTAGCTTAATATTTTATATAAATTATATGTAGATATTGCATTTACTTATCTCATAAAAAAGAGCAATTTGTCCTTTAAAAGAATATCTAAAAATATTGGACAACTATTACTGTTCATGGAAGTTATTGATAAAACATTAAAAAATACTTTAACCGCGATTTTCTCCAAATTAGGTTTTAAATACTTACTGTGATTATGTTTTGCGCGGCAGAACATGTGTTTACATGTCGCTTTAGCCCAATCATTCAAAGAACTGCGTAAAAAAAATAAAAATGAATAATGAATGAGCGACCAGAAAAAAAAGTAAGTCTTCCTTTTTTCGGACTGAAATTTTTTGTACCTCGTCATCTTATCGATTGATAAGTTGTTATTTATTTAATACGGGACATCAACAGAGTACTAAAACGACGTTAAAGTAGGTTTATTAGTTAAAATAAACTTAGATTAACATGCACCCCAATTACAGGTAATAACGTCGTTACAAAAAAAAAATCTTAAGGGCGGCACACAATCAGATTTATGTTTACATAATTATAAAACATTTATAATGATGAAAATATATATATATCCCTATATGATCAACGGATCGGTATGGATGACGGATCTCCGCTGTTCTTAACATATTACAGTCTGTACTTTTAGGTATTTAAAAAAGTGTAAACAAACCAAACCACGTGGCTCTGCTCATCAACCAATCCAAGCTGTTTGGTCGAGCTTTGACGTATCAGTGTTCTGCTCCTATTGGCTGACAAACTGTCATCTGTCAATGTCACGTGGTTTTTTTGTTTACATTTTTTAAATACCTAAAAGTAAAGACTATAGACTTATACTGGGTGATTTTGAGGTCATGATTCGGAAAAAACAGCTGTTCCATAAATTAACGGTGAATTAACTGAGAGTTAATGTATGGAACAGCTGGTTTTTTTTGGCGATTTCGTGGTTGGTCCCATAGGAAAGGTTGTTCAGTATGACCTTCTTATTCGCTTTTGGCCATTCCGAATCATGACCCCAAAATCACCCAGTATACCTTTAGGCTTTAGAGAGTAAGTCCATGTTAAGAACACCGGAGATCCTATTTCTAATCTCCGACTCCGTCATCAGATCAACTCTTAGACAGCATGATATTATTATCATTGGGTTTACATAATATTCATTCCAACATACATACATACATACATAACGTCACGCCTTCATTCCCAGAGTGGGGTAGGCAGAGCTACAGAAATACCAACAACTACAAAAAGAGTTGTTTGTAATTCTGTAACCACATGTTGCACAGACAGGCTAAGATGTTTACCAGTGTATTAGTGACAGGTTGCAAGCCCATCGCCTAACAGTACTAGAAGCCCTGATTCCCTTAGTCGCCTCTTACGACATCCACGGGAAGACATGGAATGGCACTATTCTAACCCGGCAGCCACACGGGCCATGCATTCCAAATTGCAGCTAAAAATATTTTTTGTAGCAGATAAGTTGGTTATGCTAGTAGGGCTATATAATTACAATTACATACATACATAAAGTCACGCTCCCAGAGTGGGGTAGACAGGGCTACAGAATTACCAACAACGCTAAAAAACTTGTTGATAATTCTGTAACCACATTTTGCACAATCAGGCTAAGATGTTTACCAGTGTATTAGTGACAGGTTGCAAGCCCATCGCCTAACAGTACTACAAGCCCTTATTCCCATAGTTGCCTCTTACGACATCCGCGGGAAAATATTGCTGGTTTGTGGACACGATTTATCGATTAACGGACCCGTTTATGAAAATAATATTAAGCCAGCTAAGCTAGGGTTGAGTGCCCCCCCCCCCTCTTCACAGCCAAAACTACAAATATGAAAAAACTCAAAAAAATCTTCAATGAGAGCGCATTAACAAATTAAAAAAAAACCATCTAAGACGGCACCAAACTTTAAATAGAAAATTAGTTATTACTTGTTATTTTTTGAGTTTGTAGTACTTTAACATGCTCTTGCCCGGTTTTTTGAAGTAGGCTTCCTAAAATAAAGCACCTCCAAGATTCGCGCGCCCCGTCCCCTGGTCCCTTGAGCTCGTATTTTCACTTAGCCCAAACCTCGGGCTCCCTTCGACAAGTTTATGATCTTTGATAAAACAGACCGTGGCGCGTAGATTACACGGTGATTTTTATGCGTGTTTTGTTTGACACGCTTTATTACAATATAGTGGCACTTTATTTTTATTTGTTTAATAACTTTCATTGCATCTTTGTAAGGTTCCATAGGTACCCGAAGTTTGTCCATTCGTCCGACTGTCTTTCAGCGGACTGTATCACATCATAGGTATGTAGACATGTTAGCATCCTTTGGGTACGGATCATTGAATACAGCATTCAAATAAATTAGGGTTATTAAACACTGACGAAAAAAACGAAACGGCTGTATACGCAGGACTTTATATTTATAGGTAGACCTTTTTATCTCATATATTTGTAACACTGACTTTTGCAATCTTAAAATGTCGGAAACTCGACTGCTCTTTTTCGTATGCACTCAATATGCACTCAAAAACGCATCTTACTACGGTACTCACAGTTTTAGGGTATTTTTCAAAAAAAATGTTCCTAATTAAGGACTGAAATTAAGTTAAGGTAACTTTTACATGTGAGTAACGAAAATAGAAGTATATATATATATATATATATATATATATATATTTGTATATATATATATATATATATATATATTTCGTTACTCACTTGTAAAAGTTACCGTTACTTAATTTCAGCCCTTAATTAGCTACAATTTCTTATATAAATACCCTTCAAGAAAAATAATCACCATCATTTAAATTACATGTGGATGCCGGGTTAGAATAGTGCCACTCCATGTCTTCCCGTGGATGTTGTAAGAGGCGACTAAGGGAATAAGGGCTTGTAGTAGTGTTAGGCGATGGGCTTGCGACCTGTCACTAATACCTACACTAGTAAACTTCTTGTCCTGATTGTGCAAAATGTGGATATAGAATTATATACAAGTCTTTTTAGATTTGTTGGTTCTGTAGCTCTGCCTACCCCACTCTGGGAATGAAGGCGTGATATTATGTTATTATTTAAATTAAAGTAAAGAAAAGTAAATAACGAAAGTAAGTCAAACAAACTATATGGCTAACTCTTGTTAAACAAAGGAATCAATTAAATTTTGTTTTAATTATAGCGCTTAACTATGTATTTTTTTTTGAAAACGTCCCTGATATGATACTAGGTACGTTTTTAATATCTTACCTTTCCTTAATTTATTATTATTTTTCATCGTCAACTTACCCAATTTTGTTTGGAGTTGTTAAGTTTCTAAACATTTTTTTTCCAAGCTATAAGCCTGCTTTACACTTAGCCCGTATATCGCGCGCGGAAGCCGTGATCAGTGCGAATCATAACTGCGTATAATTTTATTCTTTGCAATTCGCGTTTTGTTTCCCGACTTTATTTCGTTTTTAGTCACGCGTCAAAGGGACCGCGAACTTCACTGTGAAATTACCTTGAACTAGGTACCTACAGTGAGTGAGGAGTCATGGTTTATCATGCATGCCGTGAATAATTATCGGAATTTTTGCACCGTAAAGTCGGGCCGTGAAATAGCGCCGCAAAGTGTACAGCTGGCTATACATGTATGAAGTGCTCACCCAAAAATTTGTTTTTCTTTGCCATTGACTGAGAAACACTAGAAGCGGAATGAGTAAGAACGGTAGTGTGTTTAAAGCTTTATTTACTCTGTGGTTGGAGTGTTCACGTTCGCACGTAGGGCATAAACCGGGCCTGTGTTTTAGTGCCGAGCTGAGCGGGTCTGGCATAAATTCTGATTACTTTTCTGCTCTTAACTTTATTGTAAGTGTACGAACGGCCTATTTACTTAATTCTCTTTTTAAATTAACTTTATTTGGTAAAGGCATTTTCTTAGATCACTCCGGTACTTTAAAAAATCGAAGTTTGAAGTTACATTACCACATCTAGTTCTCGAATGACAAATGAAGTGCTAAGTTAATTCATACTAGTCATTTGAGACTGGATGGAGATGCATCATTTCAAAGCTCGAGGCTTTCAGGAGTTATTGGACATTACGTGCTGGCTACATCATCAGCAATATTTAATTTGGAAATTTTCTTTAGAACTACAGTTTTGTTTTAACCTGGCAACCACACGGGGTACATCGGGGTAAAATTAGTCACTTTAAGAAAATTACCTCAAGGTACTTATTATTTAATATCATCGAATTTTCCTGCCCGGAACTCTATACATTTTGTATCGGTGCAGTTGCGGCATATGACAGCGTTGGCGTCAGGTGCATGAAAAGTTGCAGATGGCCGTGGCAGTCAAAAGGTTAGGTTAGGTTAGGCGGTTAGTCGCCATTGCCCTCTTCCCACACCTCATGCTTACTCCGGCTCTCAATTAAGCTATACGCCGATGGAGTAGGTACAACTACAAATTGGTACTTACCTACAGTTTTAAAACATAACTAACACTTTTTTTGAGCCACACCACAGTAGAATCAGAAAATATAATATCATCCAAGTAGGTAAGCGTTCGCGCAGTCTGATAAAAATAAAAGAAAAACTCCTACCAATTTAACTTCCAAAACACATTACTTCTTTACTTACCTACTTTATTTTCAAACTTACTGCGAGTTGGAAAACAGCTGTTTTGAAGAAAATGGCGTTCTTAAGTGCTGGCATGTTTTTATTTAAGTTTGAAAAAGTTTCGCGGCCATTGCGATTAGGTACATTAATTTAAGAGGCTTGAAGAATGATTATTGTTTTTTATTATAAATTATCTTAGCCAACTTGTGTTTTTTGGGTCTCGCTGGAAACAATTAACTATATGCAAATTACTTTTTGCTCTACTAAGCAAATAGATTGTTTTTAAAACTAGAAGATTTATGAACCGATTTCAAAAATTAAAAAGGTTGTATGTTTATTAAAACTTATTCAATAAAGTTTACCTACATAGAATAAAATTTCGCAGGTTACCTAATCAAAGAACGATTTGCCGGGACCCTACTTACCTGCCTGCAAGTTCCTTTGCAAAAATGATCTAATCATGGCTTCACCGCAATGAATTTTGTAAAATTATAAATGTTTTTTCCTGTGTTTTGGTGGCAATAAACGATTCATTTATTAACATTATAATGCGTAATAATTAGCAGAAGCAACTGGAAATATCGGGTAGTACCTAATCGTTTCACGTCACGATGCACCCCGTTTTTATGTCACCTTCTAACACACTAAAGTGCAGCTTAAAATTATTTACCGACCTTGTCTCTCATAACGATGTTGACAAAGCTATTGCTATTTCCGTCTTACACATGTTGCAAAGCGTATTAAATCACGATGTCTATCTCTGTTTCATGCGCGGCTCTGATATTTACCAACTTAACGTTTGCGATTCATATTGGCGCCACCGCCGCGCAAACTGGGTGGTTTAGCAGGCGATAGTTGTTAGTTCTAAATTTGTCCGCATTATTACGTAACTTGGCAAAACTGACAGTCGGCAGGGCCCTACGTCGCACTCCGACTCCATTTTGTTTGTTAAGTCGCCCATCCAAGTTGGCTTGCCTTTCTTGCAGTGGAAGTCAGTTTTGTTTTTGTTGTGAACATGTTGGATTGTGAAAAAGAGTTGTGGAAGGATGTGCTTGAAGCTTATAGAGAAATGTCATTTCTGTGGGATCCGAAAGACAGAAATTATCAAAACAAGAAAATGCGTCGTGAAGCCTACGAAATGATGATGCAAATATACCGCAAAATAGATCCAAAAGGCACTCTTTTAGTTTTCAAGAAACGTTTGGAGAACATGCGAACTGCGTTTAATAGAGAGAGAAAGAAGGTACTTGTTTGTTTTTAAAAAGTTATGTCATAGTTTATGTTTGTTTAACCATACATTTTGTGATAAGTATGTAAATTGGTAACATGTTGGTTGTTAATTGGTACCTACCTAAGTGAATTGTTTATTCAGTTGAGAAGATAAACTACCGACGCTTGCCTACTCGATTAGGTACTTCATTGCACACACTCGACAACAAATTCACATTAATATTAAAAAAAAACTTGCAAAACTTAGTTTTCAAGCAATCAAAGTTGTAATTTCTACGGACAATATAACTCAAGTCATGTTAGCAATTAGCTTTGTGTCACAAGAATTACCTATAATGTTCCTTTAAGTGGTACCGAAACTAGCAAAGTACCTATTTCTAGCCCCAGATCAAAACCTAGTGATATCACAGCACTGGGACAAATGGGCAGATTATAATGTTATTATTTGTGTTTGGTGGCTAATGTTGTTGTAATAATAATAATATATATCAGGGGACAATCTCACACAAATAAACCTAGTCCCAAACTAAGCTCTAGCCTTGTACTATGGGTCCTAGACAACGATAAACATACTTAAATAGAGGAATACATACTTAAATATACAGGACCGCTGGCTTCGGAGGCAGGGTCACTCCCAACTAGGCCAACGTGTCATGTCATGTGTTGTGGTGTGTACTTAAGTCATTAAAGAGTTATAATAAAAGTGAAAATAAATAAATACTTAGTTATTTTATTTTGTTAGTGATAATATTATTTAATGAAGTGTGTACACACGTAATACGGTAAAAATACTCATTATTGAACACCAAAAAAAAAACAGAACATGGAACAGTTTTAATCATAGGTAAACAACACTTTTCTTACCGTTAAATAGCGATCTCTTCCAGACAACCTTGGTGTTAATGTGTTGCTTTATTTTTAGTTCATATGTATTTTTACATACATATAATATCACGCCTTTATTCCCAGAGTGGGGTAGGCAGAGCTACAGAAACACCAACAACTCTGAATAGACTTGTTGATATTTCTGTAACCACATTTTGCACAAGTAGGCTAAGATGTTTACCGGTGTATTAGTAACAGGTTGCAAGCCCATCGCCTAACAGTACTACAAACCTTTATTCCCTTAGTCACCTCTTCTCTCTCCTTCACGGGAAGACAGAGTGGCACTATTCTAACTTGGCAACCACAAGGACATATTTTTTTTTAAATATTACCCATCGGATGCTTAGAGCTAAGTTTGGAATCAGTGTAAGGACAATGAAGGTTGTCTCCAGCCACTCTCGAATACTGATACATTTCTTTTTACAGGCCAGTCGATCTATTGCAAATGGAGGACCACCATACGTGCCCACTCTGTGGTATTATGATCTACTCACATTCCTAGAAGAGCCAAATACTTCAGTATCAGCCCCAGATATGAACGAGACCCAGGAGTCTTATAGTTTTACCTTCAATAAGCCTAGAAACAAAATCTATTTACAAAAACATGTTGGTAACGGGTTGAAGCGGAAAAGAGAAAGCAGTTCAAGCAGTTCTAGAGAAGACAGCAAACAGGGATTAATTAATATCGGTCCAATGGAGTTTTCTGAAGAGGTTAGTAGAATGTTTTTTTTACAAATGTTTGTAATAAAAACAAATTTAACCATAAGGTTAAATAACCAAAAACAGCCCAAGAAAAAAACCGCAAGATCAGCTAAACGCCCTGTGTGCAATATGTAAGCCAAAACATTCATGGGTTGTTTTAAACAAAAAAATATAGTTCTTCTTAGTTTGACGACATGTTGGCCTAGTTGGGAGCGACTCTGCCTCCGAAGCCAGCGGTCCTGGGTTCAAATCCCGGTTAGGGCAGATATTTGTGTGATGAGCGCAAATATTTGTTCCCGATTCTTGTATGTTTTCTATATATATTTAAGTATGGATTTCTCTATTTAAGTATGTCTATCGTTGTCTAGTACCCATAGTACAAGCCTAGAGCTAAGTTTGGGACTAGGTCAATTTGTGTGAGATTGTCCCCTGATATTTATTTGTTTATAATTTTTTTTTTTTTAATGGCAGTCTATGGCGATATTCCGCAGTGATTTCGACAATGTCAAGTGAATAGAGTAAAACAGTAAACAGAATAAATCAAAAGCAAAAGCCGGACATTTTTTAATCAACCATCTTCCCTCCCCGAAGGTTACCGGAAGACCAACCATTTACATATTTAAAGTGTTCATGAAAACAAAATCACGAGCGCTTCCTTTGTATAACGAAAGTCATACAACCTGTACAGCTTTCGTCACACAAAGGAATCAATTAAGTTTTGTTTTAATTAAAGCCAATAAAATATTTTTTTGAAAATGTCGCTTTTAAGACCAAACTGCCCATGGGTACAGTGGGCTTTAGTTAAATTAATAAGTCTGGGAGGTTATGCTAAGTGTCACTTTGTACAATGTGATGCACATAGGGCAGCACGAGTGTTTACTAGAGAACGCCAATGACGCGCGTCTAGATTTAATTTCCCACTACACCCCCTATTTAACTTGTAAACGTGGGGTAGCTTAAGCCATGTTTTGTCCTTATCTGTAATTGTGACATTTTCATCTGACAGAAAGTCACAAAGCATGGCATAAGCTACCCCACGGTTATTCCACGTTTATAAGTAAGGGGGTGAATGGATGAATTTCCAAAAATCAATACTCAATACTCAATACTCAATCATTTATTGCATTCCACAAAGCTTACAAGATATTAGGTAAACTTATCATTTCATTGGTAGTTTGGTTTAAAGCTTTCTTTTATTTCAGGATATTCCGCAAACCCCTCAGCCATCTCAATCGAAGCGTAGAGTCCACAACTTATTATTAAAGCAAGAAAAGTTCATAGATGTCGCTAGCAAAATACTAACCAAGAAGGAAAAAGATTGGGAAGTGATAGGCAAGGCAATAGGTCTTCAGTTAAGCGGCTTGGAAGGAGATCAGCGGACTATAGCACAAAAGTTAATTTCTGATGCGATTTTTTATGGGAACATTGGCAAATTGAACTTTGATTCCTTCATACACGTTGATACGTTTGACCAGGATTCACCTTCGGATATTGAGGTTACTACTTTAGATGATTTATAATGAATACTGTGGGTTAGGAATTAAGGGAATTTAATAAATGATTATTTTCAGTAAGTAAATTTCTTTTATTTGGTAATTGAGAGTTCACGGCGAAAATACTATTAGTTGGACACTTTAAGCTGACAGGCACCAATAATGGACACTTTACTCTTAATTCAAAGATCATAAGGTTTTAAATTGATTGTTGCAAAACAAATGAATAACCTTTATCTTCTGGAGTCCGTCCGAGTGTCCGTCATTGGACCTTGTTCATTACTGGTTCGAACACCCCATATAGATAAAACCCCCAAAAATCAAGAAATTAAGCTATGGAACCTTCCTAATTAAAATTTCCCAAAATAGGCTACTTGCCTCATATTAAATTTGGCTTAATAAATTAATATTTTCTGTAGTATTAGACTTAAGAAACCAATATTTATCGATTTCAGATATTAAAAGTGTAAGATGGCTACGTATTTTTTATTTAAAATTGTTCATTTTTATTTTTTAATTTGAACTCTGAAAACGCTGTCGGACTTGTTGTGACGTCATAGGACTCTAAGCAAACTTCATGTCGGTTCTTACACAAGTGAAATTCGCAATGGTGCATGACATTGACATTTATGACTCATGGACTTTGAGGTTGTGTTATGATCGTAGTCGTTTTAACATTAGTAAAAACCTAATCTGTGTATTATTGTTACAGCTTTCTAGTTTTATTGATAAGAGCAATCATGGATGTTGGATTCGTGAATGCAGATAGCACAAACTTACCAAGAATCGACACATTGATGGTCGGTAATTTTTTTGCCTTGAATCCAGATTTCTGCTCTGCCGACCTTATTATTATTGAAGATAAAAGTTTTTGTAAAAACTGAATAACTTATTAAGTAAATACTAACATCAAAGCGATCTTCGCAAAAAAACAAAAATTGTTTCAGTCGATAAAGTCAGGATCCTTTTTAGCAAGTTTTAGCCATGCATTTCGCATATTTATTTCACTGGGCATTCTAATCCATAATTTCCCTGGGGTCGTAATTGATGCGTTCTTGCATTCTCGGAATATATAATAACGTTAATTACTATATTTTCCATGTAAACTAGTGGAAGTCATGGTTTTTATTAATAAAAGTATCGAGGTTTCGAAAATGATAAATTGTTTATCTATATGTCAAATGCTCTCGTCAAATGTCAAATGTTTGTTTTCGGCCCGTATGACGTCACAGCACAGATAATCTATAGACTAATATGGCTGTAAGCGTTTTCGCCTGTTTTCGAAAACTAAACCTTTAAAATAAAGTTTTGCGGTTTTGTAGGTCCTAAAAAAATATGGGAATATTTTTTTTCATCTAATCGGTCAATAATTAATAACTTGAGACCTACTTTAAAACAGAGTCAACTAGCCTATTGACTTATAATAAAATAAAATAAAATAAAATAAAAATTCTTTATTTCAGACCGAGATCCATAGTATACAAATTTGGTTCAGTTTGGGAGCTATGACGCCACCGACAAACACGGATAGTTACACCTGTTGAATTTGTAAACCTCTTTTTGCTTAAATAGTTAAAAAGGTGTGAGATTCATAAAACTCGCAATTAACCACTTGCTCTCTTTACGCAAAGCGATTCGACCATAGCTATCTCTCTGACTCTCGTGTTTCCCGTATCTGTCCATCATTAATTAGTGAAACAAATGAACATTATTGTAAGTAGTTTGTCTATTTTCAAACGCTACTAGGAACGTAACTCATCTGTAATGTCAAATTTGAGATGATTTTTAGGGTTCCGGAGCCGAATGGCAAAAACGGAACCCTTATAATTTCGTCATGTTTGTCTGTCCGTCTGTATGTCACAGCCATTTTACTCAGAGCCTATTGGCACTATATAAATGAAATTTGGAGGATAGATGTATTCTATGAACCGCTATACAATGATGTAGTAAAATTGAAAAAAAATATATATTTAGGGGTGGCACTCATACATGTAACTAGGGGACGAAAAAATTTTTTTTGACTTACATCAGCGTGTGGGGTATTTTTAGATAGGGCTTCCAAAATGATACAGAGGGTTTTAAGTGACTTTTTTACGTAAGTGAACATTTGGCGAGATATACGCTTCTAAAGTCGTAAAAATTCTGTCCGGATGGGTAGCTTTTGAACTGTTAAATGGAACATTCTAATAAAAATTACAGTAGTAGAACATACGAAATACTTCCAACCAAAATTGTTTTGAACACGATACGCTGTGTAGTGTTTGAGATTAAAAAAAAAAAAAGAATTTCAACCATGAACGTTCATCCCCGCTACACAACCCTTCACTGTGCGTGGTCTGACATGCACTTGGCCGGTTTTTCTTTACTATGTCGAATAAAACTGTCGACATCTCCGAAGACTGGAAGCTGAAATCCATCACGAATAACAACTAGGTAGGTACATGTTCTAGGTACTTAAGTACCTACGTTGGGTTCATATAAGCCACGACACGTTAGCCTAGTTGGTATGGTAGTGACCCTACCTTTGAAGCTAGCGGTCCTGGACTCCTGGGTTCAAATTCCGGTAAGAGCAGACATTTGTGTGATGAGCGCGAAGTATTTGATACCAAGTCTTTGATATTTTCTATGTATACACATCTCAGGAAAATTACGATTTCTTTGTATGGAGAATCAACAATATAGTCTTGGATGTTTTCTTTGTGTTTAAGTATACATATATTTCTCTATATAAGTGTGTTTCTCGTTGTCTAGTACAAGCCAAGAACTTAGTTTTGGCACTAGGTCAATTTGTGTGGCATTGTCCGCTGATATTTATGTTGGTTTTCTTTTTACCATAATTATTTGAGAGAATGAACTCGAAAGTTAAAATTATTATGTCTCCTAAAGAGACACAATATTCCTTGCAAGCTCCTTATTAAAATCTCTAAATACTTTGGCTGAATTCGTAATTTAGTCTAAAGCTGTCTATTTGCTGAGCGGCGTGTATGCACAGCTTTGCTCCGGTTTATTCCTCTTGCCTCCTTATTAATAATCTAATATATATAGAAAACAATACTTGAGTGAGGACCAAAAATACTCAAACAAATACATTCTATGAAACTCCGTTGTGCTTCCAAAATTAGCCATACAATTACGATACTATACAAATACTTTATAGAACACCAAAAAAACTGAACATGGAACAGTATATTTTAATAAATAGCGATCTGTTCAGACCACCTTGGACAGAAAAATAAAAAAACCGCGTTCAAAAACGCAAAAAATAACTTCTTTTAAAATTGTAGCCATCTTACCCAATGGGTGCCCACTGAATATTATATATAATTATATTGAAGTCGGCGTTTTTGGTGAAAATATTGTGGTCGCCGACTTCAGTTGGAGTTAGCTTAGTAAGAAGTTATTTTTTGCGTTTTTGAAGGCGGTTTTTTATTTATACAAATATTTATTTTATTTTATACTTTTTAGTGATCATACTACGCTGTTCCGTAGAACTTAATAGTAACAATTAAAATCAGAGGGCCGTCTAACACACATTGACCTAGACCCAAACTTAGCTCTAGGCTTGTTAGCACTACCATATAGGTAGGTACTTAGACAGCTATAAACATACGTAAGTAGTTACATATGTGTTAATAAATAAATATTATAATATGTTGCCAAGCCTGAAGAATAGGATATCAATTTATAAAAAGGGGTTTATCAGTTTATGAGTTCAACAGAGGTTCATATAAATAGTTTCTCCATATCCTTCCGTCACAGAGGTGTATCCATAAGAATATTACAAATGTGAAAGTAAATCTGTCTGTCAGTCTGTTTGCTCCGATTTAAATGAAATTTGGTATGAGGATAGTTTGATTCCCGGGGAAGGACATAGGGTACTTTTTACCCCGAAAAATTTAACGCTGCCTGAGGGAATAGCGATAAACCCCCAATATCAAGTTTATATAGATAGGATCGAACGTTTGCAGACAAAATTTCTCAAATTTCTATGCTATAAATTAAAATGTAAGTATACTAACTTCCGCTGATTACTTTAAATTGTGTAAGCACCACCATCTTTTACCGCTTGTAAAGCGCCGAGAGGTTGCCAATATAGTGTATCTATTGAATATAGTTAGCGGCAATGTGGACTGTCCTGATTTATTGGGCAGAGTTTCTTTTAATATTCCCACTAGGAGTGTGCGGTATTTTCGTCCTATTTCAGTTTCCCTAGCTTCTACTAATTATAGGAAAAATAGATTTTTGTGCAGAGCTGGTCGTAGTTTGAATAGTGTGTTAAGGAATATTGATTTTGTCATTTTTGCAAGTAGTATTAATTCTATAAAGAATTATTAATTCAATATTTTGTGAACAATCTTCATATATATGATATTTTTTTCGGGTGTGCGTGCAGGTGCTGGTTGGCATAGTTATTGCGTACAGTAAAATTTGGTGGCTTGTAGGTAGTAGTTGTTATTAATTAATTGTATTTCTCTCTCTCTCACTGTTTAAACGTTTAAGTTAGGCTTATTCTTCTTCATATTACTTGATTGCTAAATGTGAGAACCTGTAATTGGCTACGTTTTGTTAATCAAGTTTCTAATTTCTTCTAATTTCTTTTGTAAAGCTGTTGGTTTTCCATGGATTAATAAATAAGTAAAATAGTACAAGGCGCAGGTTCGGCCACATATGGAATACTGCTCTCATCTGTGGGCTGAGGCTCCCCAGTACCAAGTTCTCCCCCTGGACCGCATCCAGCGGAGAGCGACTCCAATTGTCGGCTGCCAGCGTACTTCTGATCGGCTAGACTCGTTGGCGCTGCGTAGAGATGTAGCATCACTCTGCATTCTCTATCGCTTGTATAACGGGGAGTGCTCCGAGGAGCTGCTCGGATTAATTCCTGCCACATCCTTCCGCCTCCGTCCTACGCGACAGAACTTCCACCACCATCATTTAGATGGTTGGCAGGCCACAACCGTGCGTTTTACTAGGAATTTCCTGCCACGCACAACTAAACTGTGGAATGGTCTGCCGCCTACGGTATTTCCGGACCAATACGACCTTCAAACCTTCAAGAAAAGAGCGTACTCTCATTTGAAAGGCCGGCAACGTACCTGTAACTCCTCTGGTGCTGCAGGTGTCTATGGGTGACAGTATTCGCTTACCATTAGGCGATCTGTCTGCTCGTTTGCCTCCTATTCCATAAAAAAACTTATTTATAAGTAAGTAAATTGTTTTCAATTCACGACTTCCCGCTCCTCGTACCTACTTAATATTTCCTTAATAATTTTCATGAAGCAATTTGACTGTATTTGACTGTGTCATTGCTAAAATATACTATCTCCTTACAGTTATACTTACCTACGTTGTAATGAAAAGTAACTTAATCGAGAAAAAAACAATGCCTACTAATGAAAAAAAATACGCAGGAAGTACCAAAGGGAACAAATCTCGTTTGAAAGGACAAGATATTTCCTTTATTTGCGTAAATGTGCAAAATGAGGGAGCGAGGAAACGTTTTACGAATGAAAACACGTTATTTTCTTGTTATTCCGAGTTATTCACGAGTTATTCACAGCTTGTAACCTAAGAATTATAGCTTAGGTGAGATAACGATGCTTTAGTAATTTACTTTTGAACCAACTATAACTTTTAGAAAACTCAAATTGTTTTTCGCTAAAATCTTTATTTATTTATTTAATCTTTATTACAGAAAGCGTAAGGCATTCTCTACCAGTTGACCTAAATAATAATTCCTTTAATTCTTGAGCCACCACAGAAATACTGACATAATAGGGAGCATACATATTTTTTAATCTTACGCTCTCTGGAACGTGCTATGAAAGAGAAGAATATGAAGCTTTAAAAAGTCATAGTTCAGACCCCATGCAAAAATACTCTATACAAAATCGACGACAGGAATGACGTCACAGCTGTAATGTTGTTCCATGATTAAAATATAATAGACCATATTATAAAGAAATATGCATTTATTTCAGAAATTACTATGTTTAAGCCAATATAATTGAATAAAAATATTACGTACATTAAATGAGGATGCCGAATAAAACAGTCTAAACCTTAAAATAAGTTTTAAAATTTTAAAAAGTTTTGATTCTATGTAAAATCTTAGTAAACGGGTCAGAACTTAGTGTATTGCGTTTAATATGTTTTTTTAGGGTTCCGGAGCCGAATGGCAAAAACGGAACCCTTATAATTTCGTCATGTCCGTCTGTCCGTCTGTCCTTCTGTCCGTCTGTCCGTCCGTCCGTCCGTCTGTCCGTCTGTATGTCACAGCCATTTTACTCAGAGCCTATTCTTCTTCTTCTTTCGTGTCGGCAAGAACTCGGGCTAAATCTTACTTGCCCAGAAAGCGGCTACCGTAGTAGCCCTCTGGTTACTGACAAGTAAGTCCTCACGCGAGCAGGTGGTCGGGCACGCGGGACAGTTTGTGAGGTGTAACATGGTTTGCAAGGGTTCTCCACATTCACAGCTAGCGTCTGCGCTACTTGAGTACCCCCACCGACACAGGTTATCTTTGCTTCGGCCAACCTGGGTCCTCAGCCTATTTAGACTTCTCCAGGTGGGCCAAGGTTCCTTATAGCCTGGAGGCAGATTTTCGTTTGGGGGGTACAGAGAATGTGGATACTCACTTGCCCAAAGCCTGCACCTCACGTCAGTAGGGTTTTCATCGGTAGGCTGCGTAGATCGCAGGAAGCTTTTGCGGCTTCGCAAACGACCTGCGGTGGGGGACAGGCCGTAGAGTGGGTATCTCGGGTCACTTTCCTGTTTTTGTTTTTCAAGCGAACATGTCACTTCTCTACGGACTCTGGGTGGAGCTATTCCCGCAAGAGGAAACAGTATACCGACCGGGGTTGGCTTAAGACAGCCAGTTATTATGCGGCAGGTATTGTTCAGCTCTACGTCTACCTCTCTGGTATGTGCTGACCTAGCCCACACTGGGCACGCATATTGGCACTATATAAATGAAATTTGGAAGATAGATGTATTTTATGAACCGCTTTACAATGATATAGTAAAATTAAAAAAAATATTTATTTAGGGGTGGCACTCCATACATGTAACTAAAGGACGAAAAAATTTTTTTTGAGTTACATCAGCGTGTGGGGTATTTTTGGCTTCCAAAATGATACAGAGGTTTTTAAGTGACTTTTTTACGTAAGTAAACAGTTGGCGAGATATACGCTTCTAAAGTCGTAAAAATTCTGTCCGGGTGGGTAGCTTTTGAACTGTTAAATAGAACATTCTAATAAAAATTACAGGTAGTAGAACATACGAAATACTTCCAACCATAATTGTTTTGAACACGATACGCTGTGTAGTTTTTAAGAAATTAATAAAAAAGAACTTCTTCTTTCTTTGCCCCCGCGGCGACTTGAACAGCTACTACCGCGGGGATATGGCGTTTCCACGTGAAGTGATTTCGCCAGTGTCAAGTAAGTATATATAATTATAAATCAATATAGCAATAAAACACAATCCAATCTTCTCTAGGAAGATTGGGGGCAACGTTGTACGGTGATTTGTAGGTCAGAGGTCAAGATAGTTTTAACCTCTGCACCACTGCGAGTCCACTTGAAACGAGAAGAAAGATGCCAGATACACGAAATAAGTCCAAGTCTTCAATCACTGTGCGACACAAAGGCATAAAAAGTACAAATCACTATCAGAAAAGAACTTTGAACACCTAATTACCCAAAAATTAAAGTCTAAAACAAATCACACGTCCGCCATCTTTTAGCGTTGCAAATGGCCTCCAAAAAGAACTTCAACCATGAACGTTCATTTCAGCTACGGAACCCTTCACTGTGGTCCGACATGCACTTGGCCGGTTTTTACATTTTCTCCTAAATCGTATCATACATACATACATAATGTCACGCCTTTATTCCCAGAGTGAGGTAGGCAGAGCAACAGAATACCAACAACTCTAAACTTGTTGATAATAATTCTGTAACCACATTTTGCATAGTCAGGCTAAGATGTTTACCAGTGTATTAGTGACAGGTTGCAAGCCCATCGCCTAACAGTACTACAAGCCTTTATTCCTTTTAAATCGTATCAATGGAACTCAATTCTGTTTTTCATGCATCTTCCCTATATCATCTAGGTATTGTTCGTTATATTATAAAGAGGTAAGGTTTGTAAGTTTGTGAGGTCTCTGGATCTACTGAACCGAATTTGTAAATTCTTTAACCAATAGAAAGCTACGTTATTTGTGGGTGTCATTATAGGCTATGTTTTATTTTTCTAAGCGGGCGGAGTCGCGGGCAGCAGCTAGTTCAAAGTAAATTATTAAGTACATTACGCCAACAAAGACGTAAAATATAATCACGAAAAAAAACGGTAGGTACCTCCCATACTTAGTCCTGTACACCGAAGGTATTTTTTTTTATAAAATGTCCAGTGAGCTATCGTTTGATAGCTCTTAAACATCATTTGTTATCAATCAATTCTTAGATTCAGGAAGTATTTTACATGATAAGGCACTTTTGTCCAACCGCCGATGACGAACGAGAAGCGAGTAGAGCTAGAAACTAGATACGAGTTGGCGAGCAGCGAGAAGCGAGTGAATTAGAAGAGAGAGAGTTCTCGCCGGCAGTGTGAACAGCCAGCGAGTGGAGAGAGTTCTCGCCGGCAGTGTGAACAGCCAGCGAGTGGAGAGAGTTCTCGCCGGCAGTGGAAACAGCCAGCGAGTGGAGAGAGTTCTCGCCGACAGTGTGAACAGCCAGCGAGTGGAGAGAGTTCTCGCCGGCAGTGTGAACAGCCAGCGAGTGGAGAGAGTTCTCGTCGACAGTGGAAACAGCCAGCAAGTGGAGAGAGTTCTCGTTGGCAGTGGAAACAGCCACCGATCAACTATTAATATCTTTGTCTCTTTTATTGACACGGGATTTATATCTTTTGTTCGTTTATTTAGCGAGAAAATAGTCGATAGCTTATCGCTTCCTCGCCGGCGGTGGGACAAGTGCCTAAGTGTGATTTTCGTTAGTTGTGTGTTCCAAGTATGTACAGCCAAAACTACAAATACTAAAAATCTGAGAAATATATTAATTAAAAGCGCACATAATATGAAATAAAAAAGGAAAACTATCACGACTAAGCAGACTTGATTGGTTCTTGAGACACAGGTGACTAAAGTGTTATACCTATTAAAAATCATGTAAGACTCAAATAGCATTAAAGAAAACTAGTTCATAGTTGACGTTATAAGGGGTTCCGTAGTCAAACTAGGAACCTTTATAGTTTCGCCATGTCTGTCCGTCCGTCCGCAGCTTAGCGCAGAGACTCTTAGTACTAGAAAGCTGTAATTTTTCATGTATATACATATTATTC
Organism: Acleris holmiana; assembly: GCA_949316455.1. NCBI lineage: Eukaryota > Metazoa > Arthropoda > Insecta > Lepidoptera > Tortricidae > Acleris > Acleris holmiana. Next base: position 2,422,599 of record OX438784.1, read on the forward strand.
ACGCCAAGAAAGTGGTACAATAAAATGTAAAAAAAAAACATTTTTTTAGGGTACCTCTCCTACACGTAACGTGGGGATGTATTTTTTTCTTGTCTTACCCATAGTTTGCAATGTCGTAAAAATCAAAAAAAAATCTTAAATGAAAGCGCAAATAACGAATTTAAAAGGAAAACTATTACGACTGATTAGACATGATTGGTTCTTGAGATACAGGCGATTAAAGTGTTTATACCTGTTAAAATCATCTAAGATGACACCAAATAACTTTAAATAGAAAATTAGTTATTACTTGTTGTTTTTTTATGTTTTTGGTACTTAACAGCTTCGGAACCTTACACTGAGCATGGTCCGACATGCTCTTGCCCGGTTTTTAAATTATTGCTTATTGAACATTCACATTGAAATTTTCGAGACACTTGACGCTTTCGTTTTAAGGGCTCCTTCTATGCCTTTACTTGATATTCTATGAGTAAATACCTAAGGTAACAACACCAATGCTCGACACTTTTAGCTGACATGCACCAATAATCGACAGAAGCTTTTTTTTCTAAGATCATAGGGTTATAAAGTTGATTGTTGCAAAACAAATGTATAACTCTTATCTTCTTTGAATAAGAGTCAGTGTCGAACATTGGTCCTTTGTCGAGTACTGGTGTCTTTACCTATCATGATAATCTCACGTAAACCACAACCAAAACATTTCAAAATAACAGGCTTGTTCCAATAATTGACATAATTATTAGCTTTAAGCAAAAGCCGGTGAATTTAATCGAAAATTATACAAACACAATCCGAAATGAACATTCGATTGAATAACGAATCAACGAACCAACTAGTGCAATGAGTTAATTATTACCAGAGGTGTTATTCTGGTCTTAAATCGTCGCTGAAATATTAAAGGCCACCTGAGTCCAATGATACTACATACATTCATTTACCACTGACTGATAGATTGCCTTCATTTAATTTTGAGCTTTAATCTCATACAAATGAAATATTTAACAGTTTTTATGTTTGTAGTACTTAACGGCTTCGGAACCCTACACTGAGCATGGTCCGAAATGCTCTTGCCCGGTTTTTTTAGGGTTCCGTAGTTAAACTAGGAGCCCTTATAGTTTCGCCATGTCCGTCCGCAGCCTAGTGCAGACTCTTAGTACTAGAAAGCTGTAATTCGGCATAAATTTGCATATTAGTCACGCCAACAAAGTAGTACAATAAATAGTAAAAAGAAATTTATTTTTAGGGTACCTCCCCCACACGTAACATGGGGATGTATTTTTTTGGCGTTTACCCCATCGTGTGGGGTATCATTGGATAGGTCTTTGAAAAATATTATGGGGTTGTAAAAATAGTTTTTCGATTAAGCAAACCGTTTATAAAATATTAAGCTTTAAAGAGCTTCGTTAGACTCAAGTGTCCCCCCTACAGCCAAAACTACAATTGCTACAAATCTGAAAAAAATCTTAAATGAAAGTACATATAACGAATTTTAAGGGAAAACTATCATGACTAAGTAGACATCATTGGTTCTTGATATAAAGGCGATTAAAGTGTTTATGCCTACTAAAAGCGTCTTTTGGCACCAATTTGACTTTAAATAGAAAATTAGTTATTCCTTGTTGATTTTTTTGTTCTTTCTGTTCACTCTCGTGTGGTTTCCGGGTTAGAATAGTGCCACTCCATGTCTTCCCGTGGATGTCGTAAGAGGCGACTAAGGGAATAAAGGCTTCTAGTATTGTTAGGCGATGGGCTTGCAACCTGTCACTAATACACTAGTAAACATCTCAGCTTACTTGTGCAAAATGTGGTTACAGAATTATTAACATGTCTTTTTAGAGTTGTTGGTATTTCTGTAGCTCTGCCTACCCCACTTTGGGAATGAAGGCATGATGTTATGTATGTATGTATGTATTTTTTTGTTTGTAGTACTTAACGTCTTCGGAACCCTACACTGAGCATGGTCCGACATGCTCTTGCCCGGTTTCATTAAATAGTCGAGAATTTATGACTAATGGGCGGACAACCGATGCAAATACTCTTAATATGGATTTATACATAAATTACTCGAAATTTAATAAAAGTCTTATCCATCTTATGCTTTCGTCACCATATAGCATCCATTGCTCGCCCTTTATTTATCACTTCTTAATCCTGGTAAACATTTTTTTAATCAATGCAGTGGTTTTAAATTAAGGTAGTTCTGTTACTTTTAAGTTATATATTGTTATGTATGTTAGTCTGTTAAGTATTTTTTCCCCTTCTATAACTATAATAGCATGTGCGATCGTGGCGTCATTGCGCCGTGTCTTCACCAAATGGTCACTACGGAAGAACAGCGCTGGCCCTGCCAGCATCACGCTGAGTTGTGACCATTTCGTGACAAATTACGTTTCAATAACAATTAAAGTTTTCATTTTTGTACTTGCCCTTTGTCACAATTAAACTATTTCTTTCTTTCAGTTACATATTTGTAAATATAGGCCTTGTTGCCTGAAATTAAGTTATTCTATTCCATTACTAAAAAATATTTGGTGTGCTTCGTCAATGAGTCGCGAACGGAGTTGTTTGAGAGAATAACCTAACAGAGTATTCAACTGTAAAATGGTTAAAGGCGAAATTGAAACAAATTACACAATACAGAATCACGAGTTTCAACGTTCGATTGTTTCATTCGCCATTTTGCGAATTGTAAAGGTTACTGTTTTTAAATTGTTCTTTAAACGCCACAAACTCCGTTTGGAGTATTTCTACGAACATTAATATGTTAATTTCAAATTGTATTGTCATTAATTTTTATTATTAACATTTATTAACGAAAAATTGGTTACAATATAACAATAGAACACTGTCCCATAAAACTGTTTACACAGTTTGACCGCGGGATCATTGAGTCTTTTCAATAGGATAAACAACTTTACTTAATATTATTTTAAAATGTAAGCATTTTCAAAATAAAGTGTACACTAGTTAAGGAAAATTAAGAAACGTTAACTTTTGTCAGTTTTGTGACGAAATTAGCCATATATATAAATGTATGGCAAACGTTCGTCACAAAACTGACAAAGTTAACGTTTCTTAATTTTCCTTAATTAGAGTATACTTTATTTTGAAAATGCCCATGTTTACAATATTAACTAAATAAAATTTATACAATGCGAACTAAATAACTGCACAGTTTTCTTTTAAATTTTGCCTTTTGGCCTCTAACCTAATATCCGTGGGCAAGCTATTAAGAATATAGAGTAGACGCTTCTGCAGGCATCTATCAACGGAGTATAACCTCTTTGAATATATGACTAAGTTATTTGTTGAACTAACCATTCACTATAAGGGAGACCTTAACAGCTAAAGCACAGATAATCCTTATAAATAGCGCTTTAAAAAGCATATCGAACGGCTTTTTTAAGTAAAAGACTTATAAAACCCATTCGGAACCCCTTGAATGGGATAGCGGGTTTTAAAAGCAAATCGAACGGCTTTTCTAAGTAAAACCCTTATAAAACCCATTCGAAACCCCTTGAATGAGATAGCGGGTTTTAAAAGCAAATCGAACGGCTTTTCTAAGTAAAACCCTTATAAAACCCATTCAAAACCCCTTGAATGGGATAGCGGGTTTTAAAAGCAAATCGAATGGCTTTTATAAGTAAAACCCTTATAAAACCCATTCGAAACCCCTTGTATGGGATAGCGGGTTTTAAAAGCAAATCGAACGGCTTTTAAGCGATGTACGGCTTTTTTAAGTAAAACCCTTATAAAAATCCATTCGATACCCCTTGAAGGGGATACCGGTCCCTGGTTAATACCATATTATTATTGCGTTTGACGTGTTTTAATATTGTGTTCAGTAAGAATGAAAATCATTAATTAAAAAAAGAATCAGAACCCTATTTTTGAAAAATTAATGACAATTCCAAATATGTACATAAAAATAAGGCAAACACGACGAAGTGTTTACGACAAACAGCCATGAATACCCAGCTTAAATCACTAGTGTTCCATCACATTGATTACTCAAACTTTGACTTGGTCTATTGTTACTTGTGCCTTTGTTTCTTCTGTTAATTGTTCCGTTTCGCTTTAGTGCTATTCTCCACCGAAATCGCTATAAATCTACAATACCATTTGATTCGGAGATATTGTTCGAAATCAATTCAATCAATGGCTCTTGAAATGTAAGTGACACAATACTAAGCTGTATAACCGCGTTGACGCCCTTTAATTATAGAACCAATTTAAGGTTTGTTTTTGTTAAATTGTCAGATGTTTTGGATTTGGATTGTGACGACACTGACGACGAATAAGCACACCCTATAGTTGGACGTTCCAATACAGATTTTGAAAGAGAAGGAAACTATAGAAAAGGTATTCGATGATAGTAAATTAATATAACATCTATGTTCCGTTATTTATTACTAGCAGAATTTTCATTCACATTTCCCTAATTGAGGTCTCATAGTCGTGTTTTTTCACTGATGTATTTTTAAGGTTCCGTACCCAAAGGGTGAAAACGGGACTAAGATTTCGCTGTCTGTCCGTCCGTCTGTCTGTCGCTATAACAACAAATACTAAGACCAAAATACAATAAATATTTAAGTGGGCTCCCATACAACTAACGTGACTTTTTTGCTCGATATTAATAACGGCAACAGGTAGACACTTGAAATATTCACAGAATATTTAGTTGTATATTCACTTTAAGAATAAATAATTATAACATAACATCACGCCTTTATTCCCAGAGAGGGGTAGGCAGAGCTACAGAAATACCAACAAATCTAAAAAGACTTGTATATAATTCTATGTCCACATTTTGCACAATCAGGTAGGGGGGAGGGGGGGGTCTGTGCAGGGTCCGTCCGGATCGCTACCACCATCTTATCCATTAACCACCCGCCAAGCAACAGTGTTCGCATTGTTGTGTTCCGGTGTGGGGATAAGACAACCGGTGAAATTACTAGCATAGAGGCATTCCATCTTAGTCCTCAGGGTTGGCAACGCATTTGAGGTCTTAGGATTATAGTCTTGAGAATTCAAATGTCTATGGGTCTCAGATTCCACTTACCATCAGGTGGCCTGAGTGCTCGGGTGCCTTCTCCTTAACATAAAAAAAAAAAAAAAAAACAGGCCAAGAAGTTTACTAGTGTATTAGTGACGGGTTGCAAGCCGATCGCCTAACAGTACTACAAGCCCTTATTCCCTTAGTCGCCTCTTACGACATCCACGGGAAGACATGGAGTGGCACTATTCTAACCCGGCATCCACACGGGGGAATAAATTTAAAGTTAAATTAATATGCTCGAACGTAATACAGTCACCGTGGTTGATTTTAGGTCTATAGAAAAGGAAGTACGTGTCGAAATATACGTTTTTTTGCGGCATAAACAGCCGTATCTATTTTAAAGGAGAACTTATAAATTTGTTTTTTTCACAGCTTCAAGGGACTGTAAACCTGAGTAGGATATGGTTTTAATTTCAACTCGATACCTTAGCGCATTCCCGAGATAAAAGGTCTTGACAAACAGACGGACGGACTGACAGCAAACTGATCCTCTAAAGGTTTGACGACACGTTGGCCTAGTTGGGAGTGAACGCCCTGTGTGCAATATGTAAGCCAAAACATTCTTGGGTTGTTTTAAACAAAAAAATATAGTTCTTCTTAGTTTGACGACACGTTGGCTTAGTTGGGAGCGACTCTGCCTCCGAAGCCAGCGGTCCTGGGTTCAAATCCCGGTAAGGGCAGATATTTGTGTGATGTGTGAATATTTGTTCCTGAGTCTTGGATGTTTCTATGCATTTCTTTACATAAGTATGTTTATCGTCGTCTAGTATCCATAGTACAAGCCTAGAGCTTAGCTTGGGACTAGGTAAATTTGTGTGAGATTGTCCCCTGACATATATATTTTTTAATTTTATTTTAAAGGTTCCGTTTTTTCCTTTTGAGCTACCTACGGAAATAAGGAAGTGTAAAGAGTGTAAACGTGTTTGTTTAAATGAGCTGTCACAGTGCCATTCTTTACCGACTTACGTATAGAAAAGACTGTAATTACTAATAGGCGGACGACGGATGCAAATTACGTCAAAATCATGTAAGACGATATGCTTAATACGGATAGGACTACAATTGGTTTAAAAAAAGAACATTTTTGCAAAATAGTTATATAATATTATTGATGTAGTGAATAATTATATTTTTCTGTTTATTTTGTCCATTCCTTTTATAGTTCTCTACCCACTTTATAGGTAAAAACTCTAAGTGCCCAGTACTTTCTTAATAAACTAATTTTGTACTATGGAGGATAGAGGTATTATGCACTTAGTGATATGTATAACAAAAACTGCATATACTCGTATCTGTATACATAAAAATATTACTCGAAATTTAATAAAAGTCTTATCCATCTTATGTTTTCGTCACCATATTATTGCATCCATCGTCCGCCCTTTGGTAATTACTTTACTAGAAGTACTAGGAGAGCTACCGGCATGCCGTTTTTACCGACTATTCAATACCGAACTGAAAAGCTCTTTCAATGTGGAAATCGCCTTTAAACACGTTCGGTCGTTATAAGGTTGGGGCCCGATACATGCTTAGCGGATGATTTTCTATTTTTTAAGTACACCATTAATCCAGTGCTCTGACTTTTAGACAAAATACGTCCGAGGCAGGATTCTACATAAAAATACCAACAGGGCGTTTTCAAAAAAAAGTGTACATCATTAAGGACTAAGTTAAGAAAATTTAACTTTTTCCATTTCGTCACGAAAATTAACCATACATTTAGATACGTTAATTTTCGTGACACAATGGAAAAAGTTAAATTTTCTTAATTTTTTCTTTATCGATGTACACTTTTTTTGGAAAACGCCCAACAACTTTAAAAATACTGGTTGATAATTTTGTAACAACATATTGTACGATCAGGCTAAGATTGTTTACCAGTGTATTAGTGACAGGTTGCGAGCCCTTTGCCTAACAGTACTACAAGTCCTTATTCCCTTAGTTGCCTCTTACGTCATCCACGGGAAGACATGGAGTGGCACTAACTAACTCCGAAAACGCACGGGACACGCAGAATTCTAGTTGATGAATAAATAGCATTGCTGTTCACCATGATATTAAATGAATACAGGCGAAATTACTTTGTCTCTAATTAGAGATTGTAGCCGAACGAGTTTTATTTTTATTTAAATTTGTTTCCTCTTAATATAGTAAGTAGGTACACTTTTTGCCATAAACTCTTCGCCAAACTACGCAACGTTTGTTGGCAAATTTTTAAAATACTCCTAAAGTATTGTGTACCTACTTAAATTAATTAAAACGAAAAAAATGCACGCTTAGGTGCCTAATAGGATTGTGAAGCGATGCTTAAATCGCGTAACTGTCAAAACTAATTGATACAAATTTAGCTCCGGGCGATAACGTTTCTCACCCCTTAAATCTCGTCAGATTTCTATGATTTTTTATTATGTTGTAGTTCTCATAAAAAACTTGTCAGTACGTTTCCGTTTTTGTTTTTTATATTTTTTTTCTTTTTAAGAAAATACTTATTGAAAAGGAAAATAATTAAAAAGAACAATAGCTTTTAATAATATCTACAACATATCCCAAAATCATTAAAATCGGACAACGTTTAAGGGGAGACAACCTTTATCGCATTTTGATCAGAGAAGGCAGACTAAATACAAGCCATTAATTTACTAGTTGATTGGCCTCATCACTCCTTGTCTTAATATAACTGTAGAATTTTACCATTAACGTAAAAAAGAAATCGCACGGGTCGCTTTAGTAAAGAGCTTAGCAGCACAATCAATTCATTCTTGTTTCAACCGATACATTTTATTACATCGGGTTGAAATTTGATGTATTATATCAATACAATATCGGATATTTTACTTGAAAGCTTTTGTTGAATTAACAATTATGATGTTTTATTTAAGCATAAATGATTTCAGCAATTGTGTTAGCTCATATTTAAACATTTTCAGATTAATCAGTTAAAGTAATAAATGTACCCTAATTACAAAATAAAATAAAATATCAGGGCACAATCTTACACAAATTGACCTAGTCCCAAACTAAGCTCTAGCCTTGGGTCCTAGACAACGATAAACATACTTAAATAGAAAAATACATACTTAAATAAATAGAAAACACCCAAAACTCACCTTACCGGGATTTGAACCTAGGACCGCTGGCTTCGGAGGCAGGGTCGCTCCCAACTAAGCCAACGTGCCTCTCTCTATTCCTCATTGTCTTTACGCCTATTATTATCGTTTTGTCAACGTTAAGATAGGTCCCATTTGACAGTGATAGCGGCTGAGTAGAGAGCAATAATAAGGGCCCAAAAGAGTTCATCTGCGCTCGGGCGTTTTACAAAAAAAGTGTACATCGTTAAGGATAAAAAACTATGAAAATGTAACTTTTATATTTCATCATGAAAATTAACCATACATTTAGATACGTTAACTATCGTGACGAAATGAAAAAGTTTCTTAATTTTTGTCCTTAACGATGTATACATTTTTTGAAAACCAGCCGTTCAACGCTTCACATCCTCAGGAATGCAGCCTTGGCCGTCCTGCATTGGAAACTTAGCGCATCGGGATGCATTATTTACTCGAATTTTACAGAAATGCAGTTGGTGGTAGTTAAAGTACGTAAATGTTAAGATTAATTATAAATGAAAAGTGTGATATTTCACACCTACAAAAAGAAAAATAGAATTCCTGACATGTCCCCAAAAAGATGTCCGTTTTGTTACCTGAATCTAATACATTTTCTGGTAACGAAACGGACAATTCCATACATCTTTTTGGGGACATGTCAGGAATTTTATTTTTTGTGCTCAGAGTGATGGTACCTACTAACGTGTATTTTTTTTCCCAAATTCGGAAGATATAATGAAAGGTGTGCTATTTTATAGAAACTGCCCAATTTTCCCTTCTTACCATGTCACGAACAATTCATAATGTTGTTTTTTTTCAGAAGATTTTCAATGATATCTAACATTGTTAGAATCATTACGAATCAGTGAAGTTTTTAAACTCATTTTCCAATTTTTTATACTTATCATTTTAAGTAATCACTTAAAGTTTGTGTGTCCATACTAAGTGAAAAACCAACACTGGGAACACCTAAGATAAAGACACCAGTAGTCGACAAAGGACCAATGTTCGACATTGATTCTTACTCAAAGAAGATAAGAGTTATTCATTTGTTTTGCAACAATAAATTTATAACCCTATGATCTTAGAATTAAAAGCTTCTGTCGATTATTGGTGCATGTCACCTTAGTATGGAGAAACAAACTTTAAGCGAAGACTAAAAAGTTGAGTATAAAAAACGGGCAAATGGGTTTAAGAGCTTTGCTGATTCGTAATGATTCTAATAATGTAAGATACTATTGAAAATGTTCTGAAATAAAACATCACATTACGAGTTTTTCTTGACATGAAAATAAGGGAAAATTACAAAAAATCTATTAATATCGATCAATATCTCACAACCTAGTAATTTTCGGTCAGGGTACTAACTACATGAACTAATTTGCTCCAAAAGAGCTCTACTATAACTTCTTAGCGGGAATATAAAGCAATAAACAATAATAATTATATATAAATTATAGAGTTTATTTTTCGCTTGTCAATTGCAGTTGGGTAAGTCAAACATTTAAGACCTGTAATTGTTAATTACTTTAGTATAATGAGAAGCTCATTGTCTAAGTTAAACGACGAACACTTGTTAAAGGAAAACTAAATAGATTCAGTTAATGACAAAAGGAGCGTCTAGCAGCTAATTACGAGTTAACGTAACAAAGTTTAATTAAAGAGAAAGAATTGCTCTGCGCTCTTTTGAAGAGATCCGCGAGTTACTCCGACAGCCATAGTATTGTACTCTATTTCTTTAGATAACGTCGTAAGGCCCAACGGCCTATATTTAGGAGATTTGTTACGGAAGTGGGTTTACCGGATTCCGAGCCGGAGTTTAAATTGTATTTATCGGAACCGGATCCGGAGCAGGGACTGGACCCGCTTACCGTAACCCGGGGTTTTTAACGGGTTTTTATAGCGCTGATTCTTATAAACCCTCACGTTCCGGTAAGCGCTTAATCGAGTTGCACATTAAGAGGATAATCCATTCGATTGAGATAATTTGACTTACCGCTTACCAGTATCAAAACCCAGAAATGGGTTAGCGCTTAAAATATTTACAGAATACCTTCAAGCAATTTTGGTTTTTAAACAAACGATGTAAGACTTATTATTGCCCAACCTAAACTCGGGCGGCGCGCACGCGTCAAAACAAAACCTTTTATGAATTGCCGCCGTCATACAAAACTAATAGTTGGGTAGGTATCACTAATATAAGAACACGTCCTGTCTTATCTAGCACCCTTTCCTCGTTATACGAGGGTGGTATGATAAGTAATGAGCCTTGAAGCTACGCGGTTTGGCTGAATATTAAAAATGTCTTTGCCTACATCCGCCATCTTGGACGCGGGAAAATTGATAGTTTCAAATGATTCCGTCAATTACTTCATGACTTATAGTTTTTTAAACAGAACGAGTGGCATTGTTTGTGTAAAATGGAAAAAGAACAATATCGATCAGTGATTCGCTTTCTGTTTTTGAAGGGGAAAACGCGTGATGAAATTAAAACTGAGTTAGATACCGTATATGGCGATGCTTCACCTTCTATTGCCACAGTAAAGCGGTGGTATAACGAGTTCAGAAATGGAAGAATATCTGTGTTTGATGAGGCCCGCCCAGGACGTCCAAATGAGGTTACCACGAAGGAAAACATCAACAAAGTCCGTGAAATGTTGATGAACGATCGTAGACTGAAGTTGAGGGAGGTAGCTGAGGTATGTGGCTTGTCACTGGAGCGTGTACAAAATATTGTTCATAAACATTTGGGAATGAGGAAGTTATCGGCCCGATGGGTACCGCGTTTGCTAACAGAAGAAAATAAGCAGAATCGTGTAGCCACTTCCAAAGAGTGTTTGGCACTATTAAAACATAATCCGAAAGACTTTTTTATGCGTTATGTTACCGTGGACGAAACGTGGATCCACCACTATACTCCCGAAACAAAACAACAGTCCAAGCAGTGGACCTGCCCCGGCGAAAATGCTCCAAAAAAAGCAAAAACGGTTCCGTCGGCCGGGAAGGTTATGGCGACCGTTTTTTGGGATTCCTAAGGAGTTATCCACATTGACTATTTAGCGAAGGGAAGAACGATCACGGGGCAATATTACTCTGATTTATTGTCTCGATTTGATGAAGAATTAAAGAAAAAACGGCCCCGTTTAGCCCGCAAAAAAGTGTTATTTCACCAGGATAATGCTCCGGCCCATTCATCTCACATCGTCAAGGCCAAACTGGATCAATTGGGCTACAAAATACTGCCGCACGCTCCTTATTCGCCAGATTTAGCCCCGTGCGATTTCTTCTTGTTCCCAAACATGAAATCTTGGCTCGGAGGCAAACGCTTCATGTCAAATGAAGAGGTCATAGAGGCCACAGAGGAGTATTTTGCAGAGTTTCCGAAGACATATTTTTTGGAGGGCTTAAAGAAGTTGGAGACGCGTTGGGATAAGTGCATACTTTTGAAAGGGGACTACGTAGAAAAATAAAAACAAAAAATAACAAAAAAAAAAATTTTTCTTGGGTAGGCTCACTACTTATCATACCACCCTCGTACTGTCTATCTGTAGTGAAGCCGGCCCGATACTGGCCGATGCACGAAATAACAGCAGAGCGTGTGTAGAAGGGAAGGGAGCGAAGGAGTTTCCTTAACCCTAACGGTAAGCGGTTAATTCAAAAAATACCAAACCCAACTTCCGTAAACGGGTACCGGTTAGGGTTTGCTAGCTTAATCGTATCGCTTAGCTTAAGCTTATCGTAATTGTTGGGTAAGCCGTTGAAGGGGTTACCGAAACGATCGGCTTATCGTATGAACTGGTAAGCCGTTCGAACGAATTAAGCCAAGGAACGGGTTTTCCGGTCCCTGATCCGGAGTCGGATACGGAGGTGGTACCGGAGCTGGAGTCGGAGTCCAATAGAACCTTTACTACTGGATGGAAGGCAGATGTATTAAGTAGTGATAAGTAGGTAAATCCCGGACGACAAGTAGAAACTTGTAGGTGTTGGCAGAAGCACACGCCGCTGCCGCGGCTAATGCATTTCTTTTAACTCCATTATAAGTTCGGTATAAATTTAACTGAGGCGGAGGTGGAGTCAGAGGTTTAAAATAAAAAATAGCCAAGGTGGATCCGGAGCCAGAGGTCCGGAACCAAACGGAAGTTTCAACTTAACGGAGCCGGAGCTCTGTCACATTCCTATTAAACTTTAGTTGACTGACACAAGGTTCATTTTTGAACTAGCTAAATTTGACGTGAGCCTTACGAGGTTAAACTAAAGTATTATCTTAAAATCTAAGAGTGCTTTACTGTTGTACAAATGAATAGTTATGAAAGCGTTGACAATACGGAAACATGTCAAAGACGATATCGTTTTTACCGTGTAGAATCCCTGCCCTGGTTATATTAATATAAGTATTAGCTTAACCGCTAAGAAATTTAATTACTTCTAAAAGTTAAACCGGTAATAAAGCTTTAGCCACATAATTATTGAAATGCAATGATCATCGGTAATACCTCATTTTATACCGGTAACCACTCTGCAAAAAACCCCAGTAAATCGTTGTATGAGAAAGCGGCATCGAAACACCCTTAAAGTTGGCGATACTGTCTCGAAGCTTTAGATCTACTTAAGGGCTTTCTTAAGTTCGAACTTAAGACGACCCTATTAAGAGGTATTGGGGTGACAAGTTAAAATGAGGACGATCTTATAAGCTATTTATATGTCACTTCAAAATACATCAGGGGACTTTATTAAGATGGAAAATTCCAAGTTCACGGTTTTTGATATAAAATGTATATGACTAGGAAATGTATAGGATTATTGCCAGGTTGGAATAGTGCCACTCCATTATCTTGCCGTGAATGTCGTAAGAGGCGACCAAGGGAATAAGGGCTTGTAGTACTGTTAGGCGATGGGATTGCAACCTGTCACTAACACACTGGTATAAACAAAAGCTTGTTTGTGCATAAAGTGGTTGCAGCATTAAGAAGAAGTATTTTTTAGAGTTGTTGGTATTTTTGTAGCTCTGCCATATCGAGTCGATAGTGTAACAATATCATCATCATGATTTATTTTATACATTAACTAGCGACCTGCTGTCGCTTTGCTCCGGGTTAAAGTATTACACTTACAAACCTTACTCTTGAATCACTCTATCAATAAAAGAAGCGGCCAAGTGCGAGTCGGACTCGCCCATGAAGGGTTCCGTAGCAGCAAGTAACATAATATAAAAGTTCGTTGTAGCTTTGATCAATGTATTTATGACGTATTAAAAAAAAACTACTTACTTGATCTCGTTCAAACCAATTTTCGGTGGAAGTTTGCATGGTAATGTACATCATATATTTTTTTAGTTCCATCATTCTCTTATTTTAGAAGTTACAGGGGGGGGAACACACACATTTCAACACTTTGGAAGTGTCTCTCGCGCAAACTGTTCAGTTCAGAAAAAAAATATGTTAGTAACCTCAATATCATTTTTGACGACCTATCCATAGATACCCCACACGTATGGGTTTGATGAAAAAAAATGTTGATTTTCAGTTCTAAGTATGGGGAACCCCCAAAATTTATGGTTTTTTTTTCTATTTTTGTGTGAAAATCTTAATGCGGTTCACAGAATACATCTACTTACCAAGTTTCAACAGTGTAGTTCTTATAATTTCGGAAAAAAGTGACTGTGACATACGGACGGACAGACAGACAGACATGACGAATCTATAATAATATAAAATAATCTAGGGTTCCGTTTTTGGCCATTTGGCTACGGAACCCTAAAAAACCGAATCGAAATCCGTTGCGTAGCTTTAAAGATCTAAGTATACATAGGGACAGACAGACAGCGGGAAGCGGCTTAGTATGTCCACGTAAAGACCATATCATTTAATTTAAAAATGTTTTATCAGAATTAAAAATACATAAATACTTAAAGATTGTAATGGTTTCGAAGATCCAACCAAAAACATGTGATAACGGTGTCATATATGAAAAATTAAAATAATTATCGAGGATTGTTCGTAGTCGTCTTTTTACGTTTAACAGTTACAAAGGAGAAATTATCAAGTTTGATGTATCTAAAACTGTGCATGTTGGCGTTGTGTTTATTGAGTGAAATCTAGATCGCAGAACACAAAGGACTATGTCATTATATACCTATGGCCTCACCCTGTGGTCTCACCATAAAGATGGAACAAGCAAACAAACACACTTAAGCATTTATAATATTAGGATTCTTACTATGCACACCTTCGTTGCGTAATCTATACTAATATTATAAATTTAAAAGTAACTGTCTGTCTGTCTGTTACTTTTCACGGGTAAACCGCTGAACTGATTTAGATGAAATAAATAAATATCAGAAGACAACCTCACATAAATTGTACTAGTCCCAAACTAAGCTCTAGGCTTGAACTATGGGTACTAGACAACTATAAAGTTACTTATATATAGACATATATTCTTAAGGGCATTTCCAAAATTAAGTGTAGGTACCCTAGTTAAGGAAAATTAAGAAACGTTAACTTTTGTCAGTTTTGTGACTAAATTAGCCATATAAATGTATGGCTAATTTCATCACAATAAAATATTTAATCAATAGCTAATTTCTTAGGAATAAATACTCGTGCTCATCACACAAATATCTGCCCTTACCGGGATTTGAACCCAGGACCCCTAGCTTCGAAGGCAGGGACACTACCAACTAGGCTAGCGTGTCGTTAAATAGCGATAAACTGATTCTATGCGGACGGAGTCGCGGGAAACAGCTAGTATGATATGTTTTTTTTTCTTTTTTTATTTAAATAGTCCTTTTATTGTTAAGAAAGGGGTTCTTGTAAAATATTCGGTGAATCGTGATAAGGGTTGGAATTGAAAGTACAAGTATATTTGGGTTTTATTTGCTTATTGAACACGTGGAATATTTAAAGGGTTGTACTTTTTAACATAAGGAATAGGTAACTAATGTATGTATGTAAACTCCTTATTGCACATAAATAAATATCAGGGGACAATCTCACACAAATTCACTTAGTCCCAAACTACGCTCTAGGCTTGTACTATGGGTACTAGACAACGATAAACATACTTGTATATAAAAGGGTCCTACACAGATTTAGGTTACCGTCTTTCGTGTGGACATACCCCACACCGGAACACAACAATGCGTACACTGTTGCTTGGCGGGTGGTTACCTAATGGATAAGATGGTGGTAGCTATCCTGACGGACCCTGCACAGGGTCTTACCAACACTAAACAAAAAAGAAAAAAAAAACGGAAAAAAAGAAAAAAAAATAGAATAAATTACACTAATTTATAAATAAACTCTCAGTGATTACATTCAATAAAATTGCAAAGCAAACAACTCGTGCTTTTTATTGTTGTTACATACATACATATCACGCCTTCATTCCCAGAGTAGGGTAGGCAGAGCTACAGAATTACTGACAACTATAAAAAAGCTTGTTTATAATTCTGTAACCGCTTTTTGCACAATCAGGCTAAGATGTTAACTTTATTGCTGTTAAGTTTAAAAAATACTATTTCCACGGTGCTCTTGATGAAAAGCTTCCTGAAATCGGAGCTTTCATCAACTAGCTGCAAACCAACACTTCTGCAAAAGTTTAGTCTTTGTAGACCGGGAGCTTCACCTCAAAAAGACACTTTATTGGTAAAGTGTTTTTTCTCGCCTTGAACTTTTACAAAGCTATACTCACAAATCCATAATCTTATACAGGGTGTTAGGTAATGAGTGGATAATTCTTGAACTACGGATAGAGGGCACTTAGGACGTTATGAAAAAGCTAAAATAGGTCTAGTAAAAGTCGCACGGTTTTCGAGATATTTGGACTTTTAATCGGATTTTTTGTCATTTTTCCTTATGTCCATGTTACGAAAAACCCTTAATTTCATGTATTAATTCATATTTTTATCACTTTTTTCTTGCATGGTTAGAATCACTATGAACTAAGGAAGTTTTTAAAGCTACATGCCAAGTTTTTTTCATGACAACTTTTTAAGTAAACTCTTTAAGTTACTTTTTCCATACTAAGAAATCCCCGCGTTTGTTTTTCACGTAGTATGGAAAAACAAACTTTGTGAGTTTACTCAAAAAGTTGTCATGAAAAAAAACTTAAAATAAAATTAAAATTGGGTTACTCTTAAAATTCCCTTTTCGCCAAATGACAATATAGCTCAAACGTCTGGATCGTGTAATGTCTTTGTTGCTATATAGACATGAACGCTAAATGTAACTTTAGCAAAACGTCTGGATATTAGAATGTTACAATTAAAAATACACTAGTAGCGAAACGTCTTTATCTTAGAAATGTCTTTATTAATTAATAGACATAAAAGCTGAATGGCCCGGTAGCGAAACGTTTGTATCTCAAAATGTCTTAATTACTAAATAGACATGAACGCCAAATAGCCCGTTCGCAAAACGTCTGGATCTTTAAATGGCAAGTGTTGATATGACACTTGATAATTTCCAACTTCTTTCCACACAATCAATTATTTTCTATTATTTAAATCCTGGCACTCGTTCTGTGGTCATGACAGTCAACTAATTTTGCTTTCGACGAATTAAATATTCTAAATAATATATGGACTATTTTAATTTCCAGACGTTTTGCTAATAACCCCTTCTGTGTTCATGTCAATCAACTAATTTTACTTTCGGTTAATTAGGTATTCTAATCACGCGGACTATTTATATTTCCAAACGTTTGGCTACTTGTTCATTTCAATTCTGTGACGTCCTGCTAAATTGACACTTTGCTGACTAAGTATTCTACTTTCATGTCATTCAGCTGAATTGACTCTTTCCTGACTGTGTATTTTACTCTTATGTCATCTAGCTGAGATGGTCCTTTGACGAAAAGGGAATTTTGAGAGTAACCCCTTTAAAAACTTCCTTAGTTCATAGTGATTCTAACCATGCAAAAACAACGAAAAAAAATTGAATTAATACATGAACTTAGGGGTTTTTCGTAACATGGACATAAGCAAAAATGACAAAAAATCCGATTAAAATGACCAATATCTCGAAAACCGTGCGACTTTTACTAGACCTATTTTAGCTTTTTCATAACGTCCTAATTAAGTGCCCTCTATCCGCAGTTCAAGGATTATCCACTCATTACCTAACACCCTGTATACATCCTAGGGAAAATCACACGCAAATCGACCTAGTCCCAAACGAAGCCTTAGGCTTGTTGTATGGGTACTAGACACATTAAACTTACATACATTATGTACGTTATACATTTTTAAGTACAAAGAAAACATCCTAGACAAAGGGAGAAATACTCGTGCTCATCACAGGAATTTTAATTCATACCGCGAATCGATTAATGGGTGAATCAACTTTTAAAGTACTCCGCATTTTTCGACATGTTTCACAAATAAATGATACGTTTTTAGAAAAACTATATATTCTCTAATGACGTGGCTTAAATGTTTATTAAATCAGACAAATAGGCTAACATTTGAAATGATTTTATTTTAAATAGTACAGTTTTAAATATTAATATAGTTGGCAACGCAGAAGACGGTGTTGTCCCTAGGTTTTGTATGAAAAATGTGCATTTGCCACTGAGTTACCAGATTTTTTCGAAGATAAAAAAAAACGAGTAAGGTTGGTTAGTTGTCTGATTTTAATATTCGTACATTATTATTAACCATAAGTCACCTCAGACGTTTTAATACCACAAAAGAAAAGGTACCTTAAAAGTTGATTCATCCCCATGCTCTTCGTAGGCAGGGTCAGTACCAACAGCTAAACGTGTAGTCAATCGAATCACTTTGGATAGAATAAATAGAATAGTTTTTTTTATTCTACAACACATCAACGAAAGGTCACATAGTATAAAATATCATCATCATCATCATTATTAGGCAGAAGACGTCCACTGCTGGACAAAGGCCTTCCCCAAGGTTTTTCACAACGACCGGTCCTCTGCTGCTGTCATCCAGCGGTTTCCCGCGACCTTTATCAGATCGTCGGCCCACCTTGTGGAAGGTCTGCCGACACTTCGTCTTCTGGTTCGCGCTCGCCAATCTAGAACCTTTCCGCTTCAACGGCAATCGGTTCTACGAGCAATGTGCCCTGTCCACTTCCACTAAAGGTTTGCAATTCGATGAGCTATGACATTTACTTTAGTTCTCCTGCGGATCTCTTCATTCCTGATTTGATCTTGCAAGGGGATACCCAGCATAGCTCATTCCATCGCACTTTGAGTAGAAAATATATAATTACAAAATAAAACCTGTTGTTAACTCTTCAACAATATCATAAATAGATGATGTAGCTTAGCTTGCAGTGGAATACTGAGCTAAAAAACTTAATTGAAATAAAATTAAGTCCGCAGATTACTGATCTCTTAATAAAAACTATTGAAAAAAATACTTAAAAATAGTATGCATAAAATGAGCCTTAGCTCCTGCTCCACTTCGAGTTTATTTTCATTTTAACCAAGAATCTCAATTAGTTAATGTAAAGTTGGATTGTTGTTCAAACTACTAGACTTCCCACCAAACAAAGAAGGATGCACTACAGATATAAATTCAAAGCAAAATCAACTCTTTTCTGTGATTCATAATGTTGCATTTTACTATAGAGGTAATATTGGAGATATGCCATTCTAGTCTATAGTAGTAGACTCAATAATTTAATCGATACTTAACCTAGTTATATAACAATTGGTTGCAGTAACTAGATTGTTTTCTTAAAGATTTTGTTCTTGAAGTTCCGAATCATAATTTTGAAAGACCTATCCAATAATAACCCCACAATATAAGGTGGGCGAGAAAAAAAAAACATAAATATATTAAGTAAAATACAAAGTAAGAAAAAATGAGCCAAAATAGTCTCCAATAATAATATAAAACATATATACATACATACATAACGTCACGCCTTTATTCCCAGAGTGGGGTAGGCAGAGCCACAGAATACCAACAACTCCAAACTTGTTGATAATTCTGTAACCACATTTTGCACAGTCAGGCTAAGATGTTTACCAGTGTATTAGTGACAGGTTGCATTGCAAGCCCATCGCCTAACAGTAGGTACTCCAAGCCTATATTGCCTTAGTCGCCTCTCACGACATCCACGGGAAGACATGGAGTGGCACTATTCTAAACCGGCAACCAAAATAAAACAGTGTTGCAATAATTAACAGCAATGACGTTTTGTACCTATTAACACGTTGGGTGCCATGAGCATCACTGGTGGGATTAAGTAAACTCCTCTGTGTGGCCATGAGCATCACCTTTGTTTTGAGGTCATAATTAAAGATCCCGTTATTAAACGGGCAGTTTGATGGCTACCTAACATAAGTGTGTGATGTAGACCTCGTCGTGTTGTTCTCCGAGACTCATTATTTTTAGTTTAATGTTATTAGCATTACATTTTTCACGATTTTATTTGTTCTATATTTATTAATTATTATTTAATACTTTATTAAGTACTTGTAATGTAACTTACTTCTGCTGGAGTTTCCAATAATGGTGCTTCTTAGTCTTCTCTAGTAAATTCATTTCATATTACCGACGTATTTTATTTTCAATTGTGTTTTTTAGTTCCCATACATAGATAGGTACAATGTCAAGACTTGGATAGTTTGTATTGCACATCACTAATGTTAGGTAGCCACCTAAATGCCCGCTTGATAACGGAGTATCAAATCAAATCAAATCAAATTTATTTATTTGTAAAACATAAGTAAAAATGGTACAAAATAGTTATAATTGGTAGTATCACTATGTCTGGCCAGTAGGCATACAAAATTGTGAGGGATAGCATGCAACATGCATTACTTAGCTTAGGTAGGTAGGTACATTATATTAGTATTTCTACACGCTATTATTACAAATTAAAATACAGTACTCTAGTACGGAATAAAACGCACTGTCTGTTAAAAAATCCAATAAGAGTTTAGTCATAGACTAGTTTTGTTTAGTTTAGTTTTGTTTAGTTTAGAGTTTATTGGTATAGTCGGGTTCGCTTCGTCTGGCATAACTTTTTTTGGCATAATCATAATTTGGCATACAGTTTTTTCTCTGAAACCGTGTAATTTTCAGGATTATTAAAAATATCATCGCATAGGACCCATTACGTTAGGTTAGGTTTATGTTATAACAATCCTGAAAAGTATACGGTTTCAGAAAAAAGAATGTACCTATGCCAAATGATGATTATGCCAAATGATGATTATGCCAAATGATTATTACTTATGCCAAAAAGTTAAGATGTTTAAAAGTGGGAATTTGAATCTAACATCAAGGGAATAATGTTCAATTACCTTTGCTCTTAAATGCCAAATGCTCTTAAATCTAACTTTGAAACAAATAAAAATTAACTGAATAGTTAAAAAAATAAAGTTCAAACTAAATTGTTTTCATTAAGTACCTCCTATTGAACACGGGGTCCCACGAGGATAATATAATTTGTACAGAATGGGAACAGAGCGTAAAACTCGTACCGATGGCTTCAAATAATTCGACAATTCCCACTAAGTATCAAACTTATTCGATACCAAATTCTCAATATACTATACAAAAGTGACTCACTTTCGTGACATTGGCAATCTTTGCACCGACAGCATACAAATGATCGCTCTGATCTGATCACGGCATATTCACGAGCACAATATGTAGTCAAATATCTGCCCGCCGGAATCTCATCGGACAGCAGCATGGCCGCATGAAATGCATTTGCGTGAATTTTGCATCGACTGACATTCCTCAGCGAGAAGCATTCTCTTAAGCCTTTACCACACTGCGCGCGTGACGCTCGCGATAAATTAAGATGCCACGTAATATTATGATAACATCGGTTCTCTGCCTTTTCGCCGACAAATCTTTGACATTGCCATTATTAATATCGAGCAAAAAACGGCAAAAAAATCACGTTTGTTGTATAGGAGCCCCCTTAAATGTTTTTTTGTATCTGTTGTTATAGCAGCAATAGAAATACATCATCTGTAAAAATTTCAACTGTCTAGTTATCACGTTTCATGAAACAGTCTGGTGACAGACAGACAGACA
Source organism: Acleris holmiana (assembly GCA_949316455.1). Classification (NCBI taxonomy): domain Eukaryota; kingdom Metazoa; phylum Arthropoda; class Insecta; order Lepidoptera; family Tortricidae; genus Acleris; species Acleris holmiana. Next base: position 2,443,792 of record OX438784.1, read on the forward strand.
AACTGACAGCAGTCTTAGTTTACCCTTTGGGTACGGAACCCTAAAAATCTGCTAGCTTTTTCAATATTTCCGCTGGGAGTCTGCAATATTTTCGTCTTATTTATGTTTTCCGAAATTTAAAACTAGTTTTTGTACAAGGCTAGTCGGAGTTTGAACAGTGTGTTAGGTTCTCTATTGCATCGTTTCGCAACCTATTCATTTGACAGCCCGCTTTTTTATCTGTAACTACAAATATTTCAGTATTTTTATAAAACTCACCTAACCCAACCTACAGGGTCTACACGTTGGTCCTGAAATAAATCCAGAATTATTTACAGTTTCGGAAAAAAACACGGGTTTTCAAATGATATGTTTGTGAAATGAATCATTTGTCAAACGTTAGTTATGAAATGATAGTGTCCCGATAAAATCAGTAGTGTTCGGTGATATGGATCTATATAACCATCACATCTATGTGACTGTTCTTTGGGTATATCACACTTGGTCATATTTCCTTGAGACTGTATACAGACTTACAGACTCTCATGTTTAGCTCCTTACGGTGATAAATGATAAAACATAAAATTTTGTTTAAACAGTAGATGGCATGCTACATCATGGTTGAGATTTGCTATTAGATATAACAGTGTCTGTATCAGCAGACCTCGTTTTTTCCAAATATGGGTCATACACAGATTTAGGGTACCGTCGGGATATTCTGAAACTAAAAACCACGGAACCATGTCATCGTTTTTAATATGAAGAAAATCTGCGTTCATACATTTAAAAAAAACTTGTCCTCAGCTCGGAAATCGAACCCGGTTGTTTTGAAAAACTACTAAAGTATATGTGAAAACAATGCATTTTATTAATTTTAGTCATCATGTTTCATACAACCATTTACTGCTTAAGACCTACACAATCGATATCTAAATAGAATAATAATAATAATAATATCACGGGACAATGTAGTTTTTTTTTTCATAACAACCGGGTTCCATTCCCGAACTGAGTACAAGTTTTTTTGAAATGTATGAATGCAGTTTTTCTTCTTACATATTAAAATCGAAGACATGGTTCCTAAGAACAGATCTTCGTATGGTTTATAGTTTCAGAAATTTCCATACTGACCGATTTAAATCTCTTCATCTTGATATTATGATTGCTTTATCTAAATTAAATTTTGTTTATCCTCACATTATTATATATAATACATTTATATTATATATGTTTGTGTTATTATTTTTACTAGCGCAATATATGTATTTATGTTATTATAGCTTATTGATATGTAAGTGTATGTGTATTAGTTACACCTTATGTTGCACCGTCACTACAATCTCTGCTTTGCCCAAAGGTCAACTGGTAGAGAATGCCTTACGGCATAGTTCGCCTATTGTATACTAAGTGTATTCTTTTGTGCAATAAATATTAAATAAATAAATAAATGAGACACCCTGTATATTCTGCATATATACAAATGCAGCTCATTAAAATGGTGGTATAGGCGTACCATTGTTTATAGAAAAATTGAGAGTGTAAAGTCGCCCTTGGCAATAAATTATTTCACCTATGTTCTTATAAATAATAAAACTCAATGTGACATTGACAACATTCTTTGTTAGGTTATTCTTAATCGTTGCTCGATAACATTTTATTCATCTTTTTTGTGTTTTTGACGACACGGTGGCCTAGTTGGGAGTGACCCTGCCTCCGAAGCTGCTCCTGGGTTCAAATCCCGGTATTTGTGTGATGAGCGCAAATATTTGTTCCTGAGTCTTGGATGTTTTCTATGTATTTAAGTATGTATTTCTCTATACAAGTATGTTTATCGTTTTCTAGTACCCATAGTAAATTTGTGTGATGAGCGCAAATATTTGTTCCTGAGTCTTGGATGTTTTCTATGTATTTAAGTATGTATTTCTCTATACAAGTATGTTTATCGTTGTCTAGTACCCATAGTAAATTTGTGTGATGAGCGCAAATATTTGTTCCTGAGTCTTGGATGTTTTCTATGTATTTAAGTATGTATTTCTCTATACAAGTATATTTATCGTTGTCTAGTACCCATAGTGCAAGCATAGTAATTTGTGTGAGATTGTCCCATGATATTTATTTTATTTATTCTATCTCTACTTGTAGTATTACTACAAAGGGAAAATAATATTTTTAATGGTACTACGATCTCCTAGATTCTTTGATAAATCAGCAGTGCCAATGCCATTTGTTTAGCAAGCAAACCCTGAACATTTGAATTAGTATAGTTTTTAATGGTACTAACGATGCATAAATGTGTCACTGGTTCCATTGATGGTACTATCTAATGGTACTACAGTAATAAAACGATAAATGTACTTACTGAAAATGCTTCCAAAGCCCCAAAAATCACGTTTGAAAATTGAGCGCCTTAATCCATCGGCGTAACTGTGTTAAGAAGTTTTCATACAAAGTTAGCATTTTAAAATAATATGATTTTAATCAAGATTAATAAGTCAAAATTCATATCAACCTTAAAGTCCCAAAGACAGCACCAGTTAATTATATCTTACTTAATGAGTTGGGTAAAAATTCCCACCCCCACCCCTTACCTCTCCCACGGGGTAATTTAATTAACAGCAGTGAAGTTCATTACCTTATTTTGTTTATTTTTGTAATGAACGCATTTTATAGGACTTATAAAGAGTGTATTTTTTTTGATGTTTGGTTATAATCAAGGAATGTTCATATTTTATCTATGTGCAACTTAAGTGCTAATAAAGTGGAGAAAATAAATTTAATGATAAAGGCACGTTATGTAATAGTTCACTATATCTTTAAACATTAAAGTAATCTTTTATAAAGTTTTTTGTTCAAAACCTCTTAACTGCCAATAAATAAATATCATAGGACAATGTCACACAAATTGACCTAGTCCCAAACTAAGCTCTAGGCTTGTACTATGGGTACTCGACAACGATAAACATACTTACATAGAGAAATACATACTTAAATACATATAAATAGTTTAACTATTGAGTACAAAACCATTTTGTAGTGCATTAAATGTTGTTCATTTCTTTAAAATGCAGCTGTTAAACGCAAAGTTATGGATTAGCTGCTAAACCTGACGACCTGGATGGAATGCTTCTATGCTCGTTATTTCGCCGGTTGTCTTATCCCTACACCGGAACATTGGCGGTACGTTAAAGGATAAGATGGTGGCAGCGATCCGGACGGACCCGTAAATCCTTCATTACTTACCTTCCTATAGCCATAGACAAGCTAAACCCAACTTTCAACAAACCTTTTCGGAACACGCCATAACTTCATCCGAAAAAAAGCAAACTTACTAATACCCTTCATGATGTCACTGTTATTGAAACAACTCATGTATTTTCTACGTGACAACAAAGTTTCTTCGTTTTTCCACCGGTATCGATAAGTTGGTGGAATTTGTATTCATCCCGCGTGTTGACCGAGGTGGCAGAATAAACTATATTGAGTTAGTATCAAAGACCTTTGCGGCACGTACTCGTATGAGGTGTAACAAATTTGGTGGTAAAATACGGCTGCTTCAAAGACCACGCTTTATAATAACTACATACATACGTGTCATGACATCACGCCTTCATTCCTAGAGTATGGTAGGCAGAGCTACCAACAACTCTAAAAAGACTTGTACCTATATAATTCTGTAACCATATTTTTGCACAATCAGGCTAAGATGTCTACCAGTGTATTAGTGACAGGTTGCAAGCCCATCGCCTAACAGTACTACAAGCCCTTATTGCCTTAGTCGCCTGGGTATGAATCTGAGACGCTCAGCTTGAGGCATGCTCGCCCTGCGCGGCGAGCTGCTCGCGAGCCAAATTTGTAGCACATAAACATGCGCGGGTGAGGCAGCGTGCTGGCCGCGAGCCGTCGTTTCAAAATGGCGTCGGACACGATGGCAGCCGCGGCTGCGTTTATCATAGTTCCCCGAATTATTAACAAAAAGAAGAAGAAATCGCCTCGGTGGTGGAAGGCTCAGTAACTTTATCAAATTTGTACGCGCCTCGCCCACATACAAGTTAGAACTTGTCGTTCTGCCCGCGGCACGTTCGGATACACGTCCAAATTACGCGAGGCGCGCACACCCAGGCGCCTTTGAGCACGGATAAAAGACCGACTCCCGACGGCTCGCCGCGCGCCGCTCGCCCACTGCTCGCGCACAGTGCGTGAGCGCGTACGAATTTGAGCAAAATTTGTGAACGGTGCGTATCTCAACCCGAGGCTGCTCTAATTCGTACCCACCTTTTGCGACATCCACGGGAAGATATGGAGTGGCACTATTCTAACCCAGCAACCACACGGAGCAAACTTTACTGTACACAATCCAGGATGATCCCTGTGACAGCCCTAATTCGTAATTTAAATCACTTACATTCAAGTAGGGATTGCAATCTGGAAAACCGGATCCAGTATTCCTGCGGATCCTGCATCACTCAACGTTTACCGGATCCGGAGATGCCACTTTTTGGCAAAATAATCGCGCTGTTTGTCTAATGTCTGGATCCTATATTCAAACCACGGATAGATTAGGTTGCTTCGATTCTTTTCTCATGTCTCCGGTTAATTTTGGAACGAAAAGGAAAAAAAATGTGACTGACTGAAAAAAGTGGATAATTACATCACTTTGTAGTTTAATGTTCTATGGGTAAGTACTATCATTGACACTAAGGATAATACCCACTCGCATTCAAAACACAGTATTTACCCTTACAGAGGATCAAATCTGTTAGAGAAAACGACTGCAATCATCATTATTTATTTTTATCTAGGATGTTGATTGCAGTCGTTTTCTGTAACAGATTTGATACTGTGGGTAAAAAAAAAGTATTTTAATAATGTTTATCTACTGTCTAGTAGGTAAACATTATTACAATACTCTTTTTTTATGTTAAGGAGAAGGCACATGAGCACTCAGGCCACCTGATGGTAAGCGGAATAAGACCCATAGACATTAGAAATCTCAAGACTATAATCCTAAGATCTCAAATGCGTCGCCAACCCTGAGGACTAAGGTGGAATACCTCTATGCTAGTAATTTCACCGGTTGTCTTATCCCCACACCGGAACACAACAATGCGAATGTTGCTTGGCGGGTGGTTAATATAAGATGGTGGTAGCGATCCGGACGGATCCTGCACAGGGTCCTACCACCACTAAAATAATGATGATGATGATCTAATAATGATGTTATGGATTTTAATGCTTATATATGTACATAATATCCATGCATTTAAACTCATCATAACGCGTGAAGTTAAATAAAACCTTTGAAAAAGTTACCTTCCGTTTTATTTCTAAAGAAACTTTCATACAATTGATTCAGCTGTGACAATCTACGCCTTTCTCGTCGTTAGTGCGAGCATTGCTTTGTGTTTGTATGCAGGGAGTTACAAAAGAACTCGCTCGCTTAGTTAGGCCTCGCTAAATAGAATCAGAGTGCGTCGCGCTGTAGGGAGGAGGCCGGTGGATGTCGAGTGATGGATACATCCATGGTGGATCTATTGCATGTATACTTTTGTAAGCATGTTTTCTAAGAACTTAAAACACAACAGCGGCTGTTTGCGACCAATTCACGTGTAAAGGATGAGACGTTGCGTAAACAAAAGAATTGCTTATACTAATCACATGGTGTTAATTTTGACGAACTGTAATTTACGCACCGTTAAGCTCCGGTGTACTCGCTAAGATGATAAAAATAACTGAGTTGTGTTTCTAGTGCCGTTATTATTTGGTAATCTGCCAATTTGTGTGTGTCTGTCCGGATCGCTACTACCATCTTATCCTCTAAACTACTGCTAAGCTAAGTTACAGTAATCCTTTGTTGTGTTCCAGTGTACGTCGTGAGATAAGACAACCAGTGAAATTACTAGCATAGAGGCATTCCATTGTAGTCCTGAGGGTTGGCAAAGCGTTTACGGTCTTAGGATTGTTGTCTTGAGAATGCAAATTTGTATAGGTCACAAATCCTACTTACAATCTCAAGTGGCTTGTTTTTTTTTTTTTTTTTTCAAAGAAAAGGCATACGAGCACTCAGGCCACCTGATGGTAAGCGGAATCTGAGACCCCACAGACATTAGAATTCTCAAAACTATAATCCTAAGACCTCAAATGCGTTGCCAACCCTGAGGACTAAGATGGAATGCCTCTATGCCAGTAATTTTACCGGTTGTCCCATCCCCACACCAGAACACAACAATACGAACACTGTTGCTTGGCTGTTGTGTACTCATTTGTCCTCAGACGTAATAATTATATCCTTTAAGGAATGTCTTTGAATTCATTTTTATTCGTGGATGTTAACTCCCATCACTAGTGTTTACATTTCCCATTAGCTTTGTGGAACAAAAGGACTTCAGGTAAAAAAACGGAACACTATTTTTACATGACAACGCGTAACGCCTATCATGCTTACTGGCCGTTTATTCTACTAGGTAAGTCCATATTGCCTTTGGGTGTTTACATAAAGAAAGATGTTTCCAGTGTTAGCGTCTGTACGGTTCAGTACCGATTCGGATTCCGAATTTTTATGGATTGTATTTAAAATAATATTACAGGTCAAAAGAGGTATTTCTTACAAATTATATGTAAGAATAAAGGTAAACGTTGTTTATTTAGTAAAGTAGGTCGCACGGGCACTTACTCGTCAAAATTCTACCTGCGCTTCCCAAGAGGAGACCACTGTTGAGAAGAAAAGCCGCAAGAAATTCAGTAGTCAGACATTTTTTTTAATTTTACTTAAGACAATGATAGAACTTAACTTAGCATTGCATAAAACAATGAGTATAAAAACAAAAATATCATGAGTAGTTACACAATCCAACCCCGCCAATTCTGAGGACTAAGATGGAATGCCTCTATGCTAGTTATTTCACTGGCTGTCTTATCCCCACACCGGAACACAACAATGCGAACACTGCTGTGATATGGCCAATCCTTTACTAAAAGCGAAAAAGATAGCATGATGAAAACAGAAAGAGACAGCACAACACGTAGAACATTCTAAACTCGTAAGTCAAGAACATCGCTATGGTAAATAAGGTCGCAATGTGTAGAACCTTCCTGTTACCAACTCTCCAGTCTATATCGTCTTCAGCGGGTCAAATTTCATCAGTAATTCCAGAAGGCATTGTGAAACGACATTCTTTACTGCAATGATTCGACAGCGATCATTTATTTATTTAATCTTTATTGCGCAAAAGAGTACACTTAGTATACAAAAGGCGAACTTAATGCCGTAAGGCATTCTTTACCAGTTGACCTTTGGGCAAAGCAGAGATTGTAGTGACGGTCGGTTTAGCGGTGGTAGGACCCCGTGCAGGGTCCGTCCGGATCGCTACCACCATCTTATCCATTAACCACCCGCCAAGCAACAGTGTTCGCATTGTTGTGTTCCGGTGTGGGGATAAGACAACCGGTGAAATTACTAGCATAGAGGCATTCCATCTTAGTCCTCAGGGTTGGCAACGCATTTGAGGTCTTGGGATTATAGTCTAGAGAATTCAAATGTCTATGGGTCTCAGATTCCACTTACCATCAGGTGGCCTGAGTGCTAGTGTGCCTTCTCCTTAACATAAAAAAAAAAGGTGCAACATAAGGTGTAACTAATACACATACACTTACATATCAATAAGCTGTAATAAAATAACATAAATACATATATTGCGCTAATGAAATAATAACACAAACATATCTATAATATAAAAATGAATCGCAAAATGTGTTGGTAAGCACATAACTCAACAACGCCTGGACCAATTTTACCAATTCTTTTTTTTAAATGTTCGTTGAAGTCCAAGGATGGTTTTTACAGCGAGAAAAAATCGAATAATTTCCGGGAAAGTCAGAAATATGCTGCGGGGCGAAGCCGCTGGCGGGCCGCTAGTGTAATATAAATGTATAATATTGTATAATAATATGAGGATAAACAAAAATTAATTGAAATGATGACCTGCTAAGAAATTCGCGAACTTTCTATTTAAACGAATACTTGTTAGGAGCTTGCTTTATTTTAAGGGGAAGGTCGTTCCAAAGTCGTGCTGCTTGAAGGGCGAAAGAGGTGGACATAAACCCAGTTCGGTGAATAGGGATAGAGAGTGTGAGATTGTCTGTGGATCGTAGCTGAGTATTCGAAGGTTACTGTGCGATAATTTGTTTGTAATAGCTAAGAGAGTGCGTTAATAAAGTCTAGCTCTTAATTATCTGTGTATTTTTGTAGGTATTTCTATCAGTTACCCACCCCAATGTACTTAACACTATGTAGCAACAGTAACCTTTCAAAATATACTGTCCGAAAATGGGCTCAAAAATATCTGGCACGCTTCTAATCATCTACCTCTACAATATGGCTGGCAACGCATTTGCAGTCTTGAAATTGTCATCGTAAGATTGAAATCTTGAGATTTCAAATGTCTATGGTCTTCAGAGATCACTTACCATCATCGGTGGCTTGTGTGCTCGTTCCTTGCCAATCAGTGGCTCAATCTCTAATCCTTTTAACTTCATTATGCAGCTTCGAACGTATAAAAAAAAATAACTATACTCAAAAGCATTGAAAACGGGCCACTTAGTACAGAACTTTTATAGAAAGTGACCCGTTTGCATTGCTCCTGAGTGTAGTACCTATCCCGCAAAGTTGCAATGAATTTAATTGGCAAAACTTAGTTATACGTACCGGTGAAATTGCTAGCATACAGGCATTCCATCCCAGTCGTTAGGGTTGGCAACGCAAAAATTAATCCTTAAAGAAAATCCTTAATTAGTAATCCTTCAAGATGACCTACAAATGATGACCTACAAATGATGTCCTACAATGATACAGAAAGCTTATTGACTGTCTCAAAATGAACTTTATTTAAACGATTTTCTTCTTGTTTTTTTCTGCATGCAGACAGTATCATTTGGTGAAGTAAAACTGATGATGAAGACCACTGATGGTCACCGGAACTCCTCAATGGTACCTATTTCATTCAAGGGTACCGATAAGATACTTCGATTTAGATAGATGAGTGACTATGACGAAGTACAATGAATGGCGAGCGTAAAAGTATCCTGTGGTTCTTATTCATTTAGAAGTGGGATTATGATTACTAAAAAGTATAAACACACACAACACACAGAAGTGGGTGACAACTTCAGTTTGACTGACCATTTGAAAAGAAGTTATTTATTGGGTTTTTGAAGGTGGTTTTTGTTTTTTAAAATTTTCGATTTTATTTAGGCAAAACTTAGTTGTAATTCCTCTAGCCAACTCGTTAAAACCTTATTATTATTACGTTTGACTTGTTATGGTATTTCTAACTCAGCCGCCATTACTGACAACTCTGACAAGTAAATAACTATGAAAACGTTCACTATGTGATACCACGTCAAAAGAAATAAGGTACCCGTACCCTAACCTAACCGTATGGAGTTCCAGCCCTGCGCTGCGCGATCAATGTAAAATTTAGTAACCAACAACTTTCCTAGTAGAGTAGAAACTTTGTGGTGTTATTCTCTTTACATAGGAAGAGGATGGCAACTTTATACGGACACTTTACGCTTCAATCAGATTAAATGCAAAAATACAGCTCAAGATTCTCAATTCGTCGCGTTTGTATGTACTTTGTACTCCGTATCAATCGATACTTTTCTATACTAATATTATAAAAGTAACTCTGTCTTTCTGTTTGTAACGCTCTCGCGGATAAACCGCTGAACCGATTTGGATACAATTTGGTATGCAGATAGTTTGAGTTCCGGGGAAGGATTCAGAATACTTTTTATCCCGAGAAATTGATTGGTTCCTGAGGGAATGGTAATAAACGGCGCGGGAAAAAGCTAGTTTATTATAAAAACTCTCAAGTTAAAAGGTTCCATGCCTGCTTATTTGGTTTTGATTTTCAAAAAGAATGGTTTTTAAAATATTTGCATAATTATAATTATCGTTCAAATCATTTCACGAGGAACAAGTTATGCGGAACCAAAAACTTCATTTAGCTTATCTAAGACATTATTTCTCGATTAAGCCGCAGCCTATCTAGCCACAGAAATGTCACTAAAAATAACAATTTAAGAATTGCATTATTATTCAGTAAGAAGAAGAAGAAGAAGAAGAAATACATTTATTCAAAGCCATAAGACACACATAGGTAAAAATAAAACATTATACATTATAGAATATTAAGGCAACCGGAAAAGTGTGTCGTCACGGCAGTGAAACGGACTCTGGCTCAGCAAAATGCTGTACTTGTTGCATGATTATTAGAAGTAATAATAATATCATAACACAAGTAAGATATTCATTTTACGTAAGTTTTCTGTTTTGTTTTTATACACTGCTTGCATTTAAAAAGAAACTGCATCCTATTTTTTTTGAGAGTTTAATTTCGAGCTGGAGCTATACAGGGTGTCTCTGACCATGAGGCTTTAAATGTAGGTATCGATTATATTCCTCAAATGCTGCATCTTTTGTTCTACGACTTAGAAAATGATTTAATTTACAGTAAGTTATACGTGATCAAACTTTCACACTCTATTAGTAAAATCAGTAAAATAATGTATTTTGTATGAAAAATCTTATATATAAAATTCTCGTGTCACAGTTTTTGTTCCCATACTCCTCCGAAACGGCTTGACCGATTCTCATGAAATTTTGTGAGCGTATTGAGTAGGTCTGAGAATAGGCCAACATCTATTTTTCATACCCAAAAGTGACATAAAAAAAAAAAAAATGCAGCGGGAGAAGCCGCTGGCGGATTGCTATAAAAAATAAAAATTACCTCATTTTTTAAAGTCGTACAACAAAAAGAGTTCCATTTTAGGTGAAGAATCGATCCCTACATTTAAAGCCCCATGGTCAGAGATACCTTGTATTGAATTCACATAATAACACTGCCAAAAACACGCCACACATACATACTTATATTCACTCACACAAAATGCGCCTTAATGGTCTTGTAGTATTTAGGTAAATATTTAATTTGTCCTTTTACTCTCATGTTTTCTAGTAAATTTAATACTTAATTAAAAATGAAGCCTGCACTAGTGCAAGAGGGGCACGTTAATCTACTTATTTGTCAATTTGTCATTTTGTGGTGTTCGCGAGACAGGCCTAGTCTAGTGCGTAGTAGACCACAGGAAACGTTTTCTTGTATTTGTGTTCTTGGTAAATAAATGAATTTATATTGTTATTACATTGCGGGCGGTTAACTTTATGCCCGATTCTTTCGCCCTTCAGGCATTCCGCCATTCTCTGGAATGCGCTACCATTTGAAATACTCGTACGACAAGCGTCCAGCAGTTTTTAAACGTAACCTTCGCCAACATCTCCTCAAGCTAGAACTTAAGTAAGTGTCATCATCTTCATCACACACTGTTTTCATCGCATGTATTTAAGTATTGTTTATGTATTATTTAAACATATATATTATTTATTTTAAATGTTAAGTAGCCATTTAGATTTAACTTAGTTTTTAACACTGTTAATTTCTCTAAATGCACCGGTTTTTTTCTTGGTTAAACATGTATTTGATTGGTAGAGAATGCCCTTAGGCATTAATTCCTCCATTTGAACTTTTTACATTTATTTGTACTGTGCAAAGAAGATTAAATAATTAAATAACTGGCAATTTTAGATCTAAGGTTTTTTAGGATTATTACAATCAATTTTGTCTTTTCGTTTTTATTAATATTTTTATTATATTAATTTCCTACCAATATTACATTTAATGCACCTAGTCAGCTTATTGCTTAAGTGTTTATAATTTAGATTTGAAGGTTGAAACTGAAAACCAGCGCTGTGGCCCTGCTGAACTCGAGGACAGTGAAGCAAAAAAATGCTATACAAAATGCGGTAATAGCTTTCTTCCCTATCCATTCTTCTATTACTTTTTGTACTATTTTAACGATTTTCGAATATGTTGTGGATATTATGAAAAGCTAGGTCAGGGATGCGATCTTTTAATCCCACCGAAAAATAACTAACTTCAAATCAATTTGGGTAGCGATTTTATCTACAAGCAGTCCCTCCGTTTGGATTTCATATCATAAAGCCTTTATCATATGTGACATACATAATGTTATACCAGAAATAAACATAAGCTCGCAGTGCCCTTCACGCGGCTCCATAAAATAAAAAAACTCTTTTATGGGTAATTGTATTAGGTTCTATAATAAGCTCCCAAGTAATGTTACTGAACTATCAGTAAATAAATTTAAGAGTTACGTTAAGCGTAAACTAATTTCTAAAGCATATTATTAAGCTTATTATAGTATTTTAAACATTAATTAGTAAGTACCTATGTACTGATTTCGATTAACAACATTTTTGCCATGGGCGGCAGGAGGTTAAAGACTATATTAATGATAACAATGCTTGGGACTGAATTGCTTGCAATAAAATGTTTAGTCCTTATGAAAAAAGGTTGCGAACGTCGAAAAAAAAAAACGTCCGACAGAGTTTCTTACAGGTTCTTCTCTGATCGGTCGCGATTTGAACTTGCAGTCAATTTAGGCTAAGTCGCTACTATGACGTTTCAAAAGAGTTTATTATTTGTAAACCTACTTGAATAAAGATTATTCTGATTCTGATTTTGATTCTATCAAAACCTAAAGGTGGGCTCGCTCCTAGATTAAATCGGGGCTTGAATTGATTTTAAAGTTAGTAATTTTTCGTCAGTGAGATTCCAAAATTGCACCCCTGCGGCGCTGAACGCTTTCCTTTCCAAGAAAATACTTAGTGGAAAGGAAGACATCCAAACATTCTACTTTTAAAACAAAGAAGATAATTATTGGGTGGTTACTGAAACTTAGTTACAAAGAGACCGAGGACTTGTTGAGTTTACGCGTTTATTAGATTTTTATTTCTTGAGGCCTAGTTTGTTCATATTTTATTATATTTTACGACTTAGAATTTCATTAAAGTAGATTATTTTCATTATTGTCATTTCTAGTTGCAAATGTTCTACTGCACCTACTACAGGTGGTTATGTAGCAAAAACATTTACCAAAATGTAATGATTATTTTAGATTATACTCTGTTTTCGTTTTAGTTTTCTAATGGTTACCCAAGATACAACTGAAGAACTGGGGTCGTGAAGAATTGGATCTGTGAAAAGTTGGGATTGTGAAGTATGTACTGTGCCTAAAGGCTGAAACGTACAGACCTAGTTTTTTATGAGAACTACAACAAATAAAAAATCGTGAAATTCAGATTAGATTAGAAGGGAAGAAACGTTATGTAATTAATTGTTTTATTTGAATTATTTGTAATGTGCCACCTTCCGTGTTTTCACCGAGCGTTCCCAACGGAAGAGCAGCGTTGGCTTCACAGTCAGCACATACTGAGTTGGAACCGTTTCGCGACAAATATCACTTCTTGTCGTCTCTTTTCCTTTTTTATGTTATTTGATGTGTTATTGTTGTGGATAAATGTTTTTCTTCTTCTTATCGCTCGGAGCTAAATTTGCATGGATTATTTTTCACAATCCTCTTAACTCCACAATACAACTCACCCAATGTTGTCTACGTGTGTCTACGTTTGTTGGCGTGTTTGTTGGATGATTGCGACACATTTTGCGTTAAATAAATTTATTTTCATTTCATTTCACAATCTCGTCAGGCCCACCATACTGCAAACAGGAAGATATTTGTAAGTGGGAATTTGAATCTACCACCAAGGGAATAAAGTTCAGTTAGCTTTGCTATTTAATTTCGTTTTCGAAATTGAAACAAATTAAAATGAACTTTATTCTTTTTGAAATATAGATTAAACTAAACTGCGTTGATTTTGTACCTCCTATGGCCCATCGTGTCTCAAGAAGATACATTTATTTTCTAAATTGATAAAAAGGTGCTTTTGAGTTTTAGAATATCGTGAGCAAGCTTCTGTTTTCTAAGCTAGCTTGAAACATTATGTACCTATATTATAGATATGACGTGGTCCAGTAGGGACTCGTTATGAGTTCGGCTATGGTTTCAGTACAGCATAGTAAAAGCAGCAAGAGCACTTTAAATTAAACGCTCGCGCTGAAGCATTCAACTATTAATAAGTTTTACAGGTAAGAATTTAAGATATTTTTAATGGATATGTATATGTATTTGTAATGGATAGTATGTAAGATATTTTAATGGTTTTAATTAGTAGTCTTGTTTTCTTCTTCTTAAAAGTAAAAGGCTTGTTTTAAACAAAGAAACCAATTGAAATTAACTTGTAGGGTAAACCACCTAGTATTCAGTCAGAGACCTGTAGTCAGCCTTACATGAGTGCGAAGAGTGGAAAATATATACTGGATGGTTTACCCTACGTTGTACGACACTTGTGAGTTGTATTGTCGCTCAGTGCGTTCTTTACGTTAAATTCTAAGACTAGGGGGAGATTACCGCAAAAAAACAAATACAGGCTAGATATACTAACCGCCGGCATCTTGCATCAAAATATAAGAATGAGAATAAGAACAAGGATGATTTATTTCGACACACATTTACATAAAATGACATACTTATAAGGCAGTTTGCAAAAACAGTGAAAAATTCAAATAGAAAAACAGTAGAAACAATAAATTAAAACTAATTATTTACAATGGTGTCCAATATGGTCTCTACTCAGCTTGTATATGTGCATGTGTGCGCGGTAGTACGTTTTTGAATGAGCTAAGTTTGCGATGGGACAGTGGAATTTAAATATCAATATAAATATATATCACGGGACAACGTTACACAAATTGATCTAGTCCCAAACTAAGCTCTAGGCTTGTACTATGAGTACTACTCGTAGACAACAATAAACTTACATTATATAGAGAAATATTGACTTAAATACAAAGGAAACATCCAAGACCCAGGAACACATACTCGCGCTCATCACACAAATATCTGCCTTAACAGGGATTAGAACAGGGACCGCCAGCTTCGTAGCTCGTCAAACGCTATAATAGTTCATTTAGGAAAAGGGAAAGGGGAAGCAAGATAGGGCAAACACATTTTATTTCGGTACTCATATGAGTTAACTATCATTACCATACTCGGCGTTTTATTGTTAAGTGGGCTATCTTAAACATTATTTGTCTGTGTCTTTATGTCTCCCCAGTTCTATCTTATTCCAGTACATTAAGTAGAGGCTCAAATAAAAAATCGAGCTTACGCAAGACTTAGAGTAAATCTGTGGAGTTACTGACCAATTTTTTTACAAATGAGCCTAAACTAAATTATTTTTAGTGTGGGATGTTTTACAAAAATCATTCCTAGGGCTAAGAAGCCTTTTAGTCAAGATATATAACGCCAAGTCTTTTTTTATGGTAAGGAGAACGCACACAAGCATTCGGGCCACCTGCCCCCTATTTTACCATATTGACAATGACACGGGACAGGTGACAATTTGGTATACATTGCAAAGTTAACACGCTGATACATCACTGGGTTCCATATTAGCTGCACCATGTTCACTGAAGTATCACCAGTGTCATAGGGGCAGATGATAAGTGGAATATACCCTTAGACATTTGAATTCTCAACACTGCAATCCTTGGACCTTTTCGATGGGCCTTAGGATGTTATTCAAACTGCAGATAGATTAGTATTGCTTTAAGTCAAATTTTGACTCGAGTTAAGAGGTCGTACACGAAATTTTGCCGATTTCGCTGATTTTCGTGATTTTACAGACGTGATTTTACAGTTGAAATACTTTACTTCTACTAATTTTAATGCGCAACACGAAAGATAATTTCGATTTTCAACGGATGTATGTAATACTTTATTGTTTTTATTGTTTCATTTTGATTAATCGACCTGAAACCGGCGACTGTTTCGTGAGTTTTGCTGTAAGAGGTTTAGAATATCGCATATTCACGAATCGTTTCGACGTCTTAAAGGTATGAAAAATAGCAATTGAATGCTGTAAAAGTTGTCTAAAAAATGTATGAATTACTTTTTACCACCTTTATATATTTTTTTGTGTAATTTTTTTTTTATAGAAAATGGACAAAAAATAGTTTTAAATTTCGGCTTCTTAAAACACTGGTTCATAAAACTGGTTCAGTTCAAAATCAATCCAATACCTTAAAACACATCTAAAAATTAATAATTAAATAGCAATATATAATGTTTAAAAATAACTTCTCGACAAAGATAAAAAAGTAGCTCATTTATTTGTGACTCATTTATTCGATCATAACTGAAATGATATATCGTGATGTGCATTAAAACTTATAGAAAAGCAGTATTTAAACTGTAAAATCACGAAAATAAGCAAAACTGGCAAAATTTCGTATACGGCCTCTTAACTCAATCTATCCGCGGTTTGAATATAAAAACCAGATATTAATAGTTGCCCGGCGAACTCGACTCGGAATAATATCGCGAACTTTCCCCGATAGTTAGCAAGTTATTAGTTCGTGTGTGATATCACATAACGCTGGATGGGGATCGCTTTCGAAGCTCCAACTAAGCTTTTACCAATCCGGTGCATTAGAACTTTGCGGTGCTGATGCCAGTTACATTCAAAAGTTCCCTGTTTTATTGGTAAAGCTTTCGGAGATAGTGCAACGGCATAAAGTGAATAGTGAGCAGTATTTTAGTGGTAGGACCTTGTGCATGGTCCGTTCGGATCGCTACCAACAATTTAACGACCGAACCCTATATTCAAACCGCGGACAGATAGCCTTACTTCGGATTAAAATTTGACACATTTTGTATGGGCAAATGTCAAATTTCAACCCGAAGTACGCCTTATCTATCCGCGGTTGGAATATAGGGTTCGGCCGTAAGAGACCAAAATATACTGCCAAAATCAAAAGGGATGCCTTCTTCCGCGCGAAGAACATAAGATGGAGTTAGCGCGTGCATTAAAAAAATTGGTTTACCAGGGCTGGAATTCTACAAGATAATAACGATATCGTTTTTGACCTGTTTCCGTATTGTCAACGTTTTGATAACTCTTATGTCATTTACAATAATGGCGACTGTGACATAAACGATTCTTAAACGTGTCAAACACGATATCGTTTTAACGCACCGAAATAGAGGCCCTGGATTAAGAAGATAAAGATAAAGATCTTTTATTTGTATAACACGGGTGGTACATTCAACGTCATAAATACGTTTACACTTTAGTACCTTGTCACTTTCATTCACTGAGACAAATTCATATATAATATAATATGTAATGGTCTCAGTGAATGAAAGTGACAAGGTTCTAAAGTGTAAATATATTTATGACTTCGACTGTACATAAGGTCTTAAATATTGGGAAGTGTCACCATGTTGCGCCGCGAGGCATACAAATTGTGGATCAGATTTCGTCAAGTAATTGTATGTAATTTGTGTTTAAATTCAGCCAAAGTTTCCATATTTACTACATCCTTTGGTTTAGTGGTGGAAGGACCCTGTGCAGGGTCCGTCCGGATCGCTACCACCATCTGATTCTTATCCATTAACCTACCGCCAAGCAACACTGTTCGCATTGTTGTGTTCCGGTGTGGGGATAAGACAAACGGGGAAGTTACTAGCATAGAGGCATTCCATCTTAGTCCTCAGTATAGTCTTGAGAATTCAAATGTCTATGGGTCTCAGATTCCACTTACCATCAGGTGGCCTGAGTGCTCGTGTGCCTTCTCTTTAACATAAAAAAAAACTTAATAAGGTCCTTATATTTTAAACATAGAACAACAGCTGTGACGTCATTCCTGTCGTCGATTTTGTAGTATATTTTTTTTTGCTGTGGGTTTGAACTATGACTTTTTAAAGCTTCATATCGTAAGAAAAAAAATTGCGTATACAATTATTCCTCTATTTCATACATAACACTTTCCATAGAGCGTAAGAAAACAATTTATGTATGTTCCCTATTAAGTTTATTGATTCTAACGCCATCTATGAGCTGGCATCAGAACTATCAGAGAGCTCGGTGAGTATCTTGCCTGCAACAGTTTTGCTTGAAGGGTGAAAATTCTTTAAAACCACCCCTCAGGCGCTTCGTTGTTCTTGAAGAATTGTGCAGATGGCGTGTTTCCCAAGAATCGCTAATATATGATTCCATGTAAAATTTCAAGATTTATGATTTTTGCAGCGCGGCTAAAGTCGGATGCTAACTCTACATCGAGGCTTGTGACTTTAAAAAAAAGCGGCCTAGCCATAAGGTCGATTTTGGCCTGGCGGCGGAAACCCGTATAAACCCCTCATAATCCGTAAGTACTTTATCCTGGGTCTCTATTCTCTAAGCCAGACAAAAAGGCTTGTATTTCCTTAATCTGTGCTAGATCCAGTGATTGTATTTGGAACCAGTTGACTCGTTTCAGCGAATCCGTATTTAGGTACAACGTTTTCTCTCTTACAAAAAGCTTGAAAACAGCTTAAATATAACAGCCAGTCTTTTTTTTACAATTTGTGAACGTTATTGTTATCGTAAATGTATAGGAGTGACGTAGGCTGCCGGACGGTCGCGTCGAGCGCTTATGTCAATTCCATACATTTTCGATAATCGTTTAATTTAATGTTATGTATCTTGTCGATGACTCTTGAGCTTCAGCCAAGAAGTAAACGCTGTTAATAATTCTGTTTTTTGACTCGAAATGTATGAAGTTGATAAAGCGGTCGACATTCTGTCCATTTTCGTATATACCTAAACTACCGTTATGCATCTTGAATAAGCCTTCGTGAGATATTTTGTATAGAACTAGTATATATAATAAAGCCTGTCGTTCAAATACAAAAGGCCTAATTTTAACTATTTCTGCACATACAAATCAAGAGCGTGCTTTTCCCTTCTAAAACCCAATACCTACCTATTTTAGTTACATTGTAGTTGCAAACTTGTTGTATTGATAATAGGGTTTATATTTGGCATTATGTCCTCCAGCAAAAACCTGGGGACCCGGGAGGCTAGTATAATCGACCACGCTGTTTTATCCTACGACCAGTATTGTACACGAGCCTAGACTTTCAGTGCCGTATACCGGTACCTATAGAAACTGGAGCCCACTTGAGTCTGCAGCGTTAACTGGGATGTGAAATCCGTGTTTGGCGCATTGACGTAATCGGTATAGATATAAACCTAGTCGTCCTGGCTAAAGGAAAGCCATACGTATAAACGAATGACTTTTCTTTACCACTGTTTTACTGGCTTGTGTAACAGGAAATCAGGATTTAGATGTCTCTGGAGCTATGACTAAAGTTATTAATTACATGAAACTAAAATTAAAGTTGTAAATACGTAAGGAATGTGTTTAAAAAGCGGCCCATGTTTTGTCGACACTCATTTGCATAGAATGTATCATTTTGCAGAATTTACAATTCATCGGCAGGCTTAGATTTTGTTATAATCACAAGTCTTACTTAATCTAAATCTCTAAATCGAAATGAGTGCAAGGGGATACCTTACAAAGCATATTGTAGTATCGCTCTGTTTTGTAGCTACGTCAAGTTATTGCATCTTTTTAATATTGTACAGAATATTATAATTGTAGTAAAATTTTGATATTGTAATGTTAGATTCGTGAATAAATGAGTATGAGAGTATTTAATACAACAATAACTTAAAAAAAAAACTTGTAATTCTTATTAACGCCACCAAGTTTTTTAAACAGTCATGAACTAAACCGAAATTATCATTTTAATAATAAGCATATTTTCATAGTAAAAGCAATGCGATAAGTAACTGGGCTTCAATGGAACATGAGTTTTACTAAAGGTTCTCGATTTGAAAATGAGTTGTTTTTTAAGTATTCATTGTCACAGAATCCGACACTTGTGTCTATTTGATTTCAATGTCTTCCAGATTTACATACCTTCACGCCTTCATTCCCAGAGTGGAATAGACCGAGCTACAGAATTACCAACAACTCTTGAAGAATTTGTTGATAATTCTGTAACCACATTTTGCACATACGGGCTAAGATGGTTGGTTTATCTATCCATAAGTGACAGGTTGCAAGCCCATCGCCTAACAGTACCTACTACTTAGCCTTTATTCTTGTAGTCGCCTCTTACGACATCCACGGGAATTGGAGTGGCATTATTCTAACCCGGTAACCATACGGGAAAAAAGCTTCCAGGTTATCCTGGAAAATTTGATAGTTGAGTTTTGTATTATATTTTTTTAAAAACTGTACCAATCTACCAGTCTAGTAAGTGGGCCAGGTTGTAAAGATCGGGTATTCGGATATTTTAATGTTTTTCCTATTTTTTATTTTACAGCCAGGGAAGACTTCTAAATTTTCCACAATGATTCGGGGAGGGAAGATGGCCGATTGAAAGTTGTCCGGCTTTAACTTTTGATTTATTATCTTTACTGATTTACTCTATTCACTTCACATTGGCGAAATCCACCATTATTATATTTAAAAGAAGAAGAAGACTGTCAGGGAATTTCTTAATTTAAGCTGTCAGTGTTATTAATATACATTATAAAAAAAAAAAGTGTTAATATTAGATTATCTCTGGCCATTAACAAAGTTTTTCACCCCGTTGCGTTCAAAAGGAAACCGCTAATGTAAGCATTTGTTCCATTTCCCCGGGCAGTTGTGAAATCCCCCAATATTGGGCTCATCAATCACCTCGATTTCTTTC
Source organism: Acleris holmiana (assembly GCA_949316455.1). Lineage (NCBI taxonomy): Eukaryota > Metazoa > Arthropoda > Insecta > Lepidoptera > Tortricidae > Acleris > Acleris holmiana. The sequence continues at coordinate 2,464,339 of OX438784.1, forward strand.
GCCGGGGGAGTTCTTTAACTGCAATATGTCGATTCTAGTTTGTTTTTGTTAACAGATACTATCTGACGTGCTGATAAAGGGGTATAACTAGTATTAATTGCCAAAGATAATGAAAAGGGTTAAACCTGTTGTAATTTTTTCAAGTAAGCTGCTTAATTTTATTTTTTTATTTTATGATATGATGGATCTATTAAACATAATTTTGTTATGTAAGCGCATCTGGACACGAGGTTTTAAAATATTGATACCTGCCCCCTATTTCACCATATTGACAATGATAGGTGACAAGTTACAATTCGGTATACATTGCAGAGTTAATAAGCTTACATCACTGGGTTTCATATAAGTGATATAAGCTGCGCCATGTACACTGTAATGTCACCTGACATCTGTCACTGTCAGGATGGTGAAATAGGGGCGTACTTTTAGTATTATATTTTGTCAATACTACCAAAAAAATTGATCTTACATCACGCCTTTATTCTCAGAACATGTAACCACATTTTGCACAAGTAGGCTAAGTTGTTTACCAGTGCTACAAGCCTTTATTCCCTTAGTCACCTCTTACGACATCCCTGGGAAGACATGGAGTGGCACTATTCTAAGCCAGCAACGACACGATGACGACGACGACAACGACGATGAAGGAGGGGGAGAAAATTTAATTTAAACTATAATTATCTTGGCTTTGATATATTTAAACGTATTAATATTTTTTTGTGTATTTACGGGTCGTCTAATCCTTTGTAAGAAAATCATAAAACCATTTAAAAATTACAATTATTTTCAAACCAACTTAGAAACTATTTTTTTAATCCTTCATTCATCGTTTCTATAACTACATGTATGCTAAATTATTTAAAAATACTTTTTTGCGTGTTTGGAGGCAAATTCGTTTTTTTTTAGTATTTATAAATGGAGATTTTAATTATATATTATGACTAATCACATTGTATGTACAAACCTAGAGCTTATTTTGGGACTTGGTTAATTCATGTGAGATTGTCCCGCGATAGCTATTTATTTATTTATGATTTATATATACATACATAACATATAGTGTGGTTGCCGGGTTAGAATAGTGCCACTCCATGTCTTCCTGTGGATGTCGTAAGAGACGGCTAAGGGAATAAGGGCTTGTAGTAGGTACTGTTAGGCGATGGGCTTGCAACCTGTCACTGATACACTGGTAAACTCTTCGGCTTGATTGTTCACATTGTGGTTATAGAATTATAAACAATGTTGGTATTTCTGTAGCTTTGCCTACTTTACTCTGGGAATGAAGGCGTGATGTTATGTATGTTGTATACATACATAAAGGCCGCTATTCTAATAGGTTAAAACGATATTGAGTTTGACGTGTATTGTATTGTTTTTAACTTGGCTGCCATTACTGTCAAGAAAATACGAGTAAGAGTTATTAAAGCGATGACAATACAGAAATACGTCAAAGGAAATATCGTTAAAACCGTGTAGAACCTCAGCCCAGGTCGAAAATATTACCCTCCTTTGACAGTTGGTTAATAATAAACCAACAAAGCGGGAATTGCAAGAACTTATAATTATTCGCTAGTAACTTTACGTCTGCTTCAATTCCATAATGAACACGAGTTACCGTTATATGGAGATTAGTGGAATAAATTTCAGCGTTTAACATCTGCTTCCACGGAGTTCGCAGATCGGTGTAACTAGTTTGAGCTCGATGAACCGAAAATTATTGAAGTATCTGCCAATATTGTAGCAATAACGACTGTGAAATATGAGCTATTAAAATAAAGTATCAAGAGAAAACAACGGGAATATCATAGAGATTGTTTTTTTTCCGAATATTCATTGTGCTGTCGTGCTGAAACATTTTAGATTAAATGAAAAACATACTTGTCATAGCTTTTGCCCGTGACTCCATCCGCGTAAAAGTCGTTTATCGCTGCTCCCTCGGGAACTGTTAAATTTTCCGGGATTAAAACCATCCTACTTTGTCCTTCCCGGGACTTGAAATATCTGTAGTAGTTTCAGCGTGAAGAGGTAACAGGCAGAGGTAAGAGGGTGGTGAAGTCAATCCGGGATTTATGCCGCTTGCGACTCACACCAGCTAGGTGGGTACCCGATGGGAAAGGGCCAGCAAGCGATCTTCTAGCTGAGCAGTGTATTCATGAGACCCTGAGGATTGTCTTCGTCGGCGTGTTCGTAGTCGCGGGGTCGCGCGTGATGCGGCGCGATCTCCCTCAGATAGAGGAAACGCAACGCGTCCGCTCGCGCAAGCTCGAAGAGACAAGGCGCGCGATGAATTCGTCCAGGCTTTCGATTCTGAGGTTATCGGTCATCGGTCACAGTGCGCAAGGACAAGTTTTGTTGCGCTCGCGTTTTTTTCCTATGCGTTGTGCCAGGAGGGCGTGCCACGCGGGTCTAACGTAGGTCTTGTAGACCCCTAGCTTGACACGTGGAGGCTGGAGTAGATCACTGAACAAAAAAAGCGCTCCTGTGGTTCTTTTTTAAAAATTATTTCCAAGAAAATATAGGTACATTTTACGTATGTATAAATTCGCCAAACATAATGTTTATTGGCGAAGTACTTACTTGCACATTTGATATGTACCCAACTTGTTTAACTTGTTTTGTCTTGAGGATAACGACGGTTTTGGTCTGGGGATTCATGACCCATGGTGAGTCTCCTGTTGATGTTGATTCTCAGGTATTTTACAACTGGGGACCACGGGATGTCTTGTCCGAGGAGAGCGAGTGGTAGATTTTGGGAGGGGGGCGGCTCTTGGGGCCCTAGCCAAAATGAAAACGCTCCTAACGTTTTTCTTTTCTATCGCTCAAAATGTATAGGATGACAGTCGACCACGTGGTTTATCGAAACGCAGGAGAATGTCACCCCGCAGGAAAATTGCTTGAGTCTTTGCGACATTAACGGTTAGCCTCCACCTGGCTAGCTAAGCAAGTAGGGCATCGAGTTGACGTTGCAGCTTGTTGAAGGCGGGCTCAGGCTTGAACGATCACGCGTAGAATGCCGCTTCGTCAGCGTACAGAACCAGGTCAGAGCCGTCTACGACAGGGATATCGTCGGTGTACTTTGTGTAGCACACCGGAGAGGGGCAACTTCCCACCCAGAGTGATAAAAAGGTGGGTTCGAGCACGTGGAACCACTGAACAGCTTGTGGTGGTATGACCTTGTGCTAGGTCCGTCCGGATCGCTACCACTATATTATTTCAACGTACCGCCAATCAGCAGTTTGCATTATTGTGTTTCAGTGTGAGGATAACACACCCGGTGTGATTACTAGGAACGCATTTGGAGTCTTAGTTCATTGGGTAACAGATCCCACTTACGTACCATTAGTAAGCCTGTGTGCTCGTGTGTCTTCTCCTTGCCCTAAAAAAGTCTATAGGTTTTTCATCGACGAATTGGCAAGTTGTACAAAAGAACAAAATCCATGAATGTACTCAAAAATCATATTGGGGATTAAATCTCAATTCCGTTTTCAATGTGTTTTAATCTCTATCTGAATCAAGGATTATCTAAAATTGAAATACAATATGGGGGATTACCGGATGTTCGATTCATGCACGGTTATTGGATGGTGCTATGCAATTAATACTAGAGGATGCCTGCGACATTATACATGTAGAATACGTTGCCCATGCGCATTATTTCTGTTTTCTTTCCGTTGACGAAAGAGTTTTATATTATGTAGAGAAGAATAAAGATATAATATATCCTACTAACATTATAAATGTATTAGTTTGGATGGATTGATGTGGCTACTAGCAGCCAGTGCATAATATAACAAACCTAGATAACCTTTTTAGAATGTTAATGTGTAAACAGTTATATAATCTATATGCACGTACTCGTATACAGAAATAAAGAGTCTAGTAATATATTCATTTTTCATATCATTTTTTTGTCTTCTAGCATCGTAAAGGTACCAAAAAAACGTTATTTGCATGTTTACTTTTGAATATTTGTTTAAAATAATAATAAAGTTGAACTAATAGGATCATTTTTGTTCAGAAAGTTCAACTTTGAAAATGAGTTACAAAGTTGTAATAACTGGAATATTATTTCCAATTAGTTCAACTAGTTGAACTTAGTGGAATAGAGGTAAGTATTGGACTATGCTCCTGACTGCCATGGTTGTTCACTGCTAGTGGTGGTAGAACCCTGTGCAGGGTCCGTCCGGATCGGTACCACCATGTAACTCATTAACTTACCGCCAAAATAAAAAATAAAAATATAATTCCATCATAGTCCTCAGGGTTGGCAACGCATTTGAGGTGCATTGCAGTCTTAACATTATAGTCTTGGGAATTCAAATATCTATGGGTCTCAGATTCCACTTATCATCAGGTGGCATGAATGCTCGAGAGCCTTCTCTTTATCATACAAACGTTGATATTAATGTTTTAAACTAGTTAGTTTAAAATACGAATATCAATATCAACATTTATATAGGAGGCCGTATACGAAATTTTGCCGATTTCGCTGATTTACGTAATTTTACAGACGTGATTTTACAGTTGAAATACTTTATTTCTACAAAATTGAATGCGCAACACGAAAGATAATTTAATTTGTCAACGAATGTATGAGTTACTCTTTTGTGTTTATTATTTGATTTTGATTAATCGACCTGAAACCGGCGACTGTTTTGCGAATTTTGCTGTAAGAGGTTTAGAATATTGCATATTCACGAATCTTTTTAACGTTTACAAGGTATGAAAAAATTACAATTTATTGTTGTAACTGTCGTCTAAATAACCTAACCTAACCTAACCTAACCTAACCTAACCTAACCTAACCTAACCTAACCTAAATTTCGCATTATAACACTCGACAAAAATAACAAACTAGCTCATTCATTCGTAACTCATTTATTCGATCATAACTGTAATGATATTTCATGATATGCATTAATACTTATAGAAAAGCAGTATTTTAACTGTAAAATCCCGAAAACAAGCAAAACCAGCAAAATTTCGTATACGGCCTCTTAAATGTCGACGTTTTTTGTATAACTTGTTAGGCAATAATCGTTTTGTAGAAGAAGCCGTCTTAATTAAGAAAACTAGTATTAAGGTTAAGTTAAAAGCTGGAACAGCAAGTCAGAAGTATTTCTGCGCAGAAGTTACGAGAGTCCGTGCTTCTGACGTTGTAGGACAGTTTTTGTAGCTCGAAACCGTTTTAAGTGGAACAACTTCGAGTTGTTTAATGTCTAGTGTTTCTCGTTAATTATATAACAAGTATAAAAAGAAACATGGTGTATTCTATGAGCTCGTTTTCTTGAGTTAGATGCTCTATTCTATAGTCTTATCTTATATCATCTGCAGCTCTTTCTGATACACCTCGACCTCTTTAGGATCTTTTTAGGGTTCCGTAGTCAAGCTAGGAACCCTTAGAGTTTCGCCATGTCCGTCCGTTCGTCCGTCCGCAGTCTAGCGCAGAGACTCTTAGTACTAGAAAGCTGTAATTTGACATGAATATGCGTATTAGACACGCCAACAAAGTGGTACAATAAAGTCCTACACGTAACGCGGGGATGAATTTTTTTTTCGCTTCTACCTTATAGTGTGGAGTGTCGTTGGATAAGTCTTATAATTATATTGTAAGTTTGTTATAACAATGTTTCGATTAAGTGATCCCTTTATGAAATATTAAGCTTTAAAGCGCAAATTTTTGTTAAAGTCAAGTGTCCCCCTACAGCCAAAACTACAAATATAAAAAATCTGAAAAAAAAAAATGTAAGCGCAAATAATCAGACATTATTAGTTCTTGAGATACAGGCGATTACAGTATACCTACTAAAATCATCTAAGACGGCACCAAATGACTTGTAATAGAAAATTAGTTATTACTTCTAGGGTTTTATGTTTGTAGAACTTAAAGGCTTCGGAACCCTACACTGAGTAGGTATAGTCCGACATGCTCTTGCCCGGTTTTAACAATTACCCTCTTACACACACAGCTATTTAAATGTGCAGGTCTCTTCACGATGTTTTTCAGTCACCGTAAGAGCATCGGATTATGTACTTAAGTTAGAAAAACATATTCACGAGTCGACCCCCTAAGCCATTAGGCTACCGACGCTCTTACTGTCAAGTGAATAAGAGATATTTTACTGTGAATGTTTGTTTCAAAGTCTATTTGTTTAAACCTCTCCGTCTCCTCTCTCTCTCCGTCTACCTGTTTGTTTAAAAGTCTATTCAGTGTATATTTTGCAATCAATTCTGAAGTAAATTCCTAATGAGCTTGTTGACTTAAAACCAGCAGACTTCTCTTTATACTTATTACTTGAAGAGTAAAGTGTACTCGAATAATCCGTCAACCACATCAGAGTTAGAGGAGACATTCTCCAAGAAATCCAAACAATATCTCCGCAATTTCTATCAAAGGTTTTTAAAAATTTACAAACAAGGCAGGGCCTCTATTCTTTTGCGTTATAACGATATCGCGTTTGACGTGTTTTAGAATCGTTTAGTCACAGTCGCCATTATTGTAAATGACACAAGAGTTATCACAACGTTGACAATACGGAAACACGTCAAAGACGATATCGTTATTACCGTGTAGAATCCCAGCCTGGAAGATGCCGCGATCGAAACGGGCGACTTCTCGATGATTTATTTTTAAAACGTTAAACTTATTTCATTAACTCAAATTCAAAATATACTGTTTATTTCAAAACACAAAACATTATTGGTTTTTTAATTTTTAGGGTTCCGTAGTCAAATTAGGAACCCTTGTACTTTCGCAATGTCCGTTCGTGTTTCAAAAAAGGTAGTTCTTTCAATCATATTACGGGTTTTTGAAAACAATTTTTCGGTTAAAGGATTCGTTTCTGAAATATTTAGCTTTGAAGCGCTAATTTTTGTTAGAGTCAAGTGTGTGGGACACTTGAGTCTAACACAATCCACAGCTACAAATACTAAAAATCTGAAAAAAAATAATTAAAGCGCATAGAACAAATTTAAAAGGAAAACTATCACGAGTAAGTAGACAACATTGGTTCTTAAGATACAGGCGATTAAAGTGCTTATACCTACTAAAATCATCTAAGACGGCACCGAATGACTCTAAATAGAAAATTAGTACTTACTTGCCGATTTTTAGGGTTCCGTAGCCAGTTAATAATAATTGTTAGGCGTGAGATTTGCGCATACGAAATTTTGCCAGTTTTTGCTTATTTTTGTGATTTTACAGTTGTAATACTGCTTTTCTATAACTTTTAATGCACAAGATGATTCAGTTATGCTTATGAATGTTATGATCGAATAAATGAGTTACGAATGATTCAGCTCCATTTTAGGGTCCCGTAGCCAAATGCCAAAAAACGGAACCCTTATAGATTCATCATGTCAGTCTGTCTGCCCGTCCGTATGTCACAGTCACTTTTTTCCGAAACTATAAGAACTACACTGTTGAAACTTGGTAAGTAGATGTATTCTGTGAACCGCATTAAGATTTTTACACAAAAATAGAAAAAAAAAACAAATTTTAGGGGTTTCCCATACTTAGAACGGAACTTTTTTTTCATCAAACCCATACGTGTGGGGTATCTATGGATAGGTCTTTAAAAATGATATTGAGGTTACTAACATCATTTTTTCCTAAACTGAACAGTTTGCGTGAGAGACACTTCCAAAGTGTTCAAATGTGTCCCCCCCCCCTGTAACTTCTAAAATAAGAGAATGATAGAACTAAAAAAAATATATGATGTACATTACCATGCAAACTTCCACCGAAAATTTGTTTGAACGAGATCTAGTAAGCTACAACGAACTTTTATATTATGTTACTTGCTGCTACGGAACCCTTCATGGGCGAGTCCGACTCGCACTTGGCCGCTTTTTATGTTTGTAGTACTTAACGGCTTCCGAACCCTACACTGATCATGGTCCGACATGCTCTTGCCCGGATTTTTTAAATTGCAATTCGCAACGGCCTACCCGGTTTTTACTGGACCATACTTTGAGATCTTCAAAAATGACACTTTATTTACCTTTTTTCGTGAGAATAAAAATCAGATCTCAAACAAAAGCTTTGCGACAGCTATCACGAAACCTTTCAAAACGATCCATCTCGTTTCTCTTTCTCTCAAACGCCAGACAAAACTAAGTGAGACAAAGAGTTACAAAGTTGTATCGCTTCGGGCGATTGTTGTTTCATCTGCCAAGTTGGAGGGGCTCTAACAACGACAAACGATGCTATTTGTTAGTTTATTGATTTTGTTTACGACTGCGAAGAAGTCTTGTAATTACTGTGAAGCACTATTATAATTTATAGTACGGACGTAACAGCACCAATGTTCGACAGTTTTAGCTGACATTCACAAATTATCGACGGAAGCTTTTAATTCAAAGATCATAGGGATCATATTCAAATTGATTGTTGCAAAACAAATGAATCCCGGTAAGGGCCGATATTTGTGTGATGAGCTCGAGTATTTGTTCCCGAGTCTTTTTTTTTTTATGACAAGCAGAAGGCACACGAGCACTCAGGCCACCTGATGGTAAGTGGAATCTGAGACCCATAGACATTTTGAATTCTCAAGACTATAATCCTAAGACCTCAAACGCGTTGCCAACCCTGAAGACTAAGATGGAATGCCTCTATGCTATTCACCGGTTGTCTTATCCCCACACCGGAACACAACAATGCGAACACTATAAGTCTTGGATGTTTTCTATGTATTTAAGTATTTATTTCTCTAAGTATGTTTATCGTTGTCTAGTACCCATAGTACAAGCCTAGAGCTTACTTTGGGACTAGGTCAATTTGTGTGAGATTGAATAAGAGTCGGTGTCGAATATTTAGGCCTTTGTCGAGTACTGGTGCCGTTACGTGTATATTAAAATTATTTTTGTAACTTAGATATTCAATAATTATCATCGACATATTAGGCTAATTTACTTTTTAAAGAAATAGTATTATTAACAGACCTCTTACAAATTGTATGGAAAACATATTATACCTACACACCTCGCTACTTACAATTTTCAGTAATTTCATGTTGTAATTATTTACATACATAACGTCACGCCTTCATTCCCAGAGTGGGGCAGGCAGAGCTACAGAATACCAACAACTAAAAACTTGTTGATAATTCTGTAGCCACATTTTGCACAGTCAGGCTAAGATGTTTTTAGTGACAGGTTGCAAGCCTATCGCTTAACGGTGCTAGGTACAAGCCTTTATTCCCTTAATCGCCTCTTACGACATCCACGGGAAGACATGGAGTAGCACTATAAACAAAATGCATAGAGGTGTATGAAGCAAGAAACTATTTACCTGATGGTTAGTGGAATCTGAGACCCATAGCGATGCCAACCCTATGAGGACTAAGATGGAATGCCTCTATGCTAGTAATTTCACCGGTAGTATAAATAGAATAGAAAGGGCCAGACGACCTCGCGCACTGACGGTTCCATACATAAAAACAGAACCAGTTACTAATTGCTACAAGGGGTTAATGGGGAAAAATTATTCAACCATTACTTTATAAATTGGCGTAATGTTTTATGCTAGGCAACATAAGTATTTACACAAATAAAATTAATCATGCCGTAACATAGTAAAATAAACTGAAATATAATATATTAGGGGACAGTTTTACACAAATTGTACCATGAAATTGGCACTATTCAATTCTGTAACCACACTTTGCACAAGTAGGCTAAGATGTTTACCAGTGTATCATATTAGTGACAGGTGGCAAGCCCATCGCCTAACAGTACTACAAGCCCTACTGCCCTTAGTCGCCACTTACAACATCCACGTGAAGACATGGAGTGGCACTATTCTAACCCGGCAACCACACGGGGATCGCACAAATGTTTAAATAAACAAAATGAATAGAGGTGTATGAAGCATGAAACTATTTAAATGCATGTTTTCGCTATTAATATCAACTAAGTTCTAGGCTTGGACTACGGGTACTAGACAACGATAAACATATTTATAAACAGAAAAACATACTTAAATACATAGGTAAAACAGACGCAGAACAAATACTCGCGGCCACTAACATTTGCCCATACGGGAATTGAACCCGGACCGCTAGCTTCGTAGACAGGGTCACGAACCAACTAGGCTTACGTGTCGTCAAAATGCATTTTTAGTCTTGATATTGGCTTCAGAATCCACTAACCCTCAGAAGTCCTGCGAGCTCTTTTGCCTTCTCTTCCCTGCTGAGACAAAAGGTATCTTAGGCAAAACTCCTGTAGCAAATGCAACCTTATCACTAACCGGGGAGGCTTGAATCTGCTTTGGCTGTTGAATTTGAGAAGCAGCCTTTTGGCTTATAAGCGCATCTCCTCGCTTTAACAAAGAAAGAGTACCTAGTCTATAATATAAAAATGAATCGCAAAATGTGTTGGTAAGCGCATAACTCAACAACGCCTGGACCAATTCTACCAATTCCTTTTTTTAAATGTTCGTTGATGTCCAAGGATGGTTTTTACGGCGAGAAAGAATAATTTCCGGAAAATTCAGAAATTTGCAGCGGGGCGAAGCCGCTGGCAGGCCGCTAGTTATAAATATTTTTAACTTTATGCTACTAATAACGACCAGAGACCTATTTTTTTATTATTATTTCGGGCCCATTTTGGCTACATACCATTTATACAATTTTAACTCCTATTTTCTGTTTTAATACCGCTTTGTATTAATAATAATCACTCTTAATTTTTTTTTCCTCATACTTTTTTGTTCATAATTTGCTATTCATAATCATCGCAACTCATAAAGGTAATTTTACTAAAACCGTTCTGATTTTAGGGTGGTTATAAGTTATAAAACAATCCTAACCTAATCTAACCTTATTTCCCGTTAGATATTTTTAAAATCCTGAACATAAACAGGTGTATGATTAATATTGATTATGAAGAGTGATCATTATTATGTAAAATGGTATGATTTTTTTTTGTATTGTTTTAGTGATGAGTTTTTTGTAAAATTGTATGAGAAATATTTTCGGACTTCCGATAGTAGAACTTAAAAAAATATGTGAGAAAATACGCTCCCTTTTATTTCATTTATTTGCATAACATTCTGTAAATTACAATTTTGAATTGTCACCTGTCACTTATACTTATCAGGTTGATAAAATAGGCGACAGGCATTAAGGAGAATACTGCTGCACTGACCTACATTCACAAAAAACCCTTGTAGCATCTGGCATCCCGTACGGTCGTCGCAATATAAACTTAATAGGGTACCGTTCAAAGACCTAATTTCAATGTGCCGGTTCCACACGCCATTTTGAATTTGCTTTGTTGGATTGGAAACTAGCTGAAAATGAACTTTGACACAAGAGCATAAGGTTGAAAGTCACAGGTTAATCTTTTGTATTATGGTAAGTGGGTTCCATGTTCTTTATTTTGTCTGTTAACTTTTTGATGAGACTTTTGAGCTTTTAGTTATTTCGAGTTCAAAGTGTTATTTCCTTTTTACTCTAATAGCCAAGATGGAGAAACGTTTTTGAACTGTATTAAGTGATGGTAGGATGTGCGGGGACTTTCCAGGTCGCCACCACCACCCTATTATTTGACCTAACGCCAAGCAGCAGTGTTCGGATTTTTGTGTTCCAGTGTGAGGATAAGACACCTGGTGAAATTACTATCATAGAGGTATTTCATCCTCCCCGGGATAAAATCGCTCTTACAGTCTTTAAATTGCAGTCATGCTATTGTATTAAAGCGATTTCTGATTCTTGTGTCGTGGAGCCCAAAAAAATGTGTTGCAATGTATTCCCAAAAAAGACTAACACGTGAAACCGTCAGAAAAATGACACGTAACACATCGTTTAAATTATTTGCTTGGATAAAAAATCAGGAAGATGTAACTGCATAGTTGACCGAAACAATTTAAATGGACAAAAATTCAGCTGTATCTAAGGTGACAAAAATTGAAAATGATCTTTCAAACTACCTCTTTTCGCTAGAATACTTTTTATAGGTTTAAAAAAATCAGGACCAAAATGACTAATGTCAAAATTGACAACGTAAACAATAGCAATAATATTCCTCACATATTCAGCGATAAAAGAATTGTTTAAAATATTATGCGTGCGTTTAAAATATTGTGCGAAAACGTTAACCAATTGTTCGCCGCGGCCAAACTGAGTGCATGTAGGCCGCGCGCCAGCGGCTCGGCTCGTGTTGAAGGCGTGTTGCTGAGGTCTCCTGTTGGTTACTCTCGCCGTACCGCCCCTCAGCTTGATCACATGAACGGCTTTGAAAAAATCACGATGGTCTCGTGTATGATGCCTGTTCTACAAATACTCTTAAAGCAGTCTCGTCTCGTGCTAAGAATCACAATAACGAGGTAGCTTGAATAAGTTTATTGCTGGGTGGGTTGTGTTTCTAATTTGTGTGTAAATTATATAAATCACAATAAATGAACTATATTACGAATGTATTGTTTGTATAGCTTTTATGCTGCCCTTTATTAAAAGCTTTTATTTAATTTGCAATGTTGATTTGTAAGTTCTGTTTTAAGTTTCTAAAACCATTTTTCTACCACTTACTGCTATAAAGAAAGTTGAAGGTTAATTGTTATTTAAGCTATCTAAATTCAAAGCCGCTTTCGTCCAACTAAGAGCCGCGTGAGAGTACAAAGTGCTACCTCGCCGAATAAAAAACCCTCTACGAATCCTTTGTGAAGTCTGCAAGGGCGCAAATAAAGGTGGGTGGGCAAACGCGAGTATCTCTTATGAGTAGCAGCCACATGGAAGTCGACGGAGACCTAGTCGACCCGATCACAGTGGCGGCGGCGCTCTGTCGAGAGAGCGAGCTTCAGCCACTATCATTCCGGTCGCGCGACCAACTGTTTAATAAGCATTTATTGTATATAAAACGCTAACCGACCCCAAGCAAAGAAAGAAAGATAGAGAGAAAGAAAGAAAAGCGTTTACTCGTGACAAACAGACAAACTAAAAGGGGCAAAGAGCTGACATCGACCACACAACTGGGCAACCAAACCTAACTTAGAAACTTTTAATTTAGAATTTTGTTTACCAGTAACGGCAATTCATTTTTAATAAAAGCGGTTAATGACACGGAGAATTTGGAAAATTGGGTTAGGCCAGGAAAATATTTAACTTTTAATATTTGGTGTATCCCCTTCAGCATTCAATACATCTTGTAAACGCCTGCGTATCGATCCAACCACATTTCGACACAGGTCTTGACCCCTGAAGGACTCCCACACTTGGACGGCGTGGTTCCTTAAACCTTCCTTCGTTCGGCACTGTGTGGGATCCCACTCTTGGACCATTTTTCCCCAGACCCAAGCAGCAAAGTAGTCCTATAATTTTATGCTTATATGATTTGAGATCTTTTAAGAGTTCGATAACCGCAAATTACATGATTCAAGATCTTTTAAAAGTCGTATAACCGCAACTTATATAATGCTATAGTACCTATCGTATAAAATCGTAATCGTATAAAAGCGATTGTATTCCAATTAATCACATTATAGTGTTTTATCCGATCTTTAAACGACAGAACCATTAAGGCATGTATAGAAGTCGAGTAGACGTTTACACGGTTGTTGTACATAACGATCTAGTTGTATAAGGGATAGTGACATTTAACTGCATTTCTAATGCTTTTAAATGACACATGGGGCATGTAAAATCCTTAATATGGCCTTTATTCGACCAATTAAAACAAATCTATAAAAGTGTTATAGGTTGCTATTACAGGACTATGAGGTTATAAAAGCAGAACTTATACAAATACAGCAATATTATATATATAAGCATTTAACTAAGCAATAAATGGCAATATTTTTGGTCATTCAAAATCACGAGTAAACGGCAACTCAAATCCTTATATTATATAACGTCTAATCGATTAAACATCGCCTATATAAGAAACTCGTATACAAATCTTATTCAAATCATTGGTAGTGTAAAATTCTTTTACTAAACTTTTATATGGCAGGTCGAGTAACGGTGTTGTAGTTGTTCTTAATCGAGTATTAATACCTATTAATCGCAATTACATGACTGAAATTTCATATTACCTACTGTCGCCATCATTACTTTTAGTCAACTTTTTTCCTTAACTGCATGAAGCAAATCATTAAATTTATTAATAAAAATGGAATGGGAAAAGTGGTTAAAGTTTAAAAGAAGCGGTGGTTACAGGAAGAAAGTGACAAAAAAGCATAGAAGTACAATATCTCTGGTCGAGACCATCGAATCTTCTCGCTTTAGTCCGGAAAGTCAAGTGACAAATGATATTGTGACAGTAGAAAATATTTAAACGAATTATTTTTTTAAGTGAAGAACATAACGCTACTTCAAATTCTGTTACCACATCAATAGATACTAATTCAGAGCATAGTGATGATTTTAATGAACATCTCAGCAACGTTGAATGCCGCACTGAGATTACAAAATGGGCTTTGGATAACAATATTTCACATAGCGCGCTAAGAGAACTTTGCGACATATTAAATAAAAGAATTCCACATATAATGCCTTCTGACCCCAGAACACTCCTATGTACAAACAGTGATAAAATATGCATAACTCCTGTAGATACTGGAAACTATTGGCACAATGGTCTTTTAAACCAGGTAAAGGAAATTTTACAAAAAAGTACCTATTTGCCGCTCTCTATCTCGTTAAATATAAACATAAACGGCCTACCATTATATAAGAGTTCAAAAAAAAAAAACAGTTAGGTTCTTACACACTCTTAATTCAAAATAAGTTTATTGTTCTTAGATAGTAAAAATGAGTTTTGAGCTAACCTTAGAGAACCCTAAAACGAACTAAAATGGCGTCAGGTTAGCTGAATAAATAACTATTACACAACCATTTAGATGAATAGTTGTAATGAACGAAACTTATGTGTCGAATAACAAACAATTAATTGATACCATAATATATTATTTTTAAATAAATAATATTTAAATTGAGAAAATAAAAGGGGGGCATTAAAATTAAACATAATTCTCGGTGGGGTTTAAATGGGGACTACGGGGGGCATTGTCAGTAATGAAAGGTTTGGTTGCCCAGTAATCCACGATTGGACTAAACGTGAATTGTGAATTGAGCTGTTGTCTTGCATAAACGTTATACATTCGTCTGGGAAGAAAATTTGTGCCGTGGGCAAAAAAGATCCTTCTAGGATTGCCCGATAGTTGGCTGCATTCATGCGTCCCGAAATCTCCACTAACTCCCCAGGACCCGCCCGAACACATCCACCCCCAAAACCCAATAGTTATTCGGCCACTATGTCTATCGGGTGTAACGTGACCCGAGGAATAACGGGAGTTTTCGGGACGCCATAAACTTAACCTCCCATTGTCAGCTGAACAAAACACCTTCTCGTCCATGAATATCACGTGCTCAAAGTTTGTGTTCAAGTGTTGTACTGCAAATTGCAGCCGAAGCATCTTGTGCCGAGGAGTGAGCAAAGGTTTTTTTGGCTGGCACTCTATTTCGAAGTCCACCTTCCACAAGTCTCCTTCGAATTGTGGAAGGTGACGCTCCAAACTCCTGGGCAAAAAGAGTTGTGTTGATGAACCGAAGTCCGCGTGCTTTAATTAAAATTTCGCTGTCCTGGCGTTGCGAGGTGCAGCGTGGTCGCCCAAAAGAGGCATGGTTCAGGACGTGGCCTTCCTGTTGCCACCTCTCCAGCCACAGCTTTACGGTATTACGCTAAAATCAAAAAAGTAAATATAACAGCAATCTATGATGTATGATTAAACAATTTTTCGGCTCATAAACCTACGGCCTTTTTTTAAACTGCGTTACCTACTAAAAATCAAAAGCTACGTTACGAAAAAAAGAAAAAAATGCATTCGGCCCTTTATGTCGTTTGTTACATTAACTTGAATCTTATCAATTGTATATTATTATATCATAATTATGGCGCCGTCATTATAATTATTTTAGAAATAAACATGTCTGTATCGATATGGTTACTATAAATGTTGATAGGTAATTGATTAGATAAAAATGTGCAAAAAAGTTATTTGATAAGTGCTTCCTTAGTCACTAACTAACATAACTGACTTGGTTTTACATGAGATCACACAACTGTTGGGAGCGGAAGAACTGCATTACGAGACTTGGAATTTCATGTTTTTAGTGGGATTGTAACTCACCGTTATTCCCAGCTCGTCAGAAATGTCTGTTACAGACGCGCCTTCTTCACTCAATTGCACTATTTTATGCCTCATGGCTGAAGTTAATTGATAAGAAGTCATTTTCTCAAAACGAATCAAATCCCAACTCGCAATATAAGAAACACGTCAGCGTTATTGAAGTTTGTTTCTAGGAAGACATCTTCTTCTTCTTCTTCTTTCTTTGCCCCCGCGGCGACTTGAACAGCTACTACCGCGGGGATATGGCGTTTCCACGTGAAGTGATTTCGCCAGTGTCAAGTAAGTATATATAATTATAAATCAATATAGCAATAAAACACAATCCAATCTTCTCTAGGAAGATTGGGGGCAACGTTGTACGGTGATTAGTAGGTCAGAGGTCAAGATAGTTTTAACCTCTGCACCACTGCGAGTCCACTTGAAACGAGAAGAAAGATGCCAGATACACGAAATAAGTCCAAGTCTTCAATCACTGTGCGACACAAAGGCATAAAAAGTACAAATCACTATCAGAAAAGAACTTTGAACACCTAATTACCCAAAAATTAAAGTCTAAAACAAATCACACGTCCGCCATCTTTTAACGTTGCAAATGGCCCCCCAAAGACTACTATTGTATACTTGGGTATAGACTGGTAACTCTGCTCTTTTTTCTGTTCTTGCGATACCTACGTGCTGCCATCTAGTTCGTCTAGTTAAAAGCTCAGCTATGCGTATGTGTGTGTAGGCACGTGCTTACACATAACCACATACGTAAGTTATTCGCTGACCCCTTTATTCATACAATATCACAACAGTATTTAAAGACCACTAATAGTTAAGATGCGTTGTTGGCACACATTAACTATTATAATTTAAACACTGTTCAAATATTATATGAAAAAGGGGTTAAAGGTTGATTTAGTGTAAGTAATACAAAAAAGAACATATCAGGCGTGATGGCAATATTAATTACCTTGAAAACTGATAAACTCCAAAGAAAATAGTCAACATTGATCTAAGTAGTCAACGCGATACGTTTTGGTTAATTGAATAAGTTGGCGCAGTTACAATATAATTATACTTAAAACACATCGTTCATTCGCGAAATGATGAACTTTTTAATTACCTACTTATTAAAACGGTTTGCCGTAAGTATAAGTAGTGGCTTTACCCATTTCGCAAATGAGCGACGGGCATTTAATTAATACGCTGCGCCGCGCCTGATCAGTTCTTATTTGAATAAACCAGTGAGAAGTTGACATCTTTTCTGCCATCCACTGAATACAGGATCCCTTAAGAACGACAAAATTATAAGTCCCGTGACATCCCTGGCGAATTTCACCAGGTTGTAAAAAAAACCATTGTACAGACCATTATTTTCCCAATGGTTTTTAATAGCTTATATAACTAATTCTCTCTGTAAGGATCATATATTTAATGGGTCTTCCTTATGCTGCGGCCGTATCTACTGGCATCTCATTTTTAACAAAGAAAGAAAGATACTTTACAACAACGTCTTAACTACTTTTAACACGAATATTTTTTAAATCCCCAGATGAGGTCGCAGCGTACTTATTTCGAGATTTCGAGGAATGCAACTAATTACACGTCATGTAAACATATGAAAATGTAAATAAATCATTTATTACATTGAAGTTTATTGTGTTTAAACCTAGTAGGTACAAAAGTATTTGTATTCGCATTAAAAGTATTTGCAAAATCCATAACAATAACATAATTTGAGTAACAATTTAATGAAGATACGTTTTCAATACAAATTAGCATAATTGTGATGATGACCCATATTGAACATGTAAACCTACTCTAGTAATAGAGATTGTAAATCTAGAAATTAACATAAAGTGAAAAAATAGTTACGGACGTCAGACCTTAAGGTTCCGAAAATTGAGCTTTGTTATTAAGCCTATTTTTAGATGGGTCACTTTTTTACGACTATGATTATAAATTACTTCATTTTTTCCATTCATTTAGCACAATATTTACTTAAGGTTGGCGTCATGGTTGGGTATCAATTTGTAAGGGGCATTTTCAATGCTTACTAAGGATGTTGCCTGCCGTAGACTCAATTCACCTGGGTTAATTCACCTGGATGAACTAAGTGCACTGATTAGTAGACGTAATTCACCAGTATTGTTTTTAAAAGTACAATGTTTTATTATCAGTATACATAATTCACCTTGGTGAATCCAGTATACTAAAAGTGTACTTGATGCTCCAATTCCAGCGATAGGTGCATTAGGTATACTCTTCGTCTATTCTATACACCCACCAGGTGAATCCAGTATAGGTATTAAAAGTGTACTTGATGCTCCAATTCCAGCGATAGTGCATTAGTGCAATGATTCGATATGCGATCTTTTCGCATTTTCGTTCCTGGCCACTTAAACAACCAAGATAAAGTGAAGTAGGTACATTATAATTAATAAATGTCATTTATTGTCTTTCATTACTGTCTGCTTGTGGATTGTCGTCAAGAATCAGTTATGAATGAATTTACATTTATAAAAAGAGGGCGAGGTGTAGTCCTATTAAACGAAGGCCGACAATTTTACAAAAAAAAAAAAATACGCCAGTGGTGCAATTTGGTGGCGATGTTGCAACAGGAAGTGTAGTGGTTCTATTACTATACAGGTATTGTATTTGTGTTATGTAATGTCAGGGGGTTTTATCCGTGTAACTATTTTATTGATTGTAGCTATTGCCCGAAGTTATTGACGACGACGCGGGTAGCCTAGTTGGTAATGAGTGTAATGACCCTGCCAACAAAACTAGCGGTCCCGGATTCGAATCCCGGTATGGGAAAATACTTGTATGATGAGTGCGAGTATTTCTTCCTGAGTCATGGATGTTTTCTATTTATGTATTTAAGTATGTATTTCTCTATATAAGTAGGTATGTTTATCGTTACCGAGTTTGTATGCTATGCGGCTATAAGTAGTTTAAACCTAGCTTAGTTGTTCTCTATTATGTTTTTCTTACTTTTAGAATGAAGAAATAATCAAGAATGTTTTGCACGAAACGTGTTGTGTGCCCGATCCAGCCAAAAATGTGTGGGCTGAGCAATTGCAACTTTGTAAGGACAAAATCTGCACGACAGACGAACCAATACCTAAGTTGTATGAAGCAGCCCAAGAATCTTTAAAAGATAATGGATACGATCTCGTATGCGACGTACCACCTCTAGATGATGTTAAAGCTGGGTTATACAGAAAACGAAATAAATGTCTAGGTGTCCGTAAGGTCGCATATTTTAAAGATGTTGGCAAAATTGTGATTCCAAAAAAATTTGAAGATTTTATGCTAGCTGATTATTATGATACTGACGAAATAATAATTATATTCTGTTCAAAAAAAGCTATGACTCTAATGGAGGGTTTGAAACATTTTTTTGGAGATGGGACTTTTACGGCATGCGTACCACCGTTTACCCAAATTTATACTATCTACGGAGATTGTGGTAGTGGCTCTAAAACTACTAATATATCGCCACTTGTTTATGCTCTGATGAATAGAAGAAGCACCTTATCGTATCAAATTTTGTTCCAAATGATTAAATCAAGAATACCCGGGTGGAATCCACAGAAATATACGTGTGATTTTGAAAAAAGTGTCATGAAAGGCATTGCTACCGTTTTTCCGACAGTCTCTGTAAAAGGCTGTTATTACCATTTCCAGGAGAGCTTGAAGAGAAAAGCGAAACAGTTACAATTGTTTAAAGACAAAAATAACCGCCGCTGCGTATTTCTGTGCCGAAGTTTAGCACTTTTGCCTAAATATAAAATTATTGATGGCTGGCAATATGTCCAGAGCCAGTTTGCAAAATTTGAACACCTGCAACCTTTTTTAAAGTACTTTAAAAATCAATGGATGAAGTCAAACCTCATTGAAGAATGGCGCGTGTTCGGTGAGAGGCACCCCGTACAAATAATTTTGTTGAAGGCTGGCATGGAAAGTTAAACAAAAGCATCAAAAGATATAATAAAAATATTCTAGACGTAATAGCAGCTTTTAAAAAAGACTCTTGTACAAAACGGCAACCAAATCTACGTAAATTCAGTAGTCAAATCAACGATAAAATAATCCAAGACGCTCAAATGGAATTGTTATATGGGGACATTAGTGTGGGTCATTTTTTAGAGATGTTACGATAAGATATGTCCATAAATTGAAATTTACTAAATGTCATTTAATAATT
The DNA here is from genome assembly GCA_949316455.1 of Acleris holmiana. Lineage (NCBI taxonomy): Eukaryota > Metazoa > Arthropoda > Insecta > Lepidoptera > Tortricidae > Acleris > Acleris holmiana. The sequence goes on from OX438784.1 coordinate 2,484,666, forward strand.
ATATGTACTTTAATTTATCTTGGTTGTTTAAGTGGCCAGAGGCTATTATACTCGCATTTATCGACGTGATAAAATGTGGACAAAACAATCATCTTTTTCTAACAAGTTGGTAAGTGCGAGAGTGACGGTTGTTTTATCCACACTTTATTGCGTCGATAAACCCGACCATATTAGGCCTGCAGAAACCTGTGTGAAAAGATCGCATATAGAATCATTAGATGTATTAAGTAGACAAAGGGTATACCTAATGCACCTATCGCTGGGAAGTGGAGCATAAAGTACACTTTAAGTATACTTGATTCACCTGTTGGGTGTATAAAGTAGAAAAAGAGTACTATTTACAAGCGTCAGGGTATTTAAGTCTACAAATTAGTGTACTTAATTAACATCAAATCACCTATGGGTATTCAAATCTACTAATTAGTGCACTTAGTTCATCCAGGTGAATTAACCCAGGTGAATTGAGTCTACGGCAGGGAATGTTGGACGTTGACTTTTATATCCGACTTTTGCAGTGCAAGCTTGTCCCAAATAATAAAAAAACACATCTATCCTATTTGCATGATAACTTTTACACCTCAGCAATTGTCTAAGCTAAACATTATGATAATTACAAATACAAAACTGAAAATAGAGAATTGTGACAATCAGAAATCAGCACATCGACGAAAAATGACTAATTTTTAAATCAATTTATGGAGCGATTTAATCTACGAGCGGGCCCACATTTCGGATTTGATTAATTTATCATAACGCCTTTATCATATAAAATCCAAAAGGTGGGCCCCCCGCCGATTAAATCGTTGTGCAAAAAAGGTGACCTGTCGCTTCGCCTAGTTTAATTACGCAGATTTTCGTTTCGCAGACAACTATTGGCAGACCTTTCTTTTGGCCGAGTAACGTTTGGTATAATTTCGTTACGCCTATTATTTGCTTCGCCGAATAGTCGGTAGACAGTAAAGCGATACGCAGAGTTACGTTTAGTCGATTGTTTATTTCGTAATTGTTTCATTTTACCGAACAACTGTTCGTCGATACATGATATAAGCAGAGATGTGACATGGCATCATTATTGTTTAGTAGATTTAAGGTTCAGTCGATTTTGGTTTCGGCATTTTTCAGTTAAGTAACTGTAAAACTGTTGCATTTTTATGGAAGACTAATCAGGGCAGATCCGACTCGGATAGGTTAGGTTAGAAGGTCAAGGCGGGAGCCAAGCTCCGAGGTTATTTTTTTTTTATCTCAGTAAATAACAAACACAACAAAGTCAATTTAAAAATAGATAAATTATTAATAAACCGAGCAGTTACTTAGGGCAAATGATACTAAGGTTCATCGTAACTTGACTAAATGACAACAATAATAACATCAAAACTTATGCGGGTACATAAGGAAATCACGAAGAATTTATACCGCCACTAATCAGTGTTTATTACACGGCATACACGGCCACCAATGATGTCATAGCGTAATCCAGACACATTCGCAGTATTTGATGCCATTCCCAGTGCAAAACGAAAATGTGGCAAACAGTTAATATGATGATGAATAATAGTTGAACCGTTTAAAAGCGAACAGTTGTTCGAGCAAACATTCAAAACGACGGTCCCTACCAACAAAGTCGGATCTGCATTTTTGCCATTTTTGTTTTATTACAGTAAAGTCATTTTAAAAGTGTCTTTTTTCATATCACATTTAAATTTTTATATTTTTCTATTTACTTTCTATGATATTCAAGGTAAAAATGTCGGATGTTAGTAAAGCTTCCATTTTATATAGTCGGTTGTGACGTTGCGACATTGTTAACGGGGAACGGAGGGGGAGCGACGCCGCGGAACTGCCAGTTACCACTATGTTACACGGAGGAGACGACGATTTGCACGCAACATCAAAAAAAATGTTTAACTGCGGTTTATACTCTACAATGGCAAGCAATAGGTCAAAAAGGATCTTGCGAACGGCTTAAGTTGCAAACCTGAATTCCACGCCGTGGAAAAAGGAAAATCTCAACATTTAAATTCCAATCGCAACGATCGTTCAAGGAGTTACTTGGTAAAATAATTGTTCTACGTACCGAGTTCGTATTTTTTTTTAATAGTTACTGATTGACTTAAAACAAATTTTATAATTTTGTTTAAAAAAGGGGCTTTCTTTACTTTGGTTTCATTATTGGGTATCTCCAAATAACACTGTCAGATGTGGAAGTTACGACATTTTTGATTATACATTTATTGGTGTTTTATGTCAGATGTGGCACATCCGACATTTTTGCTTGGAAACTATGTTCCTAATGTTGGTAGTGGTAGTTATGACTATATTAATTGCACGATAATACGTTTAATACGTCGTAAGTAGTATATCCAACTTTTTTAATTGGACGCTTCGTTGCTGCGTCAATGTCGTAAGAGTAACATACCACAGTTTTGATTGTATGTTGGATTTTTTTTTGGTTGTAAGTGACACAACCAACAGTTTTATTAGTAGGTACGTTGTTTTATAAATGTAGTAAGTGCATTAACCGATGCAGTTTGATTGTTAAGAAGAAAAGTAAATGATTCTTGTATGTATATCACAATAAAATGTTTGTTTGTTTGACAAGTGTAGGCTAAACATAAATTTTAAATTAAATTTACAGAAAATTAACTAACTAATTAGGAGTATTTTTTGATTCGATTCAGAACATGCTTTAATAATAATTTTAAAAATATTATTATCATTCTTTGTCCGAAGCTCATACGGAGTAGTCTGTGCTCCATTATTACTCCAATTTACAAATAAATAATTAAATCCAAGTTGCTAATTTCGACCCTATCGGGAACTAAATAAGTCTTAAAGTTATTGGTTGTTATTTTTTGTGCGCGCTTCGCTTCCTTATATCGGTGTTCCTACGTCGACGCATACTGCACAGTATAAGCAAAATAAAACCATCAAACAACATGCACTCATCCAATGAAAAAATGTATTCCTCGCAACCAGACTTGCCAAAGACGGTGGAATCACCTTCACTTGCTGCCGCTAGAAAACGAAAACAACACTCTGATTTGGAAGAAATGACGTCACTAAGAGCCGAAATTAAGGAAATGCTGAACAGTTTCAAGGCAGATCGAGACTCTCAAAATGAAAAGTTCCATGAAGCCATAGAAGAACTGAGATCTCAAAATGCACAAATAATCAAAACTAATGCTAACATAGAGAAAATTCTTGAGCATACAACCCTGCTCTATGACAACTTACAAAATAAGATTGAGAAGATATCTGCTGAGCATGATGAGGCGATACTGAAAATAGATCAACTCGAGAACCAAATGGAAGACTTACTAAGGGCACATCGTGCCACCACCGTAGAACTTAGAAATATTCCAGAGATAGAGGGTGAAAACCTAGCCCATCTCTTATCAAGGGTACATGGTACTTTACAATTACCTTTCAATCCTGAAAATGTCAGACAAGTAAAGCGAATCAAAAGTGGTCAAAATAGACTGATTCTTGTTGAATATCAGACCGCTCAACAAAGTAGGGCATTAATCAAAGCCCTTAAAGAATTTAACAGCTTGCATAAAGAAAATAAATTTAATACCGAATGCCTTGACATGGCAGGGAACAAGAGACTGATCTATATTTCAGAGTCCTTGACGCCTTCTGCCCGAAAACTACATTACCTTGCACGAGACTTGCGCAAAAACTTTAACTTCAACCATTGCTGGACAGGGCAAGGCAGAGTATTTGTCAAGAAAACTGATAGCTCACCACCAATACTGATAAAAACGGTTAAGCAGATTGAGGCCCTAAAAAAAAATGGATCCAGTGAATGACTATTTTCTGAACTAGATTGTAAGTTATTGTTTACTTTTGTAAGGACACAGAACAAACACACTCGCATATTTCACACTTTCATTACAGACCTAACAAACACATGCCAATTTATATATTTTCCCGAGGGACTACTTTTGATTCACTGCTCATGGGTACCACCATACCTAAGTACTGTTAGGATGCATAATAGTGCATCATACAGATATCAACTAAATCATGGTAGATATTAAACAATTATCGTCAGATATTGACGAAAATATCAAAATCGGTAACTCCATGGCAGTGGGCGATCCTCAATGTTGCAAAAATATTTTCATAAACAAAACCAATCAACTTAAAATCTTAACACAAAATATACGAAGTTTAAACCGTAACTTTGACGAATTACAGGTAATGTTACTTGGATTAAGTATAGATTTTGACATGATAGTTTTAACAGAATGTTGGCTATCTGAAGGCTCTTACATACCCAGTTTACCTAAATATAAAGCCCTAGCAACAAAACGTAACTTAAACCAAAATGATGGCATTGTGATTTACTTAAAAAATGAGATATCATTGAAAACCGTTGAGCCTTCAGATTTTCAAGAGGCAAATTGTCTTGTGTCGACTCTTGCAAATGACTACGCCTTTATCACTATATACCGCCCTCCCTCTTTTAGAAGTCTGGACAATTTTCTCGCATCTCTTGATTCTCTACTATCAAATCTTAAACAATTTAAAAACATCATTCTCTTGGGTGACATTAATATTAATATAGCAAAAGAACATCAGGTTAATAAAACATCAGATTATTTGGATTTACTAGCTTCTCACGGGCTATTAGCATCCCATATACTACCTACTAGGGGAAATAATTGTTTGGATCACTGTTTTCTTAAAACTAAACTACCTAACACTACAATTATTTATGATTCTTCTATTACTGATCACGCTTCCGTTATGATGACCATAACAAAAACAACTACTGAAAAATTTCGTTCGCCTAGAACTCGCAAACACGTTGACTATCAAGCAGTTATTGCTGAATTAAATCAAATAAACTGGGTTAATGTTTTAGAAGGATCTGATCCAAACTACGTGACGAATCTGTTCCTTTATCTCGTGAACAGGTCTATACTAAATCATACTAAATTAATTAAAATATCACGTAGGAAGTGTATATTAAAACCGTGGATTACAACAGGAATTATTAGATGTTTAAGAAACAAAGATAAACTTCACTTAATCTCTAAAAAATATCCTGATAATCCTGTACATAGTATTACGTATAAAAGGTATAGAAATACGTGTAATGCTCTTTTAAAAAAACTTAAAAGAGCTTACCAAAGATCTCTGATCCAAGAACATCACAATAACCTAAAAAAACAATGGTCGATTATTAAACACATGTGCTATTCTACTGATGAATCCGATAATGAAAAACATCTCCTGGCGCTAAAACCCACTTCGCAGGCATCCCTAGATTATATAAACACATATTTTACAAATATAGGTAAAGAACTGGCTGACGAAATTGTTAATAAAACACAGGTATCTGAAATAGAACGGGTTAAAAACCTAAATCTAAATTCTACCCCCCTTAAATCTATGACAATGTTACCAACAGATGAACAGGAAATAATAAAAATAATAAAAAAAACTCAAAAAATCGAATGCTACCGGGTGGGATGGAATATCATCTTCTTTCTTAAAGCAAGCTCAAGATACCCTTACCCTCCCCATTACTATAATATGCAACTTATGCCTTAAAGTTGGAAAATTTCCAGATGCACTTAAACGTTCAGTAGTGGTACCTATCTTCAAGTCAGGGGACAGAGACTGTGTATCAAACTATAGGCCTATCTCTATGTTACCTACTTTGGCAAAAGTACTTGAAAAGTTAATAAATACCAGATTAATGAGTTACCTTGAAAAGAATAGCCATATTAGTTTCAACCAATATGGTTTTAGAGAACGAAGATCTACTTCTGATGCCGTTCAGCAACTAACGTCTCTTGTTGTTGATGAACTAGATAATGGAAACAAAGCGCTAGGTGTCTTTCTTGATCTTAAAAAAGCTTTCGACACGGTCTCTGTCCCAATATTAATAAAGAAGATGGAAAATAAGGGCATACGTGGTTTACCATTATTACTTTTCCAAGATTACTTAACTAATAGAATGCAGTCAGTTAGAGTAGGAGAATTGTCAAGCTCTGAAAAAAATATCTATTATGGCGTTCCTCAGGGGAGTGTTCTGGGGCCTACGCTATTCTTAATATATATTGATGACTTGTGCCGTTTATCTCTCACTAACGCTCAAATAACTTCATTTGCCGATGACACTGTTATCCTGTTCTACTCTAAGTCTTGGCCTAGCGTTAATGAAGTTGCTCAAGAAGGCTTAAGTAAAGTATGTAAGTGGTTATCTGATAATCTACTTACTCTCAACCTAAATAAAACTAAAGCTATGTCATTCAGTATGAATAATGGTAGTCAACCTTTACCTAATACCATATTGATCAAAGCACATACATGTCAAGGACTTACAGAATGCATTTGTCCAGAACTTAATAAAACTTCCTCAATCAGATACTTAGGTGTTCAAATCGATCAAAACCTAAATTGGCATGATCAAATCATGAGTCTCACAGGAAGGGTTAGGAAGTTGATTTTTATATTTAAAAATCTGCGACATGTATGTGATAGAAAACTGTTAATTTCTATCTATTTTGCACTGTGTCAATCGGTGATAAGTTATTGCATTACCGCCTGGGGATGCGCGTCCAAAACAGCAATACTTAAACTTGAGAGAGCCCAACGGGCAGTTCTCAAAGTCATGACTTTTAAGCAATTTAGGTATCCTACACATAGTTTATACATGGACACATCTATTCTCACAGTAAGACAGTTATTTATTAAACAACTATTGTTGACACAACATAAAAACCTGCCTGATTACCCTACCTCACGTAGAAGATACGACATCGTTTATTTAACTCAACGTCACAAAAGTAAATTTGCAAGTAAATTTTTAAGGGTCCGTGGACCTATCTTGTATAATAAACTAAGCAAAGATCTAAATCTAAGATCATTAACACTGTATTCGTGTAAAATAACATTAGACAAATATCTTAAATCTCTAAATTATGAAAGTACCGAGCAACTAATAAAATAAAATTGGCTTTTTACACACATGCAAACATTTAAAACACTTACTCACACACACACACAATCGCACACACACACACAAACACATGCACACGCACACACAAGTGCGTCCTATATACTTAACTTTATCTTTTTGTAATAAAATACAGTAGTTAGTAGATAACTTAATGTAGTGTTTTTGCATATACTACTTGTTTACACCTTTAGCACAAGCATTGAATGTTGGCATACCCACATTATGTGTCAGCTTGTAGTATGATGTGCTTGGATTGTGTAACTTCAAGTCTAGAGGACGGCGAATCCTGTTCCACCGTGATACAGTTATTACTAGTACGGGGGACAGAGGAAACTTACTCATATTGTCATTGTTTTACACTAATCATCAACACAACAACGATTAATAAGTACCATAAACACACCTGTTATTACGTAATGTAAGTAGCTATGTACTGTACTGTTTTCGCTAAATAAAGTTTTTATTATTTTTATTATTATTATTTGTTACTTGTTTAAAGTAACCGTGAAAAAGCTATTCTGAAACACAAGGAGGAAGAGTTAATTCAATTACAAGATTTATTGGGCGATGTTTTTAATAACGAAAATTAAGTTTCCGTGCCAGATGAAGATGAATTGGATATTTTATAACACGGACTTTTTTTCTAAATGCGACACACCAGGAAATCGTCCACGTCCAGAGCCAGAAGACTAACTATGATTTCCGGGTTAATTTCACCAAGTGATGGTAACCAGACCGCAGTGGCGTGATAAAATTTGGAATTGTTGATAGAAAAATCACCCCAAATGTCTTCAGATAATAATATAAGCACCATTATTCAATCACATCTTAACAAAAGTTCTTAACAGTCGTTTGTCGGATGGCAACAAGGTCTTCGCCTTCAATGGGTGGGTGATGCCACTGCTCACTTACTCCTTTGGCACACTAAGGTGGACTCAGACTCAGCTGAACGCCCTGGATAGAAGGGTCCGTCTACTGTTTAAATCACAACGCATGTAGCACCTACGTTCAGTTCGTCTTTTATGCGATTATACAACCCGCGGAAGTGTTGAGGTATTTTTAATGCTAAGAATCTCTATAACTGTGAGCTGTGGAATCTCAGGGACTATTTGGGCAATGAGTATGGGACGCATCGTCATGTGGTTTCAGTAGACAGAAGCCTTTCGCCTCTCTCGTTGGCAAACGAGAACTGGCGCAAGTCAACGGTGCTTAGCACTGAAAACCGCAAGAACGTATAGAAGAGGAAGGATTTGCATAAGGGCTTCTACAGGGCCTGACGTAGACTTTTTAGCGTCCGCGAACTGGCTACGATTTGGTGACCCCTTTGGAGAAACTGAAGATTTTGTCTGTGCAATTGCTGACGAGGTCATAATGAAGCTGAAGGTCAGTACCGTCGAAATTTGTCGAGCGTGCCGTCGTCCTGGTGAGTCCCTCAAACATTATCATCTCCGGTTGTTCTCATTTTGCCAACGGCGAATACTTGCACAGACATAACCTCGTAGCGAGGATAACTTGCTCTTCAATATGGTCATGTTGAGTCCGAAGTACCGTAATATAAGTATTTGTTCTGGAATATGGTCGTGCTACGTTCTATTGGGATCGATCTGTCATCACGGACAGGACTATTGTCGCCAATTTTATTTTTGTTTATGTTATTCCTTGTCTTAAGTTTTTAAGCTCTTAAGTTATCTTGCTGGGCGCCTTGGCTGACGCTGTAAGTCCGCAAGAAATTGTTTACATAAATAAACCAAAAACGTATTGACAGAGCAATGTCAACATCGGGCAGTGCTCGTCGAGGTCTCGATCTGGCTGACAAGGACAAGCTCAGCAAGAACCTTGATTTGGCTCACGAGGTGACTGCTATGTGGGATGTTGACTCGACGATCATTGTCCCGATAGTTGTTTCGGTGAAAGGTCTTATAGCGAAGAGACCAACACCTTAAGAGACTCTCACTAAATGGTTGGATCAAGGGCCACAGAAAGCAGTACTCCTCGACACGGCACGTTTAGTGAAGAGGTTCCTCTCTCTGCAGCCCTAACCACCGGTAGCTTGAGCCCGGCCCCGCTGCCGGCGGTTTCGTAGGTAAGGTTTTTTTTTCATTACTATTGTTACTTTTATATTTTTATATCTTAATATTATTTGTAAAAAACGTAACCTACTGATTTAAAATAAATATCCAGAATTATTATAATAAGTCAGAAATCGTTTAGTGTAATAAATTAATAAAACAATGCTTATTTCACCTGGAAGTTAAATTTAAATCGTAATGGCTAATAGGTATTTATTATAGTACAGTCAAGGGTAAAAATAAATATACCCGCACAAAGTCCCAGAAGTATGCGCACGTTAACTTTATTGCTGAAATAATAAGGACTGTGTACATATTTTTGAGACAAATATCGGTGCCCTTGACTGTACTGTCAGATCTGTCATGGTAGTTGTTTTAAATTTGATTTTACAAAGTAGAATTTAAGTGATCACACATAGTTACCACAAAAAATATTCACTATGCCCGTGTAAAAATGTCGCTTGTGACACAACCGACAAGTTATACGGTCACTATGTCCATTTCAAAATGTCATTTGTGACACAACCGACAATTTATACATTTTGAAACCCCAACAAAACTGTCGTATGAGTCACTTCTGTCAAATTTTGCTCATGATGTTCCGGTTAAGAATGCAACATATCACGTTTCAACAGCTTCCAAAAAGAAAAACATGTATATTTTTATGCATAATTCACAGTAACCTATCAATATATATTCTCGCCAAATTTCATGTCAATATTACATAAAATGTCCATAATATAGACAAAAACGTCTTAGATTGATCGTACTGAAAAGTAACAGTTTTGCAGATCCGACTTTGTTGGTAGGGACCGTCGAAAATGTGTAGTGATTAATAGGCTTAACGAATTTCTGCCAATAGTGGTTCAGGTTACTGACTCATAAGCCAACTAAAACAGCTGCTAAAGGTTGAGTTACGAAACGTTAGTCTGCGAAACAATACATCTACGAACAAATCCATCGGCGTACCGTTACTCGGCGAAACGTTGTCTGCCAATCAATAATCTGCCAAATAATTGTCGGCGAATCATTAGGTAACCCGTTGCGCAAAATGATTTCAAAGTTAGTCCTTTTTGGTCGGTGAGCTTTAAAAATTGCCCCCCAGAGAGTCGATTTTTGAATGCCACTTGTGATTATTTGACTTTTGTAAAAAATAATGGGTGCCAAAAGATTTTAAAGTAAATTTGTCAAAGGAGCTAAACTCTTGAAAATGGGAAGAACATGAACACTCAGTCTGATCTCATAAGCATCGAAAATCTTGCTGAAAATTATACAAAACCGATTGCGAAATAAAGCAGAAGAATTAATTGGCGAAGACCAATATGGATTCGGTAGAAACAAGGGCACAAGAGAAGCTATATTGGCTTTACGAACGATAGCTGACAAAAGGATGGATTTGGGCACATAAGTATATAGCTTCTTGATTTGGAAAAAGCCTTTGATAGAGTTGATTGAAGAAAGATGATGGGAACACTAGGCAAGCTAAAATAGATTATAGTGATAGGTGGATTATCATGGCATTGTACAAATATCAGGAAACGGTTATGAATATCGGGGAAAAACCAGGAAAAGCAAGGATGAGCTAAGGAGTGAGACAGGGTTGCACGATTTCAGCATTTTAATTTTTATATCACTACATAGTATAAAACAAATTCGCTTTTTCTGTCCCTATATCCCTATGTATGCTTAAATCTTTAAAACTACGCAACGGATTTTGATGCGGTTTTTTTTAATAGATACAGTAATTGAAGAGGAAGGTTTATATGTATAATACTTTAATCTGGAGCGAAGCGAGGGCGGGTCACTAGTATTTATATAAAGTCCCATTAATAAAGTCAAAAATGATAATGTACAGGCAGTAAAATTTAATGGACATAATGTCATGCAGATGGAGTATTGCACTATATGCAACCGAGGCGTGGACTGGACTCTAATACAGGGGGATAGAGAGAGGCGGGAGGCGATTGAGCTGTGGTGCTGGAGAAGGATGGAAGGCATTGGTAGAACGGAGATGGTATCCAATCAAGAGGTATTGGCGAGAGTAAAAGAGAAGAGAAGGATATTGGAGTGTGTGGAGATCCAGAAGAATTGGGATGATTGGCCATTTATTGCAGCACGACATGCTTATTAAAAGGGATCGTATCATAATATATAGAGTTCAAAATACCTAATGGGTCATAATGCATAATGTTCATAATATACTGGGTGGAAAAAATGTATGGGCCCTGGAGGGGATCTACCTTAAATTATTAAGTTAGCTCACTTTACTAAAAGGAAACATTCCTTTATTTTTTAAAAGAAACATAACTACATTCAAAGATCTTTTAAAATTCACCTGCCTCAACCGGGAATCGAACCAACTAAAATTTAAAAAACAAACTCGCGCTATTTTTTTAGACGAATTGGGAGCATTATTGTACAGGATAAAATTTATCCAATAAACATTTCACCTTACACTCATCTGTTGTACGAGATACCCATCAAATTGAATATTTATTACAAGTTCTTTATTAATAATACCTAGTACTGTTCATTTCCAAGAAGTAAGGGTTGCGGTAGAAAATGTTATTGGGAGCAAACACCACAACACTTTGCAGAGGGCTGGCTACACGAAATGAATTTCAATTTAAATAGTAAGTTTGTGTATCCGGAACGAGGGGATCATTTCGAGCAACTTATCAGTTAAATTATTAAGATTCTTTTCTCTTCTTAATATCCGTCTACGTTATAAAAACGTTTCATGTTTATGTGTTCTTCGTATTGATGATAAAATAAAATTAATATTAGTTTTCACTTTTTTAACAATAATCCCACCGATTCGAATAATAAAATGGAGATATTACGAAAATAGTTTATTTTTTATTTTTAGTTGGTTCGATTCCCGGGTGAGACAAGCTAATTTCAGAAGACCGTTGATTACAGATATATTTCTTTAAAAAATAAAGGTATGTTTGCTTTCAGTAAAATGACCTAACTAAAGGATTTAGTTAGGACATTTTAGGCAGTAGTTAGGTAGTTCCCCTCCAGGGCCCATAGATTTTTTCTACCCTGTATAATGGTTTTATTTCTGAAACCGAATACTTTTAGGAATTTTTAAAAGGCCATTACGTAGAGCCCGTTTGGTTAGGTTAGGTTTGTTTCATAACAATTCTGAAAAAATTACGGTTTCAAAAATAAAACCATTATACATTATAACCAAACCAAAAACATTAAAGAGGTAAAGATTGAAGGAAAGAGTGATAGAGCAAGACGAAGGAGAAACTACGTGTCGTTTGTAAAGAGAGGTGAAGGAGCTGTCAGAGAAAAGAGAAGATTGAATGGAAATTACTCCACCGACAAGAGCAGCAGGGCTCTTAAATTAAAAGAAGAAGAAACAATAACTGATGGGGCGGCGACCCCCTTTACGAGTGGGTTGGATGGACTCGTTATTAGGACAGGCGTGACCTTCAAAAATATATACATAAACAAATCAGTAATTCTCGGCCATTTTGGTGTGCTTAGGCAATAAATTCATGTGATTCAAAAATCGACCCCTTCTGGCTGTTTCGAATGTATTTAACAAAAGTTCCACTTCCCCTATGTTACAAATCTTAGTCCACTGTTATTTCATACTTGTAAGTAACTTATAACTGCACCGTAGCTTTTATTTTCATTTACTCGAAATTCCGTTCCTTTCTTCAGGATTAATTTCGTGAGTAGGTAGATAGGTATGTAAGTAATACCGCTGATATTTTCATGCCTCCCTTTTCTTTGAAATGAGTCGAATTTATATAATTGTCCACAATATTGTACGAGTGCACCATGTAAAGAATATAATATGGTTTCTTATTTATTAGTATTATTAGCATTTTCCCCTTTTCGTGTTAATTTTCCTCTTTCCCATTTAAATTGCTTCTATCTTTTAAACCGGACCTGCTTGTTTTGTCTGTGTTATCCATAGTTTTATTTAATTATTTTTTCATTTTGATTATTGGTTGCAATCCTATGAACCCTTTCTCAAACGGTCAATTATTTTTCAGCTTGACATTCCCGGAACAAGACCATTGATTTTCACGACGTTGGCCAATACATTCCGCTAATTGATGCTTGGAAGGCGGCGTCAAGGCCAAGTCTATAAAATAATGACAATAAACTCTTTTTAAACAAAGACTCACTAATCTTAGAAATATTGTTTTTTATGATGATCAGCCATGGTGTTCTTTGAGTTGGATATTTCGCTTCATCTTCATCATAAGGGAGGCGCCACTCACTGTTTTGCTCTAACACCCGTTACATAACGGAAGTACCTACAGCAGGTCTTCACTGCAGGTCATAATGTCAATATTTTCTTTTTCACGGATTATACCAGACAGGATCATTGTCTAAATAAGTGTTCTAGTTATAACTGGGTCATCCTTCCTTGCTCTGGACACAACACCTCCTCCAAGAATCTCTTGTAACCTAGAAATAATAAAACCAAATTATAATTACTACTATTATTATTATCAGTCCTTTAGTTATTTTATATTAGATTGCGCAAAGTCATTAGATGGTAACGAGTTTACGGTCGATTCTAAAAATTTATGTGACAATCCAGATATCGGAGTCTTCCTATAATGATTCCTTTTTAGGTACAATTTTGAAACGTTACCCTTATGATAGTGGTACGAGTAGGTATCATAGTGTGTCATTAAAGCGTTTAATCTAGAAAATTTATTTTTCCCTTTCAATGCAATAAAATAAGTCGAGAAAATTTAAAATTACATCCACACATTTACTACCCGTCACTCAAATGTAGAATGAGGCAACTACACAAACAGTTATCTTTGTGGTCATATTATACACTAAGTAATAGCCGTTGCCCGCGACTTCGTCCGCATAGAAGTCGTTTCTCGCTATTCCCTCAGAAACTGTTAAATCCCGGGATAAAAGTACCCCTATGTTCTTCCCTGGAACTCAAACTATCCCCAATTTTCATCTAAATCGGTTCAGCGGTTTAAAACTTAACCAACAGACAGACTGACAAAGTTTATTTTTACATTAAAATGTATCATCTAAATACGGATAGACACCTTTCCAAAACGAAGACCAAGCCACCGCGCTCTACGACGACATGACAAACATTTAGTTTGCTGTATGTAGTTTTCCAAGGAAATTAAAAGAATTACGTACCTACTTAAGTCCCTAGAGACAAAACATAGAACTTTATGCTGCCTATACGTGGCTTGTACGTTGGCCATGCACCGCTACTGATAGGGAGGATGGCCCTATACTTACTTGGACACGGGACTAAACTACATAATAGGTTCGTGTCGAGTGTCTAAGTAGTGGCAAATTTAAAATTTAATTTAATTTAATTGGTTCTTTTCGTATTTTTTGCTAATTTATTATAACTATACTCTTACTAACATAATCATAAGGACAAATCACAATTGTTACCACAACATATGGAGAAATCTGAAATAAATGTATTTGAATTGAATTTTAGGGTTTTTTACCGTGAGCTTGAGATGTTTGATATGAGCTTAAACTTTACCTGTATTTTAAAGCCAGCGACGCAAATTTACGGCACTAGCGTTGAATACCCGCAGCCAATATATGCAGCATCCACTACAACAACTTTCTTGTTCACCGCCATCGACGCCTTCGAGAAAAACTAAATCGCATGCCGTTGAGAAGCCTAAAATAAAATTCTGTGTTTTCAAATAGCTTCCGGACGAATGTTAACAATTCTAAACTAATATTATTAAATTTTCGAGTGCTTTTACACCACTTTATCTATAACTAGCGACCGGGCAGGGGCTTTGCCCGCTGCATTTTTTTTTACATGACTTAGGGGTATGAAAAATAGATGTTGGCCGATTCTCAGACCTACCCGATATACATTATTTAACTTGGTGTCAGAAGTGAGATTTTGATCATGTTACTTCTTCACCAACCAGATTCAAAAGGCAGGCTAATCCAGAACCAGGAAACAGGTCAAGATCCATAGTATAGCTTGCCCCATTAACGCAATATACCAATTTAAATAGATAACACGAGTCCGGCAATTCATATCATAAAAGACCAAAACCACTCCTGCCGTCTGTTAAAACATTTAAAGCCACAGGTCAGGCCAAATGTTTCAAGTCATTATTATCAAAGAAAGAAAGAAAAGGTAAGATAAAGCTTTGTTAAAAGGAGTTTCTGCCAGACTTTTTCAACTAGCAGAAAATAGTCACTCGGCTGCCACCTGCGAAATGAAGTTACCGTTTTTTGTGAAATAAATTAAGCAAAGGGACGTTGCTATAGTGAGTAGGTAATAAAAAGTAGGTACACAAGATTTAGATATGTCTCATTAAACGTTTTTTTTTACCATTCTGTTAAAAAAAGAATAGAAATCAATCAGTTGATCGGGCACAAAGGTCTACTCCCTACTAAAAAAAATAGTTTACTAAACATACTTGGCTGGTTTAACGTAATCGGCCCTCAGGCCATTCCTAATACCTATGTTTGATAGTGCTATTCATTTCTGTTTCATTTCTGTTTCCAATCTCAAAACGAGCAAATTACTTTCCCTTACACTGAGCTAAGTAAACACAAAACCGATTGCAAGCGTGTTATGTAGGTATCCTAAAATTCATGTAACAGTAAATAGTTAAACAATAAGAGATGAACATTACCTATGTTTGGAAAGCCACCTGTATGCAAATAGTATACAGAGGCACTAGGAATACCGGAAACCAAGGTCAGCAGCAACCACCACCACGAGTCTCTCGATCTGCACCCGTTGCTGTCGCTACCGAGACAAACTTAAGCCAGAAATAAACCTAAAATTAAAATGGGTGTTTTTTGAGTTACTCCTGTGTGGAACACATGCAATGATTATTTATAAGGTACTTAGCCAAATTTTACAAATAATAATGTTTTAAGCGTTAAATATAATGGAAGCGCTCTTGCTTGGAATAAACACAACGTATACTAACCACCCTCTAAGACATGCCAAGTCCATCCCACGCAAGAAAACACATAAAATTTATAAAAAAATAAAAACATTTGGACATAACATGGTAAGTATTATGTAAGTAAAGAATTGTCTTACAAAATAGAATAAGGAAATTTTAGTTCAACATCATAGGAGCACTATTCCATTGAATGAAGTGTTTAGTAAAATACAGAGGCACTAGAGTTTAATACTCGCAGGTAACCAATGTGAGCAGCAACCACCACAACGTGGTTACGTGGGAACGTATCTTAATTACAGTTCCAAGAATCTATTTCAGTAAGTAAACTTATATAATGCCCCACTTACCATCAGGCCTTTTGCATCCGTGGTAAGATATTCTAGACTCGAAAACAAATAGTCGCGCTCGTCACACACATAATTATAACCTTATATAGGGAATCGAACCCGGGATCGCAAGCTTTGTAAGCTTCTGCCTATTGCCTGCCTGTCCAGTTACTGGACTACCTACTGTAGGTAGGTAGTGTCGCTTAACTACCAACTGGACTAAGCGTGTCGTCTAATTTTCTTATTCGGCTT
This sequence comes from Acleris holmiana, assembly GCA_949316455.1. NCBI lineage: Eukaryota > Metazoa > Arthropoda > Insecta > Lepidoptera > Tortricidae > Acleris > Acleris holmiana. The sequence goes on from OX438784.1 coordinate 2,501,215, forward strand.
GTCCAAGGCTAAATCAAAATACAATCGTGCACCCTTGTTGTAACCCTGTGACAATCCTATCCGTTCAAATTATCTCCATACAATTTGGAGCACGCTCACTGTAGGGTTCCGACGCCGTTACTACAATACAAACACAACAAAACTACCGGTCTTTTCTATTTGAAGCTCTTTGATGATCTCTTAGGTGTTGTTTAGTTGGTATAAACACTTTAGTTGCCTGTATCTCAAGAACCGATTCAATCTACTTAAATTAGGTAACAACACCAATGTTCGACACTTTTAGCTGACATGCACCAATAATCGACAGAAGCTTTTAATTCTAAGATCATAGGGAAATTGATTGTTGCAAAACAAATGAATAACTCTTATCTTCTTTGAGTAAGAATCAATGTCGAACATTGGTCCTTTGTCGACTACTGGTGTCTTTACCTTTCGTTACGTGCTTTCTTAAGACTTTTTTCATAATTTTAGTACTTACAGTTTTGGCTGTACGGAGTGGAGACAATAACTCTAGCGAAAATGGCACTTTTAGAGTTCAATTCATCCAAAACGGTGCCCCAAATGATAGTGTTTTATCTACCTACCTACACGTAATGTTTTTTTCATAGCTATATATAATACAGGGTGTTTTTTTTGGTCAGCAACTTCCACAATAGGGGTTATATTCATGTTTCTGAGCTCAAAAAAAATATAATTTTTATATATCACCTCTCGTTTCTGTAGCTACGAAGGGGGCAGGCCGCTTATCGTCACGATGTTATTGTTTGTTACTACCCTCACAAAACTGCGCAAGCGACGTCAGTTCTGTGTTTGTGTCGAAGCGAGTGCTTGTTAAGTAACGTGTTACAACAATTTTTTTATTATACTAATTGATAAAAATGGCTCGGCGAGAAAAAAATACTTCTGGACAATCGTGAAATGTTTGATGTTGTGAACATTTACTTTGTGAGTAGTCAAAACATTGCTAACACCGTTAGGATTTGGACTGAACGATATCCTAATCGGCAGGCCATTACGCGCTACACTGTAAGGTCTATCGTTAGCAACCTATTACGAGTGGGGTACTTTTGAAACGCCACGCCATGCTCAAGGAAGAGGCCAAAGTGGGCTTGCAGTGGGTTTTAAGCAGGCTATTCTCCAATTCAGGCAAAACGCCAAAGAAAACTCTTGCGGTTTTGTAATCCATACCGTTATCTGTAGTTAAATGCCATTTCAGAACGATTTTTAACAACAATAATCTACAATTTTTTAACCTAAACCGTGTTTGTAATCTTTGACGGTCCTAAGCCCGTAACAAGTATGAAGGGAAAGATGAATCATAACATTGTGCACGGGGATTACGTCATTAAAATCTCGGTAAACACGACGCATGGTAACCACAATTAAGAAAAATAATGGGAATAATTGAAAATGCTATTTCTCTGACTTCCTTAGGTTTTTTAATTTTTTAATAAGATATTCGGATTCAGCATTAATTGTACTATCTCTCCTGCTTTGGAAGTTGTCGACCAAACAAACACCCTGTGCATCACACGGTGTTGTGAAGAAAATAATATATGTATGTATGTATGTATGTATGTAAACACTTTATTGTACAAAAGAAAAATCAAAACAATACAAAAAATAAAAATAAAAAGATGTACAAAGGCGAACTTATCCCTTTAAGGGATCTCTTCCAGCTAACCCTTGAGAGATTGAGAAAAGTGAAAGGTTGTGCATCGAGTAAACAGGTGTACAAATAACCCTTCTTTTGTCACTAATGCCATCATTAGTCTTGACATCAGATAGATAGACAGACAGACAGACAGACAGACAGACAGACAGACAGACGAACGGACGGACGGACGGACGGACGGATGGACGGACGGACGGACAGACGGAAGGACGGACAGACGGACAGACGGACAGACGGACAGACGGACAGACGGACGGACGGACAGACACACAGACAGACAGACAGACAGACAGACAGACAGATAGGCAGACGAATTTATAATATATCAATGACCCGCCCTCGCTTCGCTCCGGGTTATATTATACCTACATTAAGTACTACAAACATAAAAATCAACAAGTGTAATAATTAATTTTCTTTTTAAAGTTACTAAAAGTAACAAAAATTTGCGCTTTAAAGCTTAATATTTCCTAAATGAATCCCTTAATCAAAAAATTGTGTCCACAAACCCGGAATGTTTTTGAAAGACCTACCTATCCAACGATACCCCACACTATGGGGTAGACAAGAAAAAAAATACATCCCTACGTTACGTTTAGGGGAGGTACCTTAAAAATTTAATTTAACATTTTAGTGAACCACTTTGTTGGCGTGACTAATTTGCATATTCATGCCAAATTTCAGCTTTCAAGTACTTAGAGTCTCTGCGCTAGGCAGCGGACGGACGGACGGACGGACGGTCATGGCGAAACTATAAGAGTTCCTAGTTTGACTACGGAACCCTAAAAATTTAGACACTTACGCCGTAAACGTCGTTTGTAAAGGTCTATGACATTTTAAAACTATAATTAACTCGAGAGAACGTTTTCTTGTACGAGCGTTTGGCTTTTGGATGTTCGGAGTTAGTTTTCTAGGTCCAATCGTGGTTTCAAAAAGTAAAGTAACTGTGAATTAATGGAGTTTAGTATTTTTTTCCGGTCTCACCAGATGCATAGTTTCCAACGGCCTGTCGGCCTGGTTGAACGCAGCCTAATCTGTTTAAAAACGGACTGTAGGACCGCAGCTTAAGGTGAACATTTCCGAGCATTTCGGAGAACACTCGTTTATATCGCAATTCCCGAAGAAGGTATAAAATATATTTATATATATTCTGGAATAAAGTATGCTATGTATGTTAAATATTATTCAATTAAAATGTATCTGCGGTTAAGTAATAACTAGATTTAGCCTGCGACTACGAGTAGGTAGATCAGCGTAGAACATCGCTACTCGCTATGGTCTATCTCGCTAGGGCTGTATGTCATGGCCAGAGGTGAAGCACGCAGCCTAAATTAGAGCTCGATGCTCTCTGCCCCGACTATGGGAGTGATTTAACACGTTCCCTGTCCGGGTGCCCCCAATGTGGGGTCATGCACCTTTTTTTGCAGGAGTCCGTGCTTCCACTATGGGTTCACATCCCCATACTGAATGGACATTGGTCTTGTGACATTGTCAGATCGTTTTGTAGGGGGACAGTGAACGTATTAAGTAAATTCTATGCTAGAAAGCTGGTTCAGCCATGAAAACATATCAGACGAACGAACACAATCAAAATTTAATGTAGATTAGATATCGTATATCGATCGCTATTCCCTCGAGAACTACAAAACAAATCGGAAATGAAAAGTAAGTATTACTTTGTACTCATCAAAATCAGTTCAGCGAATCCTAACAGGCGGAGAGACAGACACATTTTCACATTTATCATATGAATAGTACGCCCATTCTTAGTGAATTGCCCGTTGAATTTTGTCCGAATTCTTTTGGAATCTGTGTTTGACCCATCCATTTGAATTACCGTCTACAGTCCGGTTGTAGCAGCCAGGCACGCAGCACACCTTAAAAGACATCTTTTTTATTCTTATTCTTTTTCTTTGTAATTATCCTGTAGGTGAAATTAAAAATTTGTTGGACAATGACAAAAAATGTCAAGGCAGACAGGTAACTTATTGTGTTGTCATTATTTTCAATGTAAAATAATTTCTGCCATTTTTAAACAGCATATGTATTTTTATAAATAACAATAGTAAATAAATTTTCTTTTTTGTGTTATTATTCAGTATTTAATGGTTCCTAAAGAATGTTTTTTTTTTTAATTCATCAGCAACACTAAAGTTTTAGGCAAGTCCATGCAATAATGAAATATTATTCGCCTAGTAGGGTAGATGGCGCCACCGGCGGGTGGCGATTGTGGCGAACCACCACTAATGTACTAAGTTGCCATAGCATGTGGCCCCCCTAGGAAGACATCAAAACGAACAAAGATTCAAAACTGACACGTAACATCACTACTCTGAAAAAACCGCATATCTCATATTTTGTGATGTACGATTTGAAACTTAAATATGAAAAGATATAAGTTTAAAAGTGACGATATTTTTTATAGTATTAAATGGAATCTATCAAGACAAGGAATTGCAATTCAAACTTTCTGTATCATTTACCTCACGGATTAAGGGTGATACACTGGCGGTTTGCCAGAGAGAGTGGATAATAAAATAACAAAAACGTAACTGTGCGCGATATAAATTTTATACTAAGTAAAGAAGGCGTTTTCTTTATTTATTTACGTCTTTCTGTATGTATGTTTCTCTTTTTAACAGACTTCAAAAAAAGGAAGGGGCTCTAAAGTCATCGAGGCATTTCTTTCTCTTTATTATTTATGTGTGGTTGCCGGGTTAGAATAGTGCCACTCCATGTCTTCCCGTGGATGACCGGGTACCGGAAGACGCAGCGTGGGTAGACCTCCAACAAGGTGGACCGACAACGTGGCTAAGGTTGCAGGAAACTGATGGATGCAAGCGGCGTAGGGCCGGTCCTTGCGGCAAACCTTGGGGGAGGCCTATGTCCAGCAGTGGACGTCTTTTGGCTAAAATGATGATAGTGAATATTTTAGGTAGTTGCCGTCCATGTGGCGTGCGTTATTTTCACCCTGTATATAGAGCGCTTAGACCCCGTGTGGTTGCCGGGTTAGAATAGTGCCACTCCATGTCTTCCCGTGGATGTCGTAAGAGGCGACTAAGGGAATAAGGGCTTGTAGTACTGTTAGGCAATGGGCTTGCAACCTGTCACTAATGCACAGGTAAACATCTTAGCCTGACCATGCAAAATGTGGTTACAGAATTATCAACAAGTTTAGAGTTGTTGGTAATCTGTTGCTCTGCCTACCCCACTCTGGGAATAAAGGCGTGACGTTATGTATGTGTGTGTATGTATGTATTATTTATGTTCCCGATTTCTCAAAGAGACACTTAGGTGCAAAACTGAGTCAATATTAGCACCTTAGTAGAATGTGAATAAGTCGATGATTATTGAAGGTATTTTTTAATGTTTAATACAGACAAGTACTCATTGAAATTGGCTACAAATCCGCCTACCAAATAATTTACCTGTCATTTACAGTTTTTAAGTAATTTTAACGTAAAAAGTGTTAAATTTAGCTTTTAAAACACGGAAAAGCAAGAAATAACTTCTTTAAAAAGAAACCGGGCAAGGACATGTCGGACTAAAGGGATAAGTTCGCCTTTGTACCTACATTATTTTCTGGTATCTTCATTGTATTGTTTTTACATACATACATACATACTATGTTCAATGTAGGGTTCCGAAGCCGTTAAGTACTTACTACAAACATAAAAATCAACAACTAATAACTAATTTTCTATTTAAAGTCAATTGGTGCCGTCTTTGATGATTTTAGTAGGTATAAACACTTTAATCGTCTGTATCTCAAGAACCAATGATGTCTACTTAGTCGTCATAGTTTTCCTTTAATGATCGTTATACAGGATGTTTTTTTTGGTCGACAACTTCTAAAAAAGGAGAGATAGTACAATTAATGCTGAATCCGAATATCTTATTGAAAAAATCAAAAACCTAAGGAGGTCAGAGAAATAGCATTTTCAATGTTTCCCATTATTTTACTTAATTGTGGTTACCATGCTCCGTGTTTACCTACCCTAGTAAACAAAGCTTTGTCGGTCCACAAAATGTTTTGATTAAGATTCAGTAGAAACCATTCACAAAATGCTACACGACTAGCGTAATCCGAAGGGTAAAGATCTTGAACCCTTTGAAAATGGAATGGGTGCATTCTTTTACCTCGTAACAAATTCCAAACTGTTGAATGTGCGAGACCAAAACGTCGCCCTGCGTCTCGAGAGTCGAAGTAATCGAGAATAGCCTGCTTAACATCAACTAGTGGTGGTAGGACTCTGTGCAGGGTCCGTCCGGATCGCTACCACCATCTTATCCATTAACCACCCGCCAAGCAACAGTGTTCGCATTGTTGTGTTCCGGTGTGGGGATAAGACAACCGGTGAAATTACTAGCATAGAGGCATTCCATCTTAGTCCTCAGGATTGGCAACGCATTCGAGGTCTTAGGATTGCAGTCTTAAGATTATAGTCTTGAGAATTCAAATGTCTATGGGTCTCGGTTTCCACTTCCCATCAGGTGGCCTGAGTGCTCGTGTGCCTACTCCTTATCATAAAAAAAAAAAAAAAAAAAAAAAAAAAACTGCAAGCCCACTTTGGCCTCTTCCTTGAGCATGGCGTGGCGTTTCAAAAGTACCGCACTCGTAAAGGTTGCTAACGATAGACCTTCCAGTGTAGCGCGTAATGGCCTGCCGATTAGGAAATCGTTCAGTCCAAATCCTAACGGTGTCAGCAATCACAAAGTAAATGTTCACAACATCAAACATTTCACGATTGTCCAGAAGTAAATTTTCTTGCCGAGCCATTTTTTTATCAATTAAATGATGTAACACTTTACTTAACAAGCACTCGCTTCGAAACAAACACGGAACTGACGTCGCTTGCGCCTAGTTTTGTGAGGGTAGTATCAAACAATAACATCGTGACGATAAGCGGCCTACCCCCATCGTAGCTACAGCAATGAAAGACCATCACTACATAGTATAAAACAAAGTCGCTTGCCTGTCTGTCCCTATGTATGCTTAGATCTTTAAAACTACGCAACGGATTTTGATACCGTTTTTTTTAATAGATAGAGTGATTCAAGAGGAAGGTTTATAAGTATAATACTTTAACCCGGAGCGAAGCGAGGGCGGGTCGCTAGTGATTTATAAAATAGCGAGGACATTCTTTCGCCTTTTGGCGAAAGAAATTTATTAAAATTATTATTTTTTTGAGCTCAGAAACATGAATATAGTACAAAAAACACCCTGTATGTATGCTCTTTCATTTAAGATTTTTTTCAGATATTTAGGATTTGTAATTTTGGCTGTGGGGTGGGGGGGTTCACTTGAGTCTAACAAAAATTAGTGTTTTAAAGCGAGAAAAATGTAATGAGTTGCTGGCATCGAAGTGCTTCAGCTGAATGCGCCTATTTGTGATCGCGTGGCACCTCCTCGAAGGACGCAGTCGGTTTACCGCTAGGGTTTTAGTGGCTATTCCAGCCATTTTCGGTTGGTGAGTCCCACATAACCTTCCCGGGTCCCCTTAGATATGGATGGTATGCGTAAAAACATTTCCCCAGCGATAACAAAAAACAGATAACCTTTTTTTTGTTATCGCTGGGGACCTGTGACCACCAAAAAGTTATGTGTGCTCGTGCAGACTCAATTCCTCCACGTTGGCTGGCAGCCTGCCTTGATTTCGATGACAATCGAGATTCGGAGAGAACGCAGCATAATTTACCTCGTTCAAAATAAATAATAGGTCATATAATACATAATGTTCATAGTATATAATGGTTTTATTTCAGAAACCGTCATCTTTTCAGAATTGTTATGTAACAAACCTAACCTAACCTAATAGGTTCTATACAAATAGCCTTTGAAAAAATCTTGAAAAGTTTGCGATTTCAGAAATAAGAACGATGGTCATAACCATTATGTATTTTGAACTTCATAAATTATTATACGATCCCAAACAAAACAGCTATAGCTGAGATAAGTGGGTCATACATATATAGCACAAGCCTGACACAAGGTCGGTGTCTGCGGTTAAGTATGAAGTACCTCGTATAAATAACTATTATGGAGATAGCATGTTGGCTAAATGACTTCCGTATCTACTAAATACCTTGCCCGAAGACATTGAGCCAAATAAGTTTAAATTCAAAAAGCTTTGAAAAAGTACTTACTCCAAAGTCTTGAGTGACAAATATTATTGCCTACAAGCAAATGCCACTCAAGTGGGTTCACTTAGTATGGATAAAGTAACTTTGTGTGATTACACAAAAAATTGGTAAGTAGCTTTAATAACATCATAAGTTCATAATGATTCTATCGACGTAAGAAACCACTGAAAAAATATTGAAATAATATATAAACTTAAGAGTTTTCGAAACATGGACATAATAAAATTACAATAATTCCGATTAAAATTATCAATGGGGGTTAAATCGATAGCTTATGAGCTGCCCTATCACTTATTTCCGGCTTGAAGTCTATTTTTGGGACACCCAGTAGGTATATACTCAAACTCTCACTCCTTATTTGGTATTATAAAACGTGCATAGGTACATTTATGAACCCTGTATAAAACTGCGTTTTTCATGTTTTAATACGAATTTTAGCCATACAGAGTTGTCTTTTGTAAAAGTCATATAAGTTTCTGTGAACGACCATTTGTAACTTACCCAATGGCCTTTGTTGTCAACATTATACGCCACGCCAACATGTATTGTATTTAAGCTGCAATTAGTGACAGTTTTCCCAGGGCTCGTATAAAAACTTGTTAAGCGTGTAATAAATGTGCATTACCAGATTCAGTTGGTTTATGTGAAGTACAACGAAGATCCTTATGCCAACTTCCAATATTATCGTCAGATTATCTCTATCATCACATAAATAGGTTGGTAGAAAAAGTATAGAAACACTAAATGCGATGTTTGGAATTAAATTGACAACATGATCCAATTTTTACTCAAAATCGGATGCATAATGTGGTGGTTACCCACTTGAGAATCATTTTAGGTCTACCTGTTACAACCTCAATTTTGGAATCTTGTTCAAAATATAGGTACTAATACCAAATCACTTAAGATTAAATAAAAACTTGCAAAACCGTATTTTTTATTGTGTTATTTAAATATGTAAGTATATTTTGATGATCACGATTGATTACACTCAAAGAACACACCGAAAAAAAAAGTGACTAACAAGATGGATGCCACCAATTACACGAATACAGGGTGATTTTATCGAGGCCTTGGAAGAAATTCTAACAATAACAAATTCGTTACATTTGAATAGATTCGCAAATTATGTAAATGATAATATTTCGGTTGATATATTCGGAAAATTGAAAGACGAAGCTTTAATACAGAGTGTTGGATAAATTGGCGTAAGTGTTTGAAATAGATACCTCTTCTTCAAAAATAGAAAAATTATAACAATAAAAACCTAGTATTTTTTGCATTTACCCAAAGAAAGTAAGGACTTTATCACTGCTTGTTATAATAAATAATTAATAAATAGAGTGACAAGTAGGATTCCGTGAGTTAAAATATTATATTAAATAGTTATTAAATAATACGTCACCTACTTTCAGATTTTGAGGACGGACCCTGCACGGGTTCATACCACCAGTATGACCCCGTGCAGTGTCCGTCCGGATCGCTACCACCATCTTATCCATTAACCTACCGCCAAGCAACAATGTTGGCATTGTTGTGTTTCAGTGTGGGGATAAAACAACCGGTTACTAGCATAGAGGCATTGGTACATATTCGAGATATGAGCAAAAGCTTGAAATAGAGGGATCTTTAAAAACCCTCAGCACACGCCCCACAATTGAGGACTTTTAGTATCTTCATCTCGATACTTCAAGGTGGCAATTTTGAAAACTACAAGAATTATTTCCCCTGAATTTTACCAATAGCATTATCTATTGTATTGTTTTTATGAGCACGTCTTAAATATAAAAAAGGTTTGGTAGGTTATTTGTAACTTCCTCATTACTTCTTCCGCGTCGGGAATTATTTTGTCGATATAATATTAATACTACAAGTGGATATTCATACAAGGTGTCTATGACCATGGGACTTTAAATGTACGTAGGTATCAATTATACTCGTCAAATGCTTCTTCTTTTTTTATGTGACTTTGAAAATAACTTTACAGTTAGTTATACGTGATCAAACTTTCAAACTTTAATAGTAAAATCAGTGAATTAATTTATTTTGTTTGAAACATAATAATAAGAAACTACCTAGATTTTTAAAGTTGTCATAAGAAGTTCCATTTGAGGAGTAAAATCGAAAGCTACATTAAAAGCATGGTCAGAGACATCTTGTATATTTCACAATAGCTTTAATGCAGACATATTTTTGTTACGGTTTTATAATAGTAGAAATTCAGCAAAGCGATAATATTCATTCTGACACAAGTCATCAAGAAAAAGGCAGACGCTCTTCTTTGATTTCCCGGGGGAAGAGAAATCGATATGTTTTGTCTCTTGCAGGCACAACTCAATCAGACAATAAAGGAAAAATCACCATTTTGTTTGGAAAAGGCATTTTGAAACGAAAAATATACCGTATACTTAGAATTTTAGGTTGATTAGTAGTACCTAGTATACAGGTAAGTTTAAAGCCTGCGTTAATGTTTTGTTGTTAATGATACCCAACTGGAGGACATTGGAGTAGGGTCTACAAGGGGGTCACAAGTATTGTTATACTTAATGGGAGAGCTCAACCTTTGCAGTATCTGTCTTGCTTTTATCCAAAGTCTTGGACCAGCGTATACGTATATTTGATTCCTTTTTAGGGTTTCGTAGTCAAACAAGGAACCCTTATTGTTAAATATCCGCTTAGTTTATATTGTTTGATATGGTAACATTCAACATAATGTCAGTTGAACTGTCAGTCACATCGTATCCCCCCTTCCGTTTTGAGACCGCGCGCGAGCCGCCACGTAAAAGTGTCGGTTATAGTATTTTTATTATTGGTGATTAATTCTTTAGTACTTAAGCTCGGGGCCTGGAGAGCCTGCACTTGAAAGCAGTAAGGTTTCACCGCTGCACTGCATGAGGTAAGTGTTCTCTTGATTATTCAAGGTATTCAACATTTAATACTGTCGTTTTCGTTTATCTATCGCAAGTGTAAAATATAGTTTTTTTTAATATCTATGATTGGTATTTATTCGACGATATTGGTAATGACTCTGCCTCCGAAGCTGGTCTTGGGTTCCAATCGCGTAAAAGCAGATATTTGTGTATTGAGTGCTTATATTTGTTCCTGAGTCTTGGATATTTTCTATCTTGGATATCTATAATAAACGTGGAATAAGCTTGGAATTTTGAATGAATAGCTATTTGTCGAAATTAAATGTCGCAATGAAAGACAAGAACAAAGCATGGCTTATGCCATGTTATACCACTATTTCAAGCTTATTCCACGTTTATTACACATCCCGTGTGGTTGCTGGGTTAGAATAGTGCCACTCCATATCTTCCCGCGGATGTCGTAAGAGGCGACTAAAGGAATGAGGGCTTCTAGTACTGTTAGGCGATGGGCTTGCAACGTGTTACTAATACACTGATAAACAACTTAGCCTGTTTGTGCAAAATGTGATTACAGAATTACCAACAACTCTTTTTGTAGTTGTTGATATTTCTGTAGCTCTGCCTACCCCTCTGGGAATAAAGGCGTGATAGTATGTATGTATGTATTACTATAATCTGTGCACTGTAGGATGGTGCCTGTGACAGCTCATTTAAACACGTATTACACTTGTTTCTTTAACTTTTCATAAAAACGACATTGGTACAAACCTAGCAACGCCGTTCAGGAATTTAAATAAATAATCGACTATTTTTAAATACCTCGCTTTGGAGTACAGTAAGTGATTTTAATTACGAAATACGGACGTCACAGGCACCATCCTACAGTGCACAGATTATAAGGGGGTATGTATTTAAGTATATGCATTTCTCTTTATAAGTATGTTTATCGTTGTTTAGTACCAATAGTATATGCCTAGAGCTTAGTTTGGGACTAGGTTAATTTGAACTAGTCCCCTCATATTCATTTATTATTTTATTGTTTACAAAGTTTGTTTTTTATAAGACTTAGTTATTGTTTGATACACTTCATGTCTTATCTGTGTATTCTATGTAAAAACGAATTTATTTCCGTCTTATAATTATTTTTAAATCCTTAAGCCCCTGTCATTTAAAGGGATAAAGCAAACAGCAGATCATTACTTTTTTCTTTGTTCCCTCGTCGCCCGTCAGCGGCGATAAGTCAATTAGTACCTAATGAGCCGTCGAACACAGTTCGGGGATAAAATCGCTTTTAGAGATCCGTAGGCATTCTAGGCACTTTCCGATAAATCTTCTTAATTAAGGAAAACATTCTGATTGTATTATATTTGTTGATTGCCATGTGGCTTAGAGGCATTGGTTCAAAAATATTCGAGATACTCGTATAAGCAAAAACTTGAAATTTGAAGCATTTACTGTTGCATTGTTTTTGTGAGACCATCTTACTAGATCGTTCAAAAGTCCCGAGTTTAACTTGGAAATGGCGCATATAATGAAGACTCTTTTGATTCTTAAAAAGTACTGGCCATCAATAAAAGATATATGTATTTTTTTTTAAATGGAACAATAAAATATTGATTTTGCAGACATTTAAGTGACGCTTGGGGGGCCATTTGCAACGTTAAAAGATGGCGGACGTGTGATTTGTTTTAGACTTTAATTTTTGGGTAATTAGGTGTTCAAAGTTCTTTTCTGATAGTGATTTGTACTTTTTATGCCTTTGTGTCGCACAGTGATTGAAGACTTGGACTTATTTCGTGTATCTGGCATCTTTCTTCTCGTTTAAAGTGGACTCGCAGTGGTGCAGAGGTTAAAACTATCTTGACCTCTGACCTACTAATCACCGTACAACGTTGCCCCCAATCTTCCTAGAGAAGATTGGATTGTGTTTTATTGCTATATTGATTTATAATTATATATACTTACTTGACACTGGCGAAATCACTTCACGTGGAAACGCCATATCCCCGCGGTAGTAGCTGTTCAAGTCGCCGCGGGGGCAAAGAAAGAAGAAGTGACGCTTGTAATTTTTTGGGAGGGGAAGACACGTCTTGACTCTAACAAAAATTTGCGCTTTTAAACGTAATATTTCATAAACGGACCCTTTGATGGAAAAAAATATTTTCACAAACCCGCATTAGTTTTGGAAGACCTTTCCAACGACACCCAACACTAAGTAGACGAGAAAAAAATAACCTCCCCACGTTACGTGTAGGGTAGGTACCCTAAAAAAGAATCATTTTTTACATTTTATTGTACCACGTTTTTGGCGTGACTAATATGTATATTCATGCCAAATTACAGCTTTCTAGTAGTAAGAGTCTCCTGCGCTAGGCTGCGGACGGACGGACGGACATGGCGAAACTATAAGTGTTCCTAGTTTGACTACGGGACCTTAAAATGCCCCTTAAGGTGGGTACGAATTAGAGCAGCCTCGGGTTGAGGCACGCACGGCTCACCTATTTTGTTCAAATTAGTATGCGCTCACTGCAGCTGTGCGCGAGCAGCGGGCGAGCGGCGCGCGGCGAGAGTCGGTCTTTTGACCGTGCTCAAAGGCGCCTCGGTGTACGTGCCTCGCGTAAATTGGACTTGTATCCGAGCGTGCCGCGGGCAGAACGACAAGTTCAAACTCGTTTGTGGGCGAGACGCGTACAAATTTGATAAAGTGGCTGAGCCGTTCCGCCACCGATTTTGTCTTTTTTTGTAAATAATTCGGTGAATTATGATAAACGCAGCCGCAGCTGTCATCGTCTCAGACGCGATTTTAAAATGTCGGCTCGCGGCGAGCACCCTGCCTCATCCGCGTATGTTTATGTGTGCGTGGAGCGAGCATGCCTCAGGCTGAGCCGCTCAGATTCGTACCCAGCTTAATACTATGCCCAACTTTTTCCGATGTTAATCCGGTTCTGCCTTTTCGCCGACAAATCTTTGACAAACGCATCGTTTCGCAACCTGTTCATTTGCCAACCCGCTTTTTTTCTGTAACTACAAAGATTTCAGGATTTTTATAAAACTAACCTAACCTAACCTATAGGGTTCTTCACGATGGTCCTGAAATAAATTCAGAATTATTTACAGTTTCGGAAGAAAACGCGGGTTGTCAAATGATATGTTTGTGAAATGAATCATTTGTGAAACGTTGATTATGAAATGATAGGATCCCGTTAGTCCACTTGTATTTTGTGTATGCGCTTAAAATGCACTGGAGGGGAAACGTTCCGTTTCGCTTTTCCAATAAACATTTTTATTTCTTTAACGTATACTTTCAACAAGTAGGTTTTATTATGGTTTTATTTAGCGTGTGCGTGTGGACTGAGAGACCACTTGGTTTTTAATGGTTTTAGTAAGTATAAAATATAGTAGTAGGTGCGAATTACTTTGTAAAAAATCCTGGAATTCGTAAAGAATTCACTAAAAAGTTATACAGCCAAAGGTGTGGTCCCTCAGTTCACACACTGAACCTTCCACTTCTGGGCAAGTGTTTAATATGCTGGCTTATTTTGATGTTACAGATTTAGTAAAAACATGTTTAAACGCATTCGTAATGACCGAAACGTAATTTGGAAATGATTATACACTAAAGCAGTCTTCTTTCTTCGGTCCCTGAGAGACAAAAAAAAAACCTAATATAAATCGGTACATTTGTACAAAAAAAATGCATTTTTCTTTGCAAACATTAGTAAAAATCGCAAGGAAGATTATAAAAGTTAAACAAAAGCACAACTATGAATCAATTACGTCAAATTTATATTTGTTTGTGGTCCCTCAGTTCACACACTATGAATTAATGAAATAATTAAAATATCCTAAAATATAAACACTATGAAAAGTTTTGTCGTACTGAGGTTTAGTTAAAAAGTTTGACTACATATATATATATATATTTTTAACGTGGATTGATGACGTAATACAAGATAAATTGCTTTTTAATATTTCCTTAGCAGAGTGTTTATTAGGGTGTCCACACAATGAAAAGCATTTACTAACGTGAATCATTTTTAAATTCAACTTTTTAAATTTGCTTACTAACATTAAATGGACCAAGGAAAAACTGCATACAGCCAACTACATTTTAGATTCTGTAAGCAAAACTACGAAATTAAAAACAAACTAAGTATATGGTATCAGATTTGGTGCGGTAAAACATGTCGAATATACTTGCCCTGCGTATTATGTTTAAAAAATAAAAAGGCAGTAAATTAACTAGAATTGATGTGTTTGGTTTGTTATTGCTGTGTAATAGGCAAATTAGTATTGTGTTGCAATGGATTTGTTATTTGACGAATGGATTATAGATATGACCCTAACCACCAAAGCAACCTAACGCGTATAGTAATACGCAGGGCAAGTATATTCGAGCGACATGTTTTACCGCACCAAATCTGATACCATATACTTAGTTTGTTTTTAATTCCCTTCTATCCGTTCTTTTTTCCTTCGCTTTTCGTGACGGGCATGGTCGGATTATCCACTCTATGTTTCAGGCGAAAGAAGCAGCTCTTAGTGCACGTTTGCTTGGTACTGCGAAACAATATCGACAATCCATCTCGAGCGATTGCGGTTCTTCGTTCCTGATCAATATGTGCGGGCCGGTGCTCGTAGCTGGCACCCTCTCTTTGTAGCCTCGGAGGGTTGCAGAACTCGTCGCGCTCGGAACTCGCCGGCGGCCAGAGCGATTGAAATGTTAAATGCCCTCTCGTCTGGGGTCCAAGCTACTGTTGTATTTGCTGACAGTTGGCAATTGCTGCTTGAAAATATCGATATTTTTTGCGCTAATCATACTTTTTTTTTTTGTTTTATAATGTAAATTAACGTAATAGGTGACTTGGTGTTAACTGTAAGCTCGTTATTGCAAATTATAAATAATTTTTTTTTTGCCTTTAATTTGTAAGTAAAAGTTCAAACAAAGCTTTTTTTAATTGTTATTTCATTTAAATTATTCATAAATGTTACTGTTACTATTGTAAATCAGCAACAAACTGAAGTGAAACGTTCCATCCTAGCCAATGTTTTTGTTTCATTTAAAAGCGGAATTTAAAAGCTTGCGTTCCGATTGGAAGTAGTTTTTAACTTTCGTAATTTCCCGTGAGACTACAGACTACTTACTGTAATTTTACAACGAGGTTATATTTTAAATTGATTTAAGGTTATTAGGGGTTATTATCTACAGTTTTATTGCAACTTAAGATATTGACATAATTTATTTTTTTATGTTAAGGAGAAGGCACACAAGCACTCAGGCCACCTGATGGAATCTGAGACCCATAGACATTTGAATTCTCAAGACTATAACCCTAAGACCTCAAATGCGTTGCCAACCCTGAGGACTAAGATAGAAAAGAAAAAAAAAAAAGAAAAGAAAAATACATTTATTCACTAAACACAACAAGACACACAAAAAGTTAAAACAGAAGTAAAAGTGGTAGTTAGGTGTGTCTTCGTGGCAGTGAATCGGATACTGGCTCAGCATGATGCTGAGGTGCTAGGCGCCTGCAGCGCTGATTTTCAGCCAGCACCGAATGCGACAGACGAACGCCTCTATGCTAGTAGTAGTGTATTTTGTAATTGATATAGAGGTTCAATTTGCGGTCAGTTCCAACATTGAATTTCTATTATAAATTCAAGTACATAATTATCTATCTTTAGAGTGGATTATTTTAATGATAGTGTTGATGCCTTCTAACAATGAACTCATCCACAATGACTACCCCACGGGAACAGTGTTTTTTTTTCGGAATAATATGTAGTCTGAGTTAATTAAGCATACGAGGGGATTGCAATAAGTGGGATATTTTTATTTTTCAATATACTCCCCCCTATTTTTAAACACTTGAAAGCTGGGTATTTTTTTTAACACTCATATATTTTATTCCTTGCTGTCTAATGCTCCTTCCTGCATTACTGCTCCCTTCAACGCTCCATCGTCAGAAAATCGATTTCCTCCACGAAACTTTTAAAGATTATGAAACAAAAACCGGGCAAGAGCATGTCGGACCATGCCCAGTGTAGAGTTCCAAAGCCGTTAAGTACGACAAACATACAAAAATAACCAAGGTATCACTTAGTAATAACTAATTTTCTATTTAAAGTCAAATGTCCGTCTTAAATGATTTTAGTAGGTATAAACACTTTAATCGCCAATCTCAAGAACCAATGTTGTCTACTTAGTTGTAATAGTTTTCTTTTGAAATTCGTTATAATATGCTCTTTCTTTTAAGATTTTTTCAGATTTTTTTGTATTTGTAGTTTTGGCTTTAGGGGGGGGGGAACACTTGTGTCTAAGAAAAATTAGCACTTTAAAGCATAATATTTCATAAATGGATTATTTAATCGAAAACTTGTTTGCACAAACCCGCAATATTTTTGGAAGACTTCACACTTTATGGTAGACGCGAAAAAAAAATACATCCCCACGTTACGTGTAGGGGAGGTACCCTACAATTTTTTTTTTTTACATTTTAATGTACCACTTTTTTTGGCGTAACTTATATGAATATTCTTGCCAAATAACAGTTTTCTAGTACTAAGAGTCTCAGACTCTGCTCTAGGCTGCAGACGGATGGACGGACGGACGGACTGCTTTTTTTAGGGTTCCGGTGTTTGACTACGGAACCCTAAAAAAAAGCAGTTGCTGGGGGCCAAGTCTATCTTTCGTAACTTTAACATTTAAATTATTAAAGTGATGTGATGATGTCAATACCCTTTATATTTTCTACTATATAACTTTAACGGTATTCTAATACCTAGAACTAACAGGTCACTGACAAAAACTTGTAAACGTAGCAACAAATGTTGGTTAAACTCCAAACTTTGAAACCGCACGTATAACTTCAGACAAAATTACAACAGATGTTTCCCAAAGTTGTAATCTAAATTAAATGTTTCCAATACAAATTGGGGCTTATTTTGTTATAAAAGTTTTGATATTTAGGAAAATAATTAATTATGTTTGAAGCGTCCTGATTATCCTGTATTCAAGATTTAATAGAGTCTATCAAGTCGATCATGTCGGTAGGATAACGGTAATATCTAAGTATAGCGATAAAAAAACGAGTAAACGAATGATTTAAAAGAAATTTCACACACATACACACAAAACATCACGTCTTCATTTTCAAAGTGGGGTACTAGAGCTACAAAACAACCAACAACTCTAAAAAAACCTTGTTTATAATTTTGTAACTACAATTAGGCCAAGAAGTTTACTAGTGTATTAGTGACAGGTTGCAAGCCCATCGCCTAACAGTACTACAAGCCCTTATTCCCTCAGTCGCCTCTTACTACATCTACGGGAAGACATGCAGTGGCACTATTCTAACCCGGCAACTACACGCAACACGGCAACGAACAAAGAGAATATTAAAAAATTCTACAATGTGCCAATTTCTAGAAAAACAGCAGACAAAGTCGCCGTTATAGGGTACCCTACTTACAAATTCAATATACGGTGGAACGTTTCATACAAAATGGATGGCGTGAAAGATATTTTGCTTCACAAATACGGGCGTTGATAATTTCTCGCTTGACTTTCACCTTTGTTTGATTCTCTGAACGCCCCGGGTCCTTGGATATTATAAATTTTTCCTCTTAGGTTCCACGTAGTATACTAATGTGGAAGCAGAAATATAGGTTCAAGTTTTATCAGGCAAAATAAACTTTCACCTGAGCACCTTCAAAATGGCAGATTTTGCTCTATAGACAGTGAGCAAAGTTAGATTATTTGCGAGCGTGAAACAATGAGGTAGTTATTTCTGCAACAAGAGAGCAAAGTTGGTTTTTGCTCCGAGTGTTGATTTTAAATCCCGAGCAAGCGAAGAATTCTAGGTAAGACTTCTGAGTGCAGCGAGGGATTCAAAGACACGACCTTTGAACTTTGGTCTCGTGTTGCACACAATTTTTCACTTCATCAGCGAGGAAATATGAACTTCAGGTAAAAGAAAATAACATGGTAAACATGAAACGACATCCCCCAGCCGCCCGCGCGCCGCACCACGACCACCTTTGTATAATGAACAAATTATGTGATCGCTACTGAAATGAAAAATTGTATGTGCCACATGAGACCAAAGTTATTTGCATCTCGTGTTTGAATCCTTCGCTTGCACGGGATTCAAAATCAACACTCGCAGCAAAAGCCAACTTTGCTCTCTTGTTGCACAAATAACTACTTATTATCATTTACAAGTACATCAGGCAACAAATCAGGCCCCTGTTATATTCTGCTACACACGCACAGGGCCTTTATTCTACTGAGTCATCATAACGATATCGCGTTTGACGTGTTTTAGAATCGTTAATGTCACAGTCGCCATTATTGCAAATGACATAAGAGTTATGAAAACGTTGACAATACGGAAACACGCCAAAGACGTCGTTACTATCCTGTAGAATCACACACACGTCAATATAAATAAATTAGCTTTGTTTCAAAATTTATGAACCGTAAAACCGGATAACTTATAATATCTACTCCGTTTTCTATCACGTTCACTTTCTTTCTGGGCCTCTATCCTACCGGGTGAAACCATATTGCTTTTGACATATTATCGTATTGTTATAGCTCGACCGTCATTACTGCCAAGTAAATGAGAGCCATCGTTACGTTAACAATACAAAATCATGTCGAAAGTTATATGGTTTTAGCGCTCATGTTAAACGCTTAGTTTATTTATAAAAGAAGTCAGATAAACACTCATCTCAATTTAAGGGTGAGTATCCACCAATAGGAGAGCTGCGCTGAGCGAGGCTACGAAAATTAAGCGTTCCTATCGGTAGATATTTTCTTCGTACTTTGGTGGATATTCACCCTAAACTCTTGGTTTTATTTCCATCCTTTTTACTTGTAGAACTTTCTCTTAAATTAAAAGTTTCAAAAGTCTTTTACTTGGTAAATGAATTACTGTTTAAAAACTGTGTAAAAAGGTTTTAAATAAACCCTGTTAGGTTTTATTTCTTCTGAATCCGTCATATAAAACGCCCTGAGGGTACCAAAGAATTTTAAAATAAACTTGAATTTTCTTTTCGGCTTAAAATACTCCTTTTGTGTTTTAACGGTGTCTGTTTAGGCAGGGCTCGGCACCGGTTTCAAGATAGCGGTTAATATTGGTCTAATAATTATATTTAATTATAGGTATAATTTCGGTCATCCCTTAACCGGTTAATGAAAGGAACTGATTAAAACAAACGAAATTATTTCGGTTACCGGTAAATAGGAACAACGAAATTCAAGAACTGCTATAAATCTGTATTAACCAGTTAAAATTGAATGTCGAAAGGTCTATATACAGATGTGTTACAGAACTAAATATATGAAAAACAGGTTTTCAATTAATCCGTTCATAAACCGACACGGACACGGTATCTGCGACAAAAGCGACCATAATATGGGCTCTGGACAGATTTTAAGGGTAGGCTTACATGTTGTACAAAAAACAAATAACTACAATAATTTGGGGCAAACTTTTAAAACGATTAATAAAAAAAAATGATTGTTTATTAAACGAAACGAAAGTTTTAATCCCCACTAATATTTGCGAAATCGAGTTGGTCTTTATGGTAAAACTCGTCATAGAGACAGACATGTTAGTTTCAGAACATAAAAAATGTCCCTGGAGTATTATGCCAAATCCTTGAACCCTTTAGTGTGAATTACAGTGTACCTACCTTACCTACCTTACCTACATAAATTACAGTGGCGAGGATTAGGTACCGACCTTCTAAAAGGTTAAAGTGAAAATAATGGAAAATGGAGGACTAAATTGAATTTATGTATGGCTTCGAGTGTTTGGTAGTTATTCAGTAGTTTGTAGAAATATTCTTTCGAGATTTTGGTCTATTTTAATTTGATGTAGGTAAGCGAGTGAAATGGTGAAACGGTTTTTTCCTCATTGTGGTGGGCAATTTTTTATTTTGTTTTAGGTCTTTTATAAGGACGTAGATTCGAATTAGAAATTCAATGATACATGCACTGATTTAAAGCCAATAATAATTTTGAAGATATGAGCCGTTGGAATAAAATGCGGCACCAAAATGACGGTTTGATATTATAAACAGTTACAATGAAGGATAAAAGTAAATAAAATATACAGGATATATCTGACCATGGAGCTTAAAATTCTCAAATGGAACTCCTTTTATTCTACAATTTATTATTTTTGTTAAATAGTTTATAACTTATAAAAACTTCACTTTGTTTTAATTATTTAATTTTGATTAATCGACCTGAAACCGGCGACTGTTTCGTGAGTTTTGCTGTAAGAGGTTTAGAATATCACATATTCACGAATCGTTTTGACGTCTTAAAGGTATGAAAAAATAGCAATTGATTGCTGTAAAAGTTGTCTAAAAAATCTATGAACTACTTTTTACCACCTGTATATATTTTTTTTGTGTAAAAAAAATATGAACTTGGTAAAATTTTATAGAAAATGGACATAAAATAGTTTTCAATCTCGGCTTCTTAAAACACTCGTTCATAAAATTAAAATAACAGTAATAAACTTCAGTTCAAAATCAATCCATTACCTTAAAAACACATCCAATAATTAAAAAATAAATACCAATATATAAAGTCTTAAAATAACCTAAATCCCGAATTTAAATTCTCGACAAAGATAAAAAAGTAGCTCATTCATTCGTAACTCATTTATTCGATCATAACTGATATGATATATCATGATGTGCATTAAAACTTATAGAAAAGCAGTATTTAAACTGTAAAACCACGAAAATAAGCAAAATTGGCAAAATTACGTATACGGCCTCTTAAGTCGGCGTCCAACAATATTTTTAACCAAAAGCCTATCATTTTACTAAGTTTAAATAGAAAAGTTTTATAATTTTTTATAATAATAAACTAGCTTTTAACTGCGACTTCGTTCGCGTAGAAGTTGTAAATCTCTGTTCGGGAACTGTACCATTTTCCGAGATAAAACTATCGGTTGTCCTTTCCCGGGACTGCACCTATCTCCATACCGAATTTCATCGGAAACCAAACCGTTATAGAATCCAACCAGACACATGGTTGAAGGAGCAGATGGCTGAGATACGCGTCATACTCGTGAACGTGGGCTGTAGTTGGGGTCCAGTCTGTTCACGCTTGCAAAGACCGGTTTTCCGGTTCATTATTTTAGTAATCGTTCCTGACATAAAGTCCTCGTCGTGTTGTTCTCCTAGTCATTATTTTTTATTGAATGTTATTGATCTTACATTTATAATATTAGTAAGGATTTTATTTGTGCTAGTATTAAAAAATATTATATATTACTTTGTAATGTAACTTACTTTAAGTATTATTTTATATTGTAATTGAAAAAAAATACGATCCACTGGAGTTTGTTGCGGCGCTCCTTCTTCGCAATGAAAGTCTTGTTCGGAGCGCTAGTAGATTTACTGCATATTACTGACGTGTAAAAAAGCCCTCATGTGGCCAATTTTCTAACTAAATAATTAGAGTTTGAATAATAATTTGGATCCAAATCGGTTCAGCTGTTTAAACGAGAAGAGGTAACAGACAGACAGACACTTCCGCATTTATAATATTGGTACACATTCAATTAGTAAATGGTTAAAGTTAGTAACTTTATCGTTGTAATTGTAGCTGAGATTACTTATTACGTTACGAGTCTCATTATGACGCGTTAATACAGTCGGCGAAAATTAGAAGCGTCTTTGCTTTAGTGCCCCAGTTTAAGATAGGCCGATGTAAGAAGACATTTAATGTAAATTAAAATATGTATTATTAAGAAAATCGAATATTGATTTTAAAAATTCGTAAAAGAATTTGAGTTTGTTTTATTTTCATTTATGTTATACCATGTACAACAATTTTACCCTCAAGACATAACAAACATGAAAAATATAATTATACACATACATAACATCACGCCTTCATTCCCAGAGTGGAGTAGGCAGAGCTACAAAAATACCAACATCTCTCAAAAGACTTCTTTAATCCCATTTTTGCACAAGTAGGCTAAGATGTTTACCAGTGTAACAGTACTACAAGCCCTTATTCCCTTAGTCGCCTCTTACGACATCCACGAGAAGACATGGAGTGACACTACTCTCTATCCCGACAACCACACGGATAAAAAACATTTTTTTTTATCTATTCCCATCCATCTTAGTTCCATCCATTGTATAACAATTCTTATATAGATATAAATAAATAAATATAAACATTATATCAGGGGAAAATCTCACACAAATTGTCCTAGTCCCAAACTAAGCTCTAGGCTTGCACTTGGATACTAGACAACGATAAAAATATTAATATATAGAAATAAATACTTAAATACATAAAAAAAAACCAAACAAAACCGAGTATTCGCACTCATCACACAAATTTCCTTACCGGGAATTGAACCCAGGATCGCTGGCTTCGGAGGCAGGGTCACTCCCAAATAGGTTACCGTGTCGTCAGGTACATACAGGTTGATTTTAAAATATACAAATGGATCTTAACTGAAATCCGAATAATGTACCTTCTCCATATTTTGTTAATCCCAGGGGAGCACTTAATGAAATGAACGAAATATAATTACTTTCACTCTTCGCGCCTGTAAAAAATAAAAATTTCGAGTTGCTGAGTATTAAGTAAAATTTGCGTTTTCCGTAAAGAAAATTATCAATTGATTTATTTATTCGTTCGATTAAAATTAAATTAAACCAGCACTTTGTCCGCAAATTATAGTTTAAATTCTTCGTTTTTCTTTCATTTATTTCTTAATTATGTTTAACTAATGTTTTTAGTATTTTTTTCGTTTATTCTATTTATTCGTTTAGCGTACCGTCCGTCTGTCACAAACGGAGCTGACTGAAAATCAGCGCTGTAGGTATTGAATACCTCAGCATCATGCTGAGCCAGTGTCCGATTCTCTGCCGCGAAGACACACTCACTACTCTTTTTATTCCTGTTTTCTGTTTTTACTTTTTTCTGTGCGTCTTGTGTGTGTAGTACATACATACATACATAACATCACGCCTTCATTCCCAGAGCGGGGTAGGCAGAGCTACAGAAATACCAACAACTCTAAAGACTTGTTGATAATTCTGTAACCACATTTACAGGCCAAGAAGTTTACTAGTGTATTAGTGACAGGTTGCAAGCCCATCGCCTAACAATACTACAAGCCCTTATTCCCTGAGTCGCCTCTTACGACATCCACGGGAAGACATGGAGTGGCACTATTCTAACCCGGCAACCACACGGGCTCATAATACCTTTATCGATGTGGATAAACGTGGATAGCACATCTGTCACTCTCGCACTGACATATAAAGTCAGAAAGTGACAGATGTGTTATCCACGATTATCCACATCGATAAAGGCGACCTTGCTACGGGCCCAGGGACTCTATTAAATGCGATAATACCGTATTACTTTTTAACCGACTTCAAAAAATGAGGAGGTTATACGTTCCACTGTATGCATCTTTTTTTTTATAATTGTTCACCGATTACTCCGTCAATTTGTGAACCGATTTTGAAAATTATTTTTTGGTTTGATATAGTATAGGTACGTTCGAGATGGTCCTATTGTCACCAAATCTGAATCTGATGAGGGGATCAGTGAGGAATTGAGGGAACTCCTCAAATATAGTAGGCAAACATATAGCGATTTTAGAATGTTTAGTAACAAGTCTAGCATTTGCATTCAGAAAGTATTAGTCAGTGAAGTGGAACTGACGATGAAGACCACCGGAACTCCTCAAAAGGGTGGCGATAAGATATCTCAATTAAGATAGTTGAGCGACTACGACGAAGAATATTTACTTGTTGAAATATGGCTATGACATTCCCGCGGCGTTGCTTGCGGCGCGCTTGAAGTAACTTAAAGTTTCATATCAACAAAGTGGGACTACGTAACAGCGTATTATGATCACTACTAATGAAAATTATAAAATAAAATAAGTGTTTAAAAAAAAACAAAAAAAAACCTTCAAAAACGCAAAGCATAACTGCTTTAAAAATTTAAGGTACCCATCTAATAGGTTAGTCCAACTGAAGTCGGTGACCACAATATTTTGTACAAAAACCGGGCTCAGTGTGGGGTTCCGAAGAAGTACTGCAAATATAAAAAGCATTAAGTAATAACTATGTAATTTTCTATTTTAAGTCAATTGCCTGTATCTCAAGAACCAATGATATCTATTTAGTCGTGATAGTTTTCCTTTATAATTCGTTATATTATGTTCTTTAATTTCACATTTTTTCCAGATTTTTATTACTAATACTTTTGGCTGTAGGGGGGGGGGGGGGGGGACACAAGTGCGTCTTACAAAAATTTGCGCTTTAAAGCTTTTTTATTTTCACAAACCCGTAATATTTCTGAAACACCTATCCAAGGACACCCTACATTATAAGGAAGATGAGAAAAAAGTGTTTTTTTGTTATTTGAAACAATTATTTTTTATGGGTGTTAAATATGCATGAATCTAATTAAAATTATTATTAACATGTGTGAAACATTTCATTTATTGAATAAAAGTCAGTGACAAACTTGACAGCAGAAAAGCAAAAAACCGTCGCATAGACACGACAATGGGTGTTTTGTTTTGTTAACTTTACGATAGCTCTTATTCAATTTCATCACCTTAAGGAATAATTTTACTTAAGCTTACTGGTAAATGTTTCAGCGTCAAGCTGAAAGACGAGCTGTTAATAAAGACACCAAAGTTCTAATTTCTTAACAATACCTATACCTAAATGAAACCTATAAATGAACAAAACGAATTTACCTTAGAACCGCTCTAATCTACGGTTTGTAATCACTCAATAAAGCCCGGTTAAAGTGTTTTTGGAGCGAAAAACTGTTTCAGGAAATGTGCGAGGGTCAAACCACTTAGATCAGATCAACACCTGCGGGATTTGGGCGCCGTTCTTTTTTTTACGCGTCCCTTTACTTACAATAATTAACATGTATGGATGTGGCATTAGGAAAAATATAAAACGTACTATATTTTTAATGACTGGCTTTATCTACTTACTCTATGTTCCTATTTCAAAAAGTCTCGTTAAAATGTGACGTCGCGTTAAAATACAAAATGTGTCAAATTTTAACGAGACGTCACCTTGTAACGTTTCGTTTTGAATATAGGAATCCGGGGTTTTACTTCTATTCCTCAGGATGGTTTTCCTTTACCGTAAGAGCATCGGGTAATGCAGGTACATAAGTAAGAAAAACTCATTGGTACACGGTGACCGCCGCGGTTCGAACTCTGTACCTTACAATCACGAGTCAACCCCCCTAAACAACTAGGTCTCGCCGCTCTTACACTAGTCAATTAATAACAAAAGGTTCTCTTACTAATTTAAATAAAATCTTAGACATATCAGTTTTCAAATTTTATCGTAGTATGAAATCATAAAATCTACCAAAAATAAAAAGATTTACATTATATTTATATGTAATAGGAATAAAACATTTAAGTAAGACATTCATTTGTTAATTAATATATATTTAATGACATACTACTGCCAATTTATCGGTAATTATAGGTAAAACTAGATTTACCAGAATCATTCAATAGTTTGGTTTTAGTTTTTTAACTTTAGTTTTTTTTTCACGTTGAGGGTTATTAAAAATATTGTTATACTGTTGTTTGTCAGCCTCAGCCTTTTTAAACTTACCGTGCCATTTGTTCCACAGAACAACAGTGACTATGGGCTTAATAATCTACTTACCACTCTCCGTGTCATAAAAAATATACCGCATCCAAACGTACTAACTTCAAGCATCCATTGACCCAAAGTTAAAAATAATAAGGTACTCAAGCCCTTCGTGACCTCAGCGCTTGGCACGCATGCCAATCAAGGACACCGCCTGACCTTTGAGGTCATTACTACAGATTTATTGGGAACAAAAATAACTTGACGTGTTTAGTTTTTAGGACAGATCGCACGATTGAGTTTTGTTTGGTTTCCTCATAGGGAGTGCCGCAAGGTGCCGTACTTGGGCATGTTTTCTTAATACTATACATGCGATTTTTGTGTGTTGTTTATTACTCAACCCAACCAAAGTTTCACACCCAATATATAAATAATCATGACAATTTAGTTTAAACTTTGTTTTAGTTGGTGTAAAGTTAATTTTTATTTATTTTAAAGTTGAAAATGGCATTTAAGAAAGAGCAAAGGTAGTTGAACTTTTTTTCCTTGCTGTTAAATTTAATTCCCACTTACAAAAATCGAGAAAAGGCTAATTTTATCCTAAAAAATACTGTTCCTGTGGAATAGTCATTACGGACAAAGTCGCAAGTAGAAACTAGTATAAAATAGAGAGTGGAAAGTTGAGATAGAGTTGTAAGCAAAAGGCTCCAGGATACGTTCATGTTATTCGACTTAACGAACTGCATTCACAAAATAAAAAAAAAACTGACAAGTTAAAAAATGTTTTTTGACTTCTTTTTTATTTATGACGACACGTTGGCCTAGTATGTAATGACCCTGCCTACGAAGCTAGCGGTCCCGGGTTCAAATCCCATGGACATCACACAAGGGCAGATATTTGTGTGATGTCCATAAATATTTATTCCTACGTCTTTGATGTTCTCTAGGTATTTCAGTTTATATTTCTCTATATAATATAAGTAAATTTATCGTTGTCTAGTATCCATAGTACAAGCCTTGAGCTTAGTTTGGGACTAGGTTAGTTTGTGCGACATTGTCCCGTGATATTTTTATTTCCGGTGATACTTTATCTCAGGCTTATAAAAATCAAATTCTCTAGCTGTCGTGTTTATCAATATTGCTAAACGTGGATTAAACAGCTGTCTTTTTTTAACCAGTACGTAAGTGCGAGAGTGACTGATGCTTTATCCACCACGATGAAGTCGACCATATAAGGCCTCAGAAAACTAAAGTTGCAAACATTGAAACATTAATACCAATAGCCATGATATATAACCCAATGTGTAAAACGGGACTTACTAAGACTCCGCTGTCCGTCAGGCTGGATCTCATGAAGTAAAATTTTTACAGATGATGTCTTCCTGTTTCCGCTATAACAAAAAATACTAAAAAACTGAATAAAATACATATTAAAGGAATTTTTTTTTATGCTCGTTTTTGCTCTATATTAACGGCACCTATTATGGTCGTGTTTATCGATATGGATAAAACGTCTGTCACTTTCTGACCAGTACGCAAGTGCGAGAGTGACGGATACTTTATCCACCGCGATAAAGGCGACCATAATACGTGCCCAGGTAGACGCATGAAATATCCACAGAATTTTAAGTTATAACTATTATTCACTTAAATAATAAATAATTAAATTAATAAAAAACAAATATTTAATTCCCATTCAAAATACATGTTTTTTTCCGTTAATAAAGTCGTCAATTGCAAGTCGGACTCGCGCAAGAGGGGTTTTTGCGCGAGTCCGACTTGCAATTGGCCGGTTTTTTAAATTTAGTTAGCAAGCAAAAATATCTTGGTACAATTGAATGGTAGTTATTAAGCGCCAGAAATTCAGATAGTTAGACAGATCAGGGCTCGGAACCGGTTTAAAAAATACCGGTTAATAATAATAATAAGGATGGATGAAAAAAGATTGACGAAAGAAATTTACAGTGCTAAAGTGAGTGGAAGGGTCGTAAGGGGGCGCCTTAGGCGTACTTTTTTGAATCAAATCGAGAAAATACTGGAAAAGGGCCGAATCTTAAGTACCCGAAAGCGACGTGCATGCATGACTCGATGTATGAATGTGGAAGAAGCGAAAGAGCTTTGTCAGGATCGTAGCAGGTGGAAAGAAGTG
Source organism: Acleris holmiana (assembly GCA_949316455.1). Taxonomy (NCBI): domain Eukaryota; kingdom Metazoa; phylum Arthropoda; class Insecta; order Lepidoptera; family Tortricidae; genus Acleris; species Acleris holmiana. The sequence goes on from OX438784.1 coordinate 2,529,704, forward strand.
GTCTCTGCCTACCCCTCTGGGAAACAGGCGTGATTTATGTATGTATGTGTATGTAATAATAATAATAAATGTTTTTATTCAGATAACTAGATCCATGTGTTAGTACATACAATTCAACTCTTAAATCTAAGTTAGGCAGAACAATAATAGAAAAATATACTTTAAACAATAATAATATTACTACTTAACCTACATATTAACGGTTTCTTGTCAACCAGGTATTGGAGCGGCTAGTCTACAACCCAAAAGCTTTGCATTGATTAAAAATACTAAGCGACGCTTGTTCATCATGCGTGACGCGCGTCTGGATAAACCGGTTTTTTTACTCGAAACCGGTTAATTCGAAAAGAACTTTATATAAAGGTTCCTCCAAAAATCGGTTTAAAAAAATGGTTTATGCGAACGAAACCGAAATGGAAAGGTTTTGCGTCAAGTATATAATAACGGTTCGTAATTTAACCGGTATCCGAGGCCTGAGACAAATACTATTTCTTCGTGGATCTTAGGCTCTAAACCATAAAAAAATGCGACTGCTATTCTGCCCTCCCAGGCAAAAAAACAGTATGTCAAATCCAATTGCCAAAGTAAATTCAATCCTCTTTTCTAAGTAATAAGGTTGTGATTGCAACTGAAGTTTTATTGTAGTTGCAGTTATTTAGCTTAGCAGGGCAGAATTTCACACAGTAGGCTCTCGTTTGGCCCGAAATATTGAAATTCGATTCCTTTCGTGCCCCTTACTGCCTCGCCTTTTTATGACGGTTCGGAGGTCATTGCGATTTACGCATTCGGTGTCATGGCGTCGTGATTTATCCACATTAATACGTGAATCCATACTAATATTCTAATATTGGTAGCAAGCTAAACGATCATTTTCTATCACTTCCGTAGTTTTTTATGATTTCCTTAAATTTTTTCTACATTTACCACACATAAGTGCCTCGTGTGTTTCTATTTTATATGTAGGGTGATCGCACCAGTGTTGGACACTTTAAGCTGACAGGCACCAATAATGGACACTTTACTCTTAATTCAAAGATCATAAGGTTATAAATTGATTGTTGCAAAACAAATGAATAACCTTTATGGTCTGTAAAATAAGAGTCAAGTGTCCATCTTTGGACCTTGTCCATTACTGGTTCGATCACCCTATATATAAATAGCTTTTGTATGATAAGGGAGGGAAGTAGAAGGCACGCGAATACTTAGGCCACCTGACAGTCACAATAGACCCATAGACATTTGAAGTCACCTTTAAGACCTCAAATGCGAACCCTGAGGACTAAGATGGAATGCCTCTATGCTAGTAATTTCACCGCTTGTCCTATCTCCACACCGGAACACAGCAATTCGAACATTGTAGCTTGGCGGTTGGTTAATTTATAAGATGGTCGTAGCGATCCGGATGGACTCCGCACATGGTCCTACCACCACTTTATACAATTCAAAATTGAAATACTTTAAGTGTTTCTTGTAGTTGTTTTTTATGTTAATGAGAAGGCACCCGAGCACTCAGGCCACCAGATGGTTTCTGGAATCTGAGACCCATAGACATTTGAATTCTCAAGACTATAATCCTAAGACCTCAAATGCGTTGTCAACCCTGAGGACTAAGCTGGAAAGTCTCTATGCTAGTTTCACCGGTTGTCTTATCCTCACACCGGAACACAACAATGCGAACACTAAAGGGAAGGGTTTGAGTTCTAAAGGAATTAGTTTACACCGCCTGCCATGAATCTGTGTCATTAGCTTTTTCTCTATGCAAGGTTGTCTGGAAGAGATCGCTATTTAGCGGTAAGACCGCCTGTTGTATACCTGTAATTTAAATGCACTGTTCCGTGTTCTGTTTTGTTTTGGTGTTCAATAAAGAGTATTTGTATTGTATTGTATTGTAATGGTCAGTCTCCAAAGGAACAGCCATAGACGACTTCAACGTGCATAGAGTCGCAGGAAACCACTAGATTTAGTATTATAAATGCGAAAGTAAATCTGTCAGTCTGTCCGTTTGTTATGCTTTCACGCATGAACCGCTGAACCGATTTAGATGAAATTTAGTATGGATATAGTTTGAGTCTCAGGGAAGTACGCAGGGCGCTTTTGAAACCGAAAATTTAGTTTCAAGGGAAATAACGAAACACGTTGACTGTTTGATTTCTAACTATTGAATCTTGCTTTACTAAAACAGAGGAAATTAGAATAAATAAATAAATAAAAATAAATAATCACAGGACAATGTCACACAAATTGACCTAGTCCCAATTTAAGCTCTAGGCTTGTACTATGGGTACTAGACAACGCTAAACTTACTTATACAGAGAAATATAATACTTAAATACAAATAAAACATCCAAGACTCAGGAACAAATACTCGTGCTCATCACACAAATCTGCCCTTACCGGGATTTGAATCCAGGACCCCTAGCTTCGAAGGAAGGGTCACTCCCAACTAGGCTAGCGTGTCGTCAGAATGAAACACTAATTGTTAATGGCAATGAAATAAGGAACCCTAAAATTGTCATTTCAGCATATCGTAAAATGAAGTCAACGACGTAGTTATATTTTTTGATTGCTGCTAACATTTAACTAATGAGGTAAGAATAATATTCCAATTTCATGTCATAAAATAAAAGCCAGGAGTTGAGAAAATATAATAATCAAAATACCTTCCGTCCTTGAACCTTTAATTATCTGACTTCGGCTTATTATTCCATTAATTTGGAAATTATTATCTTCAATACTTTATAAGCACGATATTTGGAAACCTATCACATGAACAGACAGGTGTACAATGATTTACACAAAATAAAAATGGTAGTTTTAATTTTTTATAACGTGAATTACATAATTTTATCAGTATAATACTAAAGTGGGGAGCGCGTTGAAATGCATAAAATTGTTTAACCTAAGTACCTATGTATTTTTTGGTCGAAAGTATTTTTATTAAACACCCTTTTGGGCTGAAATTAAAGGATTAAATAAATATCTGTTGTGTTGATAAGTTAGGTTAGGTTAGGTTAGTTTTACATTAACCCTAAAACAACTAAAATTCTAAGAAAATGTTTTCGACCAAACGATACATTAGGTGAAACAATGATTATGCCACCCGACATAGATCCAATAAAATGATATACCGGTGAAATTCATAAAAACAAATTGCATATTTCTTGTCAGGTAACCTAATGATTAGTTGCCATAATCTCTAATTGGATAATTAACAAAAAGTATGAGTCACATCACTAACAAAGTCGCTTTTTCTGTCTCTATATCCATATGTATGCTTAAATCTTTAAAACTACGCAACGGATTTTGATGCGGTATTTTTTAATAGATAGAGTGATTAAAGAGGAAGGTTTATATGTATAATACTTTAATCCGGAGCAAAGCGAGGGCGGGTCGCTAGTTTTATAATAAAATTTTAACATTGATGATAAATGTTTTTATGCTATAAATGATTTTATGATGTGATTTTTGACAGTTATTATTCAATATTATTTCATTTTTGTTGGTGGGGTCATTGTTTTTTATTTAACTTTTGGTAATTATTTAAATTTTAAGTAAAATTTGTGATAATATGTGTAACATGTGTGACACCTGAAAAGGTAGGGTTTAGTGTTTCTAAAATTGTGCAATATTATATTTACCTTGTACTTAACTGTACCTAAATTCCACACAATAAATGATTTGATTTGATTTGACATTCATAATATGCATTACACCCAAGTACGGGGAGCATAGTCAAATGCTCAAAAATATTAGAATTGTATGACAAAGTTAACAGAGCTCCGCTGCAGGGCTCCTATAACGCTACTACGAGTAGAGTAACGCCACTAACCTTATCCAAAACGAAACGATTATTCCAGTACTGGATGTTAACACTGAAATGGTTGCCACTTAGCATGGTGTCAGGCTTCCATGCCTTGACGCTGGGTTTCAGAGCTTACTGCGGCCGAAGCCGCCGCCATTTCACTCCGACCTTCGATTATAGAATATCGGAGCCAATAAAGCAATTACGCGTTCTTTCGTTCATTCTTAACAGTAACACCCAATGGTCATCGACAGATATCTAAGAAATTTAGAAGTGGTGAGGAAACGTCCATGTTGTAGTATGGATTCAACCTACATCGGGTGTTAAGTCTAAAGCTAAGATAAACTTGACACGTGTCCTGTGGTGGACCCACCACACCTGTGTCTTCACCCGTCTAATACTAGAGATGCTACGGATGTTCAATGCCAATTGAGAAAAGTTAGAACTTCTGATTGATAACTACACCTCTGATTCCGACTTCAGTTTTGACACTTAAATCGGAAGTTATAATTGATCGAAGCGCAGAGGCTGCGGTCAGCGCGTTTGAACAAGGTGTTTATACTTGTCGCGTGGGGTCCCCCTTACCCATTTGTATTTTTTTTTTTTTTTTTTTTTTTATGTTAAGGAGAAGGCACCCGAGCACTCAGGCCACCTGATGGTAAGTGGAATCTGAGACCCATAGACATTTGAATTCTCAAGACTATAATCCCAAGACCTCAAATGCGTTGCCAACCCTGAGGACTAAGATGGAATGCCTCTATGCTAGTAATTTCACCGGTTGTCTTATCCCCACACCGGAACACAACAATGCGAACACTGTTGCTTGGCGGGTGGTTAATGGATAAGATGGTGGTAGCGATCCGGACGGACCCTGCACAGGGTCCTACCACCACTACTTATGTGGTTCTCTGCCTTTTCGCCGACAAATCTATGACAAATGCATCGTTTCGCAACCTAATCATTTGTCAACCCGCTTTTTTTCTATAACTACAAATATTTCATTATTTATATAAAACTAACCTAACCTAACCTATAGTGTTCTACACGATGGTTTGTAATGAATCCAGAATTATTTACAGTTTCGGGAAAATCACGGGTTGTCAAATGATATGTTTGTGAAATGAATCATTTGTCAAACATTGGTTATGAAATGATAGGATCCCGTTTTCTGTAGAATATTATTTTATGGACGCTGTTTCGCAATAATGTGTCAACCTACAATTATTTAGCAATAAAGTGTCAACCCTCGGTGCGATCATTGTAGGTTTACGTTTTTTTGCTAAATACTTGTGGGTTGACACATTATTGCAAAACAGCGTCCTTATAGCAGTAACACACATTTTGTGCCTCCACCTCCGACACTGGTTTCTACTCCGAGAAATCAATTTCTAAAAACTTCGATTCCGACTTTGGTTTCCATAAAACCTCTGTAACATGTAACATCGCTAGTTTAAATAATTATAATAGTTAAACCACATAAAGTAAAAAGAAACATTTTATGATAACATAATAATTATTTATTTTGAACTAGCTTGTACAGAGTAACTTAATTCTAGCTGGTTGCATTATGGTGTTTCAGTATAAATTAACTTAACTAAACTAAACATAGTAAATGCTTTTCTTACATTATTATAACTTTTTTATAAATAGTATTTATATTCGTTATCTTCCTATTGCAAGGGTCAGAAAATCACTAAAAAGCAAATCGTCACATCTTATTGAAAGCTGTTAGCCGGACTAGCAGAAGGACCAAAAAGCAAAGCGTTAAAAATCGCTTTTGTAAAAATGAGCAGCTGAAACCAAGCAGTTAGCCGGACTAGCAGAAGGACCAAAAAGCAAAGCGTTAAAAATCGCTTTTGTAAACATGAGCAGCTGAAACAAAGCAGTTAGCCGGACTAGCAGAAGGACCAAAAAGCAAAGCGTTAAAAATCGCTTTTGTAAAAATGAGCAGCTGAAACAAAGCAGTTAGCTGGACTAGCAGAAGGACCAAAAAGCAAAGCGCCAAAAATCGCTTTTGTAAAAATGAGCAGCTGAAACAAAGTCAACTGTTGTCATTATTAAAAGTAAAGAGGTATTCGTGTTTCAAGTGGTTGGTTATACAGTGTGTAAATGGTATACGGGCGTTCCTTTTAACTGTGGTTAGTATAACCCCTACTGAGCACAATTAGGCAGCTTTTGTTAAAATTAAATTAAAAGAAAAATAACCATACAAAATAATTTAACACGCAATGTATAACGAAAAATGCAATGAATTAAAAACGCAATTACTGACGTTTCAAAGTTAAGTATTATTAAAGCTGAGGCTACTTAAGCCGAAATACACATTTTCACAAGTAAACATTACGTACTTACCTGACAGATGGACTTCGATGTACATTGCGGGTCGATAGTAAGTTCAAAAATTAATAACGGTGTATACGTTAGCGTAATCAAAATAATTCTTTCTGTTATTGATTAGTAGAGTCTTAATCTATGTCCAGTTTTAATAAACGCCCGTATACCATTTACACACTGTATTATCAAGTTAGGTTTTACCTATTGAACACAATCTCTTTACATCGCGACATACATGACATTATACGTTGTGGTCGTTTTGCGATTTTGGCGTTCAGCTTTATGAGCGTCATTAAGTAATTTACATTTGGGACGATTTAACCATTGACAATTGTATATACCTTATAATGTTGCTATTTGGCCGTGTCTCTTCGTGGACGTTATGCGAATTGGTTGTTTTACGATTAAGGCATCTTTACACAGTGGACAATTTACGTATTTGGACATGTGCTTTTTAGACCATCTAAAGTTGTGGTCATTTTGATTCATAGACGATTCGGTACTAAGTGGTTGACGTGGAAATTTCAACTGTTTGCGTATTGCACGAGATACAGGCCGCTGACAGAAAAACGGATGGATGGGCAAACGCACACTAAAAATCACTTTCCCAAAGGATACAAATCGGTCATGGGACTCCACGCTGGCATAAAACTTTTATAATTTGAATCCCAAAAATATCCCACAGATGTTCCCCAGATCTGATAAGAATACTCATAATACTCTGCGATAGATATATTCGAGAATATATGAACATGGTCCATATAGTATCTCAGATCAGTGAAGACTAAAATACGGTCTTCATTATATCGAATCTCGAAGCAACCGACTCCCATTACATACAAATTGTAGTCCAGCAATGGACCACCATTTGGAACACAAGCAACTCGTATATATTTATTAGCGGGACTGCGGAAACAAATGAATTTACCCCACCATTTAGGGAGGTATTTGGAACAGTCCTGGATAGAATATCTTTGGACAACGGTGTAGTATATCTTGTAATTTTCTTTAATGTGCAATAAGTCTTCGTAGCATGAGCCAGCGAAGAACATGGTTTCGGGCAAAGTCCAATGCTTGTCGTATAAGGTCGCTCTGAAGGCGTAATGGTATCTGGTGGATAGATATGGGTATAAATACATCTGATCCAAGCTGTGGACGACACATAAGTCGTGTCGTGGCACGTGCATTCCTCTGGGTCCATGCCAATGTTCCGGGTTGTTGCTGCGCGGGATCAATCTTCGTGCTCTCCATACGCGATATCTGCAATTTTTGAAAACAATTTCTCAATTTCGAGTAGACCTAGATGGACTGGCTCTTGGCGACATTTTCTTGGATGTTAGTGATAACCAAAGGATGCGATATGGTGGATGCAATTTGGTGACGAAAGCATAAGATGGATAAGACTTTTGTTGAATTTCGGGTAATATTTTTGTAAAAAAATATATGCAGTTTTTGTTACACATATAGAACATAATACCTGTATTTAATTCTCCAAAGTAAGTACATAATTAGTATATATTAAGAAATTACTGGCCACTTGTAATTTTTCCCTAAATAATTAAATAGAAAACAATAAAAAAATACTGAAAATATGTTATATAGAAAAAAAAAGATTATTTACTACAACAATAAAATTATAAAACAATTTTGCAATTATTTTTTAAATCAAATTGTAGTCATATCCATATAATTATATCTTTTGACATGATTTTGACGTAATTTGCATCCGTCGTCCGCCACCTATGGCTGATTTAGGAAGTACGGTTTTACGCGCGCGTCATTGTAATTCCTTGATTCCTGAATTGAAATGCGAATTAAACTTTAAATTCAACTAATTTACTGCACGTCACATTACAGGGATACCACCACTAAAAGTTTCTCACTATTCCCCAGGAACTGTATTTTTTTTTTGGGTTAAAAAGTAGCCTATTGCAGAATAATCTCTCTATGTGACCTTCTCCATATTCTATAAAATTTAAGAGCACAAACGGATGGAGGGACTAGATTAGTATCAATACCTGTATGGGGTTCTATAGGTGCCCCCTCTTCCTAAAGCCCAAATGCGAATATCGTACTCCACATTTTTCCACGGTTCCAGGAAGTTGGCAGATGTTAGCGTGGTCCTCCTATTCAGGATGACTCCAACGCCAAGATTAGTAAAATCTGAGAACAAAATGAAGGCTTGTAGTAAGTACTGTTGGGCGATGGGCTTGCACCCTGGCACTAACACACTGGTACACATCTTAGCCTTGCAAAATGTGGTTAAAAAATTATCAAGAAGTCTTTTTAGACTTGTTGGTATTTTTGTAACTCTGCTTACCCTACTCTGGGAATGAAGGCCTGGGCTGGGATTCTACAAGGTAATAACGATATCGTTTTTGACCTGTTTCCGCATTGTCAACGTTTTGATAACTCTTATGTCATTTACAATAATAGCGACTGTAACATAAACGATTCTTAAACACGTCAAACACGATATCGTTTTAACGCACCTGAATAGAGGCCCTGATGTTGTGTATGTATATGTATAGTATATCAAAAATATCATACGAGGGTGACACTGAAAGTTTTTAGAACTGGCCACTTGTAAACAAAATTATTAAAAAATAAGTTAAAATTTTGAAAATGGAACTCTTTGCCAATATTATTGAGTATGAATTTTATTCATTTGTCATTTGTTTTATGATTTAGCAGCAAATTGAAAATTGTCTGTGTGTTGACGACACGCTAGCCTAGTTGGGAGTGACCCTGCCTTCGAAGCTAGGGGTCCTGGGTTCAAATCCCGGTAAGGGCAGATATTTGTGTGATGAGCACGAGTATTTGTTCCTGAGTCTTGGATGTTTTCTATGTATTTAAGTATATATTTCTCTATATAAGTAAGTTTAATATAATAAAACTAATAACTTGCTTGCTTTTTTTTTTCTAAGGACTTTCAGTTTGACTCTCGCAATATATCTCACTTAAATACAGCCTTGGCCAAAGATTTTGACTCATTACTTTTTCACATAAAAGTCAAACTTGTTTCTGCAATGTTTTCTATTAGTACAGTAATAGGGTCCCGTTACCCTTTAGGAACCGGAAAAAATTTACTTACATATTGAGTACCCGCAAACAACGCACAAACGCCGTCGGTACTTCTGGTCAACCCAATCCCACTGGGGAACCCAGAACTCGTAAAAGAGGAACTGGGTCATTTGCCACCTGAAGACACTCTGGCGTGGTCTTTGGTCCTCGTTCTCATTCCCAGACATGGTAGTGGTACCCATTTCCCAAAAGCCATAAGCTTTGTGGAACAATAAAAAGTTCAGCAGTAGTCTGAAACCATTAATAATTATAATTACACTAATAAAATCAGAGGACAATCTCACACAAATTGACCTATTCCCAAACTAAGCTCTAGGCTTGTACTATGGGTACTAGACAACGATAAACATACTAATACTCGTAAAGTGTAAGTCTATGGAACTTGCTAACTATGTAAACAAACAATATATTGAAATTGACACCTAATGTCAATTTTAGTATGGCGGCTTGTTTACATAGTTAGCAAGTTCCATAGAATTACAGTATATAGAGAAATACAAACTAGTATACATAGAAAAATAAAATAAATAAATGAAATATCCAAGACTCGGGAACAAATATTCGCGCTCATCATACAAATATCTGCCCTTATCGGGATTTGAACCCAGGACCGCTGGCTTTGGAGGTAGGGTCACTCCCAACGAGGCCAACGTGTCGCCAATTAGAAACATCAATCTGCCAAACCTAGTATAGTCGGCTTTATGTAGCTGCTCACCTTTGTACCTTGTCGCTTTAAATCTTTTCACCATCATCATCTTCCTGCCCTTATCCCATACTAAATGGGGTCTGCACAACTTGTTTTCTTCTTCCACTCTTCTCTATCCGCTGTTAACTGCATGACACCTTTCATACACAAGTCTTGCTTCACACAATCAATCCAAACCTTTTTTGGTCTTCCTCTATCCTTGTATCCATCCACATTCATACTCATCACTCTTCTATTTAGGTTTCCTTCATCCCTCCTCATCACATGTCCATACCATGCCAATCTATTGCTCCTCAACTTTTCTGTTATTGGTGCTACTTTTAATATCGTGTGATATACAGGGCGTCCCACGGCTATGCCACATGGAAGGAAAGTACCTTGAATATTGTAGACGGAACATTTTACTCAAAGAAGACATTATTTTAATTTAAAAAACAATTTAAACTGCATTCATAGATATTTCAATAGTTACATGGTTGAACCGGGAATCGAACCCGTTACACGAGAAAAATAATTAGCATGTAGCTTTATCATACCGATCGAAAGGCTTCATCACAAGGATTATTTTTTGCTAAATAACATATTGTCAGAAATAAAAGGAAGACCATGAATTTTAACATTTTTATACAAAATTAATCAATTTATCAAATTCTCAAAATGAGTCCCTTTCTGTTAAATACAAAGTCGCACTCTTTTGATTATTTCGCTCCCTGTCGATTTTTTGATCTTGTTGTGGTGGATATTTAGAATAATACGTCTAAGTTCTGTTTGTAGCTCGTGGACACTTTCATACAGGTTCCTGTAAATTAAATTTTTGACATAATCCCATAAAAAAAAACTAAATCTATCTATCTCTCTATCTATCAGCTTAAAATTTCACATCAAATGTTAATAAATAATTCATGGTCTTCCTTTTATTTCTGACACTATGTTGTTTAACAAAAAATAATCCTTATGATGAAGCCTTTCGATCGGTATGATAAAGCTACAGGGTATTTATTTTTCTCGTGTAACGGGTTCGATTCCCGGTTCAACCATGTAATTATTTCAATATCAATGAATGCTGTTTAAATTGTTTTTTAAATTAAAATAATGTCTTCTTTCAGTAAAATGTTCCATCTACAATATTCAAGGTACTTTCCTTCCATGTGGCATAGCCGTGGGACGCCCTGTATATGATATATAACTAGCGTACGGTCCGGGCCAACAGTGGCCAGCGCGCTGATTCAATAAAAACAGTTTAGGGCCATCCGCGCTTCAAACGTTCGTGGGAGACTGTCATCGGTCGACGTTTGTTTGCTCGTCATAAAAATGCCTGTTGTGGGGCATGTTAAAAATTATAATATGAAAGTTAAAAACAAACGTGCAATAAGAAAACATCGGTAATTAACCTTACATTTTTAACAACAATTAGTTTGACCCTGGTATAAATAACCCACTTTATCCACCCGCCAAGCAATAGTGTTCGCATTGTTCTTTTCCGGTGTGGGGATAAGACATCCGGTGAAATTACCAACATAGAGGCATTCTATCATAGTCCTCAGGGTTGGCAACGCATTTGAGGTCTTAGGATTATAGTCTTGAGAATTCAAATGTCTATGGGTCAAAGATTCCACTTACCATAAGTTGGCCTGAGTGCTCGTGTGCCTTCTCCTTTAACATAAAGAAAAAAAATTTTGGTACCAAGTCCAAAATGGCGTTCATGACGGCTCAATATAGCGACAGGCGACGCGCGACGTAACCTTGTAACGGGGCCTTGGTAGGAAAGGCTTGTGTTAATCTTATTATACATAGTAAATTATTGAAGTAATTCTGTATATCAGTACGAAAAAGTGTAAAAGGGATCTGTAGATTACAATAACATAGAACCTTACTGCAGAGACCAGGAAGAAGGGGAAAAAATATACTCCTGAACGCATATACAAGGTTACATCGTACACTGGTTACGTTCGCGGCAACGTAGTTCGTACGAGTTGTCATAGATGGCGCTAATAATTCTTTTAAGAAGGCGGTTTATGTCAAATATTCGATGGGGCGTATCCTTCCTTTTAAAATCGTAGCCTTTCACAGATTAGTGCACAGTCAAACAAATATAAGAATAACTATGAAATAGATTCAAACTTCCGATATCCCTTGTACAGCAGAATGATACGATCGAACGGAATCATTGAAAGTAAACCCTTTTTAAATGAACAAAGACGAATTAATTTAAACCTTAAAATTTTAACAATGCGAGTCATATTCTATTAATTAGGAAGATTCAATAAGATCCAAGAGCACTTTTTGTCACAGTTATAATGTAACTACGAGTATATTTTCTCACTGTTTCTTGTAAAAGATAAATTTCGGTCGTGTGGCTGGCTTTTTGATTATTTCCCTGATGTGGATGTATTGATGTTTATTTTGTTATCAGTCTTTTTCATGTATTTATTAGATCGAATTTGATTATCTATTTATTAGTTTTGTAAGCGTATATTTATAACTAAATTGCCTTTTATAGGTACTTTGGTAGTTTCTTTCACACAAATTGATCTAGTCCCTGACTTACTTACAAAGAGAAAAACAAACTTGAAAACATTAAAGACTCAGGAACAATTTATTCGCGCTCATCAAACATTACCTACTCGTGTCTGCTCTTACCGGGATTTGAATTAGTGATCGCTATCTTCGTAGGCAGGGCCACTACCAACTAGACTAACGTGAAGTCACTATTGCTATAATAACTATCTTTCCCATAATATATTGTAGATTCGAAAGTTTTCTAGGTTCTATACTAAGCTCTAGGCTTGTAAGTATAAAGTTAAATAAATACCTTTTTAAATCCATTGATGACGACAACTCACGACCTTTTGTTTTAAAACGCAGTGCTTGACTAAAATAAAATGATCTCCCAACACCATCCAAGTAAAAATATTTGTTTATTTATTATTACATTCGGTTGTTTACTAATAATTCAAACTGTTGTCTGTCACACTTATTTTACAATATCATTGCATCCGTCAAACGGTATAACGATTTTTGTTTTTGATAGGTCGTCAAATTCCTAAATTCCCATTTGTTCAATTTCCAAATGGTCTAATTCCCATTTAGAACGATTCCATGACCATTTCTCACATTACAACAATATTCATTCACAACTACTGCATTTATTATCAAGAAGTCTTTTTAGAGTTGTTGCTATTTCTGTAGCTGTGCGTACCCGTCTGGGAATGAAGGCGTGATATTATGTATGTAACTACTGCATTTAGTGTCCTTGAGGTTCTGTGTGTGGGTGAGAGAATACGAACGAAAACTATTTAATGACTGCTGTGCTGATTAATAAAGGTGTTTCGGGCGGCAAAAATAGACCCAAATGCTGATTAACTTTCTGTTATACAAATTAGTCAAACGTTACATTCTTACCCCCTTACTTATAAACGTGGAATAACCGTGGGATAGCTTATGTCATGCTTATGTTATGTCCTTATCTGTAATTGTGACATTTGCATCTGACAGAAAGTGACAAAGCATAGCACCTTGTCCATGACCGTCCGGATTGCTACCACCGTCTTAACTTTATAACCTTTATCCATAGGTCGCTGGTTCAAATCCGGCTCGAAGGACCAATATTTTAGAGCTTAGGCTTGGTTTCTTGTAAATTGGGCTTTAAAATGAAACAAGCACATCAGTGGGGTTAGACAAGTTGCATTCGACAATCGTAAGCGATTGTATTTCGATTGAAACATGTATGGAATTGACGTAAGCCACCGAGATAGTAGCACGTGACTGTCTCGGTGGCTTACGTCAATTCCATACATTTGTCTATCGAAAAATAATCGCTAACGATTGTCGAATGCAACTCGTCTAGCCCCACAGTTGCGCAAGACATCGACGTGAAGAAGAACTTTTACTTTTTAAACCACAGATTCAAAACACAACCGCACAGAATATACTTCTAAAAAACAGGTACCTATGTGCCTGCAGAGTACCAACTTAAGACATTTCAAGACAGTTTACCAATATTACAACACTTAACACTACCGATATGTATCAGTGTTCGCATTGGTGTGTTCCGTTGTGGAGATAAGACAACCGGTGAATTTATTAGCATCTATATGCATATCATCTTAATTCCCAGAAATAACATTACATTTACAGTCTTAAGATTATAGTTTTGAGGACGCCAATGTCAATAGGTCACAGAATCCACTTACCACAAAAAAAATATATCTTATCATATCTTACAGATGGGCCCCTTTTGGATACGCTTCGACCCCTTAGGATCTTTAGTGCAATTACCATCTTACACACTCAGCTGTACGAATGTGCAGGTTTCCTCATGATGATTTTCCTTCACCGGTAAGAGCATCGGGTAATATACTTAACTTAGGAAAACTCATTGGTACATGGTGACCGCGGGGGTTTAAATTGAGTACCTTACGATCACGAGTAGACCCACTAGGCCGCCGACGCTCTTAAAAAAACCCATTTAGTATGATAATAGGTTGGCTTTGAAGTGTACAATAAAGAATCTAAGAGTTTAGTGGTGGTAGGACCCTGTGCAGGGTCCGTCCGGATCGCTACCACCATCTTATCCATTAACCACCCGCCAAGCAACATTCGCATTGTTGTGTTCCGGTTCAGGATAAGACAACCGGTGAAATTACTAGCATAGAGGCGTTCCATCTTAGTCCTCAGAGTTGGCAACGCATTTGAGGTCTTAGGATTATAGTCTTGAGAATTTAAATGTCTATGGGTCTCAGATTCCACTTACCATCAGGTGGCCTGAGTGCTCGTGTGCCTTCTCCTTAACATAAAAAAAAGAGTTTTAAAATGTATTGTATTGTACAGTACTTGTCTTATTTTTGTATTTTTATTTTCGAGAATAGCAACTGGCATCAATTAGTCTCTCTTTATCAACAATTTTCATAATTATGTAAACAGAATTTGAGTCCTATCATATTTTATAAACAAAAATGCAATTTTCTTGAGGCGCAGATAAATTGAAGTTATTATTATTTACTTTAGAGCATTCAAGCGAATATTAGTACTTACAAATATAAATAATATAAATTTAAATATCAGGGGACAATCTCACACAAATTGACCTAGTCCCGAACTAAGCTCTTGACTTGTACTATGGGTACTAGACAACGATAAATATATTTAAATAGCATACTTAAATACACAGAAAATGTCCAAGACTCAGGAACAAATATTCGCGCTCATCACACAAATAAAATATATATAAATGTACCATTTCATCGAACGCTATTTTCTGCTGAAACCATAATGTTTTCAGGGTATCTTAAACATCTAACCTAACCTACGTAATTAATGTTTAAGATACCCTGAAAACATTATGGTATCAGCAGAAAATAGCGTTCGATGAAATGAAATTCGATGAAATAATACATTCGATGAAGTGATGAGTTACCATTGTCAAGATAATCTCAAGACTGCGTTCCTAAGACCTCAAATGCGTTGCCAACCCTGATAACTAACATGAAATGCCTCTATAATAGTATTTTAACCTTTTGTCTTATCCCCACACCGGAATACGGCAATGCGAACGTTACGTACTGCTTGGCGGTAGGTTAAACGTTAAGATGGTGGTAACGATCCGGACGGCCCTATCACCACTAAAATGAGATGATAGAACAAGATGCAAGATTAAAAAAACATGCTAACACATTAAAAACATTAAGTAATATAATAATCATTCTTAAGTAAAAGTACGTTTACACTCACATGTTGGTGTGTATGTGTGTGTGTGTGTGTGTGTGTGTGTGTGTGTGTGTGTGTGTGTGTGTGTGTTGGCGTGCGTGAGTGCGTATGTGATTATTGCACATTGATAAAATTTTCAGTCTTTACGAACGACAACTGTAACATACGATATACCCTTTGTTTTAACCGTTTTAGTTTCGAAAACAGAGTGTTCTTTTAATTTCTTTCATAAACTGGGGGGTAATTATAAGAAAACTGAAAAGCGTTGCGCAAAATGAAGATTGGACCGCGGGAGGAGTAATTTGAAGATGCAGTGTTTGTACAGCAAGATGTCATTGTAACTACTCTGGTAAGTTTAAGGCGGATTTATGGACCTCTGTGCCCTCTCTCATCAGGTACAATCCTCAAGCACTAATCAACTACCCCATATTTCACCACCTTGATAATGACACGTGACGATGGGCAAATAGGGGCCTTAGCTTCTCTATATAGATCCAGTACTAAAAACTTCCACTTTTATGAATTGAATACCTTAAAAGTAATTACTAAAGCTGAATGAATAATGGAAATGATTTATTTTTGAATCAAACGACAAAAACAACATTTATTTTCTCGGTAAGTATTTACACGTGTTGCGAAGTTGTAATGGACAGGCGGAAAACCAACCCACAAGGTTAAAACATCGCCAAAGTCTTAACATGACAATTTCGAAGTTAGAAAGGCTTGTTGCTTTTTTGGGACATAGATAATAAAAGTTATTTTTGTCCTTTGGCTGTAAGACGGTAAAAATAAGGTGGGAGTCATTTAAAAAACCAGGCAAGAGCGCGTCGGACCATGCTCAGTGTAGAGTTCCGAAGCCGTTAAGTACTAAAAACTCAAAAATCAACAAGTAATAACATTAACAGTCTATTTACAAATAGTTCTAATTTCAAAATTGAAATAATTTCATTGTTTATTGTAATTATTTACTTTGAGTTCTAAACGAATTAGTTTACACCGCCTGCCATGAATTTATGTCCTCAGTTATTTCTCTTACAAGGTCTTGTAGAGATCGCTATTTAGCGGTAAGACCGCCTGTTGTATACCTATGATTTAAATGTACTGTTCCGTGTTCTGTTTTAATTTTTAATTTTTGGTGTTCAATAAAGAGTATTTGTATTGTATTGTATTGTATTGCACTTGGAGAAGCAGTGGAATAAATAAGATTTAAAAAAAATAAACACCGAACACATAAATGCAATTTCATTGACGACACGTTGGCCTAGTTGGGAGTGACCCTGCCTCCGAAGCCGGCGGTCCTGGGTTCAAATCCCGGTAAGGGCAGATATTTGTGTGATGAGCGCGAGTATTTGTTCCTGAGTCTTGGATGTTTTCTATGTATTTAAATATGTATTTCTCTATATAAGTATGTTTATCGTTGTCTAGTACCCATAGAGCTTAGTTTGGGACTAGGTGAATTTGTGTAACAAGGTCCTGTTTTTTTTTTTTTTTTTTTTTTTTTTAAATTCACCCGTTTTATTTTCATCACAAATGTGAAAGTTTGGACGGATGGATGGATGTAATCAAACACGCCAGAATGGCTGAGTAGATTTATTATTTGATTAATGATTTATCATAATTATTTGCTAGTTTTTTTTAAATCATTGTTCGAATCATTTTATAGATACAAAATGATAAATTAGGTAGTGCCCAAAAAGATTACAAAGATGGCCAAAACCGGTACTTCTACCGCTGATATATACAATTTATCATAAATTCTTCGAATGGCCAATATATACTTAATAATGTATAGTTCTATCAAGAATCTAAATAAGTCAACTGTACAAAAAAATACCTATTTATTACAAAAAAAAGAAAATACTTTAGTAGTTCTTCGAATCCAAACGAATCGGTAACAATGGAATGGGACTAAAAGGTACACTTACATCGCTACCCAATAATCGAAATCTTAAATATATACACGTTCCCAAGACGTCAAAAATACCTACACGCCTCTATAACACTAAAAAGTTTACTGACACTTGACTCTAACAAAAATTAGCACTTTCCATACATACATAACATCACGCCTTCACTCCCAGAGTGGGGTAGGCAGAGCTACAGAAATACCAACAACTCTAAAAGTAAAGAGATTTGTTGATAATTCTGTAACCACATTAGCACTTTGAAGCTTAATATTTCACAAATGGGTGCCTTATTAACCATATATCTTTTGACTTTTAGTATAGTTAACTTTATGATAACTCTCATCTACTGTGTTTTTTTTATGATTAGGAGAAAGCACACGAGCACTCAGGCCACCTGATGGTAAGTGGAATCTGAGACCCAAAGACATTTGAATTCTCAAGACTATAATCCTAAGACCTCAAATGCGTTGCAAACCCTGAGGACTAAGATGGAATGCTTCTACGCTAGTAATTTCAGCGGTTGTCTTATCGCCACACCGGAAGACAACAATGCGAACACTGTTGCTTGGCGGGTGGTTAATGGTGGTAGCGATCCGAACGGACCCTGCACAGGGTCCTACCACCACTAAAATAGCGATATAGTAATAGTGGCCTAGTTAAAAACAATATAACATATTTAATCAGGTTGTACATGTTTTACAGAAACTCATTTCATAGAATGTATCACTTCGCAGAATTTTTATTTCAAAGAAAGCTAATTTCTGCTGTAACTGTGTTTTCAGATTGTTTTCTGGTGGTCACAGGTCTAACCTTACCTAACCTACGTAATTCATGCTTAAGATAATCTGAAAACATTAAGGTTTCAGCAGAAATTAGCTTTCTATGAAATGAAAATTCTGCGAAGTGATACATTCTATGAAATGAGTTTCTGTAAAACAAGGTGACATCATAGTATCAATATAGTTTTACCGAGTAGAATTAAGGATAACAGTTTAGCCAACATTTTGTTACCAAGCAATATTTTATAAAAATCGGAGACGATGTAAACCAACCTAAAACCAAATACACACGAATTGTGTAATCTCACAAGCGAGCGAAGAAAGACAGCGTTCAAAACGATAACGAGGAATATACGAAAACGAAATAACGGCGAGGTCAATTTGCATACGCCTTCAACGTTGGTTTTTCTTCGAAATGCTCACACTTTTATTCGATACTAGCTGTTTCTTGCGACTCCGCGCAGAAGTCGTTTTTCGTTATTCTCTCAGGAACAGTATTTTTTTTTTGGGATATAAAGTACCCACTCTATGCCCTTCCTCGGGATAAACTATCACCATACTAAATTTCATTTCATTTTCCTTGCTGTGTACCATCGTGTAGAACCCTACAGGTTAGGTTAAATTAGCTTTTATAAAAGCAGGTTGGCCAATTAAAATTTGGGAAATAAAACATTTGACCAAAAATGTTTTGGCTTAACGAAATAGTCCCGGTATTCCATCTTAGTCCTCAGGGTCAACGCATTTTCAATGTACGATTGTGGTCCTACTCGTGAGATTATAAATATCTATGGGGCTCACGTCACCCCACTATCAGAGCCTATAGCCAAGTGAGAATAGGTTTGCGCTTATAGAAGCGCTAACATGTTCACCCCTTTCGTAACTTATAATCGCGCACGAGGCGTGGGTGGTGTTGTAGTGTTATCGTTTGTAGAAACGAATACCGCTTGGCTGCTTAGGTGGCTTTTGAACTTAGTTGCTTTCTATATGGTAAAATAGTAGTTCATGTAACTCATTTTTGACGACACGTAAGCCTAGTTGTGAGTGACCCTGCCTCCGAAGCCAGCGGTCCCGGGTTCAAATCCCGGTAAGGGCAAATATTTGTGCGATGAGCGCGAATATTTGTTTTTGAGTCATGAATGTTTTCTCTGTATTTACGTATATATTTCTCTATATAAGTATGTTTATAGTTGTAACAAACATAAGAGCTTAGTTTGGGACTAGGTCTATTTGTATGAGATTGTCCCCTAATATTTATTTATATTAATTATTGATACATAATGCGAGGTATTATACAACGAGTGCTTAAAGTCTAATTATGTACAGTTACATGCGTTATTTTGGGTTACTCTCAAAATTCCCTTTTCGCCAAAGGACCATTTCAGCTAGACGACATAAGAGTAAAATACACAGTCAGCAAAGAGTCAATTCAGCTGAATGACATGAAAGTAGAATACTCAGTCAGCAGTGTCAATTTAGCCGGACGTCACAGAATTGAAATGAACAAGTAGCCAAACGTTTGGAAATATAAATAGTCCGTGTGATTAGAATACCTAATTAACCGAAAGTAAAATTTGTCGATTGACATGAACATAGAAGGGGTTATTAGCAAAACGTCTGGAAATTAAAATAGTCCGTATAATTAGAATATTTAATTCGTCGAAAGCAAAATTAGTTGACTGTTATGACCACAGAACGAGCGCCGGGGATTTAAATAATAGATATTAATTGATTGTGTGGAAAGGAGTTTGAAATTATTAAGTGTCATATCAACACTTGCCATTTAAAGATCCAGACGTTTTGCGAACTGACTATTTGGCGTTCATATCTATTTAGTAATTAAGACATTTTAAGATACAAACGTTCCGCTACCGGGCCATTCAGCTTTTATGTCTATTAAGTAATAAAGACATTACTAAGATAAAGACGTTTCTCTACTAGTGTATTTTTAATTGTAACATTCTAAGATCCAGACGTTTTGCTAAAGATACATTTAGCGTTCATGTCTATATAGCAACAAAGACATTACGCAATCCAGACGTTTGAGCTATATTGTCATTTGGCGAAAAGGGAATTTTGAGAGTAACCCGTTATTTTATCTACACACATATTTATGGAAGAAGCGATAGAAATTTGTCAGGATCGTAGTAGGTGGAATGAAGTGATTTCTGCCTACCCCTTTGGGAAACAGGCGTGATTTAACTCTCCGACTCCGTCCCATTAGAAATCGTTTATCGCCATTCCCTCAGGTACCGTCCAATTTTTCGGAATAAAAAGAACTCTATGTCCTTCCCCGTTAGAGCTTAACAAACAGATAGACAGAGCTACTTTCATATTTATAATATTAGTATAGATGTACTATAAGTACTCGAAGATGTGTTCAGGCTGGGGTTCTACACGGTAATAACGATATCGTCTCTGTTGTGTTTCCGTATTGTCAACGTTTTGATATTACTTATGTCATTTGCAATAATGGCAACTGATACAGCCTGGTGACAGACATACAGATAGATAGACCGAAGGATAGTGGTCTTGTTTTTACCCATTGGGTACAGAACCCTGAAAGGTTTAACCTCCTAAGGCCTCTCGTACATTTTTTTTACATAATACGTTCATTACAAAATAGACCTATTGCAAAGGAAATAAAATAGGTTTTCCTTTGTTTTTAAGAGGGACAATCGAACTAGAAAATTGACTATTGTATTTGTAATAGGTTCATATTTCATTGGCAAACTTCGTTGTATGGTGGCTCTTACGAGGATAAGGTGGATTTCACCAACCACCAAATGATTAGTGTTAACTGCTGTCAAAATGTATGAACTAACAGTCGATTAACATTTAACATGGTATGGTGAAACAGTTACTCACGAGCAGTGGGCGGCTGACGGGTGCAAATTACGTCAAAATAATGTCGAATGTTATACGTAATATGGATATGACTAAAATAGTCTATAAAATATAAAATATTCTCATCTGGCAAAATGTATGGCGTACATATTTAGCGAAAAACTGTCGAAAAGCGGCACTGTTAACACGTTTCCACGGAATATTGCATAAAACTAAAAAGTTTATCAAATCAATATTAAAATCTTCTTGATTCTGTTCCGTGCAAAATTCTTGACGGCGATGCGTATTAGATTTAACAAGTCTATCAATCACGCTTTTTCGTTTCGCAAATAAACTTACTTGACATTTTGTACAAAAGATCGATCCTTTAGAAGTATCGTAAATTAGATCACGTTTATCTATTATCCACTTACAAATTGTGGTTTCCTTTGCCGTCTTAAATTATGAATATTGAAAACTAAGCAAATTTAATGGACAAGTCTAAGACGTAATAGACATAAACGCTCATCAGTCTCAAGAGGTGATAAAATAATAAGTGGCCAGTATCTTCTTAGTATACAATCTACGTACAATAGAGGATAGCTTATTATGTATTGTAGCACGACTATTTAAAAAAAGCTTTTAAATGATCGTACTACCGAACACACGGAGTATACCGGTGCTCAATACGTAGAATTTGTGGAATTAAAAATGCCGAACAACGTTTTAAAGACAAAGATTTATTTAAATTCAATCCTAAGTCGAAATACACAAATGAGAAATACACACATTAAAATAGCAAGCCGTACAAATTGATTTTGACAAAACCCTAAATATAACGTTGTTGTACACAATTCAAAGGTACCTAAACAGATAGGTTCTTGACACCGTAAAAGAGGAAAGCGAGCCGGTTATGTGTTCACAAATACAATTATCGTTGACCAAATTAAAAACCGAAAAAGAACATTATAAATGCTGTTCGATCAGGCGCGCGGGCCTTTTTTGAATTTAGGGGGATATAAAAAAGGTGATAGGGGTTGCTGGGTAGTATGAAGGGTGTGAGATGGTGACTAAACTACCAGTCAACAAATACTGGAATGTTACTACGGAGACGCCGCCTAAGCAACACTACGAAATGTGACAATGGTATACTCACGGTTTCTGGGGTGACGTTTGTGTACAGAGACTACCAGTTAAAACAACTTATACAGGAAAAATAATTAAAAAGGAAAAAATGCACGCGCGCACTAGTCGGTCTCCATCCGACCGCGGTGTTAGTCCGTAGCTGGAGTGTAAACTCGATACGCGCGCCGGATGTAGTCTGGTGCGGGCTGAGCAGTGGTGGTGCGGAGTCAACCTCTCCACGCCGTGGTGCCGGTTAGGGTAGGTGGAAGGACTGGAGCCTGGTTGGTGCGTAATAGCACTGGTGCCAAATGGGGTAGGCGGTAGGAACTGGAAAGAATGGACTAATAAATCTACGAGAACCAAACGAGGGGAACGGAATCTTGGGAAAACGAACACAGACGAAGCGTAACTTACCCGGGGAATAAACCGGTACTGCGGTGCCTTCGTGAGGCAATACAAGGCTCATTGTTGGCCAAAAAAAGGTTGAAGACTGAGGCGTCTTGCAGGCGATACACTAGAGAGCCTTCACTGATCAAAACTTTTCTTCAAAAAAAATAATCTTTATGTGACTATCAACATGTCAGCTCCGAATTCATAATGACCGAGAACAAGCGAGCGGAGAACGTCAGGAAAAATTCGAAAGTTTTTGAACTTAAAAATTTAAAAACATATATGACAAGCGACCAAAGAATAACATCACGTACCGGAACAAGGAGGTAACAATACGACGGTGCAAAAAAGGTTTAACTTTGCAGCGGTAATGCTGCAGTATTTACTAATAATGTAGATAAAGAATAATTTTGTTTTCATAAATATTTCTCGTAATTTAATAAAAGTCTTATCCATGTTCTGTTTACCGCCTCAGCCGCCTACTGCTTACGAGTAACAATATTGTTTGATTACATAACCGCTAACCTTAACTGTAAAGCCTTCGGTTCCCATTCAAGGCCCCATCGTTTGGCCCCATGCCCAAAGGAAGGGGAAATGATAACAGTAACCTTGGCATTATTTTGGTGCCTGGGATCGGGTCGTTGGCCGCCATATTGATTTTTCAGTGCAGCGAAGAGCGGGACGGATTTGCTGAGTCAGCTACTCCTCTGTACTGGGGCAGACAGGGATAGCAAGTTAATACTAGAACATAAAGAATCCCCCTGTGCAAGTCGAATATTATGCGCCATCGAAATGTTTCACAGAGATGGAGAAAAAACTAAATTCTAAATATTTATTAACGTCCTTACTAACAAACGTTGAAATAATCTTGGAATTCAATGCTTTGTCCTTATCTTTAATTGCGACATTTGAATTCGACAGATAAGGACAAAGCGTGGTATAACTATTCCTAGCTTATTCAACCCTTATTAGTAAAGGGTTTCTACCCTGTGTGGTTGCCGGGTTAGAATAGTGCCACTCCATGTCTTCCCATGGATGTCGTAAGAGGCGACCAAGGGACTAAGGGCTTGTAGTACTGTTAGGCGATGGGCTTGCAACCTGTCTTCTTCTCAGCCTACTTGTGCAAAATGTGGTTACAGAATTATCAACAAGTCTTTTTAGAATTGTTGGTATTTCTGTAGGTCTGCTGCTCTGGGAATGAAGGCGTGGTTATGTATGTATGTATTAGTAAGGGTGTAAGTAAATTGGCCACATGAAGGTTCTTCTATACGTTGGTAATATGGAGTGAATGTACTAGAGCTAATGACAAGAAAATTATTGCGGAGAAGAAGCGCCGCCGCAAGAAACTGATGCTTTGTCTATAATTTAATATTTTCGTACTGCGGTATTATATTACCTAATATGTTAAAAAAACTGTAATTTTCATCATGTTTTTGCACGTTAAATTGAAAAACTTAGTGTCCACCGCGACTTTAATTCACCACTATTTCAGTTCTAACTACGCTTACACAAAAATACTTTCACTTTGACTTTGATAACATGATTTTATCAAAATTAAAGTCAAAGTGTTTATTTGTAAACATAAGCACAACTGAAATAGTGGTAAAAATATATTTACGTACATACATACATACAATAAATCACGCCTGTTTCCCAGAGGAATAGGCAGAGACCACTTCTTTCCACCTGCTACGAACCTGACAAATCTCTTTCGCTTCTTCCACATTCATACATCGAGTCATGCATGCACATCGGTTTTGGGTACTTATAGGATTCGGCCCTTTTGCAGAATTTCTCCGATTTCATTCGAAAAAGTACGCCTAGGGCGGCCCCTTCCAACCATTCCACTCACTTTCGCACTATTATAATCTCTTTCGTCAATCTTCTTTCATCCATTCTTTCCAAATGACCAAACCATCATATATGCCCTTTTCAATCTTAGTCACTACATCTTCTTTCAGTCCACATTTCTCTCTGATCTTGTCATTTCTCAATCTATCAATCAGTTTCACACCACACAAATGTACATCCCCTCCTTCGAGTTCAGTTGGGTAAAAAGTACTAAGTTAATTGTCTCTGAGTGCCACGATTTGAATGATAAACAGTTTTCAGAAATAATGCATTTATAACTTATCAAAATTCTGAGAAATCAATCAGTTGTGAATTGGAAATTCGAACTTGTGGACAGCAGGAAATCGGATAGAAGGACAGGTAAGTACCTAAGTATTGATTTTTTCGTAAGCCTACCCTTGGTTTCCTAATGAATATCTGATGAGTTGGCCAAGGGAAGCCGAGAGACCTGGAAATGTTCAATCACATGCAATTCTTATGAACCTTTTTGAAGGTTGTTTCTACCTGTAGTGTTACGCAATGTATAAACATTTAAGCAATCTTAATAGAGCGCTTTCCAAAGAAGTGTACATCGTAAAGATTAGAAATTAAGAAACTTTGACTTTTCCATTTCGTCACGAATATTAACGTAACCAAATGTAAGACTAATTTTCGTGACGAAATGGAAAAGTAAAAGTTTCTTAATTTTTGTCCTTAACGATGTACACTTCTTTTGGAAATCGCCAAATTCCGAAAACAAAAAAAACCGGGCAAGAGCATGGGAAGCAGTTGAGTGTAATAAAAAATAGCGCTTTAAAGTTTAATATTTCCTAAACGCATTCCTTAATCGAAAAATTGTTGTCACAAACCCGTAATAATTTTGAAAAACCTATCTAATGACACCCCACACTATGAAGTAGGCGAGAAAAAAATAATATATCTCTACGTTACGTGTAGAGGTGATATTTTTATTT
The DNA here is from genome assembly GCA_949316455.1 of Acleris holmiana. Lineage (NCBI taxonomy): Eukaryota > Metazoa > Arthropoda > Insecta > Lepidoptera > Tortricidae > Acleris > Acleris holmiana. The sequence continues at coordinate 2,555,164 of OX438784.1, forward strand.
TTTTTCAAAATGTTATTCTACCTCTTTCTTTTTTAAATTATAACTTTCTAGCACTAAGAGTCTCTGAGCTTGGCTGCGGACTGACGGACAGACGGAACTATAAAGGTTACTAGTTTGACTACGGAACCCTAAAAAAACAGCTGAGTGTGAGTAGGACTGCCGGTTTTAGGTTAAGCTTAACGTACAATATTATTTATTTATTACTAGCTGTTGCCCACGACTCCGTATGCGTAGAAGTCATTTATCGCTATTCCCTCAGTTCTATATTCTTCCAAGGGCTTCCCGCTATTTCTATACCAAGCTTCATACAAACATTCAAAATCCCTTCTCAGTGCACCCCTAGGAATATCCAAGGAATTCGAAAATTTTAAGTATCTAGGTCAAGTGGTCTTGTTTCCCCATACAAACTTTGGACTACCGTTTCACCCCCTCAGGAGATGAATTTCCAAAAATCCTTTTTTAGAACACCCTTTGACTTCATAAGGAACCTTCGTGCCAAATTTGGAATCTCTATACCCAGCGGTATGGGCTGTGCTGATATGTCAGTCAGTATATTTAGAAGTTTAAGTACCAATTTCACTATACGATGTTAACCACTTAACAGACGATTAGAGCGTTGACAGTTGTCAAAATGTATGAACTAACAGTTGGACTAGGCACTCTCAAAGTATTGTGTGAAATTTTGCTCATCAATAAAATACTGTAATACATTTCAAACCTGCTCGTGAAGATGTAGAGCAAGCTTACAACCCTGTCATCTGTGAAAGAGGGAACAAGTCGATTTCAAACATTTGTCTAGAGTTATAATCATTAGTTTTTGCTTATATCATGGCAATTTCATGCGACATCTTTCCATTCACTGCACCAGCTTACAGTCACGATCGAGATTGAAACCACATTTATAAGCAAAAACGTCATAATGTAACACTTGGGAGTAAAGAAATCGAGCCACTTTTTGCTGAATTTCCATAAAAAGTGGCTCGATTTCTTTACTTCCACCATAGTTGGTGGTTATCACAAGGTTATCACTTTACTAGCATCTCGCTTTCTCGCTATGTTTACGACAGGGACGAGATGACTTCAGTAAGATAATTTGAGATGTTTCTAACGCCACCTCATTTGTTGAAATCAGCCTCCACTAGAGAACAAAGAAACATACATTAACTACCCTCCTTCTTGGGCAGTTGGGTAAAAAGTTATAATCATACGTGTCCTAACTCGGGGCACGTCCTTATTTCATATCGATAAATAATATGTCGATAAACATATCACTACATAGTATAAAACAAAGTCGCTTTTTCTGTCCCTATATCCCTATGTATGCTTAAATCTTTAAAACTACGCAACGGATTTTGATGCGGTTTTTTTTAATAGATAGAGTGATTGAAGAGGAAATTTTATATGTATAATACTTTAATCTGGAGCGAAGCGAGGGCAAGTCGCTAGTTTATTAATAAAAAATCACTGCTAAGGTGAATAAATCACAAAATCGTTCACGAATCAGACAACGGGTTTCAGTCATATTAAATATTTGAAGAATGCCCTGTTGACCACAGTGGACGTTAAGAGAACGTTTAGTAATTTAAAGTGGTTATTTTTTCCCGACGGCATTCGTTACTAAGGACAGATAATATAGAAAAAAACATTGATTGTTTACTATAAAACACAAATTGAAAAAGAGAAAATAGTCATTCGATTATTGTTTTTCTTTAAATTTAATAATACTTTTTTTATGTTAAGGAGAAGGCACACGAGAACTCAGGTCACCTGATTGTAAGTGGAATCTGAGACCCATAGACATTTGAATTCTCAAGACTATAATCCTAAGACCTCAAATGCGTTGCTAAACCTGAGGACTAAGATGGCATGCCTCTATGCTAGTAATTTCACCGGTCAATGTTGAATAACATCCTGATCTTGTCAAAAACATCGATATAATTTTTTGACACAAAAATATTTTGCTACATCACTTTAGTAGTCGTGCCCCGAGTTATCTTATCACACGAATGACTATAAATAAATAAAAAATATCTGGGGACAATGTCACACAAACTGACCTCGTCCCAAACTAAGCTCTAGGCTTGTACTATGGGTACTAGTCAACGATAAACATACATACTACATACTTAATAAATATAGACTTTGAATACTTGCCGGAAAAAAACCAATGACAATGCAATATTGCCATAATGGTGTCTTAGAGCTAATATAATTCTCCCTTTACTAGATCCATCAGCGCTTCATCGTATTATCTCCTCCTATTGTGTCGTAGATAGGTTCATGGAACTTGCTTTTACACAAATACTAGCGTTTGCGCATAATTTGAACCAGACTTTCGTTTCAAATGTGATGACTTCTCAATTTGGTTGGTTTATCGCTGGCCGCTAACTTCACACCGGTTGAGTTTTATGTGTCTCATATTAATATGTTTGTACAAAAAAGAACAGTTGGCAAAAAGTTTTTTTAATATTTTGATATTAATTGACTTTAACTGCAGATAGTGGTGGAAGGGTAACCCATCATTTATAGAATTTCGCTTCATCGATTTTATCATTTCATTGATTTTCATTTAATCGATCGCTATTTTATGCTATAACCATGATGTTTTTCAAGATATCTTTAACATTAATAGCGTAGGTTAGGTTAGTTTCGAATTGTAACTACCATAAAAAACTCATGCAGAGAGAAATGTCTTTCGATAAAATTCAAATTCTCCATTCTGCCGTCCTCAAACTAAAAAGCCGTTAAATGCAAGAGGGTCATTTTGAGTTATGGCCAAAAAACGTTTGAAACCATGTCTCTACAAACTGGTGCACGATATCGATGTAATTTTTTTATATACTAAGTAATGAGGGTTGCTTTATATTTTTATATGAATTTGATATTTTTTTAATCATTTTTTATTGGTAAAATCTTTAATTTTCCTTTTTAGCTATGGACCCGTTGAATTTAATGTAATACTTTACATAGCTTAATGACGGTTAAAGTATGTTTAGCGGCCTTCTAGCTCAGTAATTAAGGTTATCTGCGTTACATTTTACAAATATATCAAAAGTTACATAGAAAACATAACTAAAAGGCGGTTATATGACATAGCCACTTTTTAGCTATGTATGTCTAGTTAAAACTATGCAAACATACATGACTAGAAAACGGCCACGCGACTTCAACTGCCTTCTAGTTAAGAAAAGGTAAATGAGGTGGAATCTGACATATAGTTTTAATATTCAATGCTTGAGAAAAAGGCAGTTAATTGCAGAACAAATCACAATAACTGCTTTTTTGTTACGTATTGCAATCAAAATATGTTTTTATATCCAATGACTTGGGGAAGTTATTGCCACAATGTTATTTGGCTCCCTTAGAGGAGTGTGAAACTACATTATGCAAGGAAAAGAAAGTTGTGCTCCCTGCGTAATACGTAAAATAACTGCAAAATTACTCTTTTATTAAATAGAGGGGTGTCCCAGGATTTTACGCAAATATTACGTATAAGAAAACCTCTTCCATACCGGTCATGAATTTAGTTTTAACTTTCTAATAATATTAATTAACTTAATAGTTATATTGGTTTTCATGATACTGGTAAATAACCTTGCGGTACGTGATGTTTTTAGCCCTTGCTTCCGCTGGCTAAAAACATTATGTAATTTGTAATTCTAATACTTGAGAACTGTAAAGCTGGAAATTTAAATGCAGTCCTAAGAAAACTTATAACTCACTAGGTTAATTTACTGGTCAATACACTACAACAGAACGGACATATTATTATTAGGTACAAAAAAGCAAAATTAGACCATATTTGTTGCAGTGCACTGTGAAGTCAAATAGGACCCAGCTTTTGTTCTGGCTGCAGCACATTCTCAGTGCTGCAGCCGAAGCAGCAGCGCTGGTTTTCAGCTGAACCCATATATAAATAAATACAGCCTATACATAATAATGCGAGAGACCTTCAATAAGCTCTCGGTATTGATATTTTTCAACCTTTTTAGAAAACTTTTTATTACGGCCGCTAAGTACCTATGATTCATTAAAATTTTAAAAAGTTAAATTCAAATATTCGATGGTTTGATTTTCTGCAATAACCTAATAAACTTGATTACAGGAGTGATTTGCAATGTTAATTAAATTAAATACAAATATCAGGAGACAGATGGATTATGTTCATGTTTATGAATGTCATAAGTCTGCTTATTCACTATCTAAAATTCAAAAGTGGTCAAGTGAATTTAAACGTGGGAGGGAAAGCAACGATGACGACCCTAGACCTGCAGGGCCTGTCGAAGCTACTTCACAGGAAAATGTATAAAAAAAGTGGAGAAAATTATATTGGAGAATGGTCGAGGGAAGGTAAAATCGGTAGCTCAAACAACCAATTCTTATTAATTAATGTATACTTCTACTGTATAACGATATCGTCCTTGACCATCTTAACATTATCATACATAAGTTAGTGTGAAATGGGTGACGCGAATGCTGACAACGCTTCAGAAAGATATTCCTGTTGCTTGTTGATCTGACTTTAACTGAGCTATGCAATGAAAATCCTGATGAGGTACTCCAAAAGATTGTTACTGGAGATGGGTTCATCATTACGGCCGAAAGAGCAAACAAAAGTCCATGCAGTGGCACATTAAAGGAACACCTCACCCCAAGAAGTTCAAGGTCGTCCCTTCAGCTGACAAAATCTTTGCCAGAACATTCAGGGATTTTGAAGGTATATTACTGATCGATTATAGAGATAAAGCGTGTAAATATCACAGGACAGTACTACGCTAATATTTAACGGCAGTTAAAGAAAGTAATCAAAGAGAAGATGCGGGTAAATTACCCAGGAATGATCTGCTTCTGCCCGACAACGCCCTTGTGCAAACTGCAAATATTGTCGAGGCTGTTGCTTTTGAATCTGGGTTCTAAACTATTATTCACCCACCGTATAGTCCAAACTTGGCCCCCAGCGACTTCTTTTTGATTCCTAAACTTAAAAAGGTTCTGGGCTGAAATCGATTTTCTGACGATGACCGTTGAATATGTCGTAGATATATTATTTAAAACTTGGTCTGAACGTTTAAAAATATCACTACATAATACAACAAAATACATACATAATAAAACAAAGTCGCTTGCCGCTGTTTGTCCCTATTTATGCCTTTAAAACTACGAAACGGATTTTGATACGGTTTTTTTTAATACATCGAGTGATTCAAGAGGAAGGTAAGGTTATATGTGTAATAATTTAACCCGGAGCGAAGCGAGGGTGGGTCGCTAGTACTTAATATTGCAATAAACGACCCAAACCAAGATTTCCTGAGTACCTCGGATGGGTACGAAATTGAACCGATTGAATTCGGTCACTTAGAAGAAAAGCGAGCTGTAACATTATTTTTTACCTATATTAAGTAGAACTTGTACACAATTTCGAAATTTTGTTTAACTGCGCCAACTTTTGAGAAAATTAAAACTAACTAACGTATTAGAAACTTAAAACTATGGGTATGTAATAATATTTACGTCAATATCTGGGGCACCCTGTATGTTATAAACTTTGGGTTTAACAGCGAAGTTTTACTATAAAGAAAATAAAGAGACTAAATTCGCTACAATACGGTTTATGGATTATTTCTAAATACCCAATATTTACTGAGATACAATATTTGGAACTTGCAGAAAATTTCAAACGAGACTCTTGCGCGGGGGTCGCCTTGCCGCCTTCTAGTTAGGCAATATCGTGTAGCTGTGATTTAATTAAGCAGGGATATATTTTTATTACTATTATTGCTAGCTTATAAAGCCGTGACGGCATTTTTGGTATGTATTTTGATAAAATTAAATTTTATTTACAAAACAATAAGGTGGCTATTGGACATTAACCGCTTTTTTCTTAAGTATACACGGATTGACCGCCTTTTAATCTGTGACCTCTTTGCAGGTGAGTATTGTGTTTGTAAGTTTTAAGGCGGCAAAAGTCCAAAAGCCGCTTTTAAGTCGTTGAAAATCAAATAGCCGCCTTTAAGTCTTGTACAGTATTACGTAAAATTGGCAGCTATCAACCTTTAATCACCTTCAAGTTAAGCAAGTGTCAAATAACTGCCTTTTTAGTAGCAATAGCCCAAAAAATCGTCATTTAGCCGCTAGTGTGAAGGCTGTATCTCGGTGGTTTTTAAAGATATTGGCACCAAACCTAGATAGATCGATAGCTAATAATTAGCTGAATCGCGCTGTATAGATAACTCAAAAAGGTCGTATGATCCTTTAGTCGCCTTTTAGTTTAAGGACGGCAGCATTATAATGCGTTCGTTGAAAGCTCTTTCGATAAAATATGAGGTACCTACCCCTATAGGCTTCGTTTAGTTCGCTTACCGTTGAATAAGTTTGTTGTTCTTTTGCCTTTTCCTTGGCATTAAATAGTAAGCCAGTTGGTAAGCCTTGGCCTAATACTACAGAAATATTACACACTTTTAAAGTCATCAATGAATCGTACCTTTCTCACAGCCTTCATGACACGTGTTAAATTCCCAGCGCAATGCAGTAAAATCTGTCGCATACACAATTTTGCAGATAATGACTGAAGAAATATCACGGCCTGCAACAAAATCTATTTATAAAAATCGGCCAAATGCGAGTCGGACTCGCGCACGATGGGTTCCGTGTCATTATATTTACAATATTAGACACTATTATTATAACCTTTTTGTAGTTTCACCTGTCCCGATGTCTGTATTAAGATCGAGGAAATAAACGGCTAAAATGTCACGTTTTTGTAATTTTTGAAGTGTATTGTAGTGTAGTGTAAATATTCTGTGAATATTTCTAGCGTTTAATTGCCGTTATTAATATCGAGCAAAAAAGTCAGACACTTTTCAAGAGCAAGCTTTAGTCCCAGTAAACAATGGCATACACCATTAACCATTCTACTCTTGACCCATATCTCGCATTGTGCCTCGGCCTTGGCTCATGGTACGTTGCCAACTGGCCGGCTGAAACAGAAACTTTTGGCAGTCGCGGATAATAGCAAAGGGATGAAAAAAATAATAAGGTACATTGTTTTAGTGGGGGTTGGGATTTCCTATTAGGTATGTTAATTACCAGTGTCAGTAGAACCCGTTCCTTCTAGCGCATTTTCGATTATAATGTTGGCCTACGCTAAGACTAAATCTAAATTTGCATGCGTGCGTGCGTGTGTATAATTTCATTGATATTATCTACCATATCAGTATAAAAGATTCTGTCACATCGTTGGTCAATCTTTTACGCCAATCGGTCAGACATTATTTGCAGTTATAGAATATATATGTTCGGTTTTTCATTTAAAGTATTTTTTTTTCTACGAGACATTAATTAGGGGTTGAGATGGTTGACGAGAAATAATTATTTGGATCTATTGGAATATCTTTAGTGTGCCAAATGTCAAATTTTACTATATCGGTATGTCATAGCTATTGTACTTTAATCTTGTGTAGGAGTTTTCTCACGTTTGAGGTTTGTCTAGAAGGCGGCTAACTGTAATTTAGTAGTTGAAGCATTTTATTCTCTATTGGTAGTCACATTAAACTGAAAATGCTTATATACTATTACTATGTAGTTAGCTGCCTTCTTTATTATTACAGCATATTGGCCCATGACCAGATGCAATCTGAAAACGTTATCGTTTTAGGAAATGAATAGGACTGAAGTAAGTTCGCGTCGAGTGCTTACGTCGATTCCTTTACAGTTTTCGAAAATCTTTAAAGTTAACGTATGCATCCTTTCTAAAGGCCTAAAAGCGTATTATTCGCAGAATTTTCATTTAATTGAACTTTTTGACGCATGATTTATTTTTGTAGTTAAAAGTCTAACCTTTTTTTTTTTTTTTTTATGTTAAGCAGAAGGCACACGAGCACTCAGACCACCTAATGGTAAGTGAAATCTAAGACCCATAGACATTTGAATTCTCAAGATTATAATCCTAAGACCTCAAATGCGCTGCCAACCCTGAGGACTAAGATGGAATGCCTCTATGCTAGTAATTTCACCGGTTGTCTTATCCCCACACCGGAACACAACAATGCGAACACTGTTGCTTGGCGGATGGTTAATGGATAAGATGGTGGAAGCGATCCGGACGGACCCTGCACAGGGTCCTACCACCACTAAAACCAAAACCACCACTCAACCACCTAACCTAATGTGTAAAACATCGTGAAAAAATCATGGTTTCAGCTGAAGTGAAATTCGATAAAATGATGGGTTATTTGTGCGTATAAATGATCTATCTATCTTTTGACAATTTATTTACAGATAAAAAGGGTATCCAAAGACTGATAGACAACAAAGTGATGTTATAAGTGTTCCGTTTATTAATATCTCGTACACAACCCTTCCAATTTATGTTAATAAACGCGTTACCTTTTTTATTTTATCTAACGCAAGCCATGCGAGTTTATTAAGTTAAAAAGACATCTTTCGTGATATAACGGTTATTAACCTGAAAGTCTCGTATGCATGAAGCAATAACGCTTTGTTATTAAAAACTTGTGTAAAGTTACATAAAATATAGTTTTTCATATGCCTCGTTTCTTACTACAGCGTATCTAATGCCAGACTTACTGTTTTTACCCGACTACGGTGAAGCAAAGGAAGGGTAACATTTTGACACCCTATGTATGTTTTTATATTTAGTAGGTTTTTGCCACAATATCGATTAATTTCTTCTTTCTTACACACAAATCTTGTCTTAAAAAAAACAACAAAAATGAGACAAAAGGAGTTGAGTTTTGAGCAAAATTAACCTACTTTTAGAAGTTCCAAACCAACTTGAAATCGGAATTAACCATATTTTTGCACTCTAGGTACCTTTATTCAAAGGTAATTTTAAGGTTTAGGATTTTTAACCCTATTTAAATATCTAAGTGCGCACATTTTGTCGATCATTCCAGCAAACGCTTGAGTACTTAAATGCGAATTGAATGTCTATCAGCCCAAAATAGAAGCCGCGACTCATTATGCTGTTTAAAGTAAGTGTTAATGTTTTGGAAAAATATGACATTATAACATCAGTAATCTTTGAGATCTTTTTTTTTTTGTTTAATTAAATAATATCGTTTCCTAATGTTAAAACTTTGTTTTAACGAATCGTATGAATTTAGTCACAGAGAAAAAGTGTTTTGATGGATAGATGGGCAATTTAATAAAGTGATGTTATTTAATTATTAGGTATTTGGTACGCAAACGGAAAACAGGATGTTAAAAAACGTATAAGGCGGGGCTGGGGTACTTATTGCAACAAAGGGAGTAAATCTTTTAATTTTTTAAAGGGAATGAAACATTACAACAGAAAGGTGTTTCAGTTTATGGAAGGTTCACATGTTTAACCATAAATATAGACAATATGTAAATGTTACCTTATTTACTACAACATAATTATCTTATAATCTAACTTACTATTGACCGTTGCTTAGCACTATAATTATAGTTATCATCCAGAAGGTTAACTAAAAATAACTAAACTTATTTGTTTCTATAAACTAAAAGAATTAATTTATTTTGTCAAAAAACTCAGCCTGTAAAACCTTTTCAAGCTTAACCATTCATATAGGTTCATAGTAGTTTAGTTTAAGTACCTAAATTTTCTATAAAAAACTCAGTTAAATTTACGCTATTCAGCAAATAACTGAAGAAATAACAAAATAATGTTTTTATAATCTTAGCGAATTCCTCAATGAAATGTAAATCAAATAGGTAAATATGTAGCAATCTCAATTAATTATGTAAATTTACTAACAAAAAAAAACTAATAAATAAAAAAAAAAAATATCAGGGGACAATATCACACAAATTAACCTAGTCCCAAACTAAGCTCTAGGCTTGTACTATGGGTACTAGGCAAAGATAAACATACTTATATAGAGAAATAAATACTTAAATACATAGAAAACATCCAAGACTCAGGAATAATGATACTGTCTTAAAATCTCCAATAGTTTAGTTTTAGTTGTCAAATAATTTTATGAATTTAGCAATAAATGGCATTGAATTAAATTAAATTAATTAGCCCATAAGTAATATTATTATATGTATAGTCGTGCTCTCGCATTTTTGCTGTGCCCTTACAGGGCGTCACATGTATACCTCTGAATTTGTTCCATCCTTTGTCTTCTGTAATGTGACATGCAATAAATATTTGACTTTGACTTTGAGTTTAAATTTCAATAAAAGAAAGCAAAATATTTTTAGTAGTTTTATTCCTTTAAAACCTTTAAAAGATCCATTTACCCCGTTAGTTGCAAAAGTTAACATTTTCATTAATTCTAACACGAACTATGTTAGTTTATTAAGTTTAAAAATAGAAATTAGCTTATTTTATGTGCCAAGGCGTGTAACAATCGGCATTGACCATATTTTTTCAATCTAGGTACTTAGGTACCTTTATTCAAGGATCATTTTAATGGTAAGTTTTTTAAACCCGGCTTAAATACGCTTTGGAAATACCTACTTGTACGGATAGGTACACTAATTAGTCAAAATAAAATAAACCTTTCTTTGAATTTTGTTTTCGGTTTGTAATGGTAGATGGGTCATCCTTACTCTTAAAAACAAAAGTTGTCTCTCCTGTGGTCAATAGTTTAAAGCTTGTGTGCATATAAGTTATGTTTTTATATGATAGGTAGGAAAATTAGGCTTAAAAACGTTAACTTTCGGTGTGTCCACAGGAAAGACGGTAACCTAAATCTGTGTATGACCCAGATGTTTTTTAAAAGAAATAGGTTTTAAAAAAATGAATAGACACTATTCTCTTCTTTCCAAAAGGTAGGTGTTAATTTTATTGTTTTTAAAATTTATTACATAGTCATCCGAAAAATGAACGCTAAAAAACCAACTAAAGTTATTTGGTGCGTGGAAAGGAATAAGACTAACAACATTGTTTTGTTGCTTTAACATTATCACTATTCGGATACTTCATGGTTGTGTAATAATTATATCAGTATTTACTTCTTATCTGCCTTGTACCGTAAAACGGGGTGAATTGGGACACAACCTAAAATTAAGCATATGTTACTAATTATAAGACTGAAATAATTTCCATTAAAACGCAACGTTATCTTCATTTTAAACTTTTTTTATGTGTCAAGACAAGTTATACCTTGTTTTTGGTTGTGTCCCTATTCACCCTTTGGTCCTTATTTAGCACTTTACACAGTATAACTAATAGATATGCATCGTTATAAAATTAAAATTGTTTTTCGCTCTAGTTTCATAAATTTTGTGAATTTAAGTTAAAAGTTAACATCACGCCTTCATTCCCAGAGTGGGGTAGGCAAAGCTGCAGAAATATCAAAAACTCTAATAAGACTTCTTAAAAATTCTCTAATGTGTGTTACCAGTGTATTAGTGACAGGTTGCAAGCCCATCGCTTAACAGTACAAGCCATTATTCCTTTAGTAGCCTCTTACGACATCCACAGGAAGACATGGAGTAGCACAATTCTAACCTGGCAATAACACGGAACAAACCTCCTATGAAACCTCTGTTTGCAATGTTCCTGCAATACGTTCATAAGTTTCCCCTAAGTTCCTACAAACTTGCGCAACTCTCTTCACGTGCTGTAAGAATATCAAACGGAAAGAAACTGCTCTCTAACAGAAGTTTACAAAACGTATTCTTTTGTGCAACAAATGAATGTTCGCAGTTTCAAAGTTTATTTCTGTAACATTAAATTCTTGGGTAGGAATTTTGCAAAAATGCGTTGCTTTTGTTTGCTTTTTAACGACTTCAAAATAGGAGGAAGTTGTCAATTCAAAAGTGTTTTTTTTTGTAAGTAATGTTACGCGATTACTCCATCAATTATAGATCGATATTGTTTTTTTTTTGTTTGATCCCTATCAAACAAAAAAAAAATTCACTTCCGAAAAAGTTCTATATCCAGCAAGTGGTTATCTGATGAGGGGATCTGTGAGCAATTCCTCAAATAATATGACAACTAGGCATACATTTTGGAACTTTCAGTAAAAAGTCATTTGCATGCAGAAAGTGAAGTAATTTGGTGAAGTGAAACTTTTCCTGTGGACACACCGAAAGTTAAGGTTTTTAAGGCCTAATTTTCTGGTAAACCCATTCCCGCTAAAACGCCGTCAGGACTGCTTCAGACCTATCATATATCATATGCACACAAGCTTTCAACTATTGTCCACAGGAGAGACAACTTTTGTTTTTAAGAGTGTGTATGACCCAGCTGTCAAAAAATTCTCTCACCCGATCGGCCGTTCATAGAAGAATCACTGACATATATTTTAGTGCACTCTCTTGTTAAATAACAAATGAGTTAGTCTTTTGGTGTATGATTAAATATCTCATCTACGCTGTAAAAGCATCCCCGTAAAACAAGTTTTTATTTTCTATGAAAGACCAGTTTGTCCACTGTTCGTAATTATTTTTAAAACAGAAAGTAGCTTATTGTATAGTTTTGCAGCTTGATTACTAGCAGAACGCACTGCAATCTTAAGCCCCGGAAAAAAGTGGTAACCTTTAGTTTTTGTGCGTATAAGTAGTCGCAAGTGTTGTTCTTCAGAGAGACGTTTAAAGGTGTGATCGTTTTTCGCCAAATTACTTGATTCCAGGTTTACAAGAGGTCTCTTTTGCTTTTTTTAAATGAGTTCAGTATTAAAATACCTATGTGATGTAATTGGCGTATACAAAATAAAAACAGAATCAGAAACATACAGACCTAGTTTATCATAATATCCACAACATATTCAAAAATAGTGGAATTCGGATTAGATTTAGGGGATGAGAAACGTTATCGCCCGGAGCTAAATTTGTATGGAATATTTTTGACAGCTACGCAATTTAGGCATCGCTTCACAATCCTCTTAAATCCACCTCACGAATATGTCCTGCATCTTTCAGAGGGAAATCCTGTTGTTTCTCGTAGCCGCGTAATAATCTGCATTCTGTAGCCCTAGCCAAGATGCAAACGCTTCTAACGTTTTTCTTTTCTATCGCTCAAAATGTATGGGATGACATTCTCGTGCGTTTCGGTAAACCACGTGATCGACTGTCATCCCATACATTTTGAGCGATAGAAAAAATAAAAATAAATAAATAAATAAATAATCACAGAACAATGTCACACAAATTGACCTAGTCCCAAACTAAGCTCTAGGCTTGTACTATGGGTACTAGACAACGATAAACTTACTTATATAGAGAAATATATACTTAAATACATAGAAAACATCCAAGACTCGGGAACAAATACTCGTGCTCATCACACAAATATCTGCCCTTACCGGGATTTGAACCCAGGACCCCTAGCTTCGAAGGCAGGGTCACTCCCAACTAGGCTAGCGTGTCGTCAAAAGAAAAACGTTAGGAGCGTTTGCATCTTGGCTAGGGCCCCTGGTTACTATCCAGACGATTCCATTTGACATTTCAAGTTCCGCAGTTTATAACATAAAGGTCACCCAGAAATAAAGAGGTCTGACATTTTCTGCCAACTGAGAAACTGTTCTGCCAAACTGTTGACGCACTCTAGAGTTGAAAACTTATTTTTTTAATTGCGTCTATCTCAGTTTTTGCATTGATGTGTTCGTATAAAACAACAGTGACTGTTAAAAAAAGTTATACCTACAGTTGACACAACAACGATATAAAAAAGTTTTAAAACCAAAAACCGTCTTCGACAAGCAAGACGTAATAACTTCTTTTAAAATGATAGGTTAGACCAGTCTAACTGAATTCGGCTTTTAGTTAAAAATATAGTGAGACACCGAATTTAGTTAGATTGACCTAACCTATCATTTTAAAAGAAGTTATTACTTGCTATTACTTTTCACTTCGGTTTTTGGTTTTAAAACTTTTTCATATCGTTGTTGTGTCAACAGCAAAAGTTGATGATCATTTTAGTACCTTGTCATTTTCACTACTTTGCCGCATCCCAATTGTCGCAGTATTGTTACGTTAGTGCGATAAAATACCTACGAAATGATGATCTACTTTTTCTGTTGAGTGTACTAGTCCTGAGCTTGATTTTCTTATTACAACGTCACTAGAATACCCTAGATCATACCTACTTAATCCTAACAACTATGATAAACTGTCTTCTCTCTAATGATTCATATCTCAACGCCAGAAGTAAACAGATTCCGTCGACCTTCCTTTACGGGGAGACGCCGCGGCGCCGAAATCTAGTGCCAAGTATCCAGCTGAGTGTGAAGGTCAAGGTTACTGTTTTATGGGAGTCGTGCTCTCGACGTGGTAAGGAGTAGAATTGCTAACTTATCTTTTCTTAGTGACTATAATAAATTAGATAAAACGATGATTTGCGTACTACAAGTCACACACACAATTGAGGTAATAAAAAACATCAAAAACACACACTATTTTATGTGTGTTTTTGAAAAAATTTAATATACCGACGGTGGAAATTTCAAATGTCGTAAGGGACAAACGCTTACTTTTCAGGGGAGCCAGAAAACAAAATTCCACTTTTTTTAAATTCATAACTTGGAAACTACTCATCCCATTAAGATGATTCTTGGAAGCATACTTTTTAAATAACTTCGCCTACCCTAATTTTTTAATTGGACATCCATAAATACAGTGGTTTAGGAAATAGTGTCCCTTACAACAAAAAAATAAGAAGAAAATGTGTGTTACACCTCCGAAAACACAGTATTTATCTGACAAAATGTATTATTTTTAGTGCCTTACAACATAGGAATTTTAAAAATATTGAGATATACGATATTGCGCTTAATGAAACAAGACGTTATACAAAAATATTTGACCGATACAACATAGTGTTTTAAATATTAGGAAGTTACGACAAACTTTGACCAACTCATAACTTTTTTATTAGAAGTCATATCGAAATTTCAATACAACAAATAGATAGAAAAAAAAAATACTGACTTCAATGGTATATTTAATGTACTTACGACAAAATGTCCCTTACGACATTTGAAATTTCCACCGTCACCTTTAGTCAACATAAAATAGTTCAATTGTTGTTAAGGTCATACACTCAATAATTTTTGTATTTATTAGTACAACAAAAACCGCTCTTCGATTTTAAGATAATAATTTATTTTATTAGAAAACATAATAAAAGTACTGGGGGCGCTGAATGTACCCAGTGACACTTGCGACGTTCAGGCGAATCTAACGACACCTCGTTTGTTAAATTTGGCCCATCCACCCAGCCGCTACAGCGCATAGAGTCGAATATAAATACAGATCAAACACATAACCCTCCTTTTGGGCTTTGCCGCAGTCGGGTAAAAAGGAACGAGTAAATTGTGTATCTGTACATTATGTAATCAATCCTTGCAACACTTCTGTGATATTATTATGAAATTCGCCTGCGGCTCGTTACATAAAACCACACTCGTGTTATAAGACCTCATTATGTATCAGTTACATTAAATACTATTTCATAATTAACACAATTTACGCTTTAGTGACACGGGTTCACTGTTTAATATTTATATTATTCTTGGAGGTGTACTAGGGTGTAAGAAGATACAGTGTATGCGTGTGGCAATATTAAAGCGACTAAGAGTAAACAAGGCTGGCTATTGCTTGATGTTTTCTGCGCAGCTGTGTTTTTTTTGTTTTTCCTGTTTCAAAATTTACATCGATTGGTTTTGATGAATTGTGAAGACGGCATAAATAGCAAAACATTATCTATGTATTAATAGCTGTTGCTCACGACTCCGTCTGTGTAGAAGTCTTTTATCACTATTCCCTTGGACTGTCCAGTATTCCGGTATAAAAAGTAGGCTATGTTCTATTTTAGACTATAATCTATCTCTGTGCCGTTCGTCCAGTCCCGATTAGTCGTTCATGGCATGATTGAGTAACAAACATTCATCCATCCAAACTTTCGCTTTTATAATAGTAGTAAGAAGTACCAAACCGACGTAAGAAATTGACCATCACCTTAATCGAGAAGTAGAAATCTTCTAAAACCGCAAATAATAGCCAAGTTTACCGCCACAGTTAAGCAAATAAGGTTCTTGAGATACAGGTGATTTAAGAGTTTGTACCTACTTAAATCATCTAAGACGGCAACAAATGACATTAAATAGAAAATTAGTTTTACTTGTTGCTTTTTATGTTTGTAGTACTTAACGGCTTCGGAACCCTACACTGAGCATGGTCCGACATGCTCTTGCCCGGTTTTATTTCTTAAAAATCTGGCAGCGTAAGCCGTTGTGTTACACACTGCGTTCCAAAGTGCCCCGAGTAAGTTTCGAAGAGCCAAAACTTCGAGTTTCGCTTTTAACTTATTACTTTATAGAATTGCAGAAACTCTTTTCGTTTCTGCTTTTATTGTACTATTGTGCAATACTATATGAAATGAGTCGTTTGAAGCAATTTAAGCCTGGACGGAATCCTTCATTAAATTGGAATGAGGTCTTAATCGAACATATACTTAGTAGCATAATAATGATAGAAAAATCTATACAAATAAATTAGATTAAAGTGACTGTCCGTGATAAAAAATTGAGTGAATGACTAATCATATAATTATTCCTTTTTTTCATCAGGACGTCTGAAAGTTTGTCTCGAATAGCCCTTAGACGGCTCCATAAATTTCAAATAAAACTTTCGTGCATGTTCTATTTCGATATCTTGCCGAGTGCATAAATATGTAAATTTGTATATCTTACTGTCATACCGAAGCAAAGCGAGGACGGGTCGCTAATCGTAAATAGAACATAAATGGCATATTTGCAACGCATTTGCAGTCTTCGGATGGCAATCGTAAGAATGGGTCTCACTTACCACCAGCCGGCAGCCCCCTATCCCACAACACTTTACAAGTGCACAATTAGACAAATTTGTAAGGTTTTCCATAGAACAAGTTGACAATATTGTCAACTTGTACACTTGTAAAGTTTTGTGGAATAGGGGCCAGGTGCCCTGTGAACGCGTTTACCTTCTATTTGTCGAAAAAAAGTAACTCTTGGTTAATCGGATTGGGTCTTAATCAAAAAGATAACACAGCAAATTAGACCAATAAAATTGTCATTCTTAATTTGCCAAGGGATAGTCAACCGTGTGCTTTGTGCTGCAGAATGCAATATTGTCGTATTGTCCCCAGGGGCAAGTCGGGAATAAATTAGAGAAAGAACAAAGGAATATTGCTGTTTCTAGTCGTTATTGTGTAAATTCGATTACTATATTCCGTAACGATACAATTCAACAAGTTTAGCGGATTTGAGAAAACAATACGAGCTTTTATAATGTATTAAAATTGTCATCCTAATAATGAATATTGTTACTCTTTCACGCAAAAACTACTTGGACGGATTTTGGTGAAATTTGGAATGCAAACAGCATATACCTTCGATTAATACATGGGGTACCTATCATATCGCTATTCTCTCGGGAACTGATTTATACGCGTACGAAGTCTCGGGCGGAAACTATAAGTGATATTAAAAAAAATACCGTCTGTGCGTATTGCTGCGTTTTGTCTCACCATTGGTCTCCGCTTGGGAAGCGCTGGTAGATTTTTGATGTGTAAAAGTGCTGGTGCAGCTTATTTACTGAATAAACATCATTGTTTGTAAATGTAATGGCGGCCAGGTTAAAAACAATACAATATCATGCCAAAGGCAATATAGCTTTACCAAAAAATGTGTCGTTAAATTCGTCATAGCGTTTCTAAGGAACATTGATTTTAAAAAAGCAAAATTTGGTAGAAGTTAGAGTTTAATATCAACAGAATCAAAAATATCTTTTAATACCATTAATTAGACATTCAAAGTGGATATTACTTAGTAATGAATAATAATTACCGAAATCAGTAGCTACCTTTAACCACCACTTCAGGAATTATTTATTAGCTTCCCAAATATCAGGTCCATAAGCAGTTGTGCTTGACACAGATACCAACACCAACACACACACACACACACACACACACACACACACACACACACACACGCACAGAGACACACACACACACAGACAAACACACACACACACGCGCGCGCGTGTTGTCATAATAAGAGATAGGTTATTATTTTACTGTCATTGATCTCTCTGAAATGATCTCCTAATTCTAGCCATTTTTTATTTCATGTATGGTTTTCTTTTTAACGCCATCGCCATACTCTACTGGCCTCACTGAAATTCAGCGTCACTGAATGGAACAACATTCAGAGGCATAAAGCTGAGCGGAGACCATTTTGCCCATAATTAAAAAATGTATTTATGTTAAGAAAAAATATGTGATTGTTAATTGTTTTTTTTATGTGTCAAATATTTTTTTTTATTTTCATATTTTTCATTTGATTTCATTTTCAAGTCGCCTAAGTATTCATTAAAATGATTATAAATCGATGAAAGACACATTATTTAAACATAAGCTTCAGCCCTGTATAAGCCATGTCGGACCGTTGCAGCTTAAAGGAGGAACTTACACAGAAACTTACGCATTTATAATATTAGTAGGTTGAAGTCGAGCTTAAAACTTTCTTTATGTTAGAGTTTAAACTTATGATATAAAAGCAATCTTAGATATTCACAATACGTAATGAATACAATGTTAACTCAAACACATTAGTGAGCTGGCGTAGCGAAGTAATGGCATTGCTCAATTTGCTCGCTTCGCTTGGTTTGCTTGATTGCACAATTTGCACAGGTATTTGTATTGCTGTATCTGTAATAAGTTTACATAGGATGTCCTGTATTTCGCATTCCACATTCAACCTGTATGCAGGAAGAAGCCTTTGCTATATCTTCGCCTATTTGGGGTTGTAGGCCCTTGCTTGCTAAGTACGTATGGTTGCCGGTTTGAATAGTGCCACTCCATGTCTTCCCGTGGATGTAAGAGAATAAAGGCTTGTAGTACTGTTTTGTGATGGGCTTGCAACCTGTCACTAATACACTGGTAAACATCTTAGCCTGTTTGTGCAAATCGTGGTAACAGAATTATCAACATGTCTTTTTAGAGTTGTTGAAATTTCTGTAGCTCTGCCTACCCCACTTTGGGAATGAAGGCGTGATATTTGGTCTGCCTTCTTAAACAAATGGTAGTATCTCAAACAAAACTCCAGTAGGAAATGCAACCTTATTACCAACTGGAATAGGATTAAATCTTTTTGGCTATTGAATTTGAGATACTTACTGCCTATTGACTTAGGAGTGCAGATGTAAGTATGTATTTAGATCACTACCACAATCTAATCATTTTACCTTCCGCCAAACATCAATGCATTGTGTTCGCATTGATGTGTTCCAGCGTGAGATGAAGGCGGAATAGCTAATATAGGGACATCCACCCATCTTATCGTCAGGGTCTTAAGATTAAAGTCTTCTGATTGCTAATGTTTATGGGTCTCCGATCCCACTCACCATCAGTTGGCCTGTTTGCTCGTTTGCCTTATCTAATATCTATGGCATAAAACAAGTCCATGGTAGTAGAATTTAAATGCCACTTGTAGCGTTTAGTTAACCTTTTCAACGCTACGTCAAATACAAAACCAGAGCGAATGTCAACTTTGCCTCATAGATACTTAAGTCAACCATGACGGAATTATCCGTCAATGGCGTTGAAAAGGTTAAATTAGGTTTAAACCTCGCTTCGAATAGCTTCGGATGCAGGATCACTCCCAACTAGGACGACACGGTGGCCTAGTTGGGTTGACCCTGCCTCCGAAGCCAGCGGTCCTGGGTTTAAATTCCGGTTAGGGCAGATATTTGTGTGATGAGCGCGAATATTTGTTCCTGAGTCTTGGATGTTTTCTATGTATATATGTATGTATTTCTCTATATAAGTATGTTTATCGTTGTCTAGTACCCAATAGTCCAAGCCTAGAGCTTAGTTCGGGACTAGGTCAATTTGTGTGGGATTGTCCTCTGATATTTATTTAATTATTTATTTATACAACATAATTAGATTAAATTTGATTCTTTAAGTGCTTTGATCCCAAAATTGTTTACAAGATAATAAAATTCCAACGTCATACAATTAGAGAACATGCATGGAAATCAGAATTGAGTTTCAATGATACGATTTAGGAGAAAATGTAAAAAACAGCATATAAAGTTTTGACACGTTTATTAGAATCTAAACCTGTTAAAATTTTAAAACTTTTTTTAATGTTTTATTTTTATCGGCATCCTCATTTTATTTAAAAATAAATAAATATCACGGGACAATCTCACACAAATTGACCTAGTCCCAAACTAAGCTCTAGGCTTGTACTATGGGTACTAGACAACGATAAACATACTTAAATAGAGAAATACGTACTTAAATATATATAGAAAACATCCAAGACTCAGGAAAAAATATTCGCGCTCATCACACAAATATCTG
This sequence comes from Acleris holmiana, assembly GCA_949316455.1. Classification (NCBI taxonomy): domain Eukaryota; kingdom Metazoa; phylum Arthropoda; class Insecta; order Lepidoptera; family Tortricidae; genus Acleris; species Acleris holmiana. The sequence continues at coordinate 2,575,478 of OX438784.1, forward strand.
CCCTTACCGGGATTTGAACCCAGGACCGCTGGCTTTGGAGGCAGAGTCACTCCCAACTAGGCCAACGTGTCGTCAAAAAGTTGTTTTATTTTAATCAACGATATTGGATGAAACATAGTAATTTACGAAATAAATTCAAATTTCTTTAAGGTCCTTATATTTTAAACATGGAACAACAGGTGTGACGTCATTCCTGTCGTCGATTTTGTATATAGTGTTTTTGCAGGGGGTCTGAACTATGACCGTTTAAAACATCATATCTTGTGAAAAAAATACATGACAATTATTTCGCGTATACAGTTATTCCTCTCTTTCGCAGCACTTTCCAGAGAGCGTAAGGTAAACAATTATCAGTGATCGGAATAGGTAGTGCAATTTCGCGAGTCTTCGGTGCGTAAGTTTAGTATGGATATAGCTTGTAACCCCGGGATTACATTTGCAAAGTGTTAAAGTTTGTGTTTAATTCAGAAATGTTATAAAATATGATTTTAACGATTATTTTGCTAGCATATAATATCGCATTGACGAAATATGTTGACACTTGCAATGACAAAAAGTAAAAAAGTATTTACAATAACATTATTTATTTGGATTTTTCGCATGTTCCCATTTTACTTCAATTAAGGTCATGTCAAGAAAATATTCTGTGAAATAATACGAGTCCCGGAATCTGGGGTCTTATCCATATTAAGTATAATGTTTAAGGTCATTCACTACCTTACCGATCACTGATAATTATGGATGTTCCCTATAGCCCTAAACTGACCGGTCGTTGTCCGTGGCAGCATGCTTCTGTAGTGTGAACACAGAAACAAGCCCACCGCTTTAGTCGTTTAAAGGGCCCAAGGTCCCGTGTTTAGGAAAATCATGATATTTTCTTAACAATAGCAGTTTTCTCAATTTCTTATCATATTTATCCCTATACGTTATAGAACCAATTTCAAGACGCCACGGCTCACAATATGCGGGATTTATAACGATTTTACATATCCAAGGGGTTTTCTGTATAAACCTGTTACTTACGGAATCGCGTTTCTTTTTGGGAGTAGCCTTGAAATTTGAAGTTTATATCGTTATGTTTAGGGTCAATTTTTAACCTTCTTGATAGGGTTAGTTGCGAGCTTTGGAGGGTAACCGTTTGTTCCGGTTGCCAGGGTCGGATAAGCTTCTTAAGCATAATTGAAATCGGGTGGGGATTGCCCGTCGTTTAAAACGTGTCCAATAAATGTCATGTTATTTTGTACAATAGTAATTGTTGATTAAATATAAAAGGGTTATTTTAACGAAAAGTTTCGAGGATGTGACGCAAACAAGATTATAAAAATAAGTCTGCGTAGATTCCAAATTTTAGGTTAAAAAGTAACCTTTGTGATATTGCAGGCTATATACAATATACTGGGTGATTTTGGTGTCATGATCCGGAATGGCCAACAGTGAATCATACTGAACAACCTTTCCGATGGGACCAACGACGAAATCGCGAAAAAAACCCGCCGGTCCATACGTTAACTCTCAATTAATGCACCGTTAATGTATGAAACAGCAGTTTTTTTGGCGATTTCGTAGTTGGTACCCAGTATCTCTGTGCCACACTTCATTCGAATCTATTTAGCCGTTCTGGCGTGACTGGGAGCAATAAACATCACCTTTCACTTTAATTTAATTATGTAATCAGTTGTTAAAAATATCGATCATCTTTGATTTCAAGAAAATTTCTTAGTTTCTACAAGCTTGCTTTGTTGGTATATCATTTCGGTTAAAATCTTTCAGATCAGTGAACTACTTTGCGCGATCGTAAATTTATGTGAACCCAAGGGTGAAGCGATATTAGGTATGGTATCTATAAGCTGACCTGATGATGGACTCAAAAGGTAGCATCAGGATCTCCACTGTAATGTCGACTACGAAAAGACGTATCACTTTTAGAACTTATTTCAATGCAACGTGAAAAAGTGGATGGACGTTCTCATTAATTTGTTAGTTTGGTCTCGAATAGCAGATAATGACAAGGCAAATTTCATTTCATTTCATTTCGTAAACTTCTTGGCTTGATTGTGCATGTGGTTACAGAATTTTAAACAGGTATTTTTAGAGTTGTTGTATTTCTGTAGCTCTGCCTACCCCACTCTGGGAATGAAGGCGTGATGTTATGTATGTGTGTACATTGCTTTTTAGGAAAACACATCTAAAATGTAGCCACTTGACGGTTGTCGTGTGCTCGGTGCACTAGTCTTAAACCGTTGCATTTATAGTCGCCGCACTGAACGCTGACATCAAACTGACTAGTCTTTGTAGAGTTTTCAACTGAATTGCTTATTATGTGAATAATTTTAGTTGGGTACGAGTATTATAACCTCGTCGGGAATGGCGGGTGGAGTTGGATTCCTTTTTGAAGGACTGGCTGGAGACTGCTAAGAACAGAGAAACATGAAAAAGTGGTGGGAGGCCTTTGCCCAGCAGTGGGACACATCAGGCTTTTAATGATGAATGACGAATGATTGTGAGCTTACAATTGGAGGTTTAACTTAACTTCAAATGCCACAGGGTACGTTTTAAACTGTTATTAAATTATTTGAATACGTCGAAGCATCGGAGTGCTATAGGAAATACATAGTCAATATAATTTAGTTTAAACTGTTACAATTACCATGTTATTTATGTTAATTTAAAATGGCATTTAAGAATACTGGGCTGAGATTCTACACGGTAATAACGATATCGTCTTTGACGTGTAGCCCAGGTAACTCAGCTTTATTTCCTTGATGGTATTTAAATTTCCATTTACAAAAATCTCCCTGTGTTTAGCCTAACAAAATAAAGAGAATTACAACCTAGGAGCCACGTCTAGATGCATAAGCGGCGCTAAGGGGCGTATAAGTTATCGAAATACTAAAAAAAAAAAAAAAACGACTTATTAATCATCAACCACTTATCAATATGCATAGAATAATAACTAAAAGCATAGAAGGAGCCTTAAAACAAAAGCGTCAAATCTAACCCTGCCTCCAAAGCTAGAGGTCCTGGGTTCAAATGCCGGTTAGGGCAGATATTTGTGTGATGAGCACGAGTATTTGTTGCTGAGTCTTGGATGTTTTCTATGTATTTAAGTTTATATTTCTCTATATAAGTGACTTTATCGTTGTCTAGTACTCATAGTACAAGCCTAGAGCGTAGTTTGGGCCTAAGTAGGTCAATTTGTCTAAGATTGTCCCCCGATATTAAAATATAAATTACTAGCGACCCGCCCTCGCTTCGCTCGGGATTAAATTATTATTCATATAAACCTTCCTCTTGAATCACTCTATCTATTAAAAAAAACTGCATCAAAATCCGTTGCGTAGTTTTAAAGATTTAAGCATACAAAGAGACATAGGGACAGAGAAAGCGACTTTGTTTTTACTATGTAGTGACTAGTGACCCGCCAGCGGCTTCGCCCGCTGCAATTTTTTTTCTTGACAATGATTATTCTTGCACCTTATCCCTTCTAAGGTTGTCTGGAAGAGATCGCTAATCAGCGATAAGACCGCCTGTTGTTTACCTGGGTCTTCTAAATTGTGAAAATTCTGTGTAATGTTTTTGTTTGGTGGACAATAAAGTGTTTTGTATTGTTTGTATTGTATTATTATTTTTTTGTAAAAAAAAAAATTTTTGTTAAATAGTATCCTATGTTACTTCTTGTACCTCCCAAAATATGTATACAAAGTTTCACGATGATTCGTGGAGTAGTTTTTGCTTGAAAGCGTAACAAACATCCACGCTTTCACATTTATAGTATTAGTAAGGATAAAACAAATAATAATATGTCAACTTCATACATTTCGATTGGATAGAATACAGAATCGTTAACAGCGTTTGAATCTTGGCTATTCTATCTGCGCTTATTGGTAGTATAATAGAATACCGAAGCCAATTTCTAAGTTCCAGACCAGATATGAAATTATGCACGAAACTCGGATGCGATAGTTAAATCGCGGTTAGAGAAACGAGTTTAAAACTTTGCCAGTATAGGATAATCGGATTTATTACGATGTAAATGTTGTTAGTTAAAGTTGTTACAGAATTTGAATACATTTTGAGTTACGTGGGAAATAGACATGAGCAAAATATGTCATTTAACAGAGAATTCTTCGCTGGCTCAATTAATTTTTATGTCCCATTCTAAGAACTTGGTTATGATGTTCGCTTTATATTCACTCATTCATTAAAATTTTGGGGGAGTAATTGAGTAAAAGAAGTATGAATTCGGAGAATTCGGGTGTCGCTATAGGACATTAATTTACATTCTGTTTCATCTAAGATGATGCCTGTGACAGCCGTATTGCGTAATTTTAATCACTCATTATAATTTAATACTTACGAGTAAGGTATTTTAAAATAAGTGAATAAATTATTGAAATTGAAATAGAAATATATTTATTTACTTTAAGCATTACATGTTTTCTTATTCTACAATCGTGCCAAACTACAGAGCAGTTTGTCGGGGATTCGGTCACTTACGGCCACTTTCCTCGCACGACCACGTGCCTGGAATGCCCACATCCCTGAACGTCCATGTCGCTCGAACGACCATAATACTAAAAAGGCCACATGCCTTGAATGACCACAACCCTGAACGTTCATGTCGCTCGAACGACCATAATACTAAAAAGGCCACGTGCCTTGAATGACCACATCCCTGAACGTTCATTTCGCTTGAACGACTACTTTTACAAGTGTCGATGCCTTATAAAAATTAAAATGTTAGTTTCCCATATTCTGCTACAACACTTTGCTTTCAAGGAAATGTACGAAAAGAGAAGTGGACGAACAAGGAAATGTACGAAAAGAGAAGTGAACGAGCAAGGAAATGAACGAAAAGAGAAGTGGACGAACAAGGAAATGTACGAAAAGAGAAGTGGACGAACAAGGAAATGAACGAAAAGAGAAGTGGACGAACAAGGAAATGTACGAAAAGAGAAGTGGACGAACAAGGAAATGAACGAAAAGAGAAGTGGACGAACAAGGAAATGTACGAAAAGAGAAGTGGACGAACAAGGAAATGTACGAAAAGAGAAGTGGACGAACAAGGAAATGTACGAAAAGAGAAGTGGACGAACAAGGAAATGAACGAAAAGAGAAGTGAACGAACAAGGAAATGAACGAAAAGAGAAGTGAACGAACAAGGAAATGAACGAAAAGAGAAGTGGACGAACAAGGAAATGAACGAAAAGAGAAGTGGACGAACAAGGAAATGAACGAAAAGAGAAGTGAACGAACAAGGAAATGAACGAAAAGAGAAGTGGACGAACAAGGAAATGTACGAAAAGAGAAGTGGACGAACAAGGAAATGAACGAAAAGAGAAGTGGACGAACAAGGAAATGAACGAAAAGAGAAGTGAACGAACAAGGAAATGAACGAAAAGAGAAGTGGACGAACAAGGAAATGAACGAAAAGAGAAGTGGACGAACAAGGAAATGTACGAAAAGAGAATTGGTCGTTCCAGGATGTGGGCGAACTAGGAATTTGGACGGTGGTCAATAAAGGAAGTGGCCGTAAGTGACCGAATCCGAACGGTGTCACCTCAGGCTTTGTACTAATGTAGTATTATATATTTGTGTCAAGTTAAAGAAATAAGTAATATGTATTTAAATGAACTGTCACAGGCATCACTCACATGAAACAGATTATAAAGCTAAAGAAACGTTATTGAAATGAAGAGTGAAAAATTAAAACGGTCTGATACATTTAGATAGTTTAAACATTTTTTCGTGAACTACTTAATGTGTCTAGAGTGGTAAGAACGGTTTTTATGACATACAATATAATACAAAACACTTTATCGTAAGGTCACAAGGGTAAATTTAAGACCCATTTCAAGAAATAGTGTGTTCGCATTGTTGTGAAATTACTAACATAGAGGCATTCCATCTTAGTCCTCAGGTTTGGCAACGCATTTAAGATCTTAGGATTGTAGGCTTCAGATTATAGTCTTGAGAAGAGTCTAAAACTCTACTTACCATTAGATGGCCTGGGTGCTTGTGTGCCTTCTCCTTATCATTAAAAAAAATATGCTTGAAGTTGTCAATGTCCTTAGAGATGCTATGTCATTTGTAACTTAGAGGAAACTCAACCTTATTGCTGTGGAATGTCAGATTGACTTTGGACCTAAGGTGGGTCACAAATTTAAATCTTTGACTGTAAACTAAACAAAAAGTTAAAGAGAAATAGCACATTTTAAAAGAGACCCACGTAAACAGGCGGTGTTATCGCTGATTACGGATCTCTTCCAAACAACCTTAGAAGGGAAAAGGTGTAAAATTAAAACATTTTACGCAGTTAGTAGGTGGTGCAGAATAATTGCGAACAATAACAAAAAACTATGCTAGCTATAAAACAAACATACAGACTCGGATACTGACAACAAACATTGTTTCACTTATGATTGATGGAGGGGCGCTAGTGTTGTATACATTATATTGTATTTTATTAAATTAATATTACATAAACCGTAAAAACTACATTGAACAAAATATCATTAAGGATGACAATAACTTTAGTTCTAATTTGTAGTTTTGGCTTTAAGGGGAGGGGGGACACCACTAAAAAAAAATAGCGCTTTAAAGATTAATATTTCGTAAACGGATACCTTAATCGAAAAATATTTTTAGAAACCCGCAATATTTTTAAAAGACCTATCTAACGACACCCCACACTATGGGGTAGACGAGAAATAAAAATACATCCTTATGTTACGTGTAGGGGAGGTAAACTAAAAAAGTGGTGGTAGTGGTGGTAGGACCCTGTGCAGGGTCCGTCCGGATCGCTACCACCATCTTATCCATTAACCATCCGCCAAGCATGTTCGCATTGTTCGCAGTGTTCCGGTGTGGGGATAAGACAACCGGTGAAATTACTAGCATAGAGGCATTCCATCTTAGTCCTCCGGGTTGGCAGCGCATTTGAGGTCGTAAGATTATAATCTTGAGAATTCAAATGTCTATGGGTCTCAGATTTCACTTACCATCAGGTGGCCTGAGTGCTCGTGTGCCTTCTCCATAACATAAAAAAAAAAAACAAGATTTTATTTTACCACTTACTGGCGTGACTAATATGATGTATATTCATGCCAAATTACAGCTTTCTAGTACTAAGAGACTCTGACCTACAACGTGTTACAAAATAATCCGTAAAAAAGAAATTACGAAAGTAGTGTCAACCCTAGTATAGTATACCTAAGATACCTCTATTCAACTGCGTTATAACGATATCGTATTTGAATGGTTTCCGTATTGTCAACGTTTTGATAACTCTTATGTTATTTACAATAATGGCGACTGTGACATAAACGATTCTTAAACGAGTCAAACACGATATCGTTTTAGCGCACTTGAATATAGGCCCTGAACTGACGTTATTTAATAAGAGTTGACACTACTTTTGTAATTTCTTTTTTACGGATTATTTTGTAACACGTTGTATAAATATATATTGTATTTAGTTGAATTGAATTGAATGTCACACAAATTGACTTAGTCCCAAACTAAGCTCTAGGCTTGTACAATGGGTACTAGACAAAGATAAACATACTTATGTAGATAAATATTATACTTAAATACATAGAAAACATCCACGACTCAGGAACAAATACTCGTGCTCATCACACAAATATCTGCCCTTACCGGGATTAGAACCCAGGACCTCTAGCTTCAAAGGCAGGGTCACTACCAACGATGCTAGCGTGTCGTCATAAAACCTTTTATTTTTGATACAGTAATCAAAATAATGTCTTAATTCGCTTTACAATAAAATTGAATGACCGTTCATCCATTTGGAATCATAGTAAACAATTTGGATCCCTAGGCTAGTCACGTGTCAATTAGCCTTTTATTTCGATTTTATCATCGCGATTTGCGGTTCGTGCCCTTTGTTGTCAAGGGCGCAAATTGCTTTTTATTGGCCTCAAGGAGTGCGTATAGCTTATATTGCTTGCTAAGAAATGAAAGGGAATAAAATAATACTATGATAAAAGTGGTGAAACGGCAAAAGAGACCTTATGAAATATAATAACTTATTTAATAATTTGCCCACAGCAACGCTCGTTTAGACCCAGTTTCCCAAAATACTAGACTAGTAATATTATTTCACTTAGTACAATTTTCTTCAGATCTACTAGTAAAACGTACCAATGGACTAATTATTATTATTCGAAAAAGTTACTCTAGAAAAAATAACCGGGCAAGAGCATGTCGCACCGTGCTCAGTGTTTGGTTTCAAATCCGTTCAGTGCTACAAATATAAAAAACTACAAGTGATAACTAATTTTCTATTTGAAGTCGTTTGGTGCCGTCTTAGATTATTTTAGTAGCTATAAACACTATAAACGTTTAAGATTGAGATGTATGCGTTTACGCACACATAGACATGCGCGCTGCGCCGCGCGATCAGGTGGTGGTTTTCAGTAATAAACGGGCATTCACGAGTACGAGTTGTTTTACTTCAACTGGCCGACGAGAATTAAACATACCCGCGCGTGAACAAAAATAATAATAATGTCGTATATAGGAAATATAAATAATTTTGACTACAAGTGCAACGACTGGCCTATTTTCAAAGGAACAATTTTTTAAAGTAAATTCGGTCAAAGACGAGAATAAGAGTGGTATATTATTAACCTATCTTACCGAGGACTCGTATCGCCTCGTGACTAACTTAGCGTATCCGGAAAAATTGGAGAAATTGGACTATGCGGCATTAGTGAAGCTCTTGGACAACCACTTCAAACGCAGACAATGCTCTTTTGTAGACAAGGCTAAGTTTTATGGAGCCACGAGGAATGAAAGTGAAAGCTTGAACGACTGGGCGGCTAGACTCAGGGATCTAGCGACCTATTGTGAATTTGGTAATGCGCTGGAGTCTAATCTCAGGGATCGATTTGTCCTGGGCATGAACACAGGCCCAGAACGTGACAAGTTGTTCCAACAGGAAGCATCAACGTTGCTAATGTCTGAAGCAATAAACATTGCAGCTCAAGCGGAATGCGCTAAGGAAGCCCGATCAGTCGTTATAAAGGAGGAGCCCTTTTATTACTCAAGTGAAAAGCGTTATGGCGGTAGCAGCGCGAGCCGACCGGCGGTCGCCGGCGGCGGCCGGAGCGGCCCCGGCGGTGGCGCGAGAGGCGGCCCCGCGGTTTCGTCGGGTCATCATGATGGTGATCGACGGTGCGCCGTATGCGGTATGAGAAATCATGATGAAGATAAGTGCCGTTTTAAAGGCTACCGTTGCCAAAAGTGCGGTGTTCGCGGTCATCTTAAGAAGGTGTGTAGCAATAGTAAGAATCCTTCGCGTGTGAATAATATTGCTTGTGAAGAAAGCGTCGACGGGGGAGTCGACCCCTGCAGCACGTGCGAAGAATGTTATAACTATAATTTAAGGTATGTGACCAACGATCCTATTAAGTTAGAAGTGTTGATAGGAACCCAACCACTTAAAATGGAGCTTGACTCGGGCTCGGGCAAAAGTGTTATTTCCGAAAAATTGTATTTGGAATTGTTTTCATATATTAAACTAAGTAGATGCGCTGTTACAATGTGTTTATACAACGGCCATAAGATTTTACCGCTAGGTTATTTCTCTGCCGCCTTATCATTTGAGAATCAAACAAAAACTTTGCCTATATATGTTGTTCAAAATGGAGGCCCACCATTACTAGGACGAGATTTTATGTGCACTTTTAATCTTTGTCTCGGTACAAGTTTAAACAGTATTAGTGATGACGGTGAGGTTGGTTCAATATTAAAGGCTTTCCCGGAATTATGGCGAGATGAGCTGGGCACTTTTAATAAATTTAAAGTCGAGTTACAATTAAAAGAAACGTCGTTACCTAAGTTTTTTAAGCCGCGACCCGTACCCTTTGCCCTTAAAGACCGAGTAGAAAAGGAGCTAGATAGGCTTGTAGACCTCGGAATATTAGTTCCGGTAAATCACTCTCGATACGCTACCCCAATAGTTCCCGTTCTGAAAGAAAATGGAAAAGTCAGAATAGCTGGCGATTATTCGGTCACTTTGAATAACGACTTAGTGATCGATAAATACCCATTGCCTAGAATAGAAGAAGTTTTTGCTAAAATTGGTGGTGGAGAGCATTACAGTAAAATAGATTTAAAAAACGCCTATAACCAGTTTGTACTTAGTGACGCGTCCCAAGATCTTACAACTATCAACACGTCTAAGGGTTTGTTTAAATACACTCGATTAGTGTACGGGTTAGCCAACGCGCCAGCTATCTTCCAAAAATCTATGGAAACATTACTTTCGGGAATAAATGGCGTTACTTGTTGGCTCGACGACATTTGCGTTACCGGGCCTACAAAACAAATACATTTGCAACGATTGCGCCAAGTACTAGGTAGGTTAAATGACGCCGGTTTGCGTCTGCAACAAGAAAAATGCGAGTTTTTCAAAGCGAGCGTTACCTATCTTGGTTATGTAATTAGCAAAGGCGGGTTGCAAACGTGTCCAGAAAAGGTCAAGGCTATAACCGATGCGCCAGAGCCTACGAACGTTACCGAGGTTAAACGATTTATAGGTATCGTAAACTACTATAGGAATTTTATTCCTAACGCTTCGTCGATCCTGAGTCCCTTAAACGAGCTGCTGCGGGGAGGCGCCGAGTGGGAGTGGGGCCCGCGGCAGGTCGCCGCCGTGCGCCGCGTGAAGGCCGAGCTGGCGGGCGCGCGGCTGCTGGCGCACTACGAGCCGGGCGCGCGGCTCGTGCTGGCCGTCGACGCCGGCCCGCAGGGGCTAGGCGCTGTGCTCGCCACCAGAGACGAGGACGGCCGAGAGCGGCCGCTGGCGTTCGCGTCGAGGTCTCTGACTGCCAGCGAGCGTAATTATAGCCAAATACACAAGGAGGCAACGGCTATCATTTTTGGGGTGAAACATTTTCACCAATACCTATATGGTTGCAGCGAACCGTTCATACTGAAAACCGATCACAGACCTCTGGTTTCGATTTTTAATAAAAAGCATGGCATTTCAATAACATCAGCATTACGCCTACAAAGATACGCTATAATCTTGTCAGCGTATAATTATGTCGTTCAATACACTTCGAGTGAGAATAACGTAGTGGCTGATTTTTTCTCTCGTGCTCCTATTATAAGTACAAATGGTAGTGATCGTGAGTATGACACGTATGCCTCACTTAATTTTTTAAGTTCTTTGTCACCGGCAGTCAATTCGAATGATGTCAAACGAGCTGTAGGAAACGATAAGGTTTTGAAAACCGTTTTAAAGTATATGAAAAATGGCTGGCCACGAAAAATTAATTGTAAGGCCATATTACCATATTTTCAATGCAAAACGGACCTGCAGTTTGAAAACGACTGTTTGTTTAGAGGACACAGAGTCGTTATTCCGGTGACCTTAAGGAAGAGTATGTTAGGCGAGTTACATTCCACCCATCTTGGAATAACTAAGAGTAAAAGTAATGCGCGCGCACGCATGTGGTGGCCCGGCATCGATCGGGACATCGAGGAGTGGATCGGCTCGTGCCGTGCGTGTACAAGCCTGCGCGCGGCGCCGGCGCGCGCGCCCCCCGCGCCCTGGCCGCGCCCGCCTGCGCCGTGGCACCGCGTCCATGTGGATTACATGTCTATAGGGCAAAGGGTGTATTTAGTGGTAATAGACGCGTTTAGTAAATGGTTAGATTGTATTTACATGTATAAAGGTACTACCACTGAAGCATTGATATGTAAATTAAAACCATTATTTTCCACGTTTGGAATTCCTTCTGTATTGGTATCCGATAATGACCCTAAAATCAATTCTTCAGAGTTAAAAACCTTTTGCGCCAGCCATGGAATAAAGTACATAACCTCACCGATCTATCACCCGGCGAGCAATGGGCAGGCGGAGAATTCTGTTCGTATGTGTAAAAAAATGCTAAAATGTATATTAATGGAAAATTTGACCCTTAATGTGATACATGAGAAATTGTTATGGTACCTGTTTAATTATAGGAACTCCGTGCACTGTACCACGGGCGAAACCCCAGCGAAACTGATGTTCGGGAGAAACCTAAGGTCTCGCTTAGATTTAATTCGTCAAACTGATAACAGCATCGATGAAAATAAAAGCCCAATAATTAAAAAACATTTCGAAAAAGGAGACTGCGTTTGGGTTCGCTGGTACAGCTCTCGGAAAGAATCCTGGGTTTTAGGTACAGTGGTAGACAAAATTGGGAATAGAATGTATAAAATTTCAGTACAAGGACTCAACACAAATTGTATCCGACATGTCGACCAACTGTATAAATATAAAGGTCCACCTTTAGAGGCGAACCATTCTTTTTCAACCCCATTAACCGGCCATCAACTCATTGGATCGCCAGACCTGGTTGCGAATCAGTCGGCTAATATTGAATCAACTGCTGGTGGGCCGGTGATTGAGGTGGAAGAGGAAGGGATGGACAACCCGTCTGTTGAAAGTCAAACGAATGAAGTTGATGAATGGGATGATTGTGACAGCGACGGGGGCATTGAGCAGTGTGAGCGAAGTCCGAACGTCCAGGTACCTACTACTAGCGAGGCGTTATTATCTCCGCCGCGCCCGGCCGATCAGCCGAGCGCACAGCTATCTGGTACGGAAGGGACCTCGCTGGCAGGCCGTTTGCGCCCCAGGAGGAAGGTTAACTATAAGATTACGTAATGTTTGTATGCTTACTTATTGTTTGTTTTTGTGTGTTGTCTCCAGGTATCAAAACTAGTTGTGGAGGGATGAGATGTATGCGTTTACGCACACATAGACATGCGCGCTGCGCCGCGCGATCAGGTGGTGGTTTTCAGTAATAAACGGGCATTCACGAGTACGAGTTGTTTTACCCTGAAAACATTACGGTATCAGCAGGAAATAGCATTCGACATAATGAAATTCGATAAAATAATCCATTCACATAACATACATACATACATAACACCACGCCTTCATTTCCAGAGTGGGGTAGGCCAACCACTCTAAAAAAGACTTGTTTATAATTCTGTAACCACATTTTGCACAATCAGGCCAAGAAGTTTACTAGTGATAGGTTGCAAGCCCATCGCCTAACAATACTACAAGTCATTATTCCCTTACGGCCGAACCCTATATTCAAACCGCGGATAGATAAGGCTTACTTCGGGTTGAAATTTGATATATTTTGCCCGTACAAAATGTGTCAAATTTTCATCCGAAGTAAGGCTATCTGTCCGCGGTTTAAATATAGGGTTCGGCCGTTAGTCGACTCTTACGACAACCACGGGAAGACATGTAGTGGCACTATTCTAACCCAGCAACTACACGGGCTAAAATTAAATTAAACGGCAAGATAATAAAGTAATAAATAATAATAAACAAACTTACATAAAAAAAACATTACGATATCAAAGATAGATGAGATAAACCAAAGCAAACAATATATGAATCGTGTTACAAAACAGTGTTCCTTGCTTCGTACAATATCGCCGTCTTTCTTACTCAAACATGTATCTGCACATTAATTTTGCTATTAGTAATTTTATTTTCATTCAGTAATACTTAGAGGCAATAAGTTTACCAACAGCAAAAAAAAATGCTGATACGAGTTTGAGTAAGTAGGACGACGATATGTTACATTGTTTTATCATGTTAAAGAGAATACAAACGAGCTCTTAGGCTACAGTGGTAATTGCAATCTGAGAGATATTTGTAATCTTAAGATTAAGATCTTAAAACTGCAATCCTAACACCGCAAAATGCATTGTTAACCTTGGGGAGTAAGATTGAATGCCTTTAAACTAGTAACTTCACCACACCAGAACATAACAATGCCAACACTACTAGGAGGTAAGTATACATACATAGTACAGTAGTACAGTATTTGTATTGTATTCAGAGCGACGACGGAACTCGCGAGCTACTCATTAACGCTGCGAGAGTCTAATGACGTCTTTAGAGGAAATAGGTTAAAATATTTTGTGACTGAAAATGAGACGTGTTTTTTTGCAGGTCTTTTTCTTATTTCATATGTTAATGTTTATAGATAGAGAGAGTAGATTATTGACGTGTAAGTGTGTTTTGAGGTCGACTATAAACATAAGGTACATAGTATCTAACGGGGTCCATTTCGTTAAGCCAAAATATTTTTGGTCAAATGTTTCATTAACGAAATTTTGATTTGCCAACCTGCTTTATTTTCTGTAACCGTAAATATTTCAGGATTTTATAAAAGCTAACCTAACCTAACCTTAGGGTTCTTCACGACGAAAATATTATATAACATTGGTTTGGCAAATGAAAAATTTGGGAAATGATACATTTGACCAAAAATATTTTGGTCTCCCAACTGACGATATCATCATTTCATCGAATGTTACTGATAAATGATTTCTGGATATCACACACACACACACAATGTCATGCCTTCGTTCCCAGAATGTTACAGAATTATCATCAAGTTTTTTTAGAGTTGTTGGTAATTCTGTAGCTCTGCCTACCCCATTCTGGATATCATAAGCATTATTTACGTACGTTAGTGAAGTTTAGACTTTTGCCTACAAAAAATAATACTCATGCGGCGAAAAAAGCCATGACATAAAATATTCCAACCTTTTTAGGGTTCCGTACCCAAAAGGTAAGAACGGATCCGTCTGTCTGTCACCAGGCTGTGTCTCATGACGTCAATAGCTAGAGATTTTTGAAATTGACAGATGATAAATTTATGTTACCGCTATAACTATAAATACTAAAAACAGAATAAAATCAATATTAAAGGGGGGCTCCCATAAAACAGACGTGATTTTATCGCTTCTTAGCTCGATAATAATAACGCAACAGGTAGACGTTTAAAATAGTTCCGGTGATAAAATAATTGAAAGATGTCTGGCTTTTGCTTTTGATTTTTTTCTGTTTACTGATTTACACTCAATTGACATTAGCGAAATCACTGTGGTTTTTTTTTTTTTTTTTTTTTTATGTTAAGGAGAAGGCACACGAGTACTCAGGCCACCTGATGGTAAGTGAAATCTGAGACCCATAGACATTTGAATTCTCAAGATTATAATCCTAAGACCTCAAATGCGCTGCCAACCCTGAGGACTAAGATGGAATGCCTCTATGCTAGTAATTTCACCGGTTGTCTTATCCCCACACCGGAACACAACAATGCGAACACTGTTGCTTGGCGGATGGTTAATGGATAAGATGGTGGTAGCGATCCGGACGGACCCTGCACAGGGTCCTACCACCACATATCGCGGTGGATAGCATTTAATAAAAAAAAACACAGTTTATTAAGTTATATGTACATACATACACACATAAAACACGCCTGTTTCCCAGAAGGGTAGGCAGAGACCACTTCTTTCCACATTCATACATCGAGTCATGCATGCACGTCGGTTTCGGGTACTTAGGATTCGGCCCTTTTCCAGTATTTCCCCGACTTGATTAAAAAAAAAACGACTTGGCGCCCCCTTTGTAACGAGCCAAAAGGTCACCTGTCCAGTTAATTACAGAAAGATTTAATTATTCAATAAAGAACAGCATTAAAATTAACAGAATAGGAAGTATGTTATGTAAGAGTTTAAGTAATGACAAAAGAAAACATAACCTACTATATATTTGACAAGATAACATAGTTAAAGAGTTCATTCCATTTGAAATTCATTATAAAAAAAATAGTCAAACAAATTATAATTTATAATTTAACAATTTAAATAAAATACTAACATAATTAAACATTTAAAAAGAATAACGTAAATAATCAAATTAAAGTTATGAAAAGTATGGCAAATTAATGTACGCTAAATTCAATCTTAAAACATCAACTCGCTACTGCGCATGTCGAAATGAAGGCGTTGAGGCCGAAGACGCCGATGAAGGCAAAGATGGCGATGAAGTACTTGAGATATTATATAAGCAGGTCGCCATTTTGGGGAGGGAGCTTTTCTCTTTGACACTCGTGACGTGCGGACGGTTGTTGCTCTGGGGTCGTATTTACGTTCGAAATTAAAAATTACGAGAAATTAGACATTGAATTAGAATTTTATATTTTATTAATGGGATTTAGATAATGAGGCTTTTCTCTTTGACACTCGTGACGTGCGGACGGTTGTTGCTCTGGGGTCGTATTTACGTTCGAAATTAAAAATTACGAGAAATTAGACATTGTATTAGAATTTTATATTTTAGTAGTGGGATTTAGATAATTGAGGCTTTTGCACTTTGACACTCGTGACGTGCGGACGGTTGTTGCTCTGGGGTCATACTTACGTACCGAACTCGGAAAATAAATATTAAAATTTTTGCTGGGGTTAATTAAATGGGTTTCATACGGGAAAGTTAGACATTAAATTAAAGTTTATATTTAGTATTGGGAATTACATAATTTGGGTTTAGAAAACTTTTCTTCGTAAATTATTGGTAAGATTATATTATATGTAATTATTTGTGTGTGGATTTGTTAATCTTTTCTGTTACAGATTATTAGAAGAAAGAAGTAGTCAGCAAGTTTAGAAGATTTTTAGTTGACACTTGTGTCTGGCACGTTGTTTATTTAGTACATTCAGTTTGGGGGTTTATGGGGGGAAAGTTTTGTAATTATTAAAGTCTTTGAGTTAAGCTAGATTAGCATATTTTCGTGCCAGAGCGGTGTCCAGGCAAACAGTTTGCCTGACAAATCACGCTGACCCTAACGGTGACAAATAGGCTTGGTTTGGAACTTTGTAGATTCTAAAAGAGGTGCGGGCAACCCTAGGTGTACTCTTTACCAACATAGTCATCTATATAAGTGCCCACCATTCTCATTCGCCAGCCTGGAGTGGGATCGGGGTCCACAGGTTGGGCATGCAATTGCACCCGTGAAAGCTCTGGGAAGTTTGAGGATTGGTTCCTTAAAACTCTATATATTTATATACACTAAACCACACAATAGGGCGTCATACTCTCACCGTCTTGGACTTCGGTCTGTGTGAGGGGGGTGGCAATCACACGGGTGTTAGGTTGCTTTCTCAGCAGACCCGGCTGAACTTTACAGTTTACCTAGGGAACTAGCTAATTATGAGGATAAGGTAAGCCTCTAGGATGTAGTTCTTTGTAGAATAGGCCTTATAAGTAGAGTTAGGGTAGAATCACTTGACTAGGGAAAGTAGGGAATATTAGGATTTTATTCAAATAGGAAAAAAGGTAATGTTTATTTTTATTCACTAAAAATTTAGGTACAATATAAAACTGATAGCAATCAGTAATTAAATAAAGTTCATATTTAAAAACGTTCTTAGGGTCAATTAAGGGGATAAGTAGATACCTAATAGGTAAAATATTTTATGATAGAGATAAAACTATACTTTTAAATTCTCTCTTCATATTGATTTAGATCAAATCATATGAATTGAATAATTTTCAGTAACAAATAAAATACTTTTCAGTAAACAAGTTTAATTAGGGACAATATAAGATTCAGCATTTATTTGATAAATAACTATCTATTTGAAATTTGAAGCCATAAATAGTTTCATGTCTAACAAAATGAAAGTATCATTCTAGATAAAAATCTATACCTAATAAATCTAGTTTGAAATAAAATAACTTTGAAGTATAAAAATGAGATCTTTGAATAGATTTTATAAATTGCATTAATATAAATAAAACTATTATATCAATATACTTAAGTGGCTTTATAATTGAGCTGTATATTTACACTTACATAGCACAGAAAGCTATTATGAGGATTCAATCTAGCTAGAAGACAAAATGACTTCTGTATTACCTCTGTTTTACTATAAAAGATAAACATGTATACATGGAGAAAATTGAACATCTCATTATAGACTATATAGATACTAGAGTCTAGATCATGACTCATACAGTGAATTAAGCAATATCAAGCTAAAGACACTTTTGTAATAATAAATTTACAATTAGCATAAATAAATTTTATTCGAAGATCATTAGAATCAATTATATTGAATATTGAAATATAATAAATTTTGAACCCTCTCAATTTGGTACTTTACTACTAACTGACTTATCATACAGTAAATAAAATAATTAACTATATATGGCAAGGAGTCTGCCCTGTCTCTGGAGGATGACTATTGGAACAGACTAAGGTCTGCGTGATAGCAATCACGACGGCGTAGGTGGAGCCGATTCCCCCTAAAAAGGGGCCATAACACTTATAATTTGATGGACATGAGATTGTTTTATGCTTCAGTTTACCTAGATTATAATTTCCATACATTATAATTATAACTATTCTACGATAGCTGCTTTTCTTCATAGTAGGTTAACTATAGAGGTGATTAGAAATTCTGAATTATATAGGATTATTTAAAAGTATATGAAGTTAATTATGTAGGTAATTTAATTCTATAGGTTAAATACAGGTTGTATTAGGTAGGTAATGTTAGGAATTAAAACAAAGACTTAAAGAATTTTAGGGTTACTGTAGGTTCACAACGATTGGGTCCATTTTATCTGTTAGACGATCACAAGCCATATTTAATCTTCAATTAATCTTAAGTTGTTTCAAGTAAGAATATAGTTAATTAAATCAGGGTATGTAGTATTAGCTATGGGAGTATACTAACTGTCGGAGTTAGTTACATTACGTTAGCTAGTAAAAATATGTAGGTAGGTAGATCTATAGATAGGTAGGCCGCCCGTAGGAGGGGAGGGTGGTTACAATTGGTGCTACCGTGACCAGGATAGTTACACCTTCCAACCCTTCCACTCACTTTTGCACTGTTATGTTCAGTTTAAAAATAAATAAGTACTTAAATTAAAATTATTTTTTTTTTATTTAAATTCAAACGTGATTTTATTTGCCGTTTTTTGCCGTTGCCGGTAACAGGTAGACTACTATAGTGTCCAATATTGTATAGATAGATAATGGTACGGAACCCTTCGTACGCGAGTCCAACTCGCACTTAGCCGGTTTTTTTTTATCAACAAATCAGGTGTTTCCAACTTCGCCAATTCGTCTATGGTATTCTAGCCTCATCTCTAACTTTAAATTAGGAAACTTACCCTCAGGAATTCCGGTACGTCTGCAATCCGTAGCCAAGGACTTCAAGAATCAAGTCTGTTAGCACATGGCAGTATCTCAGACAAAACTCCTGTAGCAAATACAACCTTATTACTAAAAGGATAGGGTTGAATATCCTTTGGCTATTGAAGATGAGATACTACTTATTGACTTAGGAGGGCAGAAGTCTCCTAGTTTTGTTTTAAAAATTTGGTACAAAAAGGTTTTTCCAAGTTGCAGCAAAAAGAGGATAAAGAAATAAATAAATAAATATCACGGGACAATGTCACATAAATTGACACAGTCCCAAACTAAGCTCAAGGCTTGTACTATGGGTACTAGACAACGATAAATATACTTAGATAGAGAAATAAATACTTAAATACATATAAAACATCCAAGACTCAGGAACAAATACTCGTGCTCATCACACAAATACCTGCCCTTGCCGGGATTTGAGCCGGGGTTGGAGTTTTTAAATCCTGGGCCTCTATTCTATTGGTATAGTGGTTTCCCCGTGTGGTTGCCGGGTTAGAATAGTGCCACTCCATGTCTTCCCGTGGATGTCGTAGAACGGGACTCTACTCATTTACTCCTATTACTGTATTGACATGATAACTATAAAATCGAAATATTTTTTTTTACATGACTCACCAAGTTATTTGAAAAGGTTTTATGTATGCTGCTACTTAAATGAACTACGACTGTAATAAACTAAAAAAAAAACAAATCAACTGAATATAACAAGTGACACATTAATACTATAAGAAGTAAATAGAATCAGAATCAGAATCAGAATCAGAATAATCTTTATTCAAGTAGGTTTACAAATAATAAACTCTTTTGAAACGTCATAGTAGCGACTTAGCCTAAATTGACTGCAGGTTCAAATCGCGACCGATCAGAGAAGAACCTGTAAGAAACTCTGTCGGATGTCTTTTTTTTTCGACGTTCGCAACCTTTTGTCGTAAGGACTAAACATTTTATTACAAGCAATTCAGTCCCAAGCATTGTTATCATTAATATAGTCTTTAATACTATAATATGCTTTAGAAATTAGTTTACGCTTAACGTAACTCTTAAATTTATTTACTGATAGTTCAGTAACATTACTTGGGAGCTTATTATAGAACCTAATACAATTACCCATAAAAGAGTTTTTTATTTTATGGAGCCGCGTGAAGGGCACTGCAAGCTTATATTTATTTCTGGTATTAACATTATGTATGTCACAGTTCTTTCTAAATTTAGCGATGTTTTTATGAACATACATAATGTTTTCATAAATGTATTGACTGTGCATGGTCAATATGTTAATTTCTGTAAACTTATCTCTAAGCGAGTCTCTCTGGCCCATCTTGTAGACAGCACGAATAGCCCTCTTCTGCAGAACAAAGATGCTATTTACATCAGCAGCACTACCCCACAGTAAAATACCATATGACATAATACTATGGAAGTAACTAAAATAAACTAATCGAGCGGTATCTAAGTCTATTAATTGCCGAATCTTATTAACTGCAAAAACTGCAGAACTGAGTCTACCCGCCAATCCAGCAAGATGAGGACCCCATTGGAGCTTGGAGTCTAACGTTATACCAAGAAACACTGTATCATTAACTAGGTCTAGTTTGTTATTTTTAATAGTTACAGTAGTTTGACTATTTTTCACATTAGTAGTCATGAACTTTATACATTTCGTCTTTTTCTCATTCAGTAATAAATTATTAACACTAAACCAATCGACTACTTTTGATATAGCATTGTTTACATTGACATTAAACTGCTGTTGTCGTTTAACTTTGAACACAAGTGACGTATCATCAGCAAACAAGACTATATCATGGTTGTCCTTTATAAGGTAAGGTAAGTCATTTATGTAGATGAGGAATAAAAATGGACCCAATATTGAGCCCTGTGGTACGCCCATTGAGACCAATGACCCAGGTGATCGTACTCCATTCACGTCTACCCTTTGTATTCTCCCGTATAAGTACGTTTTTATTAAGTTTAGCGCAGTACCTCTAACTCCATAGTGGTGTAGTTTCCTGATCAATGTGTCATGGTTAACGCAATCGAAGGCCTTGGACAGATCACAAAAAATACCTAAAGCATCCTGTGACCCTTCCCAGGCATTAAAAATGGTTTTAATCAACTCAACACCAGCTTCGGTTGTCGAGCGACCCCGAGTAAAACCAAATTGTTTATTGTGTAATAAATTATTATACCGAAAATGTTCCGCTAACTGTGACAAAATCAATTTCTCAAATATTTTACTGAAAGTGGGTAGTATGGATATTGGTCTAAAATTTGTGGGGTCAAAAGTACTACCCGTTTTGAATAATGGAATTATCTTACTATGTTTCATAAGATCAGGAAACTCACCACAATCAACACAGTGATTAAATACGACCATTAAGTCAGATGCTATGACTTCAATTAAGGATTTGAGTACATGGACCGACACTCCCCAAAGGTCACTGGTTTTCTTTAATAATGACACTAGCGTGGCTTAGTGGGTCGACTCGTCATCGTGAGGAACAGAGTTCGAACCCCCGCGGTCACCATGTACCAATGAGTTTTTCTAACTTGAGTGCATTACCCGATTCTCTTACGGTGAAGAAATAACCGAAAATCGTGAGGAAATCGTCGAAGTATATCCGAAGCCATCAGTCAGATAAGATAAAATAATACACTACATAAAATAATAATCTCTAATCTTTACACAAATGCTGTATAGCAACACTTAAGTAATAGAAACTTACCGACGAACAAGCACATTATTTTATACGGACTGATGAATCAAGTTATGTTGACCCGCTGGCAAAATTAAAGACAAAATAAAATGCCTACAAAAGGATTCAGGATCTGCTCAAAATTAAAACTAGATACGAGTCACACACATCACGCAAAGGAAAATAAACAAGGAAAGACAAAAACATGAAATTCTTGGCAGACAACAGTTGGTCTTATTGCTATAAGCGATCTCTTCAAGACAACTGTTGATAGGAGAGACGCAGCATCGTAAAAATCTAAACAAAGCAGTTGCAAACAAAGGATAATAATTAAAAAACACAATCATGATAATTTTCTTTTCGGCTTTTCCTCCCCTTTTGTTACAGTTAATAAAACTAAAAGAAATTAAAGGTCCTAATACGCTTTACTAACCATTTCCCATCCCGTTCCTAAAGTTTTTGTAACATAATTCAAATAGAGATTTAGTGCCCAACTTTTTGTCCCTAAATAATATTTCACCCAAGTTAAAATGTAGGCTGAATTCAACAAGGATTATTATGACAAATGTAATTTTTCTTCTGAAGGATGAGAAAGGCATTATTCTTGTGTGAAAGCCCTTAGGGATATTATGTAGCATTTTATCTTGTTACACCAGGAGGGACCCGTCGGTAAACCCACCTAATCGTGTACGTAGCTGCACAATTTTGTTTGAACTGCTGCATTAATCTGTTAAAGGTCTTAAACCGACAAGGTACCAAAGTAGTAGTTACTCATAAAGCCGAAGAGATTAATGGTTTTCTGTCAAGTAATTTAAAGTTTTTTTTTCTTTATAGATTCTGTACTAAATTACTATAATGATGATGTACGTTATAATAAAAAACCGGGCAAGAGCATATCGGACCATGCTCTGTCTAGGATTCCGAAGCCGTTAAGTACTACAATCATAAAAATCAACAAGTAATAATTAATTTTCTTTTTAAAGTCATTAGGTGCCGTCTTAGATGATTTTAGTAGGAATAAACACTTTAATCGCCTGTATCTCAAGAACCAATCAGACGTGATAGTCTTCCTTTAAAATTCGTTATATTTTCTTTCATTTAAGATTTTTGCACTTGACTTTTATAAAACTTAGCGCTTTAAAGCTTAATATTTCATAAACGGGTCACTTAAACAAATAATTATTTTTACAAACCTGTAATATTTTTAAAAGACCTATCCTACGACACCTCACATTTCAACAGCTCTCAAAGAAAGGAATGCTATCATATCAGGGCCATTAACCTATAATATAGTTAGTTTACAATGCAATATTTAAAAACTATTTCGATTTCACATCCTAAAGTAACTGAGTTTTACTGGTATTCGATCAGATAAGGTTACCGACAGTACCTTCTTGGTCTATATGGTTACGTGCAAGATAAAATATCCAATTTAAAAGGTGTTCAAAGAAGACTTTGTGTTTTATTGGAGTGGACAATATTCTAATAATTTCAAAACACATATATTTAAGGGCTGGGATTCTACACGGTAATAACGATATCGTGTTTGACGTGTTTCCGTATCGTCAACGTTTTCATAACTCTTATATCATTTACAATAATGGCGATTCTAAAACTAGTCAAATGCGATATCGCTACAACGCAGTAGAATAGAGGCCCTGTTTAAATTGCGATGGCAATCTCGTCAACGGATTTTTTTATATAAAAATCCTAAGTAATTTAAAAAGTCAGGAGTTATAGTCAACGGAGAGAGTACGACGTTAATATGTTTGTACGTTTGTTACACGTTAATATGAGTTTCTCCGGTCCTTATGAAATTATGTTAAAATTAAGACATACACAATTAGCTGGAGGGACGATGACGCGAGATCTCAATTACCTTTTCGAATTGTAACGTATTACGTTACTTTAGTGCTATAATTATTATAAAATAGAATAATAAAGAATAACTTTATTTCAGACAGCAAAACCCATATTCACAAATAACTTACACGCAAAATTTTGACGACACGCTAGCCTAGTTGGTAGTGGCCCTGCCTTCGAAGCTCGGGGTCCTGCGTTCAAATCCCGGTAAGGGCAAATACTCGTATTTGTGTGATGAGCACGAGTATTTATTCCTGAGTCTTGGATGTTTTCTATGTATTTAAAGATTTATTTCTCCATATAAGTATGTTTATCGTTGTCTAGTACACATGCATAGTGCCTTTGGGACTAGGTCAATTTGTGTGAGATTGTCACCAAAAATTTATTTATTTATTTAATTAACACAACTATTAAAATACTTGCTTGCGATGGGCTTGCAACCTGTCACTAATACACTTGTAAACAGCTTAGCCTGACTATGCAAAATGTGGTTACGTAAATTATAAACAAGTCTTTTTAGAGTTGTTGGTATTGCTGTAGCTTTGCCTTTTGCTTTGTTATGTAATGTGTTATTAAAATACTCAGGACTCAGCTAGCCGGCGGCCACGAAATCGCTGAAACATGTCACCAGTCGGCCAGAATTACTCCTTTAAAAAGATCGATAGATCATTGGTCGATCCCCTCACAAAGAACTTAAATTTAACCTTGTGGTGGGGATCCAACCTCTCGACCCTCAGGGTAACTTCAGTCTTAACTTGTACATACTCAACGAGGTCCTTAGTCTCCGTAGACTAATACAATAATAAAATACAATACAAATACTCTTTATTTTACACCAAAAATTAAAAAATAGAATTAGTAAATTACAGACAACCTTGTAAGAGAAATAACTGAGGACACAAATTCATGGCAGGCGGTGTAAACTAGTTCGTTTAGAACTCCAACTAAACGACTACAAGAAACAATTAAACTATTGCAATTTTGAAATTAAACCTATTTATATATAGACTAAATATAAATACATAAAGTAAATAATTCCATAAATACATACTAAAAACATATAACTCTACATCTATATAATATATACATACATATATCCTCCAAAACAGCCAAACAATGACAACAGACGAAGCATGAGATAGGAAGAAAAAAGTAAAGGAAATAATAGAAAAACTACGCAAGTGATAGAAAATGATCCTTTAGCTTGCTTTTAAAAACGGCAACGGACTTAGCTTATCGTACCTCCACAGGCAAACCATTCCATAACCTTATTGCCTTGATGGTAAAAGAATTTACTAATGTAATCGGGATACGTACAACTGCGTAGTGGGAGTACGAGTAGCAGGACACAGCAAGTGGTTTCTCTCTAAAGTTCTGCTTCACCTCCAAAGGAATATTATTTATATATGAACACAGGGTGCTGTTCAAATCGCCATACAGATTTTCCCGATATTATCACCAAAGTTCCTATGGCTCCATCAATCAATTTTTTTACAAAAAGCCTCCTTAATGGATCGATTGTTTGTTTCCATATTGTGCTCAATATATTGTCCTTTTACAAATTGGTTGATTGAACGTTAAAATTCTATTTCTGTTGTTTTGTCGTTAATTTTTTAGTCACATTTTAATACTCATACCTTGATATTTTATGGTGTTTTTTTGCATTAATAATACATTAAAATAAACGCATACACGCTAATTATACTGTTATTGACAATGTAACACAGCACAAATAGTGGTCTTTATGAATATACATACATACATACATACCCTCACGCCTTCATTCCCAGAGTGTGGTAGGCAGAGCTACAGAATTACAATACAATACAATACAAATACTCTTTATTGAACACCAAAAATAAAAAATAAAAACAGAACATGGAACAGTACATTTAAATCATAGGTATACAACAGGCGGTCTTACCGCTAAATAGCGATCTCTTCCAGACAACCTTGTAAGAGAAATAACTGAGGACACATATTCATGGCAGGGGGTGTAAACTAATTCGTTTAGAACTCAAACTAAATAACTACACGAAACAATTAAATTATTTCAATTTTGAAATTAGAACTATTTATAAATATACTAAATATAAATACATAAAATAAATAATTGAATAAATACATACTAAATACATATAATTATACATCTATATAATATATACATACATACATCCTCCAAAAACAGCCAAACAATGACAACAGACGAAGCATGAGATATAACAAAGAAAAAAAGTAAGGGAGATAATAGAAAAACTACGGAAGTGACAGAAAATGATCCTTTAGCTTTAGAATTACCAACAACTCTAAAATTTTGTTGATATTTCTGTAACTACATTTTGCACAAACAGGCTAAGATGTTTACCAGTGTAATTAGTGACAGTTGGCAAGCCCATCGCCTAAAAATACTAGAAGCCTTTATTCCCTTAGTCGCCTCTTACGACTTCCACGGGAAGAAATGGAGTGGCACTATCTAAGCCGGCAACCACACGGCTATATGAATATAAAAAAGACAAAAGATGTTTATGCAGCAAGTACATCGCACAGGTATTTTTTCAATTCATGAAGAAACGCCACAAGAAAAGTTATGAAAACGTTGACAATACGGAAACAGGTCAAAAACGATATCGTTATTAACTTGTAGAATTCCAGCCCAGTCATTAAAAAAAAATAGTCACTTTACCATGACAGCCACTACAGCCATGACAGTTACTTTACTATGTCGATGATAATGATCTCAAATCCCAATTTTTTAATCGAACGATATAAAGTGATATATAAGCCTAATCTACATGTAGTTTTCAAGTTATGATAAAAAATCATATCTCAAATGCGTTTGCAAAATTAAAATTCTCCGAAAAGTTATTACCATTTAAAGGATACCAGTCGAATAATCTATTTTGTCGAAAATACGTAGGAAATAAGGAAACCTCTTCCTTTTTGTAAACGTATCGAACCCTTCTCAGCTACCCAACGTCCGTCCATCAGTCACCTAAAATTACTTGAAAACGACGCTGAGAAGAAAATCTGGGTGAAAATAATACAAGAAAATTATGGTCGTTGTTTTGGATACGAATTTAGGATCAAGACAATAAGGGTCTTATTAATAAACTGGTCTTCGTTGAGATCCCCATCTTAATACACGTCAAATTAAATATCAAGCCATAAGAAACTGTCATCTCTTACGCATCTTTTATTAATAGAAAGAAGAAAATCATTCGTGACAAACAAACCAAAAGGAACAAAATAATGACTTAGACAAAAGTCCTGTTGACACGAAGTAGTTCCAACTCAATGCTGAGTATAGGCCTCTTGCATTGCACTCCATTCTTTACGGTCTTGGGTCTTCTTTATCCAGTTCTTACCTCTTCGGATGAGTAGCTACTTCTGCTGCTGACTGTACCTACTTTGAAAATCGAATTCCAAATTTCCTCGTAAAGCCTGCTGGAAAAATGTCGTTAATTGAAATTGGAACTTAGATATTTGTCATATTATGCAGTTCAAAATAAATTTGACAGAAGACTTTTGGGCGTTACGAGGTTAGCTCCATCTCTTTCTCTCGAAAGAATACTTAAGGTCACGTTTTTATACACCACTTTTTTTTAAGATAACATCAAATTAGTATTTTCGTGGGCTTACGATTGCGTCATCTCCGTCTATCTGTCTGTTCATAAATTAGGTACCATTATTTTCAATAAATTGCGGAGAAATAATAATTTAAGTTTTTTGTTCAAACTGCAGTCGTACTTGGGAAAGGATAAAATTTAGATTAAATACTCGTATAAATACCCTACAAGGTACCTACTAAAATATTCAGTTCCTTCTGAATTCGACTGAACGTATCTTCACATCCCAGAGGGAAAGATAAGAAACAAGAAAAGTTGCTTATCTGTTATGTGTAATATGAGGAAAACAATCCCACCCACATCCAAAATACATTTCAGCGGGCGTCTCAAAATCTGCACGTTATTTCTTCGTATTACAGTTGTTCTTATTCTTGTTTATGTATACTGGGTGATTTTGGCGTCATGATCCGGAATAAAATGGTCATACTGAACAACCTTTCCGATAGGGCCAACCACGAAATTGCCAAAAAAAAAACCAGCTGTTCCATACATTAACTCTCAATTAATTCACCGTTAATGTATGGAACAGTTGTTTTTTTTGGCGATTTCGTGGTTGGTCCTATCGGAAAAGTTGTTCCGTATGACCATCTTATTCACTTTTGGCCATTCCGGATCATGACCCCAAAATCACCTAGTAGATACGTTTTTTGATGAAAGCGCGCGAAATATGCCATTTAACCGGGGAACAAGTTAGTTCAAATACATATAAATACATATATATTTATTTATATAAAGGATTAAAAATAAGATGGTAATACTGACCCGCTTCAACAAGCGCTCATTCAGTTCATTATCAATGAATTAACCCGCACCATCGTATTATTCTGTGCTTATGTAACCAATAATATAATCACAAAGGACTGATATGATTTTTATACACACAGTATGCTATCCATTTTATATTCAACCCTATCATCCCATAATCTAAAAGAGCACAATAACTGTATAAAAAAGCTATATCCTTGTAAAGGTTATCTTAAAGATTATTCGATACAGAATAAATCGAATTTCATGCTCCTTAGACCTTTTCGTGCAATCTTCGACCCAGCCATGTTTTTCTATTAAATAACTTGCCAGTGAGATCGCAATAAAAATATATGGATTTCGACACGACCTCGTTTTTTTTTTAACTTGGCCGCTATCTATTACATGTCTACACTGGTAAGTAAACATCTTAGCCCGATTGTGCAAAATGTGGTTATAAAATTATCGACAAGATTTTTAGAGTTGTTCTCTCTGGGAATGAAGGCGTGATGTTATGTATGTATGTGATTATAAGAATTATCTTAACATTGACAATAATATGTTAAGACGTCAAAAGCAATATGGTTTTACTGAGTGGGATATAGGCCCTGATTAGTGTCATTTGATTCTTTGATTCATCAGTGAGTTTAAAATGCTTGTTTTTACGTAATTCAGTATTACACGGCATTATTTTTATGAGCTTAGGGGTGAAGTTATGGTTGCGGGGCAAAATTAAGGCGGATACCCACGGCAATTTATTGCAGCGATTCAATCGCGATGCAACAGTGATACAGTTTTTTGATACCCTTACACACAAATAGCTTTGGCCTTTGCCCATTCTGCCAGATAAAGTAGGTTGCATGCGATTTTTAATTTGGTAATTCCTGGACGCAACGGACCTTTGCGGTGAGCTCTCAACCAAAGGTTACCACAATAGATCAGCAATGGTCGAAGCGGCGCAATAAATTATCCGTTGCAAGAAGCGCAATACAGTCGCGCGTTCCAAAATCGCGCGCTTGTGTCGATGCGAAATCGATCCTTCTAGCTTTAAAAATGTTTACTTATATTTAACCCCTTACTAATAAACGTTGAATAAGCTTGAAATAGTTATGCCATGTTTTGTCCTTATCAATCTGTCATTGTGACATTTTAATTTGACCGATAAGGGCAAAGCATGGTATAACTATATTAGATTTGCCGTCCTCAAACTAAAAAGCCGTTAAATGCTAGAGGGTAATTTTGAGTTATGGCCAAAAAACGTTTGAAACTATGTAATAATTGCAAGTTGTTGTTTTAGGCCAAAGTTACTTCGATATTGCTAACATAATATACGAATTTTATACCTATTGAATTTTGGCAATTAAGTGGAACGGGTTACACGGGTTATGTTACATAGTGAAATGGAGAACATGGCCTCTATTCAGGTGCGTTAAAACGATATCGTGTTTGACACGTTTAAGAATTGTTTATGTCACAGTCGCCATTATTGTAAATGACATAAGAGTTATCAAAACGTTGACAATACGGAAACAGGTCAAAAACGATATCGTTATTACCTAGTAGAATTCCAGCCCTGTTACGTTGTTTTTAGTGCTAAATTAGGCAATCGACCTTGCGACCCGATGTGAAGTTATCATCACAGCCAATGCACATCTGCACACCAAGAGATGCAGCTGCGTCGCCGGCCTTTGGAAACTGTTGCATTTAGAAGTTCCGGGCCTCTATTCTACTGCGTTATAACGATATCGCGTTGGCGTGTTTAACAATTGCTTAGGTCATAGTGCCATTATTGTAAATGAGATAAGAGTTACAGTACGATTACTGTAAGTTACTGACAGAGAGTTTGCCTTCATTTAATTTTCAACTCTAAAATCATACAAATAAAGCAATTTTCAGAATACTGTGTTATTCACGTATACCTATTTAAAATAACCATTTTATTTGTATGGCATTAAAGCTGAAAATTAAATGAAGGTAATCCATTTGTCAGTGGTAAACTCAAAACAATACTACTGTATCAAAACACTGTCAATACAATCAACAATCTTCGCATTGTTGTGTTCCGGTGCGGGGATAAGACAACCGGTGAAATTACTAGCATAGAGGCATTCCATCTTAGTCCTCAGGGTTGGCATAGCATTTGAGGTTTTAGGATTATAATCTTGAGAATTCAAATGTCTATGGGTCTCAGATTCCACTTACCATCAGGTGGCCTGGGTGCTCGGGAGCCTTCTCCTTAACATAAAAAAAAAAAAAAAAACGGAAACAAGTCAAATACGATATCGTTATTACTGTGTAAAATCTCAGCCCTTTTGCTTATATTCAGGAAAGCGTTATTTTAACTGCGTTTTATTCTACCCTAGCTACCTCCGGTTTAAACAAATAAAACCCGAGCAAGAACATGTAGGATCATGCTCAGTGTAGGGTTCCGAAGACGTTAAGTGCTACAAATATAAAAAACCACAAGTAATAACTAATTTTCTTTTTAAAGTCAATTGGTGCCGTCTTAGATGACTTTAGTAGGTTTAAACACTTTAATCACCTATATATCAAAAACCAATGATGACTACGTAGTCGTGATAGTTTTCCTTTAAAATTTGTTATATTTATGTTTTTTTTTCTGATTTTTAGTATTTGTAGTTTTACACACTTGAATCTAACAAAAATTAGCGTTTTAAAGCTTAATATTTCATAAACTATATATTTTTGAAAGACCTATCCAACAATACCCCATACTATAGGGTAAACGAGAAAAAAAAACATCCCCACGGGTGTAGGGAAGGTACCCGATTTTTTTTTTACATTTAATTATACCACTTTGTTGGCGTGACTTATATGCATATTCATTACAGCTTTCTAGTAATAAGAGTCTCTGCGCTAGGCTGCGGATGGATGGACGGACGGACGGACGGACATGGCGAAACTATAATGGGACCCTAAAAAAAAACTTAGTGTCAAATTGGAATAATAATACATTTGAAAAGGTACAGAAAAATCACATTCTCTCTTTATAATTATTAGTATTAGATTAGATTTAGTATTTTATACTTTTATTTGGTTCGAAAACAATCATAAAATTTCTTGTAAAGTGGGCAATAGACAAACAAATTTTACTAAAAAACAAGACAAAATGCAAAAATGTTTGTTTTCTTCTTCTAAAAATATAAAAAAGTGTAAGATGAAGGTTAAATTTACGGCTGATTTAATATGGATGAAATTTTGAGGAGCATAGATGAAATAAATAGCACGCCATGTTTCTAGTAAAAAACTTACAATAAATACATGTTTGTTTTTTTTTATAAAAAAAACGGATTATTGCACAAGATTCATTGGTAAAATTGAACTTTGCAGAAATAACTTAGTTTAAAAATGAGGTTTTCCTTGTAGAAAAATAATCAGCAGCCGTCAATAGATCATTCATTACAACATTTGTTTTTTTGTGCAGTAAAGAGTTTATTCATTTCTTGTATGTCCCGGGTTTGAATCCTGGTCAAGGCAAATATTTGTATGATGAGCGCGAGTATTCGTTTCTGAGTATAGGGTGTTTTCTATGTATATAAGTATTTATATCTCTATATAAGTATGTTTATCGTTGTCTAATACCCATAGTACAAGCCTAGAGCTTAGTTTGGGACTAGGTTAAATGTGAGATTTATTAATTAATTTATAATACATTTTAAACTTGATGTTAAAAGTTAACTTACGGGTAGATTTTGGGGTCATGATAAAAAAATAGCTGTTCCATACATTAACTCTCAATTAATTCATCGTTATTGTATGGAACACCTGTTTTTTTTGGCGATTTCGTGGTTGGTCCCATCGGAAAAGTTGTTCAGTATGACCATCTTATTCACTTTTGGCCATTCCGGATCATGACCCCAAAATCACCCAGTAGGTATAGTAGGTGTATAAATACTCCATTATCTTAAAGTAAAAACATCCCTAGTTGAGAAACATTCAAAGCCACGCGCTTTTGTCCAATAATCATTTATTTGATAGTAGATTTTTCCGATACAAGAAGTTTTGAAGAATCACTTGAACTCAGTAAAGGCTTTAATAGGGACATCGTTATGCAAGTAGTATACGGTCCTCATTTAAAAGCACCTGGCTTCCAAAGCGGACCTCCCACGAAGGTTTTTCGGATTTGAATCGAAAACTTACCCAATTGTATGGAAATTTTTCTAAGCGTTTATCAATTTTTGAGGGTTCCAAGTATTGCTCGGCCGAGATTCTGTACAGTAAAAGTTTGTTGCTTTTCACGTGTTGGCGTAATGTAATGTAAGTAATGTAATGTAATGTAAGTAATGGCGGGCGAATTAAGAGGATTGTGAATTACATACATACATAAAATCACGCCTTCATTCCCAGAGTGGGGTAGGCAGAGCTACAGAAATACCAACAACTCTAAAAAGAATTCTTGATAATTCTGTAACCACATTTTACACCAACAGGCTGTGATATTTACCAGTGTATTAGTGAGTGACAGGTTGCAAGCCCATCGCCTAACAGTACTACAAGCTTTTATGCCCTTAGTCGCCTCTTTCGACCTCCACGGGAAAACATGGAGTGGCACTGTTCTAATTCGGCAACCACACGATGTAAACGTAATAGATATCAAATTTATAATTGTAGAATATTATAATGCATAACATTATGGATAATTAACGTTTGAATTACTAAGCATTATGCTTTTCATTTTTTATGACAATTATGACTATAGATACGATATCGATTTGATAGTATGGAAATCAATTAGGTCTCGTGGTCCAACTGACCGATGTTAGTGTCATAAAACTCATAAATATGAGATAGGTTTAGGTTATGTCAATTATCAACTGGCTCGGAGGGCAAACAACCTAGAAAAAGGAGCTCCGCATTAACGGAGCTCCGTCGACTCCGTTAATTGATTTTGAAATAGAAAGATTTGTCAGTCGGACAACGTTGTCGAACCACGCGGCCGGCGGTACATACAAAGACTACTCTGTGATTTCAAGACACTTTAGTGTACTAAAAACACAATAATAGTAATTATAATGGCGCAGAATTATAATTAAAACGAAGGAAGTCTAACCAATAAACTAAATTTAAAACCACATTCCTATCCCGTTAAGACGGAAATTGTTTCAAAGATGAAATCAATACTTGAACCTGACCTACTTGTCACTACCAAAATAAATTCCGTCTCAACTCTCAGGCTGCCGTGCGATGAATAAAATATTATTTCATCAACGTTTTTAGCCCGAGAAATGTTAATCTGATTATGTTAAAACGACTTTAAATTGAGAGCTTGAAGAGAGTGAATAATGATGTTCAATTCGATTATTTTTGCTACAGCGACCATTCGATTGAATATTCATGTCCTTTCATACATAAATAAAATAATAGCACTGCACTTACCTACTCTTGAAGACGTATCTTTTGTACTTGTTGTAATGGTGTCAAAATAATAGTTATTAAAAAAAAATGACACAAAACCATTTTTTTTGTTTGCCCGTGTGGTTGCCGGGTTAGAATAGTGCCACTCCATGTCTTCCCGTGGATGTCGTGAGAGGCGACTAAGGGAATTAATAAAGACTTGTAGTGCTGTTAGGCGATGGGCTTGCAACCTGTCACTAATACACTGGTAAACATCTTAGCCTGACTGTGCAAATTGTGGTTACAGAATTATCAACAAGTTTAAAGTTGATGGTATTTCTGTAGCTCTGCCTACCCCAATGAATCGAACTCTGGGAATGAAGGCGTGACGTTATGTATTGTATGTATGTACAAAAACATTTGTAAAAATCAAATAAGATAATTTCACGGAAATCTATGTTTTTTTCTGGCTTTTATCAATATTTTAACTTCGCTCTGTTATGTAACAGGGTTTTGCCGTGGCTGTAAAAACATGACCCACGCCTCCATATTTGGTCACACGTTAACTTTAAATGTCAGGTGGTAAATAAAATTAGATTAGATACTAGTTTATTACAAACATAATAAATAGTGTCCAAAATCTCTTCTCAACATTAATTATTATGTCACAAGATTAGATAATCTTGTATTTTGACCCCGACTTTCAGTAGGGCCAGATGATGATATGTATGTGTGCGTGTTTCTGAATCATTATTAATATCATGTATGCGAAAGTGTGTCTGTCTGTTACCTCTTCACGCTTAAACCTGAACCGATTTAGATGAAATTCGGCATGGAGATAATTTGAGTACTGGGAACGGAGAAAGCCCCGAGGGAGCAGTGATAAACGAATAATCGAACGTAGACGGAGTTGTGGGCAAAGCCTAGTATTAAATATAAATGATACTAAACACAATATTGGTTGCATGGAAAAAATGTAACACGAGTTATTTTTATTATTATTTATTTTGGCAAAGAGTAGGCACACGAGCACTCAGGCCACCAGATGGTAAGCGGAATCTGAGGCCCATAGACATTCGAATTCTCAAGAGGATAATCTCGAGACTGCAAACCTAAGACCTCAAATGCGTTACCAACCCTGAGGACATGAGAATTGTGTTACTGCTGTCAATTTAATCAAATATTTAGAAACATTAAAAAAAATGTTTATTCAAAGTTTAATATTACAAATTTAACAGAATATCTGTTGGTCCCACACTAGGCTATGCATGTCACAAGCAACCGGATTCGGAATAAAACATTTAAAAAAGTTTACCGTCTACCGGTATATAAGCTTCTTAAGTTATTTAACTTGAACATATGAAAACTCTAAAACTAACTTAAATTAATCTAACAGTCTTAGGTAAGAGTATGGCATAACAATACTTATTTATGGAAATTAATAAAATTGTGCGTGTGTGCAAGTTTATGGTTCTGTGTGGGTGTGTGGTTGCGTGTATATGTGTGTGTGTCTGTGTCTGTGTGTAGGTACCTATGCGTGAATTAGTGAAGGCTTATAAGCTTTAGATAATTGTTAAGCGATGGCCTTCAGCCAATTTTCTGTCTCGCTATATCCAAGACTTACCAGCTGATAATTTTTGGTTTAGCTTCGCGAGGAGAAGATTTTGATATATCACAAGGATTAACAATTTTGTTATATATGTAGGGATGAAGGAAGTCATGGTTATGCAATGTATAGAGATTGGCTTTTTATCCGCCTATTACTTATATAGGATCCGAGTATATTAAATCACTACATAGTATAAAACAAAGTCGCTTTTTCTGTCCCTATATCCCTATGTATGCTTAAATCTTTAAAACTACGCAACGGATTTTGATGCGGTTTTTTTTAATAGATAGAGTGATTGAAGAGGAAGGTTTATATTTACAATACTTGAATCCGGAGCGAAGCGAGGGCGGGTCGCCAGTATGTTATAAAATATACTGCATGTGGGTTGACTAAAAAATGACAGTCCAGAAATTATGACTAATTAAAAATAAAAATGTAATTTCTATATCACCGTTTCGATCAATAGTTAAATATACCAATCAATAGTATGAAGCGTATAGAATATGCAAACGTTAGGTTGTCAATTTTGACATTTGAATTCGCAGGACTATAATCCTAAGACCTCAAATGCGTTGCCAACCCTGAAGACTAAGATGGAATGCCTCTATGCTAGTAATTTCACCGGTTGTCTTATCTCCACACCGGAACACAACAATTCGAACACTGTTGCTTGGCGCGTGTTTAATGGATAAGATGAAAAATTACAAAATGGATGATAGCAAAATAAAGATAACATTTTTATTTAAAAAAAATGTATATACTTTATTATCACGCAAAATATATACACACACATATTCAATAATAATAGTAATTATTAAAAAAATATGGAATACTTTTCATCCATTTCGGTGATGGTCGTTGTAACTATACTCGAGTCTTAGACTAACTGTATTGTTTTTTTTAACTGCACTAACAACCTTAACGGATTAAGTTCTTAGTTTCCCAACTTTGTTGTTAAGTTTCCAACGATTACATATAACACTAACTGCACGACCCTGCTGCTAATCTGCAAAGTCAATATTTGTCCAAACTTCTCAATTGAGAACTTGGCCACGCCACTAAGGCAGCTGTTTGAATTTTAGAAGATTAAGTATAAATTAATTATTTACATTGCTGCCGAGGGTAGAAAACACGCAGTTGAGGACCGGTAGTGTACGAGTCCATAAAAGTTTTCTTAACTACCTCGTAGTTATTTTTTAAATTATATATATTGTTTGAAAACGGCTTGTGATAAAAGGGAAAAGCTTGTGTGCATTTAAGTTTTGTTTTTATATGATAGGTCTAAAGCAGTCCTGACTCCGTTTATGCAGGAATAAGCTTAGCCAGAAAATTAGGCCTTAAAACCGTTAACTTCCGGCGTGTCCACAGGAAAGACCCTAACCTAAATTTGTATATGTCCCAAAAGTTATATTTTCGGACCCCAAACCAGACCAATATATTATTACTACCTGTTTCCCGCTTCTCTGTCCGCATTGAAGTCGTTTATCG
Organism: Acleris holmiana; assembly: GCA_949316455.1. Lineage (NCBI taxonomy): Eukaryota > Metazoa > Arthropoda > Insecta > Lepidoptera > Tortricidae > Acleris > Acleris holmiana. Next base: position 2,611,920 of record OX438784.1, read on the forward strand.
CTATTGTCTTATGGGATGTATTTCCAAAAAATCCTTTAAAAAAACAAATAACAACAATACTGGCAGCAAATAAGATTACTCAGAAAAAAAGGCCATCTACTTAATATAAAATCTCCAATAATATTTGTGTTACAACTCCGACGCGGCAATTCGTTATGAAAGCAATCAGAAAGAGCGTAAACAGTGGCTGCGCGGGCTTGGTCGACTCCGAGTGCCTTAATCCGTGCTCAGACTGAGGCATTCGGGTTTTATTGGGCTATTTTTACCCATCAAGCTCTCAGCTCTGCAAGCCAAGGGCATCACCTACAGCACGTAACGTAGGATCGAGGTAGATGAGCACAATATACACTTTGTTGACGAGGCCAGATAGTCTCTTTTAACAATAGGCAGGATAAGGAGATTGAAAGACGCATCGAGAACGCCTGGAAGAGCTTCTGGTCTATGAAAACGCTGATAAAGGGCGACCTTCCACTGTCGCTTAAGCGGAAACTTGTCAAAACTTGTAACCTAACCCAACCTACAATTCGGTGTCCAAACGTAGGCATTAATCAAGATTCAGAGGTCCAGGGTGAAGATTTGCCAAAGAGGTTTTTTTTTGTACCACTTTGTTGGCGTGACTAATATGCATATTCATGCCAAATTACAGGTTTCTAGTACTAATAGTCTTTGCGCTAGGCTGCGGACGGACATGGCGAAACTATAAGGGTTCCTAGTTTGACTACGGAACCCTAAAAAAACAAGCAATAACTAATTTTTTATATTAAGTAATTTCGTGCCTATAAGATAATTTTAGTAGGTATAAACACTTTAATCACCTGTATTTCAAGAACCAATGATGTCTACTCAGTCGTGATAGTTTACCTTTTAAATTCGTTATATGCGCTTTCAATTTAGATTTTTTCTGATTTTTAGTATTTGTGGTTTCCAGGTTAGAATAGTGCCACTACATGTCTTCCCGTGGATGTCGTAAGAGGTGACTAAGGGAATAAAGGCTTGTAGTATTGTTAGGCGATGGGCTTGCAACCTGTCACTAATACACTAGTAAATATCTCAACCTACTTGTGCAAAATGTGGTTACAGAATTATAAACATATTTGTTTAGAGTTGTTGGTGTTTCTGTAGCTCTGCCTACCCCACTCTGGGATTGGAGGCGTGATGTTATGTATGAACGTATGAGTATTAAAAACGAGCATTGCAAAACCGAAACACGACGGACAAATTAATTTAATTTAATTATGATCACGTATTCAGTAAATTGGCTAAATCAGGGCTCCTTCATACATCTATACTTAAATTATCTCTCTGTTTGTTCCGCTGTCACGGATAAAACGCTGGACCGATTTAGATGTAATTTGGTATGGGGAGCTTGAGTCCGGGTAAGGGACTAATGGTTTTTTGATCCCAAAATATTGAACGGTTCTAACTATCACGGGTCATGAGATACAGCCTGGTGACAGACGGACAGACGGACGGACAGCGGAGTCTTAGTATTTGGGTCCCGTTTTACCTTTTGGGTAAGGAACCCTAAAAAGATTGACAACCGAGTGCTATTAATAATCTGGTTTTACATCATAGTCTTGTACCTTGTCGCTTTAACGTCTTTGAAATATTAGTGCAATAGTTCAAACATGACGTTAAAGTGACAAAGCACTAAAGTGTGTGGCTACTTATAAAGCGGACTAGGTATACCTATTATAATGAACCTAAAGTTTTCATTATATTTTCCCTTAAAAAGTAGCTAAAAGATTTTATTAGCATTCGCAGCAAACAAGAAGCGATAAAAACAAGGAGATCATTAAGTTTCGAGGCTTTTTGGGTCGAATTACTTTTGTATGTTGCTAATAACTTGATGCGTAATGTTATTTGCCACGAGTGAATAAATTGACAAATTTGGACGAATGATATATAAGAAAATTAATATGTACTGTAGGTATGTTCGTTTGCCGGTTTTTAGGGTCCGTAGTCAAACTAGGATCCCTTATAGTTTCGCCATGTCCGTCCATCCGTCCGCCCTTCCGTCCGCAGCCTAGTGCAGATACTCTTAGTACCTACTAGAAAGCTGTAATTTGGCATGAATATGCATATTAGTCACGCAAAGAAAGTGATACAATAAAATTCAAAAAAACATTTTTTTTAGGGTACCTCCCCTACACGTAACTTGGAGACGTATTTTTTTCACGTCTACCCTGTAGTGTGGGGTGTCATTGAATTGATCTTTCAAAAATATTACGGGTTTCTTTAAACAGTTTTTCTATTGAGTAATCCTTTTATGAAATATTAAGCTTTAAAGCGCTAATTTTTGATAGACCCAAGTGTACCCTACAGCCAAAAGTACAAATACTAAAAATCTGAAAAAAATACTTAAACAAAAGCGCATATAACGAATTTTAAAGGGAAAACTATCACGACTAAGTAGACATCATTGGTTCTTGAGATACAGGCGATTAAAGTGTTTATACCTACTAAAATCATCTAATAGGGCACGAAATTACTTTAAAAAGAAAGTAAATTATTACTTGTAGATTTTAATGTTTGTAGTACTTAACGGCTTCGGAACCCTACACTGAGCATGGACCGACATGCTCTTGTCCAGTTTTTTTATTCAGGTCAATTATTTAATCTTCTATGGATATTTTGACGACACGCTAACCTAGTTGGTAGTGACTCTGCCTACGAAGCTAGGGGTCGTGGGTTCAAATCCTGGTAAGGGCAAATATTTGTGTGATGAGCACGAGTATTTGTTCCCGAGTCTTAGATGTTTTCTATGTATTTAAGTATATATTTCTCTATGTAAGCAAGTTTATCGTTGTCTAGTACCCATAGTACAAGCCTAGAGCTTATTTTGGGACTAGTTCAATTTGTGTGGCATTGTCCTGTTATTTATTTATTTATTTATTTTATTTAAAGGGCTCGATCATCCAGTGGCCCCTCATTATTTTTATTGTGATTTCTGATAAACTAAAGCATTTTCCCCCGTGTGGTTGCCGGGTTAGAATAGTGCCACTCCATGTCTTCCCGTCGATGTCGTAAGGGGCGACTAAGAGAATAAGGGCTTGTAGTACTGTTAGGCGATGGGCTTGCAACCTGTCACTAACACACTAGTAAATTTCCTGGCCTGATTGTGCAAAATGTGAATATAGAATTATATACAAGTCTTTTTACATTTGTTGGTATTTCTGTAGCTCTGCCTACCCCACTCTGGGAATGAAGGCGTGATGTGTATGTTACAGTATTATCTTTAAATCTAAGAACGCTTTACTGTTGTTCAAATGAATACGCAATAGCATACATGGAACAGTTTAATAACCTTTAACTTTTAACCTCCGTGGAAAAAGGTGGCCATGGCCACTCATAGTTCAATTGTTGTTAAATTATGTCATATTCTGTATAAATTGTGTATTAATTTGTAGAATAGTAAAGCGCTCTTAGATTTTAAGATAATACCTTAGTTTATTAGAAAACACAGTCAAAGTAATGAGGTTGCCACTGGACGCTCGGCACCCTCTTAATGACTGACTGAAAGACAAAGCTCAGTGAACTCCACTGAACTTAGGGACTTGAAATTTGAAGGGAGTATTTTTCAGGTACCCGGGTACCTTAAGTGTACAATCGCCCACACAGCTGAGTGACCAATGAAGATAAACAGACAGAAACTGTCTTGGTCGTGCACATGAGATTCTTATGTAAAATCTATATTCATCTCTTTCTACATTTTCTCACTTCCGTTTTTAATGGGCAGTTAATTGAGTGGCTGTTTGTACTAAGTTTTTTTTTTAATTTCCACCCCTAAAGAAGAAATAGGGGGAGACCAAGGACTAATTCTACACGTTTGAAGTCCCAGGCATCCTCTAGTTGCATATTATGAATTTTCGGATGTTTTTCCTTTACTTGTGCTATGACACCTTTGTTCTTGCCAAATTTCAGGATTCTCAGTCTATGGGAAGTGCCCAAAAATTTTGATTGAGTGTTGAAATATAAGTTGATTTTTTGACAGCTTCAAGGGTCTATAACCTCTTGAGGCCCATTATACTACAATCTGGTAGATTTTTGTTAGTAGGAATTTGAATCTACCGGCGAGGAAATAAAGTTCAATTACCTTTGCTCTTAAATGACATTTTCAATTTTGAAACAAATAAAAATGAACTTTATATTCCTTGAAATAAGGTTTAAATTGAATTGCCTGGATTATACGTACTTTCTATAGGACACCGGGTCTTACGAGGATATGCCTGAGTATATGGTTTTAATTTCAACTCGATACCTCCACGCGTACCCGAGATAAAGGGTCTTGACAGACAGACAGACGGACGGACAGACAACAAAGTGATCCTTTAAGGGTTCATTTTTTTCTTTTTGAGGTACGGAACCCTAAAAACAAGGCCACTGTTTTAAAAACAACTTCATCATGCCATATGTTTAATACAAAGGGAATTGTAAAAGTTCTTTACCGCATTTAGGCAAAATAAAACTGCCTGCCCGTACTTTTCTTTCATAGTGGACGCTTTTAACTCAATTAGTTTTTTATAAGAAACTTGTTCTTTTAAAGGCGACGGCGCTAGCTTTTAATTTGCATAAAAAAGTCAGACGTAATCAAGTTCTGATTTACTTAGTTTCTGCCTGTAAGTAGATTGTGGTTTCATTAACGTTTAATATTAATGAAATTAAGACGGCCTAAAATAAACCTCAGCGTTTCATAATAATAATAAATAAATGAATAAAAATCATTGAATTCAGACCATACCATTTTAGTGGTGGTAGGGCCCTGTGCAGGGTCCGTCCGGATCGCTACCACCATCTTATCCATTAACTACCCGCCAAGCAACAGTGTTCGCATTGTTGTGTTCCGGTGTGGGGATAAGACAACCGGTGAAATTACTAGCATAGAGGCATTCCATCTTAATCCTCAGGCTTGGCAACGCATTTGAGGTCTTAGGATTATAGTCTTGAGAATTCAAATGTCTATGGGTCTCAGCTTCCACTTACCATCAGGGGGTCTGAGTACTCGTGTGCCTTCTCCTTAAAATATTTAAAAAAAGGATCCATATGATGTTAATAACAGGCAAATTAAGACTATGTTAGTAGTACACTTTACAATACAAACAGACAACTAACGCACTATTTAGTAGCTCCAATTGCCACCGTCACCCAGTATTTGGTGAGAGGGCAGTCCAGGCATTCCGCCAACACCCTCAAAAGGCCGTTGCTGCTGCCACGTACGTGCTTCAGCAATGAGGCCATTCTCTTCCACCTAATAGCATAGAAATCATCTACTCTCGCCTCAGTGAACATGCCGGACGCACTACAATACCTCGGCAGCCCCAACAGCCTCCTCAGGATGTTATTATATTGAAGCGCAATGTATTAAACACTCGCTGCGTAAATCCTACCAACAGTCTGCACGTGTAAAACGTCTGACAATATGCTTTTAACAGCTTTATGAAATAGCATTAGATAAGACATAATACATGGAGAAAAAACCACGTAAAGCTCATTTCAGAGTTAAAAACTCTTCAATAACCAAAGCGCTCTTACGTTATAGGGTTCTCTGCCTTTGCGCCGACAAATCATTGACAAATGCATCGTTTCGCAACCTATTCATTTGCCAACCCGGTTTTTTTCTGTACATACAAATATTTCAGGATTTTTATAAAACTAACCTAACCTATAGGGTTCTACACGATGGTCCTGAAATAAATCCAGAATTATTTACAGTTTAGGTAAAAAACGCAAATGTTCAAATGATAATGTTTGTGAAATAAATCATTTGTAAAACGTTGGTTATGAGATGATGGGATCCCATATTATTATATTGGTTATTTATAAATCAGTCCGACATATTATATTTGGTAATGTTACTCCGAACTATAGTTAAGAGCAATTAAAACGGGTCACTTGGTACAGAATTTCCATAGAAAGTGACCCGTTTTCATTGACCCTTATTGCCTCGTAATATTATTATCACTACAGTATAAAACAAAGTCGCTTCAAGCTGTCTGTCTGTCCCTATGTATGCTTAGATCTTTAAAAGTGCACAACGGATTTTAATACGGTTTTTCATTTAATAGATAGACTGATTCAAGAGGAAAGTAAATATGTGTGATTCTTTAACCCGGAGCGAAGCGAGAGCGGGTCGCTAGTTAAATAAAAAACAACCTGTTGCTAAATATTTAGTGCCACTTTGTATTGCATTAATAATTCGCATTATAACTGCAACTTAGTATTGGATCGTTATGACTTTGAAAATATAGTTTAAGGGTAACTGACAATTCCCAATTTCATAAAATAACAATCAATTAGGTTATTTTACAATTATGTAAATTTGTGTGTGTATGTGTGGGGAAAACCGTCGGTGGCTTAGGTGGCTTAGAGTGTCGACTCGTGATCGTAAGATACCGAGATCGAAACCCCGCGGTCACCATGTACCAATTAGTTTACCTAACTTAACCTTTCAGAACCCATGACACATTTTTAATGAATCATTTAAATTCGAATTTAAAATCTTTGGTCAATCAAAACAACGTTAGAAAATAGTGTTTAAGGGTATGACATCTTATGATGTCACTGGGTTCTGAGAGGTTAGATAAATACGTTTCCCGATACTATTACGGTGAAGGAAAAACATCGTGAAGAAACCTGCACATTCTAACAGCTGAGTGTGTAAGAGGGTAATTGCACAAAAGATCTGTGAGGGGTGGAAGTGAATCCAAAAAGGCCTATCTGGAAGATAAGATAACAGTGTGTGTGTGTGCTCGTATACGTATGTGTGAGTGTGATATTACTTATATAATGTCTTGTTTTAACACAGCTTTTGGTCTTAAGCTTGGCCTGAGTGCAAGTGTGCCTTCCCATCATCATGAAAAATACGTTGCATCAGGACGAAGCTACTTATTTATGTTTATAAAGTAATTTTAACAATTTGAAATGATTACGACTAAAATAGTTATAATAGTTTTAAGGGTGGGCCACGTTACCTCCCTACAATAACACGAGAAAACGGTTGTTTTAAAAGTTTATTTGTTTCTTTTCTAGTTGTAGATATTTTTTTATTGTAAATTATGATGCTTAAATAGTTCCTAAATTCATTTAATAGGCATTTTCCCTGAATCAACACATAAAAAAAAAAAAATACAGGGCAATGTCACACAAATTGAACTAGTCCCAAACTAAGCTCTAGGCTTGTACTATGGGTACTAGGCAACGATAAACTTACATAGAGAAATATATACTTAAATACATAGAAAACATCCAAGACTCAGGAAAAAATACTCGTGCTTATCACACAAATATTTGACCTTACCAGGATTTGAATCCAGGACCCCTAGCTTCGAAGGCAGAGTCACTACCAACTAGGCTAGCGTGTCGTCAAAGACTTAGTTAGGTATATCCCAAAAAAACATATTTCCTAACAAAATGTCAGGGCTGGGATTCTACACGGTAATAACGATATCGTCTTTGACGTGTTTCCGTATCGTTGACAATACTCTTTGATAACTCTTATGTCATTTACAATAATGGCGACTGTGACATAAACGATTCTAAAACACGTCAAACGCGATATCGTTATAACACAGTACAATAGAGGCCCAGGTATAGCAAATTAATAATTAGTCTTTTAAATACAGTTTTTATTGATATTATTAATTTATTATACGAAAAAAGTTTTTATTAACAGACTACAAAAAAATTAAACGAAAAAACAAATTAGTGTCCAAATTCAGCTGTTATAATTTTTTTCATGCATGATACTGAGTCGATTTACATGCAATAATTATTTGATAGTTTTATTTATTTGTACGGACTACTCAAATTGACCAAAAAAATAACTATGCCAAAAATGTTTTAACAAAAAAAGACCTAGTGTTTCCTTAGAGAGTTTACCTGTATATCCTATGGTTACGAATTTCCCCAAACGATACAGGTTAAAAAAATAAAATAGTTCTACTTAAAACTTTTCCGTGACTGACTGACAGACAGAAACAGCATACCAGTTTCAGAGACATAGTGTCTTGACAAACAGACGTACAGCAAGGTCATCGTGGGGTTCGTTTTTAGTATATTTGTTACAAACCTTTAAAATACCAGTTTCTGTTAATGAAATATCAGTAACACAATTAGTTATGGACTCAACAGTCTTTACTGTGAACACAAGTAACAAACATTTAAGAGGATTGTCAAGCGATGTTATAATCGCATAGCTGTCATATCCATGCAAATGTAGCCGGGCGATAACGTTTCTCACCCCTAAATCTAATCCGATTTCCACGATTTTTGAATATATATTGTAGTTCTCATGAAAAAATAGGTCTGTACGTTTCCGTTAGTGTTTTATTTTATTTTTTTACTTTCTAATATATTTATTTATTTATTTATTTATTTAATCTTTATTGCACAAAAGAAAACACTTAGTATACAAAAGGCGAACTTAATGCCGTAAGGCATTCTCTACCAGTTGACCTTTGGGCAAAGCAGAGATTGTAGTGACGGTGCAACATAAGGTGTATAGGTAACTAATACACATACACTTACATATCAATAAGCTATAATAACATAAATACATATATTGCGCTAGTAAAAATAATAACACCAACATATGTAATATAAATGTATAATATGAGGATACACAAAAAATAATTCAGATAAAGCAATCATAATATCAAGATGATGACAATTCTACCTGCTGAGAACTTCGCGAACTTTCTTTTTAAAGGAATACTTGTTAGGGTTGATATACTTATTTTCTAGGCAAGTAAAACGTACAGACCTATTTTTTTCAAAAACAACATATACAAAAATCGTAAACATCGGACAAACATTAAGAAGAGAAAACCGTTACTACATCTTGTATGGACATATTTTGGTTCACAGTCCTCTTAATGTTTAAAAACCGGGTAAGAGCATGTCGGACCATGCTCAGTGTAGGGTTCCGAAGCCGTTAAGTACTACAAACATAAAAATCAACAAGTAATAACTAATTTTCTATTTAAAGACAATTGGTGCCCTCTTAGATGATTTTAGTAGGTATAAACACTTTAATCGCCTGTATCTCAAGAACCAATGATGTCTACTTAGTCTTGATAGTTTTCCTTTAAAATTGGTCATAATTTAACTTTTTTTTCAGTTTTTTTGTATTTGTAGTTTTTGCTTAAGGGGATACTTGAGTTTAACAAAAATTTGCGCTTTAAAGCTTGATATTTCATAAACGGATTACTTAATCGAAAAACTGTTTTCATAAACCCATAATATTTTTGAAAGACCTATCCAACGATACCACACTATAGGGAAGACGAGAAATAAAAATGCGTCCCCACGTTACGTGTAGGGGAGGTACACTACAAAAAATCTTTTTTTTACTTTTTATTGTACTACTTTGTTAACGAAACTAATATGCATATTCATGCCAAATTTCAGCTTTCTAGTACTAATAGTCTTTGCGTTAGGCTGCGGACGGACGGACGGACGGACGGACGAACGGACATCGCGAAACTGTAAGGGTTCCTAGTTTGACTAGTGAACCCTAAAAAAATAGAGTAACGGGAAACTAATTTTTCGCGAAGAGTCGCGGGCGTCCTCTAGTCTGTGATAACTTAATTAAGACATTCTCATTAAGAACAGCGGGCGTCTGCCCAAAATAAATATTTATGAGAAAACGCATAAATAACGGTGTTATTCTGAACATAAACATGTTCCAGTAAACAAGTGTGAGGTTAAGTATGATTAATGATGTAACGTAAGCTTACACGGTTTCCTAGTTCAATTTTTTTTTTACACACATACATAACGTCACGCCTTCATTCCCAGAGTGGGGTAGGCAGAGCTACAGAAATACCAACAACTCTAAACAGACTTGTTTTCTGTAACCACATTTTACACAATCAGGCCAAGAAGTTAACTAGTGTATTAGTGAAAGGTTGCAAGCCCATCGCCTAACAATACTACAAGCCCTTATTCCCTGAGTCGCCTCTTACGACATCCACCGGAAGACATGGAGTGGCACTATTCTAACCCGGCAACCACACGGGCACGGGTTTTTTTTAAATAATAATATATTCATTGGTTAAAAAAAAACAGGGGACAATCTCACATAAATTGACCTAGTCCCAAACTAAGCTCCATGCTTGTACTATGGTTACTGGACAACGATAAACAATACTTAAATAGAAAAATACATACTTTAATATACAAGACTTTAAGAAGGTTCTTTAATTAATCTATACTAATACTGGGTGTTGCCTGTACTAGGAGCAATAAATTGAAGGATCGTTTCTACTGTATAAACGTAGTAACATTTGTTCTACAACTTTTACAAAATATGTAATTTATTATTTGGGATTTTTTCGAACAAACGAAATATTATTTTCAATGTACTCCATCCAATAGTCTAGTTGACATCTACTGTCAGCCTACAAACTTCGTAGTTTTTGCAATACATTGCTGGCTTGGTAAATCTAAATTCATTCATATTTAGTAAACAACAAGTTATTTTCAAAAGTTGTAGAATAAATGTTGTTACGTTTGTGGTGTGGAAACGATCCCTAAATTTATTGCTCCTATTACAGGCAGCACCCGGTATAATCAAAGTTAAAGTAACTCTGTTTATATATTTGTCTGTTTGTTACGCTTTCACGGATAAACCACTGAACTAATTTAGATGAAATAATGTATGAAAATGAAGGGGAAGGACATAAAACACTTTGGAAAATTGTACAGTTCGGGCAAAAGTGAGTTTACTATAAAATGGTCAGCAACGTAAACCTACCACGTTCTCTGCAAAATCAAAGTTACTTTAAGGGACGACGTTCTATTTTTGTTTGTGTCGATGAAATCTGTTATCCTTGTTAATGAGGGGTGTTATAATTTATACGCGTGTGTCTGTGTGTTTTTCCGTGGCATCATAGCTGCTTAACTGATAGACTGGTAAGGACCAAAAAGTTGGCCACGTTGACTCACGCAATTAAAATTTGTATTAAACGTTTTCGTTGTGTGACGAAAATTAGCCATACAATTGTAAGGATAACGTCGCACAGCGGAACTTTTTTCGCCTTCGTTGTTTGTATGATTAACCTTTGGTCCAACTTTTTGGTCCTTACCCAGACCGGTTCAGATGCGTTTTTTTTTTTATAAAATCTTGTTTATTCAGGATGGTTCTTAGCTAGGTTTTATGTAAATCGGATAAGCCGTTTTGGAGATATTATTATGCGCCATATCTACACTAATCTACACTAATATTATAAAGAGGAAAGATTTGACAACTGGACCTATTTAAAATAATATTTCACCATGAGAATGCTACACTATTACAGTGTACGCTATGTTTAATTTTTTGGTATTATTTTTGTGTATAACTTTTTGTGTAATCGCTCTAAGTTACTTTCTCTATACTAAGTGAACTCAGTCAACAGTTTTGTGCACTTACACAAAAAGTTGTAATGCAAAAAAAGGAAGTAGCTTTAAAAACAACAAGTTCATAATGATTCTATCGATGTAAGAAAGTACTGAAATATTATTGTAATAATACATAAACTTAAGGGTTCTTCGTAACAGGGGCATAAGGAAAATTTTCAATAAATAACAAGTACATAAGGAAAAACAACACCTTGTATATGATACTTGGAAGGAGGTCCCACCCCTGCTATTGTTATGCGATAGTGAAATAAAGTTCTCATTTCATTACGACAGGTTAGTTGGTAGTGACCCTCCCTTAAAAGCTACACACACATACATACACACACACACACACACACACGCGCGCGCGCGCGCTAGCCTAGTTGGTAGTAAGGGCAGATATTTGTGTGATGAGCACGAGTATTTGTTCCTGAGTCTTGAATGCCTTCTATGTATGTAGTAAGTTTATCGTTGTCTTGTACCCATAGTACACGCCTAGAGCTTAGTTTGGGACTAGATCAATTTGTGTGACATTGTGCTGTGATTTATTTATTTTTATTATTTATATCTTCTTGGCCTGATTGTGCAAAATGTGGTTACAGAATGATCAACAAGTCTTTTTAAAGTTGTTGGTATTTCTGTAGCTCTGCCTACCCCACTCTGGGAATGAAGGCGTGATGTTATGTATGTATGTATGTATTATTTATATTAATTTCACATACTAACATTGGCAACAAGACCAAAATATATAATTTGTTAAGCCATTAACCATGAAAACTGCAATATTGCAGACACACAAGCCAATAATAACTTTGATTATTAGAGAAACGTTTCAAATTCTATTCAACTTTAACTATTAAAATCCCTGAACCAACTCCAATTAATAACCGTTTCGGAAACAGTTTAAGTATATGACGTAGTTATTTGAAAACTATTTCGATTGTTCTGGGAATAGTTCGTGTTTGTATTTATACTAGGTGTATATACCAATGTTTCCTTTGTGGTGGTAATAATACATGTAAAGACATATAGGTTTTAAATATTTTATTACGGGAACAAAATTATATATTTGACATCTTTTCTTCTGACATCTTGATGAATGTTATTTTTTTACTCACAAAGACATTAACATACAGAGATAAATCCTTTTTGTTTGATTCGAACATGCTGGGGGCGCAAATAAACTAAACAACTTTCTACAGCAGAATGAACAACACATACCTACTTATAAGCAAAATTGAACATAATAGAACCTAATAAAAAATTACTCAATAGGAAAAGGACAGACCTTTAAAACACTTGTTTTTGTAACAAATCCCCTAGCCGTTCTTACACTTAAAGCCCTAACATTGCCATCTCGACCAGGGTGAACATCCACTACTCTACCAACTGGCCAATTCAAAGGAGAAGCACAGTCATCTTTCAATAAAACTAGAGCACCTACCTTTAAATTAGGACACTCGTTTTTCCATTTTGGCCTACTTTGCAATAGCACTAAATATTGGCTATGCCATTGCTTCCAAAAGCTTTGCTGAAGCTGGACACATTGCTTCCAAAAACTTAATCGACCTATATTTACATTTGTCAAATCCGATTCGGGATACGATGACATAGAAGCACCTGTTAGAAAATGCCCAGGTGTGAGATAACCCATGTCATCGGGATCTCTCGATAAAGGAGTCAAAGGCCTCGAATTTAAGATACTTTCTATTTGCACTAATACTGTATAAAGCTCCTCATAAGTGAGCACTGTGTTGGTGAGCACTCGCTTCATATGGTATTTTATACTCTTTATCCCTGCCTCCCACAGGCCTCCGAACACCGGAGAGTATGATGGAATAAAATGGAAAGATATTCTTTCTGAATTAGCAAAATCAATCACGGAGTTATGGTGCTGCCTGGAGTTTTGTAAATCGTACAATTCTTTAAGTACATTTTCGGCACCTTTGTAATAGGCTGCATTATCACAATATATTTTAGAAGGCTTATTCCTACGCGCTATAAATCTTTTTAGGCACCCTAGAAACGTTCCGGTCGTCATATCAGAGGCTAGCTCAATGTGAATAGCTTTGGTTACAAAACATATAAAGATTACCACATACGCCTTTGTTATAACTGGATTTCTTACTCTAGTTTGCTTTACATAAAAAGGTCCAGCATAATCTGTGCCCACTATTTGAAACGGACGCGTCATATTTACACGATCAAGAGGCAATGATCCCATTAACTGAGATGCACTTTTCGCCTTTAACTTAAAACATATAATACATTTATGCAAAACAGATTTTATTTCTCTGTTGACATTAATAATCCAGTAAGCCTCATTTAAACTGCCCCGAACCAATGTATGCCCTGCATGCTTTAATCTCAAGTGTTCCCTTAGAATAATTAGCTTGGTTATATGGGAACCCTTAGGTAAAATTATAGGGTGCTTTTGAGTGAACGCTAATGCAGCATTGTGCAATCTTCCACCGACTTTTAGCAACCCAATAGAATCGATAAAAGGGTTTAAACTACTCAAACCAGACTTTAATGTAACATTTGAGTTTTTTTTTTATATCTTCTTCGAAATGATAGCTCTGATCTAACTTTATGATTGTATTTAGTGCAGCTTTTAACTCGTCAGGACATAAATTGTTTCGCTTTTTGGCAAAATTTATCTTTTTACAATTATATACAAATCTTAATACGTAAGACATAATTCTAGTCATTTTATCAATGCTAGAATATTTTAATATACAATTATAAACGGTGTTTATTTCACTACATGAATTACATGCCTTAGACTGAGCTTTTATCTCAGGTAAGTTATTCGTTAAGAGGTTACATTTTGCATTCGAATGCAAATATTCAATGCTTTGCCAGCAATGTGGCCCCTTCCACCATAAATCACATTTTGCTAACGCTTGGGGCTCGACACCTCGAGACAAGATGTCCGCAGGATTATCAACAGTATTGACATAATGTCATTCAAATTCTGAAGTTAATTTCCTAATTTGTTCAACCCTATTTCCTACATACATATTTAGCTTTAGAGGTTGAGTCCCGAGCCAGGACAGCACGATCAATGAATCAGTATAGAGATAAGTTTAAACTGTATGCTTTAATGACAAGTTGGAGTGAACCTTCTTAGCCAGCATCGCTAATAACAATGCACCGTTTAATTCCAACCTTGGAATGGTAAGAATTTTATTTTTGGGATTGATACGTGATTTCGAACAAAGCAAATGGATAGATACGCTATTTTGCGCATCAATTAATCTTAGATACAAACAACAACCATGTGCCATATTGGAAGTATCACTAAATCCTATGAGTTCTATAGATTTTGCTCCTTGCACGTTAATATTCCTAGGTACGGCAATGCAAGGCATCTCAACTAAACTTTTAGCAAAACTAAGCCATTTAGTATTGATAGAATCTGGCAAATTATCATCCCATCTTATATTCTCAAACCAGACTTGTTGCATCAAGATCTTTGCCTGTACTAGTATAGGACCGAAAAGACCCAAAGGATCAAAGAATTTACTGATAAAACATAGCATTTCCCTTTTAGTATATCGATCTTGCACATGACTTTCAGGACACTGAACGTTCAACGTGTCGGCCACTACGTCATACGTCAAACCAAGATTTTAACGTATTCATTGGATTTGTCAAATCTTTTTTCACCTAGCTGATGCAATTCTATTGGTACATCATTTAAAATACCGTTGTAATTCGAACACCACTTATGCAAAGAGAAACTGGCTAATTCCATAAGCTCAATTAGTTCCCTTTTCATCGCAATAAACTCAGTAAGCTCATTAGAACCGCACTGAATATCATCGACATAACTCGTGTGAAGCAACGCAAATGAAGCTAAGGGATATTTATCTTTATATTTTCGCGCGAGCTCCACTAAGCACCTGGTAGCTAAGAAAGCAGAGCTTTTCAAACCATATGTAACCGTCTGCAATTGAACGCATTTTACGGACTCGTTTGGTGAATCGCGCCATAATATATTTTGCAAGCTGCGGTATTTAAACCAAAATGTCAAAAAGATCATTTTGAACAACAGGACCGTTAAGTAGAACGTCATTTAACGATATATTGCTTTTGGTAATTGCACCACCGTCAAAAACAGCACGAACAGGCGTTGTTTTGCTATTCGGATTAATCACGGGATGATGCGGTAAGAAATGAACTATGCCAGACGGCAAATCATAACTGGCAATGTCATAATATTTCGCGTGACCCTGTTCTATATAATCATGTATAAACTTTTTATACTTTTCATACAGAGAACTATCTTTAAGAAAACGCTTTTCCAAATTGAAAAACCTTTGGAGCGCAGAGTCAAACGAATTCCCTAAATTCAACTTTTCTAATTCAACTTTTAAAGGCAAACCAACAGTAAACCTTTTGTCTTCTAATTTAACAGATTCCTGGAACATCTGTTCAGCTAATTGGTGTTCAGTGCTAGACTCTTTAACAAGGTCAGGAACCTTTTCACATTCCCAAAACTTAGAAATGGTCTTTTCTATGCCCAAACTAGGAGTGGCGACATCATCACCAAACATTTGCGGCAACTGCACCCCGGCTTTAAAATTGATAGGATTACCTTCAACCGCGATGCAAAAATTACAAGCTGAAATCTTGCCAGAAGAAACTGGCAGCGTCCCGGCAGCAATATATCCAAAATAGGTGTTAACTAGGAACGGACCAGACGGAGTCAGCGGCAAAGATTCACGCTGGAGCACCTGGAAGAATATGTCGCATCCAAGTAATAATGATATTTCATCCGTTTGGTTAAAGCGTTCATCTGCCAGCTTGACATAAGAGGGTATATTAAAACCTGATAAGTCAAATACTTGCTGGGGGAGAGGGCAGGCTATATTTTTTGTGACACAGCACGAAACCTGTAATTGAAAATTATTTACAGAAGAGTTAACAGTAAAATCAGCCTTTTTTGATACACTGTTAGTGCCTTCGCAAACTCCCGACACTAATTCATTAGTTTTATATACTTTGCATACAATTTTATCAATTATTTTCTCGGTCACAAAAGACACTTGGCTTCCTGAGTCTAACAGAGCATTGGCGAAGGTATAAGTACCATCTTTATTCAATAATTTTACCATAGCAGTAGGTAACAAAACGCTTTGGGATTGCAAAGCGTGTGACATTGCAATATGGTTAGAAGCTTTTTCTACTAAACTACTATTATTTACACTACTTGAAGCAATATTTACATTTTGACTAGAATCGCCAATTGAGCCAACATTAGACACTCCGCTACTAGCTGGCATGTGCATAATCGTGTTATGCTGTTGGTGGCATGTTGCACACTTCAGTTTTAAAAAACATTTACCATTATGAGCATTCAAGCATAGCTTGCAAAGACGATTACTATTAACAAAATCATCTTTTTCTTTATATTGAAGCATTCTAAACTTCGCACACTGGAACAACTTATGAGGCTCTTTGCAAAACTTACACACCGCCTGAGCGGTGACTGCGCCACTGACCGAAGGCTTCACCGGTCTTGTCAGCTTCTCCTCCGCAGTAGTTGCCTTCAAAACTATCGCCCGTTTTTCCAAATAGACGAGAAATTCGTGTAAAGTAGGAACCTCCCTCATGTCACGCTCAAGATGAAAGCCTCGGCAAGTGTACGCGTCAATCTTTTTGATCAAAATACTCACCACAAGAGTACCCCAGTGCTCAACACTTTCACCTAAATTCTTTAGCGTAGCCAAGTGCATGTTTACATTAGATACCATCGAACGCAAACCTTGCGCGGTGCACCTGGTCAAAACTGGCAAATCAAGTATGCTATTTATATGAAAGTTTATAATTTTTGGTTTATTGTTATATCTTTTATCCAACAAGTCCAGTGCAACACTATAGTTAGCTTCAGTAAGCAATAGGTGCTTAACTAAATCCAAAGCTTCCCCCGCCAGAAAAGAACGGAGATAGTAAAACTTTTCACATGAACCTAACTTTGTATCAGAATTAATTACCGCATTAAACATGTTTATGAACGGAAAATAGTCAACTAAATTCTTTCCGTCAAAACTCTTTATGTTGATAGAAGGTAACTTTTTAAACTCACTTGGAGCAGACGCTGACTTAGAAGGTTCACCAGCATCCATGTTTTTTAATTTCTTGTTAATAGCCTCCATACACTGATCGTAGCAATCCTCAACTAAAGCATAATCCTCGGGATCTGAGGAGCTTATAGTTAAAATCGTTTTGTTACACTTTTCATAATCAAGGAAGGCATCATAAAGCCTAGTCTTCTTTTCCCTAAGCATTTCTGCTGGAGCAGATTTAAATTTTTCATCTGTACAAAATTTATAAATACGAGTAATTGACCCTTTTAAATATCCTCGATTGGCGACAATTTCTTTTAAATCCATCGTTTAAAATAGCAAACACACAACTATTTCTACATATAAAACAAAACCATAAGTTGAATACTTCCTTTGGCAGTAACGACGACACTGAATCCGGTAGGCACGGACAGACAATCCACTATTGGCCGGTTATTGGTATACCGCTTGAAAGACTTGTCGTGTTGCGTGCTTCTTAAAATTTAGGAAAGTTGTTTGACTTTCCTTCTGGACTATAATATTAATCCGCTAGAATGTTCTTTTCTTGGCTCGAAAGCCAAATATATGAGAAACTATTTTCTTCGATAGCCTCAATACGTAGGCATATTTCTATTGAAGGACCAAATTTACATGTATATACCAATGTTTCCTTTGTGGTGGTAATAATACATGTAAAGACATATAGGTTTTAAATATTTTATTAGATAGAGATAGAATTTTGGTTTGTGGCTTTTAAATATTTTATTACGGGAACAAAATTATATATTTGACATCTTTTCTTCTGACATCTTGATGAATGTTATTTTTTTACTCGCAAAGACATTAACATACAGAGATAAATCCTTTTTGTTTGATTCGAACACTAGGAGCGGGTCTATTTTGTTTGTTATATTTATTTTAACTCGTAAAAGACACAAACATAACATCACGCCTTCGTTCCTAGAGTGGGGTAGGCAGGAGCTACAGAAATACCAACAACTCTAAAAAAACTTGTTGATAATTCTGTGACCACATTTTGCACGAACAGGCTATGATTTGTACCAGTGTATTAGTGACAGGTTGCAAGCCCATCGTCTCACAGCACTACGAGTACAAGCCTTTATTGCATAAAAAGGCCATGATAGATACGAGTAAAAAGATAAAATATGTTTGTTTAGTAATTAGGCGGCACGGACAGAATTCTTCCCAAGATTCCTACTGTTGAGCATATAATTATCGCAAGGCATTACGTATTTTTGGAATAAGCTTTTACTTTTGCAGATTTTTTTCAATATAATCAAACCTAACCTAACTTTAAACTTTAAGAAATGTTGAAATGTTTATGGTTCCAGAGATATAAAAATTATGACAATAATTATGTCAACAAAAGTAATGACCAAAAAAAATTATTGAAAACATCGGGCAACTTAATGGCAAACAACATTATCCAGTTTTTCGATATAAAAGTGCCCTTTATCGCTTTCCGAGCAATAATCTTTTTTTCTTTCAAAGCGGAACAAATAAACTAACAATCACTTTAACACACTGAATATTTATTTATTATTTTATCTTCTTAAAACCCAATAACAATGCAATTGCAACCTTATCCGTTTAAATATAGAGTGCCTTTTATATTTAGCATTATGTCCTCAAGCGACAAACCTGGGGATTGGGGAGGTCACAAAAAAGCACAAATGCCTAATGGCATTCTCTGCCAGTCAACCAAATAATCATACAGATACTAACAAAAATGGTGCACGGTAAAAGCGACAAAAAATAAATCAAAGAACATTTTTTACAAAATAATAATACTTTTTGCTAAAAGTACTAGTAAAAGAATATGTAATATCATTATGAATACAAATTTTGTATGATTATCGTTATCTATTACCCATAGTACAGTCAAAAGAGATTTATCCACTTTTGATTTAGTATAACAATGTAATAAGTTAAAATATGGATACATCTCTTCGTAGTCAACTGCACAAGCTTAGAGCTTAGTTTGGATCGAGGTCAAGTTTTGTGATATTCCCTGATATATTAATTATATTTTAAATACAGACGGCACTGTAACTTCAACATACACAAAAGTGATCTTAAAAAGGTTCTGTTTTCCTTCTAAGGTATGAAACCCAAATGAATAATAAATTGTATGAACATTTTTAATGTTGACGAAAATATCGAAACATCCAGACGAATTTGTTAAACACTTCAATGTACGAAACACAAAAATTCAAATACAATTCATTAAAATATTTTTTTTCTGAAATCAGCGTTAAAGGTATTTCTAGCGTTAAACCTGTTAGGAAATCCAAATCTTATCTGCTACCTCAAATAAAGCTACGACAAAAGATTTCTTCTCGCACAAATGACAACAATAACTCCTGCCGAGCCTAGCAAACATAGCTCTTTAAAACACCCTATTTACTGAACGAGACAGCGCATACAACCCGATCCTAGAGCAACAGAGATACAAAATACAGATGTCGTAACGTTAGAAGTCTCCCGCGCTACAGTTGGTATTCGTAGCGCTTGTCCGTAGCACGTCTACGCCGTAACCGATACGCTCGTGATTTTTGAAGTTACAAAAACGTTTTTTCAAGTTATGGGTTTGGGTGACTTGGTTTATTCTTGAGTGATACTGGTTATGTAAAAAGTGGATAAGTTCGTAGCTGAGTTACCGACGTACAATATCATAGTGAGAGGAAATGCAACTGGGTTTCTTGGATCGGATGAAGGTAACTAAAAAACATTTTTTTATTGATTTAATGACTTGAAATAAAATAAATATGGTTAAAAATGTGTTGAGTTTTATAAAGACGCAACTAGTTCTCATTGAAGGAAGTGCAAAAGTTTGCTTAAAATAAGATTAAAAAGTAAGATATGGTTACGGGAAATCAATCGCCATTTTTGAAAACGGCATTGTTAAAAAATACATGAAATATTAAACGTTTTTACATTTTCAGTAAAGCAACAATTTTAAACTTGAATAAAACTTTAATTAAAATATTAATTAAATGTACTATTTTTTTTTATTCAAATGTGAAAACCATTTTATTTACACCTTCCTACTTTTTTTATAAGCTCTTTTGTTCATTAATTACCTTTCCCTCGGATTTATTAATATTAATTACCGTATGTGTAGAAAAGCGAAAGTTTTGCGACTGAAAAATATTTTCAAGCGTTAAGACTACCTTATTTTTATGAAGCACAATTTATTAAATACTAACCTAAATGCTAAATAATATTGAAATATTATATTGTCATTTAAAATAATGTTTGGAACTTCAGAAACTATTAAACAATATGAAATAATAGTACAACAAAATCAGCAGAAACTACTAAAAATACACAATATATACAGGGCGTCCCACGGCTATGCCACATGGAAGGAAAGTACCTTTAATATTGTAGATAGAACATTTTACTGAAAGAAGACATTACTTTAATTTAAAAAACAATTTAAACTGCATTCATACATATTTAAATAATTACATGGTTGAACCGGGAATCGAACCCGTTACACGAGAAAAATAATTACCCTGTTGCTTTATCAAACCGATCGAAAGGCTTCATCATAAGGATTATTTTTTGCTAAATAACTGTGTCAGAAATAAAAGGAAGACCAAAATGAGTCCCTTCCTGTTGAAAGTCGCACTCTTTTGATTATTTCGCTCCCTGTCGATTTTTTGATCTTGCTGTGGTGGATATTGTTTGTAGGTCGTGGACACTTTCATACTGGTTCTTGTCAACAACATTTTTGAAATAACCCCATAAAAAAAAACTAAATCTTTCTATCTCTCTATCTATCAGCTTTTCATTTTTCTGAACAAAATTTCACATCAAATGTTAAAATTCATGGTTTTCCTTTTATTTGTGACACTATGTTGTTTCACAAAAAATAATCCTTATGATGAAGCCTTTCGATCGGTATGATAAAGATACAGGGTAATTATTTACCTCGAGTTGGGAACGTTTGCCAACAACTTTACCGTCCAATTTAGTATTTATCTATTTTATTTTTAACTCAATTTGTGTGTTGTTGTGAATTTAAATTTTCTTTTTAGGGTTCCGTCGTAATCAAACTAGGAACCGTTATACTTTCGCCATGTCCGTCCGTCCATCCGCAGCCTAGCGCATAGACACTTAGTACTAGAAAGCTGTCATTTGGCATGAATATTATACATATTAGTCACGCCAACAAAGTGGTACAATAAAATGTAAAAAATATTTTTTTTAGGGTATCTCCCCTACACGTAACGTGGGGTTTTATCATTCTCGTCTACCCCATCGTGTGAGGTATCTTTACATAGGTCTTTAAAAACATTGTAGGTTTGTGAAAACAATTTTTCGATCAAGGGATCCATTTATGAAATTTACAGTCAAGTATCCCCCCCCCCACTACAGCCAAAACTACAAAACTACAGAAGTACCAACAACTCTAAAAAGACATGTAAATAATTCTGTAACCACATTTTGCACAAGTAGGCTGAGATGTTTACTAGTATATTATTGACAGGTTGCAAGCCCATCGCCTAACAATACTAGAAGCCTTTATTCCCTTAGTCGCCTCCTACGACATCCACGGGAAGACATGGAGTGGCACTATTCTAACCCGGCAACCACACGGGGCAAAGAAAAACTAAATAAAAGCGCATATAAGAAATTTTAAAGGAAAACGACTAAGTAGATATCATTGGTTCTTGAGATACAGACGATTGAAGTGTTTATACCTACTTAAATCATCTAAGATGGCACCAATCGACTTGATGGGACTTTAAATAGAAAATTAGTTATTACTTGTTGATCTTTATGTTTATAGTACTTTACGGCTTCGGAACCCTACACTACAGCATGGTCTGCTCTTGCCCGGTTTTATATGATAGGTCTAAAGCTGCAGTCCTGACGCCATTTATGCGGGAATGGGCTTAGCCAGAAAATTAGGCCTTTATTTATTTATTTTTTTGTCTTTTAATGAAAGCTCCCTTCGCCTGTTTCAGGGCTATAAACTATCTACACGCGATTGTTGAGGCGTTGTACATGCGGAAAAACCAACACACTTTCCTAATTATAATATTATTATAGGGTAATTCACGAATATTGCAACATACTCGTAATGTAAGTCAAATACCTCAAGTCAAGATGCACAACGTTAAGTTAGCGATTTTCGAAAATTGCTAATAAGTAGATGATTAACGTAAGTTGATGGCGGAAAGTGTCGCTGCTAATGTCAAATCTATACATTTTAAGCCGATAGAAAACAGAAGCGTCAGCATCGTTTACAATCTTCGCTAGGGCCTCTGGCAATTGTTTATAGGTCATCAACTTTTTTTGTACCTCATTGGCATGGTGACGTCTCTTAGGTCAGTCTTTAAAACCTTGATTATAAAGTTCCTATATAAATGCACCAGCACCAAACATTAGGTTTTGTGGCAATTACGGGCCAATTTTCCAATGGGTTTTATTTTAAGCATGTAATAAAGAGTATATTAAACTATCGTTCAAAGTAACTCTAACGCTAACTCACAATTTTATCGAATTTCACTTCATCAAATGTATCACTTCATCGAACGCTTTTTTCTGCTAAAATCTTAATTACGTATTTTACGTTAGGTGTTTCGATAAACTACAGTGATAGACAACCAACTCTATCACTGTTGTCTCTTGGCTTACGGGACAGTAAAACCACAACAAAAATTATTTATTTTGAATTATTTATATTATAAGGTTGGAAATGAAATCAATTATTTGCAGACAAGGACATAAGCTAGTAAAAATAAATAAATATCACACAAATTGACCTAGTTCCAAAAAAAGCTCTAGGCTTGTACTATGGGTACTAAACAACGATAAACTTACTTATATAGAGTAACATATACTTAAATACATAAAAAACATCCAAAACCTTTACCGGGATTTGAACCCAGGACCCCTAGCTTCGAAGGCAGAGTCACTACCAACTAGGCCAGCGTATCGCGTAGTGTGTGTGTATGGAATGAAACCCTTGGATTTATGTATCTAGGTGCAATATATTTGTTGGCTTAAACAAGATATCTTGTGTCTAGGAGCCCTAGGGACAGAATCAATTAGGGACGAGATGAAACACGAAGCGCTTCATTCAAGCGAGCTATGTCAGAGAGATAGCAAAATTGTGTTATGAGTAGACCCCGGATTTTTGTCGCAAGGACGGCACAATAAGGTAGTTTGGGGAGTAAATGGAACGGTGTTAATTAATACGGTAACCTAGTCATCGGTGTTCTACAGAATAAAAAAATATATTCATGATATTTTATATCTTAGGTCAAAACTTAATAGGTTAAAGCTGATAAATTGATAAAGATAATTCTAATATGTTTAAATAAGTTCCACTATTCAATTTACTAAATGGAACGGTGTTAATTAATACATAAAACTGCCGGATTTAAGCGAATAAATTGTAATAACTAAGCATTCACGATAAAAAATAACCTAGTCAATTGATCAATGTTATTTGGTATAATTCTGCAAACCATACATTTGTACATTGAACTGATTTGGTAATTTCGCCCGCTCAAATGTATGGTTCGAAGTAATATACCAAAAGATAATATTGATCAATGAGGTAATTCTTGTCGTCAGTTTTTAAAATTTATTCGGTTAAGAACCGTAATAGTATTTCTTTGTTTTTTTTTTTTATGTTAAGGAGGAGGCACACAAGCACTCAGGCCACCTGATGGTAAGTGGAATCTGAGACCCATAGACATTTGAATTCTCAAGACTATAATCCTAAGACCTTAAATGCGTTGCCAACCCTGAGGACCAAGATGGAATGCCTCTATCTGGCTTGTTTACTTTTTGGGGTAGTGAAACACAGGGCGCCGGCGTATCTCTTCGAAAAACTTTTTTTCAGTAACACGTCTCGGGGAGGGAGCCGTCAACGTGTAATGTGTTTGATAACCCCACGACATTCTTCTGCTGCTTTCCGAGGAAGTTTCCGCTATGCAGCCACGAAATGCTGGAATAATATCCCGCCGCCACTTAGAAGCCTGCCAAACGTTAAAATATTTAGAATTAAGCTCAAAAAGTTCATACAAGAACATCAATTTAAACAAGAGAATCTGTGTCTTGAAACGAGTTGCCTTTAACACTTCTTCACCTGTTGGTTATGCTCCATATGCATTTCCATGCATTGCCATTCATTTATAGGTCACTGCTAATTAGTCATAGGTAATTGTTAACTATATTTCTTTGTAATTTCAACTCCATGCTGTTTTATATGATGTTTAGTTTAGTGATTAGTTTGTTTTATGTTGTTTATTTGTGATCCCACTGGCGCTAGTAGTAACGTTTGTGTATGGGCTGCGTTCACTGTTACCGTAAAGGCTGCGTTCACTGTTACGTAGTAGCTGGTGGGATACAACGTTTCCAGTTTTTCATTTTTTTTTTTTTTTTTAAATACTTGTTTTTTTTTTTGTTTTTTTTTTTTTTTTTATAATTTTTACTTAGAGTGTATTTTAGTGTTTTATTTGTTTAAATAATAGTTCGTTTTTGTGCACCTTTCGTGTTGCCCACCGTGCTCTCACCGAATGGGCCCTGCGAAAGATCAGCGCTGGCTGTAAAGCTAGCAACATGCTGAGTAGGGTCCATTTCGTGGCAAATTGTGTTATGTGTTATATTTTTTATTTTGTTTGTGCTTTATTTTATTATTATTTATATTTGTCACGAATAAATGCTAGAATTTGAATTTGAATTTGAATTCTATGCTAGTAATTTCACCGGTTGTCTTATCCCTACACCGGAACACAACAATGCGAACATTGTTGCTTGGCGGCAGGTTAATGGATAAGATGGTGGTAGCTATCCGGACGTACCCTGCACAGGGTCCTACCACCACTAATTAACACCGTTACTGTATTAATTAACACCGTTACTGTATTAATTACTACCGTTACTGTATTAATTAACACCGTTCCATTTACTCCCCACACTACCCTATTGTGACGTCATTGTGACAAGAATCCGGGGTCTAGTTATGAGTTTGTAACTTGCTACCTGACTATTGAAATAAAAATAAATAAAAAACAGGGGACAATGTCACACAAATTGACCTAGTCCCAAACTAAGCTCTAGGCTTGTACTATGTGTACTAGACAACGATAAACATACATAGAAAAATAAATACTTAAATACATAGAAATATCCAAGACTCAGGAACAAATACTCGTGCTCATCACACAAATATCTGCCCTTACCAGGATTTTAACCCAGGACCACTGGCTTCTTTGGCAGGGTCACTCCTAACTAGGCCAACGTCTTGTCAATATAATTACATTGTATTTTTTTATGGAAGTTATTATAAGGCCACTCGCATTAAAACTTAAAGGAGGTGTTTAGTATTGCAGATAGTAATGGAGATCTTTGACGTTTTTCAGTTTGTCCGCGAAGCCCTAAAAAGCATTCCACTCTACAAATGCCAACGGAACTTCGATAGCTTCCGACAAGCACTTCGCCGCTTTAAAAGTTTCACCTCTCAATTTTTCATAATCCATAATTCTTCTTCCAACTCTATTACGCTAGAAATATAGCTCATATTCAACTTTGACGGTAAACCAGTTTTACCCCTCTACGTTTATTACTAAGGTCTATATTGTGTTAAAGGTTTGAAAAGAAATGAGTCCATTTCCTTCGATTAAGTACCGTCCTAAAATTAATAATCGTAATGTATAACGTGGAAGCCATCACAAAATCAACTCTTGATAGCTTTAAATAGAGTTGAGTTGGTAACGTAAGATCTTAACCACGTTATTCTTAGAAGAGTACTATAGTTGGATAAAGGTTATATAAGAGCTTGAGGCAGAGCCGAATGAGCACAGAATGATAAGTAGCTGTATTAGAGTAATAAGAAATGTCTTTTAGAGTGCCTTAGTACGCGTTTGTCATAATTTTGTCCTAAACAGGCAAAGTCCTTTGACTTATGTCGAGTTGCATGATTTGTATGTACGTAAACACTTTATTGTACAAAAGAAGAAACAAAACCAAAGCAAAAAAACACAATGATTATAAAAAAGATATACAATGGGCGTTTCCCAAAAAAGTGTACATTGTTAAGGACAAAGTTTAGAAAATTTAACTTTTTCCATTTCGTCACGAAAATTAGCCATACATTTAGATACTTACGTTAATTTTCGTGACGAAATAGAAAAAGTTAAATTTTCTTAACCAAGGCAAATTTATCCGGGGAAGGACCAAATAGTTGGACCATAGTGTAGCTAACCAAGCGTAGTTTACCATACAAACAACAAAAGTGAATAAAGTTCCGTTGTGTCACGAAAATTTTCCCTACAGATTTCCCTAATAGTTTCATAGAAAATTTAATCGAGTGAGTTAGCGCGGCCAACTTTTTGGTCCTTACCCATCCCTTTAAGGGATCTCTTTTAATTACCCCTCGAGAAATGGAGTAAAATGAAAGGCTACTTAGCTACCTATAGGTAGCTACTTATTTGGCTGACTACGAGTATCCTTACTAATATTAAAAACGCGAAAGTTTGTAAGTATGGATGGATGTTTGTTACCCTTTCACGTAAAAACTACTTAATGGATTTTGGTGAAATTTGGAATGCAAACAGCTTATAGCTTGGATTAGCACAAAGGCTACCTTTCATATCGCTATTCCGTTGGGAACTGATTTATACGCGTACGAAGTCACGGGCGGAAGCTAGTTTGTTATAAATTTATAATTAATACCTACACGACACGTGTCCTTGAAAAAAAGGTTATGACGATACAGAAAGATAAATAGACAGAAAATGAAGTGGTACTATAAGGATATAAAAT
Source organism: Acleris holmiana (assembly GCA_949316455.1). NCBI lineage: Eukaryota > Metazoa > Arthropoda > Insecta > Lepidoptera > Tortricidae > Acleris > Acleris holmiana. The sequence continues at coordinate 2,639,189 of OX438784.1, forward strand.
CGAAAAAAAATCGCACGTGTGCCTGGACGATAAAAAATAAAACTCGATATCAAACACGAAACTTAATAGCATCGATAGTAAAATTTCCATTTATTTATATGGCTTGCGTAACAATTCTAATTGCCCCACAATTAACAAAAAAACGTACAAAGTCGAATTGACGTCGTTTCACCAGTCGGAGTGTCTGTTTAATATTCATAAAGTTAACTTCATTGTCCCTAATTCATGCTTTCCGACTCCAAAATTGAATTAATCTTCGTAAACTCGGCTGTGAAGGCTCAGTGACGAATTGTAAGTAACGATTTAAAAATGAAAATGAAATGTGAAAATATTCAAACAAATAAAACTCATTTTTGAAATGTCAAAGTGTAAAAATATTTCAGGATGGACGCTAATGCAAGAAGAAACGTTGTTATAATAGGAATGATGTGCATGTCGAGATCACTAAGCTTAAGTACCAATTTCACCATACATACATACATAACATCACGCCTTCATTCCCAGACTAGGTAGGCAGAGCTACAGAAATACCAACAATTCTAAAAAGACATGATAATAATTCTGTAACCACATTTTGCACAATAAGGCTGAGATGTTTACTAGTGTATTGAGTACTCGTATTAGTGACAGGTTGCAAGCCCATCGCCTAACAATACTACAAGCCTTCCCTTAGTTGCTTCTTACGACATCCACGGGAATACATGGAGTGGCACTATTCTAATTCTAACCCGGAAACCACATAGGAAACCATACGATGATAAATTTAATCAACGTTAATCGACTGTTAGTTCATATATTTTGACCTGTCAACGCTTTATTCGTCTGTTAAGTGGGTAACATGGTACTAAGTGAATAATCATTGGTTGATATTGACTGTGGTTTAACCCGTGTGGTTGCCGGGTTAGAATAGTGCCACTCCATGTCTTCCCGTGGATGTCTTAAGAGGCAACTAAGGGAATAAGGGCTTGTAGTATTGTTAGGCGATGGGCTTGCAACCTGTCACTAATACACTAGTAAACTTCTTGGCCTGATTGTGCAAAATGTGGTTACAGAATTCATACAAGTCTTTTTAGGGTTGTTGGCAATTCTGTAGCTCTGCCTACTCCACTCTGGAAATGAAGGCGTGATTTTATTTTATGTATGATATCGACTGATTGGTTGGTGGAGCAGGTTTAGCCGGTTGCCGAATATATTGATCAATCAAACCTTAATCGATGATCGAGAATAAAACAAATATTTAAGTGGGGCTGCCATACAACAAACGTGATATTTTTGCCGTTGCTCAATGTTAATAACGGGAACTGGTAGATGCTTGAAATGTTCACAGAATAATAAGTTGAGTATTCGCTTTAAAACAAATAAGTAAATTTAAACAAAATAAATGAAGAGTGCTCCCATATAACAACTCGCACATGGCCATACATACATAACATCACGCCTTCATTCCCAGAGTGGGGTAGGCAGAGCTACAGAAACACCAACAACTCTAAACAGATTATGTTTATAATAAAATTGTGTAACCACATTTTGCACAATCAGGCCAAGAAGTTTACTAGTGTATTAGTGACAGGTTGCAAGCCCATCGCCTAACAGTACTACAAGCCCTTATTCCCTTCTACGGGAAGACATGGAGTGGCACTATTCTAACCCGGCAACAACACGGACATAAAAACATGTATACTTAATAATTAAAATTTGCATACTAGTATGTAGCGAAACATGTCTTGTTCTGGTCCCAAAATGTATCACCTTATTGTACCATTTTTGAAGCAAATAAATATTATAGATTATGAAAAGCTACGAAAATATTTTTTCTTGCGGTTGACACGCTAATTAACCATTTTTAAAGGCTCGAAGGGTCTGACAAGCCAATTAGTACGTAAAACATTCTCTAGGTACTCATCAAACACAGACAAACCTTCCGTCGCCTTTGAAAAGCTTTCTGTTTTTTTTTTCTTAGAATTTATGTCCTTTTTTTCCTTTTTCTCCTAATAAAGCTTTAGTAATTTAACGAGAAAGTGTTATTTATTTATAATTTGTACAGGAGAACTGAACATTATGATGAAGCTTTTGATGCGCCAGATTCCTGAATTTAATTTTTCACAAAGGAATAATGTTTTTAGGATTTCGTAAGAGGCGACTAAGGGAATAAAGGCTTGTGGTACTGTTAGGCGATGGGCTCGCAACCTGCCACTAATAATTAAGGGCGTTTTCCAAAAAAAGTGTACATCGTTAAGGACAAAAGTTAAGAAAATTTAACTTTTTCCATTTCGTCACGAAAATTAGCCATACATAGTAAGTTAAATTTTCTAAACTTTTATCTTTAACGATGTACATTTTTTTTGGAAAACGCCCTTATACACTGGTAAACATTTGAGCCTGATTGTGCAAAATGTGGTCACAGAATAAACAAGTATTTTTAGAGTTGTTGGTGTTTCTGTAGCTCTGCCTACCCCACTCTGAGAATGAAGGCGTGACGTCATGTATGTATGTACACGACACGTTGGCCTAGTTGGGAGTGACCCTGCCTACGAAGCCAGCGGCCCCGGGTTCAAATCCCGGTAAGGGCGGATATTTGTGTGATGAGCGCGAGTATTTGTTCCTGAGTCTTGGATGTTTTCTATATATTTAAGTATTTATTTATCTATCTACGTATGTTTATCGTTGTCTAGTACCCATAGTACAAGCCTAGAGCTTAGTTAGGGACTAGGTCAATTTGTGTATTATTGTCCTGTGATATTTATTATTTATTTATTTATTTACAAAGGAAAAGTAACCATATTGTTCATATCTTGAAATGACATCTCTACGCTGCATAATTCAATTGAACGCCTCGGTTTAGGTATCACACTCGACGTAACAACATTATTAGCTCGGCGGTGACAAAGGTAGCCTCAGCCCGTCTTCGATACAGAATGCATAATGATATTATACTGTATGTCGTCTGTCTTGTTCTTGTTACGAGTACCTTATGTGATTGCCGGGTTAGAATAGTGCTACTCCCTGACTTCCCGTGGATGTTTTTAGAGGCGACTAAGAGAATAAGGGCTTGTAGTACTATTAGGCGATGGGCTTGCAACCTGTCACTAAAACACTAGTAAACTTTTTGGCCTGATTGTGAAAAATGTGGTTACAGAATTACTAACAAGTATTTTTAGAGTTGTTGGTAATTCTGTAGCTCTGCCTACCCCACTCTGGGAATTAAGACGTGATATTTTGTATCACGATATGTATGTTGTATATTATGTTGTGTTGTATGCTGGAACTATGTGCAAGGTCCATCCAGATCGCTACCACCCTCTTTCACAAATATTTTTATATGTAAAACATAGATGAATGGTGTACAAGTAGGTACAATTAGCATGCAGGAAGCATCCTCAAAAACTGAACATACATTTTGACGTTATTTATTTATCATCATTTTTGTTTTTACATCTCATCATTTTAATATTCTTGTATGGAATAGCATATTCTGAAGTTTAAAACAGATCTACACCATTCCAAATATACTAAAATCGTTTGGAGATTAAGGATTCAAGTTTTAAGATTGCAGTCTTGAAAATGCAAATGTCTATGATCTCACTTACCGTCAGGTGATTTCTCTATTCGTTAGCCTTCTCTTTGGCGTAAAATAGCACCCGTAGATTAAAGTCAAAGAATTTCCTATTACCCACCAGAACCAATAGCCAAGACGCGTTCGCTAACTAGCGTTTCGATTCGTTTGGTTTTTAAACCAATCGCGTCACTGGTACATCACGTGACTTTTCGTATTACGTGATCTACCAGTGACGCAATTGTTTAAATAAAATGAATCGAAATGCTAGTTAGCGAACGCATCTTGGCTATAGGCTCAGACTTCACTAGTACTATTGGGCCTAGACGGCGATAAAATATATTTATTAAAAAAACTCAGGCAACGAAAAATATCTTTCGATTAATTTCAATTTCTGCGTAGTAAATTACATTCGTATAAAGGTGTTTCAATAAAATTCGAAAACAGTTTAAATCTAACCTCACACGAGTAAGATTAAACCCGCCTTGTTGAGAAAATACTCCCTAAAACGTACGTTGATAATTCGTCTATCATGTCAAAAACTGAGTCGATAAGGTAATTAAATCGCACATTGGTAATATGTGAATTGACTGCATAATACACAGGCTATAATCCAGACTGATTGGAAGCTCGCTAACTACTTATTGACATTGGTCATGCCATTCCTTATCTTATTGATTATGATCATTCGATCAATGATAGCAATTAGTGCTATCGTTAAATTCATGGCGGCTATGTTTGGGAGCTCCTTTACTACTTATATTATAAAAAACAAGCATATCTTTAGCTGTAAGAGGACATGACAGAAACGCGTGGAGCTAACCACATATGCTTCCGTTTAGGTCACAAGAGAAAATACTCATTTACCGAACAATTGTACTCGCGTGTGATTTAGCGGAATGATGATATCCGCAGTAGAACTAAGGTTACCGACATAGCCCGAAGAATAGCTAAACTTAAGTGGCAGTGGGCGGGGCACATTGCTCGCAGGACTGATGACCGATGGGGTCAGAAGGTTCTTGAGTGGCGTCCACGGACCGGGAGACGAGCTGTAGGTAGGCCTCCAACAAGATGGAGCGACGACCTTGTAAAAATCGCGGGAACGCGGTGGATGCGAAAAGCACAGGACCGGTCTGAATGGAGAGCCTTGGGGGAGGCCTATGTCCAGCAGTGGACGTCTTTCGGCTGATATGATGATGATGATGATGATGTGATTTAGCGGTGGTAGGATCCTGTGCAGGGTCCGTCTGGATCGCTACCACCCATTAACCACCCGCCAAGCAACAGTGTTCGCATTGTAGTATGGGGATAAGACAACCGGTGAAATTACTAGCTTAGAGGCATTCCATCGTAGTCCTCAGGGTTGGCAACGCATTTGAGGTCTTGGAATTATAGTCTTGAGAATTCAAACGTCTATGGGTCTCAGATTTCACTTACCTGAGCTGGTGGCCTGAGTGCTCGTGTGCCTTCTCCTTATATATACACCTTGTAAAACTATGCCTTTAATGAAGAAAATAAATCTATATAATTTTAGTGGTGGTAGGACCTTGTGCAGGATAGTACCTGTCCATGTCTTCCCGTGGATGTCTTAAGTGGCGACTGGGAGTAAAGGCTTGTAGTAATGGTAGGCGATGGGCTTGCAACCTGTCACAAAAACACTGGTAAAAATCTTAGCCTGACTGTGCAAAATGTGGTTACAGAATTAACAACAAGTCTTTTTAGAGTTGTTGGTATTTTTTCAGTTCTGCCTCCACTCTGGGAACGAACGCGTGATGTTATGTATGTATGTGTGTAAGATATAAAAAGTATAATTTTTTATTATTTAATATAAAGTTGGTACAATGAACGAATGAAGAAACAATATACTAAAGATAAAGTAACATAATCTAATAATCAGATTATCTATAAAACGCACTCATAAAATTGAATTATGGCACAGATAGGCAAAAAAACAACACAACAGATAACAAATTAAAAAAGCTATAAATTTATATGATTATTTCTCAATCATTTAATTTTCAAATAAGTCTGCAATACAATGCAAATTTTATAGGTAGGTACAAAACTTTAAATAGTTAAAGTTTTTATATAAAAGTTTAAAATAGAAACCTCTCACAAAAAACTTCGTAAGCGCAATAAAAATAATGCAAAGATATCTTTTCTTCACGAGTTCATTGACTTATTCAGGTTAACCCATAGAATAAGAGCTAAAGACAAAGAAGGAACGATAAAATATGATGCACAGACTTATAAGGATTCAGTGTGCCAAAAAGAGACAGTTACATAAGCTATAATATCATGGTCGTACACTGTTGCTGTCGCACACTGTTGCACATTATAATCGACCACGGTGTCCAGTTGGTGTCGTTGGAGACTAGTTTTAAATGAGTTGACAACACCTTGGTGTATACAGCTAGAACTGTACTCTATGCTTTTTCCTTTATAGGGTTCCGTAGTCAAACTAGGAACCCTTATAGTTTCGCCATGTCCGTCCGTCCGTCCGTCCATCCGTCCGCAGCCTAACGCAGAGACTCTTAGTACTAGAAAGCTGAAATTTGGCATGAATAGGCATATTAGTCACGCCAACAAAGTAATACAAAAAATGTAAAAAAATATATTATAATATGGTTCCTCCCCTACACGTACAGTGGGGGTGTATTTTTTTTTCTCGTCTACTCTATAGTGTGTGGAGTCGTTGGATAGGTCTTTCAAAAATATTACGGGTTTATGGAAACAGTTTTTCCATTAAGTAATCCGTTTATGAAATATTAAGCTTTTTGTTAGAGTCACGTGTACCCCCTTAAAACTTAAATGAAAGAGCACATAACCAATTTTAAAGGAAAACCATCACTAAGTACACATCATTGGTTCTTGAGATACAGTCGATTCAAGTGTTTATACCTACTAAAATCATCTACGACGGCACCAATTGACTTTAAATAGAAAATTACTGATTACTTGATGTTTTTTTATGTTTGTAGTACTTAACGGCTTTATCACGTATACCTTGTTCATTGCCGCCAACTCCTATCACTTAAATAAATAAATATCAGGGGACAATCTCACACAAATTGACCTAGTCCCAAATTAAACTCTAGGCTTGTACTATGAGTAGTTACTAGACAACGAAAAACATAATTATATATAGAGAAATAAATACTTAAATACATATAAAACATCCAAGACTCAGAAACAAATATTCGCGCTCATCACACAAATATCTGCCCTTACCGAGATTTGAACCCAGGACTTCGAAGGCAGGGTCACTCCCAACTAGGCCACCGTGTCGTCAAACTTTGAGGTTTTATTACGGCATAAATAAAACAATTAAACATTAATTCAATTTCATTTAATACATACATATCATCACGCCTTCATTCCCAGAGTGGGGTAGGCAGAGCTACAGAAATACCAACAACTCCAAAGAGACTTGTTGATAGCTCTGTAACCACATCTTGCACATCCAGGCTAAGATGTTTACCAGTGTATTAGTGACAGGTTGCAAGCCCATCGCCTAACAGTACTACAAGCCCTTATTCTATTAGTCGCCTCTTACGACATCCACGGGAAGACATGGAGTGGCACTATTCTAAGTATTCTAACCCGGCAACCACACGGCTAAAAAACATTGTACATTATGTTATGACCATTAGGTTAATGTGACCCATTATCTAATTTTAACTTTACGTATTATTACGGACAATAAAATCACTGACAGCGATGTTGTATTTATCGTAACACGACTTAAAAACGCCGTGAAATATTTAAACTTGAAAGCTAATCATTTATTTTTATTTGTAAAGGTATAAAATAAATCAAACTTTTATAAATAGCTTAGTGTAGCATTTCTTGGTAGCCTATTTTGTACCACAGCTAACGTAACACCAGTGCTGCTATTCTATTTTTTTTATGTTAAGGAGAAGGCACACGAGCACTCAGGCCACCTGATGGTAAGTGGAATCTGAGACCCGTAGACATTTGAATTGTCAAGACTATAATCCTAAGACCTCAAATGCGTTGCCAACCCTGAGGACGAAGATGAAATGCCTCTATGCCAGTAATTTCATGGTTGTCTTATGCCCACACCGGAACACAACAATGCGAACACTGTTGCTTGGCGGGTGGTTAATGGATAAGATGGTGGTAGCGACAGGGTCCTACCACCACTTTAATTATGTTATCGTATTGTCAACGTTGCGATAGCTCTTATTTACTTGACAGTTAAAGCGGCCGAGTTAAAAACAATACGTAAAAATGTTGAAAGCAATATGGTTTTACCAAATATAATAGAGCCCCAGATTCTTCGACAGTATGTGTATTGTATTTATTACATACTTTAAAACAAAGTCGCTTCCTGCTGTTTGTCTGTCCCTATGTATGCTTGGATCTTTAAAATTACGCAACGGATTTAGATGCGTTTTTTTAATAGAGAGAGTGACTCAAGAGGAAGGTTTATACGTATAATACTTTATCCATATCGAAGCGAGGGCGGGTCGCTTTGCTTATTAATCAAATCTCAATAATTATCTTTAGGTGTTAATGGTTAATTATAACTGAGATGTATTAAGCCTTCAATTGTTTCTAATAAGAGCTAGGACTGTTTTATGTATGTAATATATGTAACGTGTGTGTGTGGAAGTATGTGGCACTATAGCAAACTGATGATCGATTCAGATGAGGTTTTAAAAAAGTAGTTCAAATAAAGTGGTCTTAAGTTAAATTTAGTTTTTTTTCGAAAACGCCCACAAAATGTTGTATGAGAATAATTTGTTCCAATTTTGAGAATGGTGCTGGTCCGTGTACGTGTTAACTAACCACTACTTTATCAAACATTATTAAACGCCAGTACTTTTTCAAGTTGCTTGAAAATTTCCTGGCACATCATTATCTTTAGTCGGGCACACTAGCCCAGCCATAACATAGCTACTGAATAGTCTCCTAAGAAATTTACGAGCGTAAGGCCTTTGCCTGCTTGCTCCACCGTAAAAACTCATCTTTACTTTCGGGAGACGAGGCTCTCTCGTGAGAACATTAAGGCACATCAACTAGAAAAAATATTTGGTTCTGAAACTTTTACCATTTGACCCCTTGTCTTGTCTCTTACAGAATATGGACCCTTTCGGATACTCTCACAATACAAAACACTTTATTGTACACCAAAGAAAAAAAATACAGAGAAATAGCACAATTTCAAAAAGACATTGATTAGCGATCACTTCCAGACAACCTTAGATGGGATAAGGTGAAAAATATAATCATTTTACACAGAAGGTAGTGGTAGGTCTTCGATCCCTTTAGAATATTTTTTGCAACTATCCTCCAACACACTTAGTTGTTTGAATGTGCAGGTTTCCTTACGATATTAATTCATACTTGCATTCAAGCATTTCATAACCTTATCGCCTTGATGGTAAAAGAATTTGTGTAAACTTTAGAGGAAGAAAAAGGAACTGACAGGAAAAGGTACCCATAGTACAAGCCTAGAGCTTAGTTTGGGACTAGGTCAATTTGTGTGAGATTGTCTCCTGATATTCTTGCTTTGCGCAGTTGCAGTTGCGGGCAAAACCTAGTATTTATTTATTTATTAAGGTTCCCAACAGATACAGCACTTGACAAAATAATCGTACAGTTATTGATAATATTGATATATTTAATTCTAGGCAAACACAGCATGCATGTGATATTATATTAACATCGTTGAGTGGGGAGCAACTTAAATGGCTAAGTTAGAAAAAAAAATACATGGACCCCGCCACTCCATGACTTCCCGAGGATGACATAAGAGGCGACTAAGGGAATAAGGGCTTGTAGTACTGTTAGGCGATGGGCTTGCAACCTCACTAATACACTTCATAACCTGATTGTGCAAAATGTTGGTATTTCTTTAGCTCTGCCTGGCCCCACTCTGGGAATGAAGGCGTGATGTCATATATGCAATAATAGATGTAGACAACCAAAACATTAATAGATGTAAACTCGAAAGGTACAATTATACAATAAAAGAGCTTTAGGTGAGACACTTATAAATTATGGAAATCAGGGCTGAGATTCTGCCAACCAGGACATATTAAAAAGGGTTTATACAGCTATTTGTCAAGCTACTGTATAGCAGCTTGGAGTAGCTCTGCCAAAACTACTCTAATTATAGCAGAGAGAGCCCAGAGGACTGTATTAAAAATTATGCTGATGAAGCCCTTTAGATATCCCACTTGTAACCTATACCAAGAAGCTCAGGTTTTAAACTTGCGTCAATCATTTATTTTGCAAGTCAGTCTTGCAACCCACAAATGGTTAGCTGATTCGGAGGTGCATAGATCAATTTCGATTAAACGCAATTACATATTACAATTACCGTCAACAAACACATTTTTTGCTAGGAGATTCGGCGATTTTTTGAGAGCTTTTGTGTATAATACGGTTTTAAAATTTAATGAGATTAAAAATTGTTCTACTTTTAAAACAAAGAAGAAAATTATTGGGTGGTTACTGACGCTTAGTTACAAAGAGACCGAGGACTTGTTGAGTTTACGCGTTTATTAGATTTTTATTTCTTGAGACCTAGTTTGTTCATATTTTGTTATATTTTAAGACTTAGAATTTCATTAAAGTAGATTATTTTCATAATTGTCATTTCTAGTTGCAAATGTTCTACTGTACCTACTACAGGTGGTTATGTAGCAAAAACATTTACCAAAATGTAATGTTTACTTTAGATTATACTCTGTTTTCGTTTTAGTTTTCTAATGGTTACCCAAGATACAGGCTTAGCCTAGTTTGGGAACCCCTGTTCATTTGTGCAATATTTTACTCTGTGTGCGCACTTTATTTGCTTGTCATGTAATAATATGTACCTAATTTAAGTTATGTGCAATAAATAAACGTTATTATTATTATTATTATTATTATTCTACACGGCAAAAACGATATTGCTTTTGCCGTGTTTCCGTATTGTCTACGTTTTTATAACTCTTATGTTCTTGACAGTAATGGCGGCCGAGTTAAAGACGATACTATAACACTTCGAACGCCCAGGGCGTCTATTCTATTGCGTTATAACGATATCGCGTTTGACGTATTTTAGAATCGTTACTGTCACAGTCGCCATTATTGTAAATGACATAAGAGTTATCAAAACGTTGACAATACGGAAACACGTCAAAGACGATATCGTTATTACCGTGTAGAATCCCAGCCCAGTGGTTCTAGACAAGTTGCACTCTAAAATTGTTAGCGATTATGTTTCGATAGACAAATGTATGGAACTGACTTAATCCAGCGGGTAGTCACGTGGTGGTATCTCGGTGGCTTACGTCAATTCCATACATTTGTCTATCGAAACAAAATCGCTAACGATTGTAGAATGCAACTTGTCTAGCCTCACGGTATTGTTATACATAATCATAGTCGAAGAGCAAGAAGCATAATATTGAATGACGTTATAATGATTATAAATGTTGGAAAGTGATTCCTCTGTCTATTTGTTTGATGCGTAACGAAAGTTCCTTAGAAAATCAAATGCTTAATGAAGAAATTCTTTCCCTACTTTATTCAATTCGCGGTGAGGTAAATTAAATTGAAGAGATTCCTCTTGACAAAGTAATCGTTTGGATAATTTTTAATTCATTTCGAAAGGTCTTGAATCTTGGTGTTGAAGGACGTGTGATTTCAGTACCAATAAAACCACTTCTAATTTATTAATATTGTGTTTTTTATGATTTGTAATTGTTGTCTTATTTTGGCCAGATACTCTGCTGGAGGATTTAAGGTTGACCAAATCTTTTACATAAATAGAGGAAAATTAATAAGGAAGTATTAATTTGTCAGTGCTTCCAAAATTATTTACGCAATGCCGTCCGTTTGTGTTTTTTTTTTCTGTCTTATAGTTTATCTCGAATAGGCTCCGTAACGGCTTAACGGGTTTCAATATGTAACAGATTTTATAATTCTAAAGAGCTTTGGGTAAGTTTGTGCGGCCACGGATGACTTACCCAAAGCTCTTTAAATTTTAATAATTAATATTCTAACTCCGATATTATTAAACGAGATATTAATTATTAAAGTTTTCAGTTTTTGGTATGTACTATAACATTTGATATCAAAATATGTTCTTTTTTGGATAAATCTATCATAATCGGCCTTTATTACGAATGGCCGTTCACATAAAAAATAAAAGACTTTTACAACATTTTTACCCAAACACCTTTCATCCAAATGCATCCGGCCGTCGCAGCGTGAAAGAGTAACAAACTAGCACACACACACAAACTTTCGCATTTATAATATTAGTAGCATAGGATAGGATAAGATTGCTTTAAGAAACGTCCCCACTGAGAGCATTCGCATGTAATATCCGAGTGGTGTGGACGTTGAGCCGAGCGTTACTGTGGCCCACACCGCTTGAACATTCGACGCCGAATGCTCAATTGCACGCGAATGCTCTCAGTGAGGACGCTCCTTTAGGTTTTCTATTGCAGGGAGGCACAACGTCGCAATATATTTCATTGCTACTAAATATTTTTCTTGTTCATACATCCCTTCTCATTTTGAACCAATACCACGCGTATCTCATTAACCTTGTTCGTACGTTCAAGTACTTAGATAATATTCACATCCAAAATTAGGACAATGAAAGGATTTCGCAGGCTATTATCGAGAAAAGGCTCATTAATATCAAAAAGAGCTGAAGTAGCATTTAAAACAAGATTAGATCCGACACAGGACCCGCATTGTCCCGCCGACAATAGAAATTGAACGCTACACGTCACATTTCAACGTCGATTTTGTATTTTAAATCAGCAGCTTTATTTAGGTATTTTATGATCATGCGGCGATTCTCTCAGCAAAAATTTTAATGTCATAAAGATAGAACATTTTGTTTTATCGTTTTTTATAGTTATCGATAGTGTAATCACTAATCTCTTTGTCATTTTAATTTTAATTTTATATTTAAAATGTAAATAATATAATATAATATAATATCACGGGACAATGTCACACAAATTGGCCTAGTCCCAAACTAAGCTCTAGGCTTGTACTATGGGTACTAGACAACGATAAATATACTTAAATAGAGAAATACCTACTTAAATATATAGAAAACATCTAAGACTCGGGAACAAATATTCGCGCTCATCACACAAATATCTGCCCTTACCGGGATTTGAACGCAGGACCGCTGGCTTCGGAGGCAGGGTCAGTCCCAACTAGGCCAACGTGTCGTCAAATGTCATTCTTCAATCGCATTTAGTTATTGTTTTCAATAATACGTGAAGTTTTGAGATTGAGTTTGTAAATATTGTATTATTGTAATCTAAAATATGTCTTCATTAACGGTAAGTAACAAATGAAAATTAAACTATGAAACAAACTAAATGTAAGACATAGAACTATACAATAATAATGAAAACTGCTACCTCCTACATTTACCTTAAATTACATTAATCTAAAATACTGCTACCAGAGGCCATTGGTAAATTATTTTGCTTCAATATAATGTATCGATAGGAGGTATAATTCTATTTCATAAAAGATCTTGTGCTACGTGAACCAAAGCTATTTGTCGATAATCGATAAAATACTATGTTCTATCACTGATATGACATTTTTTTTTTCCATGAGAATTTCGCCCTCTGTTTATGATAAATAGGATCATGTTGTGTGAGATATAGAGGGTGTTTTAGCTTGCCATGGTTTTGTTATAAATAGAGCTAAAATTGAAATGGTTGGTTGAAATATAAATCATTTTTTCGGTGAACTTTTAACCCACAAACCGGAAATGGAATTCGTTTTTTATTGATTCTTTATTGCCAGGTATATTTGACGTGTCGTTTTTCGATATAGTCTACAGTGGCTTTTTTTTTTCAATAAAATGTTACGCTTATCACGGTCACCGGGAAGTAGCGAAAATTATGCATATTTTCCTAAGTTGTTACAAGCTGTGGTGTTCTCTTAGAAACTCCATTTTGAACTCTATGGACAAATTAATAACTGGTGAGTTTAAGAGAGAGTTAATGCTGCCACGTTCACAAATATCAAAGGGGATGGCTTTATGCGATTCCGAGTGTAGAACGTAAGATGGAGATACGTTGCGCGCGCCTTGATTGCAGCGTCAAATTCAAATTATTGCTGTTTACTTTAAAAAATAACATTTATTAAAAAATATTTTACCAGGATTAGGAACTGGATTATCAACCATAAACGGGCTGAAAAGGTGTTATAACTGAAAAATAAAATTCAATAGGGTTTTTTTTTTAATCCTGTTGTCACGTTTACCAGTTTTAAGGAATTACGACAAAGTTTAATGTTTCCAAAGAACAGACACAGGCGTATGTTTATAGCCTCTCAGCGTAGAAACAACAATTCAGTACGCACGCACAAGTTATAATGTTTTGTTTATATAGTACGTCTCGGGGCCTAGACTAACGGCCAAACCCTATATTCTAACCGCGGATAGATAAGGCTTACTTTGGGTTGAAATTTGACATTCGCCCATACAAAATGTGTCAAATTTTAATCCGACATAAGGCTATCTGTCCGCGGTTTGAATATAGGGTTCGGCCGCAAGTAGAAAGAGATTACCGTGCGACAAACAAGTTGCGGGCAACTGGGTTAAATTTCATCTACAATAAAATATATTTCAGTTACAAGCTTAAAGTTACTTACCCACTACAAGTGTGTGGAGTGCCTCGCGTGTCTAACACAGTCTCAAACACTTTAATGACTGTAGAATCGAAATTCAATCCAACATATAATAATATACGCGAACAAAATAGCTTCTCGCACGTCACGCTTGCGTATAAAACATCGCGGTTCTAAGTATTCTTAACGGGTACCTAGAATTTTATTGAAATACCTTTCTATGTAGGTACTCATTGAATGAACGTATATTACGCAGGAATTTTCATGTATCGAATAGCATTTCTCGCCGCATACGTTAACTTTTTTTGGTAGTCACAAGTCAAACCTAACCTAACCTATGTAATTAATGTTTAAGACATCCTGAAAACAGCATGGTTTCAGCAGTAAACAGTATTCTATTACCATTCATACATAATCAAATTAAAAATTTGTTATGTAATTTTCAATATAATCATAACATTTGAATAACAAAAGTTATAATTAAATTACGTTAACGAATGCATTTTTTTACTTATATATTAGTAAGTGAAGCCGCCGAAACCAGACCACTGAAGAGGAGGTTTTGAAGGCGTTGCTTTTGTAATAAAAACTTTGATTTAAGACTGTAGGTTTATTGTAGGTAGCTGGTGTAAATACAAAAATAGTGCCAAAATTATGCGCAGCTAAGTGGACGATTAGAAGGCAAGTGAGTTGCAAATTTTGCACAGTTCTAAAAGATTAACTGACTATTTTAGTGGGGATAAACGTTTTGATATTGCTTGAAGAGCTTAAGATAATTAAGGTTTAATGATTTTGGTAGGTACAATAATGTAATTGGAAAACAATTTAAGTAGGAAAAAAGTATAAAATAAAATAAATTAAAATGTATACAATAAAAATGTTGCATACGCAACGGTAAGTGATTACAGTTGTTCTGATTTTGGACAACGGTGACTGACTCAAGTCGCAAAAAGGTTTTTTAATAGCTCTAATTTAAAGCAGTCACCGTCGCCCATTAACATCAGCAAATAACAGCCAAGTCACAGCCTTTCAACTAATATTTTTAAACCACGTGTAAAGAAGAACAAGTCAAAGTGCTGAAAAAACATCGTGGAGGGAAGTTCATTGCATAGTTTCAAAGCACAAAGAAGAAAAGATCATTGGCTTTCCAATGACATGATGGACTGTAGTATTTTTTTAGTGGCACCAAGCATCAGGACATCGACTCTTGCTAGAGTCGAGAGCAAAACTTTGTATGTTGAGCACAAAATATGTGGGTAAGGACCAACAGTTGGCCACGCTATATCACTCAATTAATTCTGACGAAAATTTGCCATACATTTGTAGGGATAATTTTCGTGTCACCACGGATTTTTCTTCACTATTGTTGTTTGTATGGTTAACTATGCTTAACTATGGTCCAACTATTTGGTCCTTACCCATGTTACTCAAGGCATGAAAGTGCTATATTAAATAGCTTTAGTATGACTACCTCCACGTAGAACTGGTTTATCATTATTAAGTAATCGTTGTTCTCTCCGATTGACCACATCGATCTCGGTAAAACAGTATCGCTTTTGACATGTTTCCGTATTATTTTAATTCTGCCGCCGTTACTGTCAAGTAAATAAGAGAAATCGTAACGTTGGCGATACAAGAACATGTCAATAGCAATATGGTTTACCGAATATCATAGAAGCCCAAACATGCACACAAACACACAGCCAAAAGCTTTCGCATAATTATATATTGTTAGTAAAGATACGTAGTTAAGTGAAAGTATCATTGTGTATACATATAATAATCTAAATTAAGATATAATTGATTTAGTTCTTATTAAAAGTCCGTTGTATAGAACACATTAGGTCAGGTTAGTTTTGTTTTATAACCATCGTGAAACCAACCCCCTTGTGGTTACCGGGTTAGAATATTGCCACTCCATGTCTTCCCGTGGATGTCGTGAGAGGCGACTAAGGGAATAAAGGCTTGTAGTACTGTTAGGCGATGGGCTTGCAACCTATCACTAATATACTGGTAAACATCTTGGCCGGACTATGCAAAATGTGGTTACAGAATTATCAACAAGTTTAGAGTTGTTGGTATTCTGTGGCTCTGCCTACCCCACTCTGGGAATAAAGGCGTGACGTTATGTATGTATGTAACAGCATAGGAAAAGATCGAGACATCAAAACAAACAATTTATATTCACACTACGTTACTAGCACACCCTGTAATTCTCTTTAATAAAAAATATAACCTAAAAAACAGCAACATCAGCTATAGATAACCGACGTCATTAAACGACCTCTCATTCAGTTCTGTAATCAACGAAATAATCCCTCTGTTCGGATGAAAATGGAATGGGGAAAAGAAAATATCCCATCAAAAACATAAATGTAAAATGGAAGCCAAGTTCAATATTAAGAATATCCGATGCGCGGTTGTCGACTTCGCCGACAAAAAAATTGAGATCTAGATGGGTGCCAAGTTCCGTAGATAATCCTGATATTATATGTATTTATTAAGAATATACAACATTCAAAAATAAATTAAAAACACATTTTCCTATTTTTTCTGCTACAGCAATGTTTGCTATTTAAAAAGTATAACTTCTTAGAACACCAATTATTTACACAAAGCAGATAACTTAGGATAAACTGCAGCTCAAAATTTGACTCGGCTAGTTTTTACCAGCAAGCCAATTGTTTGGAAGAGTATGATATGACCACACAATATAAATACAGTAACTTGCGTACCCTATAACTTATTGATTAGCCAAATGCAAGATACCTTGTACGTGAAAACTAGCCAAGTCCAATTTTGAACTGCAGTTTATCCTAAGTTATCTGCTTTGTGTAAATAATTGGTGTTCTAAGAAGTTATACTTTTTAAATAGCAAACATTGCTGTAGCAGAAAAAATAGGAAAATGTGTTTTTAATTTATTTTTGAATGTTGTATATTCTTAATAAATACATATAATATCAGGATTATCTACGGAACTTGGCACCCATCTAGATCTCAATTTTTTTGTCGGCGAAGTCGACAACCGCGCATCGGATATTCTTAATATTGAACTTGGCTTCCATTTTACATTTATGTTTTTGATGGGATATCATTATTTTTTGTCAAATAACGCGCGCGCGCGTTGTACGCGTTTAATTTTTAAAGAAATGCGATAAATATTAAATAAATAAATTACCATTTTAGGTGGGTACCTAAATGATATGAATTAAATCTTACATCCTCTTCCTCCGTTTGCGCACTGGTCTTTTTTCGCTGTCATTTTAAATACACACTAAAGACCCGAGAGCAAATATTCGTATTCATCATAAAAATATCTGCCATCTGCCCCGTAGGCTTACTGTCTAACTCTGCTCGCTATCGCCATCGGATTGAAATAACAGTTGTTGTATGAATGTGATAGGTACTTAGCTATGATTCCGATGCCAACTGTCAGCCCATACAAAGACTGTCATTTCAAACCGACTGGGCTACCACGGCTTTTTTTTAATAATAAAAACGACCTATTTGACTTTAAATACCAGATCTAGATCAACATTCATCATCATTCTACTTCACCAAATGGAGCTTTTCAGGAGTGATCTATAAGTGTACCTAAAATATTTGAAGAGTTCCCTCGATTTCTCCCGGACTCCATCATCAGATTTGGACCTGATGATGATGAAACCACTCCGGAAGTATACCCTTTCAAACAAAAGAATAATTTTCCAAATCGGTTAGTAAATAACGGAGTTCTGAAGTAACAAGCATAAATAATAATAATAATAATAAAACTTAAAAATCAATGTTTTCAGACTCTTTTATTTGTATACACACAAATACCCACTTGGATGCCAGGTTTCACCTTTCTAGGTCACCTGGAAGTGGGTTAGGTTTTTGATTACTAGTCAGTCAGTGAGTCAGTCAGTGGAATAAATGCCCATTTTCGGACGTTAATATCTCAATAACCGCTTAACCTATATTTATGAAATTTGGGGTTCTAGTTGATCTAAAAGGTCTTATTACACATATCAAATGTCAAGTTTCTATGTTAAATGGATTTGGAGTTATTGAGGGGTCAAAAGTGGCTCCAAACGGTTCGTGTAAATAACACACGGCTGCTGCTCGCCAGTTCCTTTTGGCGTGAACTTGGCTGGACACGCTGCCGCGTGTCTAGATCGACGTTACAACGGTGAAAATGAAATTTATTGAAATGTTCATTTTCTTGAAATGAAATTTTCAGAGGTGTCAGGTTTACCTATTGGATCGCATGAAATGGAATCCTTTAAGATTCTTTAATGTGCTGTAGTCGCACTTTTTACGAAACTTAAGAGACTTAAGAGAGAGAGTAACAGTGTTCGCATTGTTGTATCCCGGTGGGGGAATAAGACAACCGGTGAAATTACTAGCTTAGAGGCATTCCATCTTACTCCTCAGGGTTGGCAATGCATTTGAGGTCTTAGGATTGTAGTCTTGAGAATTCAAATGTCTATGGGTCTCAGATTCCATTTACCATCAGGTGGCCTGAGTGCTAGTGTGCCTTCTCTTTAAAATGAAAATAAAAAAAGATTTGAAATTGGGTTTTCAACTTACAAAATCCTTTTTTATGACTAAAACTTTTAATAAAAAGAATGCGCTCTCTTCGTGTCGTACATAATTAATGCACAGTGGTAAAATAATTTAACAGTGGGGCACTTTTTTTTTTAAGGAGCACTCAGGCCACCTGATGGTAAGTGGAATCTGAGAAGAGAAATCGGTTCAGGGTTTAGCCGTGACTTACTAACTTTACCAAATGATGATTAGGTAAAGCATTAGAAAACCGCCCGTTTGCCTTCTCTATGCTATAAAAAAAATACTACGTTTTTCTCAAACTTTTTACACGTCAATTGCTAGTGATGGATGGATGTTTACTCAATAAGTAACATTCACTTTACGATATCGATTAACTTTTGGATACAACGTGTTTTATATCGATTGCATTGCTGATAAAATACATGAGTTTAGGCTGCGATCGACTACCTTTTATACTTTATGGATTACTCTAAAATATATCTCTGATCACGTGCTGTATATAATGTCCCTTGACCAAAGTGGCGTCATATAGGGTGTCACATTGATGTAATTATTTCGGTTTAAGAGAGCCCCTTTTATAACTGTCCAGGATATAGCTAAAATTTCCAATTTTAATTTGAATTAGTATTGGATTTATTAAGGTTTTAAAGATACTGGTAAAGAACGGTACCTTGCGGTACACCTTTCCCTCCTGCCTTAAAATAGCCATAATTTGTTATAATAGAACTTGATCTGCAATCCTCAATAACGAAACAATGTATTGTAGTGCATGCTGGCTGACCGGTGGGACTCACCGTGGCTAAAGCACTGGGTGCAGCTACGTGACCCCTTATGTAAAAATCTAATTTAAAAAAATAAACCTATGTAACTAGTACTCACTCTACATTTAAGTAATACTATGTTACGTTATGGACTTTATCTAAAATAAAATGATTTGAATTTGAATTACTCCATCTATATATATCGTCGTCTTACTTACTCAAACTCGTATCTGTATATTTTTTTTGCTGTTGGTAAACTTATTGCTTTTAAGTATTACTGAATGTAAATGAAATTACCAACCGCAAAAATAATATGCAGATACGAGTTTGAGTAAGACGACGATATATGAAAATGAATCCCTATTTTCCTTGGTCACGGCATCACGCATGAACGGCTGGACCGATATCGCAATTTTTTTTTTGTTTTGTACTTTATTGTCAGGAGAAGGTCTTATGAAAGAAAAAAAAAAAAAAACCACCGGTAAAGCCAAAAATTTGCAGCGGCTTGAAGCCGCTGACGGGTAGCTAGTTAGCTAACTAGACGCATTCAAAATAAATCCATACTTCCTAAGCCACTTAATCATTTCTCGTTTTTAATTTAACAATTTTTATACTCTTTGACTGAAAAAAGTCCTCTAAACCTAGGTGACATATTGTCGCAAAAGTTGGCGCAGTATCTAAATCAAAATTTCGAAATCGTGCAACAAATACCCCCTGTATATTTGAACTATAACAAATACACGACACTTACAGCACAGAATGATACAATTATGCGGGTTAAATGTATGAAAATGAACCTTATTCGTGACTTAAAAAAGAGCTAGAAGCAAATTAATTTAAACCTTAAACATTAAGAGACCTTTTAGCTTTTAATTATGAAGATACAATAAAATGCAATATAATTACTATATGCTAAATTCAGTCTAAAAGGGTTATTATCACATTTAACTATTTTATTTCCCCATGTTTGAACTACCTTTTAAAATAACAATTCATATTTTCCATACCCTCCAAAAACTACCAACCATCCAATATCAGCGCAAAATAAAACCCAGCGTAAGATATATGGTGTTCCATTTTTTGATACGAAACCAGGTTTATTTTCTGTTGAAAAGATATAGTTTATGAGTACATGCTCTAGGGTTTATCACGAACTCGGACGGTATCTCGAGCTCGCGTCGAGAGGGTTGGGGACGATGAAAAATGAGAATCTGGTAAGGGATCCGGACGGCAATGTCGCTTAAACATTTATTATTAAGGTTTACATCGTTCTACCTTTTTTATGTTAACGAGAAGGCGCACGAGTACTCAGACCACCTGAGCGCCTAGCCAAGATGCATTCGCTAACTAGCGATTCGATTCGTTTGGTTTTAAACCAATCACGTCACTGGTAGATCACGTGACTTTTCGAATGACGTGAGGCCCTAGACAAGCTGCGTCCGCTAACTATCGATTCGATTCGTTTGGTTTTTAAACCAATCGCGTCACTGGTAGATCACGTGACTTTTCGTATGACGTGATCTACCAGTGACGCGATTGGTTTAAAAACCAAACGAATAGAATCGCTAGTTAGCGAGCGCATTTTGTCTAGGGCCTGTGATCTACCAGTGACGCGATTAAAAACGAAACGAATCGAATCGCTAGTTAGCGAACGCATCTTGTCTAGCCTGTCTGATAAGTAAGTAGAATCAGAGACTCATAGATATTTGAATTCACAAGACTGCAATCCTAAGCTCAAATGCGTTGCAATCCTGAGGACTAAAATTAAATACCTCTATGCTAGTAATTTCACCGGTTGTCCTATCCCCACACCGGAACACAACAATGCGAATACTGTTGCTTGGCTGTAGGTTAATGAATAAGATGGTGGTAGCGATCCGGACGGACCCTGCACTGGGTCCTTCCACTTTTTTTCACAGTTATACCAACCGCCAACGGAATCCAACACGCTGCCTATCTAACTTTATAATACTCTCATGTAACTGTCTTTAGAAAATATATTCTGATTTCTGCAGATTGTCCGGAGATATAAAAATAAACGTATTTTGAATTAAAATAATAATAATAGTAAATCCCTTAAAGTAATGCATCAAAAAAAATGTAAATTGCCACTTAGTTTTATTAAGTACTAGCGGCCCGCCAGCGGCTTTGCCCCGCTATAAAGTTCTGACTTTCCCGTAAATATTCGATTTTTTCTCGCCGTAAAAACCGCCCTTGGCCTTCAACGAACATTTAAAAAAAGAATTGGTAAAATTGGTCCAGGCGTTGTTGAGTTATGCGCTTACCAACGCATTTTGCGATTCATTTTTATATTATAGATTATTAAAAACGATGCAGACAAAAAATGCGAAACAAAATTGCGATTGGCGAACCGAAAAACTCCGTGAAAAGAATGCACGAGATGTAGATGTCAGCTAAAAGATAATGTTAAAGTGAAACGAATTTTCTAAAGAGGAACCCTAATAAAGAAAAAATCCAACACCTTTGAGAATCTTTGCTCTTTGTCTACGAAATACTCAAAGCTGAGTCTTAATCCGCGACGGTAAAATCCAAAATGGCTTGTCGCTGGATACATTTTTAACGTTACAGATTAGCCGACTGTGAATGAAGAGGGTCCCGTAGAGGTTTTTGGACAGTATTAATTTAACGGTACAAAGGTTTTGTTGAATGTGTTGAAATCAGATGTGATGCAGGTTAGCTGGGAAAAAAGGACGCTCTTTCTGTGGAGACATTATACCATGTACCGTAGAATGGGGTGAATTTGATCAGTTTCAAGATTAAAATGGTTATATCTTCTTGAATATGAAAATTAAAAAACACAAAAAATACCTCAATATCGGTTTTTGTTATTTTATTGATTCCACCATTAGAGTATTTTTTGCTATTATTAATTCGCTGTTACTTTGAAACCAGCGTTTTTATAACGTATTTCAAAAGTACCCAAAGTACAAAAGTACCATAAAGAAATAAATATGTAACAAAACGTCTACTTACATATTTTATATATTTTTGCATCGACCGTCGAGGTGGATCCCGCTGCCGCTACTGACACGTGTACAGTGATATTCAATGTTGCCAACCGTAAAAAACAATCCCAATTATGCGTTCAGAAATCGCATAATTTGCGTTTCAAGTCAAATTGACGTTTTTATCAAAGTAACCCCAGGAATTAAAGTAACCCCATTCAAAGGTATATGGTGGAAAATACGAACGGGTTTCAGGATATATTAGGGGTGTTGAAAATATTGCGGATTTTTGAGGCGGAAAACCATCAGTTACGAATACCTAAACAAGAATTTTAAAACACTGTGAAAAATAAAGCACGTCATAAGCTTCCTTGAGGTCAATCGGTAGCCTATAATAATATTATTATGTCCATTCTTATGTGAGTCATTAAAATAAATAAATAAATAATCACAAAACAATGTCACACAAATTGACCTAGTTCCAAACTGAGCTCTAGGCTTGTACTATGGGTACTAGACAACGATAAACTTACTTATATAGAGAAATATATACTTAAATAGATAGAAAACATCCAAGCCTCAGGAACAAATACTCGTGCTCATCACACAAATATCTGCCCTTACCGGGATTAGAACCCAGAACCCCGACCTTCGAAGGCAGGGTTACTCCCAACTAGGCTAACATGTCGTCATTATAATAAACAAAACGAAAAGTGAACGGTTTACTCACATATTATAGTTAGGTAACGGCCAGATTTTTTTTGGACAATATTATGTGATTAAACCGTTCAGTGTTTGTTGTGTTTATGTGAATTACAAATATAATTATAAAGCATGAAATGATATTAACTTTACTACAAGGACACGTTACATTGTTCACCTCAGTGTTTTGAACTTTGATCAAGTTAAATATCACATCGCAACTAATCTGCAACTGTTATTCATAAAAAAACTGAATCAAGATGTGAATGTTTAACATTTTGTTAAAATGCAATTATCTTAAAAACCTTTTGTCTTTTACGAGACAAACGTTAGGCCATTTAAAATGTTCAGACAGCTCTAGAAACAGAACATCCTGTATAACATTAGATTAACTTTTAAAAACACATTTAAAATAAACCTTTTATTTTCTCTAAAACGCTGACGAGTAAATAAGCAAAACAATAAACAATAACATCTTTTAGGATCAGAAGGCGTCAAAGTATCGCGTTTCCATGAAAAACCTTTTAAAGACGCAATTTGCAAATTAAAAGGAAAACGTTTAGATCCCTTTAATAATTGAACAAGTTGAACCACCTTTAAAATAAAACGTTTTCTAAGCGTTTTGTTCATGAGAAAAGAATTTAAATGTATTTGTTAAATTTGTTGTAAATTGTATATACGAAGTACTATTTGGGCTAACCTGTCACTAATACACTGATAAACATTTTAGCCTGACTATGCAAAATGTGGTTACAGAATTATCGACAAGTTTAGAGTTGTTGGTATTCTGTTGCTCCGCCTACCCCACTCTGGGAATAAAGGTGTGACGTTATGTATGTATGTATGTATTTGGGCTAACCTTCATAAAATCTAAGTCGTCTATTCTACTACATAAAACTATATTGTTTTTGACATGTACAGTCGACTATAAAGAGATGTACCCCATTATTCACCTTATAGACGACACGCTAGCCTAGTTTGGAGTGGAACTATTCTAACCCGCAACCACACGGACATATAAGTATAAATTACACATAATGTTCGTATTTATTTTATTGTAAACGTGGAAACTGCTCTGTGATGTTTTTAACGTTTATTTTAAAGAGGCTATAAGGACCATCGTGAACGCAAAGCGCGCTACTTAATCCAATTGCCGACGGTTAACTTTAAGTCAGATTTTCAAACAGCAAAAAATATTATTGTATTTTAGTAAATGTATTAGCAATTTCACCCTTCGCCACACATGCGATATTAAAGCGAAATAAGACTCCGTTATATTCTCAAAATTAACTACTCATTTTTTGCTTCAGGTTCACGCTAACATTAACCAGTTTAGTGAATCCGAATAGAATATCTTTGAACGAGAAGCGATTTGTAAATCTAAACATCAAAGAGTGATGTAAAATATGTATTTTAAAGCGCCAAGAAAGTGATGGCTGAGATCATTTTTTGTTCTGAACCCATTAATAATTATAATAAATCTGCTCTCACGGTCAAATCATACGGGTCATACAAATAAGGCTATTTCGAAGCGTCGGTTTCTGGCCAGGAGTTGATTTGAGTGAAGTTTAGTGGATACTCCGAGGTTCAATAGAGGAGGTCAAAAGTTCTTAAGGTACCTAACTGATCGCACAATCAGTTAACACCACAGCGAGTTTGGTTCAGCATTTGGATTTCCTTACATTTTACTTATTGCCATTTTAGATGTTTTTCTGAACATGCACAATTCCGGCGTTAACCGCAGATTCAATCAGTTGAGTATCCTAAGCACTCTGGAAGTCCTGTATCGATGCTCGAGGTGGGTCATATACACATACACTCTTAAAAACAAAAATTGTCTCTCCTGTGGTAGTAAGTAAAAGCTTGTGTGCATATAAATTTTGTTTTTATATAATAGGTCTAAAGCAGTCCTGACGCCGTTTATGTGGGAATGGGCTATGCTAGAAAATTAGGCCTAAAAGCGTTAACTTTCAGCGTGTCCACAGGAAAGACGCTAACCTAAATCTGTGTAAGAGCATCCCCTGGCGAGGAACCAAGGCTTCGAAATAGCCTCTTTAGTATGAAAGACGCACTCTATCAGTGTAGTTGCTTTCCCGCGGCTCCGGTAGAAGCCATTACCGCTACTCGCAGGAGTCGCAGGTATTGAGTACCCAATGTCCTTCCTCTGGGGTTCAAGCTATCTCCATATCAAATTTAATTGAAAGGAGTTTTCCAAAAAAAAGTACCTATAGTTAAGGACAAAAATTAACAACGATATTTTTCCATTACGTCACGAAAAATAACTATTAAGTACTGCTTTAAGAGAAATAGTGACTTCTCAGATAAAACTCTTGTACCAAGTTCAATCATATTACTAACAGGTGAGGTTTGAATCTGCTTTGCTTATTTAATTTGAAATACCGCCTGTTGGCTTATGAGAGTAGTATGTAAAAATATGACTTATTTTCGTGACGTAATGGAAAAAATTCCGTTGTTATTTTTGTCCTTAACTATAGGTTTTTTTTTCGAAAACGCCCTGAAATTGGTTTAGTGATGAATATATAATATGACTAGCCGTTGCCGCCACTCCATCTGCGTAGAAGACGTTTATTGCTCTTCCCTCGGGAACTGTCCAATTTTTCGGAATAAAAAGTATGCTATGTCCGTCCTTATGGTTTAAGCTAACTTTGTACCAAATTGTATCGAAATCGATACAGCAGTTTAGCCGTGAAAGAAGGACAAACAAATACTTTTGTATTTATCATATTAATATGAATTCTTGGGTTTGAGGTTATAATTAGGGGATGTCAGGTATCTGGATTGCTGACTTATCTTACTTTTATTAAATCAATCTTACGTTTCTAGTCCTGAGGTCGAGAAATGTCTCTATCCTCGTACCTAGTAGAGCTAAACGCCCAGTGTGCAATGTATAAGCTAAAACATTTTTATGCCCAAACTACCCATGAGAACAGTGTAATGAATTAACTAAGTCTGTGGGCGATGCTGAGTGTCACCTTATACAATAAATAAATAAATATCACAGGTCAATGTTACACAAATTGCCCTAGTTCCCAACTAAGCTACTTACGACGACACGCTAGCCTAGTTGGGAGTGACCCTTCCTTCGAAGCTAGGGGTCCTGGGTTCAAATCCCGATAAGGGCAGATATTTGTGTGATGAGCACCAGTATTTGTTCCTGAGTCTTGGATGTTTTCTATGTATTTAAGTATATATTTCTCTATATAAGTATGTTTATCGTTGTCTAGTACCCATAGCACAAGCCTAGAGCTTAGTTTGGGACTAGGTCAATTTGTGTGACATTGTCCCGTGATATTATTATTATTATTATAAGCTCTAGGCTTGTATTATGGGTATTAAATATCTGCCCTTACCGGGATTTGAACCCAGGATCCCTAGCTTCGAAGGCAGGATCACTGCCAACTAGGCTAGCGTGTCAAAATGTGATGTACATTGGGCGGCACGAGTCCATAGCCATTTCAGTTGCTATCTCCTCTTTTTCACCAACGCACAGTACAATAACTGCTAATTGGCAAACTATTATAAACTCGTAGTTAGAAAAATGAATATAAAGCGAAGCAACTCAGAGTCCAGATGAACAAGAAATCTATTATTATTTATTTGACGACACGTTGGCCTAGTTGGGAGTGACTCTGCCTCCGAAGCCAGCGGTCCTGGGTTCAAATCCCGGTAAGGGCAGATATTTGTGTGATGAGCGCGAATATTTGTTCCTGAGTCTTGGATGTTTTCTATATATATTTAAGTATGTATTTCTCTGTTTAAGTATGTTTATCGTTGTCTAGTACCCATATTACAAGCCTAGAGCTTAGTTTGGGACTAGGTCAATTTGTGTGAGATGGTCCCCTGATATTTATCTGTTTATTTATTTATTGGGTTCTTATAATCTCTCTCGATATTTTTCAACACAAAACTTTCTATACGTGTTGAGTTCTGGAAAAGACGGACATGTTTTAATACAAAATATTTGATTTTCAATTTCCTTTACTGATTAAAGCGATAAGTCGTTTCAGAGACATCCGTACAAATATTTTATCGTAAAGACACTTTTTTTTAATCCATTTTTTTTTAAGGTTGATTAAGTTGAATAAATATCTGTTAATTTAGCAAATAGCGGGTCTCACCGGTAACGACGTTTTTACGAAATTATAGAGCGGTTAATGATGATGGCTTCCAGACCTTTTAAAGTCACTTATTTTTTAACCGAATTCAAATAAGGAGGAGGTTATATGTTCCATTGTATGTTTTTTTTTATGTATGTTCACCGATTGTAGACCGATTTTGTTTTTTTTTGGTTTGATAGAGTTTTCTTCCATTGTCACCAATAATTATAGCGATTTTAGTATTTTTAGTAACAAGTCTAGCATTTGCATTCAGAAAGTATCATTTGGGGAAGTGAAACCGATGATGAAGACCACAGATGGCCATCGGAACTCCTCAACGTTACCTATTTCAAGGGTGGCGTTAACATATCTCGGTTAAAATAAAAAAAAAAAAAATCATTTATTTCAGACCTCATTACTGATCCATATTTATATGTTAGTAGCACACTACTTAAAGTACTTAATACCTATTTGTTAGTAACACTACTAAAAGAATATAAAAAGAAATGAAATGAACATGAAAATAAAACGACATCACAAACACACATCAAACCGCTCACTTGGTCCTTCCTATGGCAATGCCAACGCAAAACTTCAGGAAAGGGCAGTCTATTCGTTCAGCCAACACCTTCAGGAGACCGTTGCCACTGCCTCGCACACGCTTTAATAAAGAGGCGACTCGCTTCCTCCTAACTGCGTAGAAATCGTCGGTATATCTTTCAGCGAACATACCGGACGCACTACAGTGCCTTGGCAGTTTCATCTGCATCCTGAAGATGTTGTTGTACTGAACCCTCAGTGTGTTATAGGCACGCTGAGTATATGCCACCCACAGACTGCTTGTGTAAAACGATTGACAATAGGCTTTGAACAACGTTATTTTTACTTGCTTTGTACACTTTGCAAATCTGCGAGTGAGCATATTACCCCTTATTGCCATGGCCCTTCTCTCTCTTTCAATGTCTAGGTCATCCTTTAGGTCTTCAGTTACCATGTGCCCAAGGTATTTGAACCTATCTACTACTTTAAGGGCCACGCCACCCAGCGGTATCACAGGCACCGTGCTTGGGTTGTATTTTTTAGCCTTAAAAATCATCAACTCGCTTTTGACCGCATTGTACCTAAGACCGTGCCGCGCTGCATAGCCCTCACAAATGCCTATCAGCTCTTTTATCGAGTTGACTGACGGGCCCAGCAACACCATGTCATCCGCGTAACTTATATTATTAAAACACGTATCGCCTATATGGCATCCGACATGTGTGTTGCTAAGCTCCTCAATCAACTCGTTAACATATAAGTTAAACAGAAGCGGGGACGTAAGTCCCCCCTGTCTAACCCCACATTCCAGGCTGAATTCGTCCGAGAATTCCCCTGCCCACCTCACCTGATTGACCTGGTTGTTGTACCAATATTTTAACAGAAAGACACATTCATCCGGCACTCCGTTTCTGTGTAATTTGTCCCACAATAGGTCGTAAACAACCAGGTCAAATGCCTTTGACAGGTCCAAAAAACACCCATAAATGGGTGTCTTTTGGTCCCTGTAGTAACCGTACAGCCTGCTTAAGGCACAAAATCGCACTTTCCGTCGACAGCCCCGACCTAAAACCAAATTGCGCGTCGTGTAGTTTTATGCATTTGCTAAGTTGTGCGTTAAGCAGGCTGTCAAACACCTTAGCAGTTATTGTCGCAAGTGAGATCGGCCTGTAATTAGACGGGTCGGACACATCGCCAGTCTTATTTTTAATGAGAGGCACAACCACAGTTCTCGTTAGACTATCGGGCAAGTACGCATGTGCCAGGCACAAATTGAAAAACATCGCCAATATACGAGGGATGTGCACCCCCGCATGCCTGAGATGCTCAATACTGAGACCGTCATATCCTGGCGATTTACCCCGCTGCATGTTATTAATAATAGTGTAAACTTCTTTAGCCGTAAACTTAACGGTTCTCTTTGCCGACGGTTAAGATAGTTGAGCGACTACAACGAAGAATATCTACTTGTTGGATTATGACTATGACTTCCCGGCGGCTTTGCTTGTGGCGCGCTTGAAACTTAATGTTTCATATCAACTAATAAGTGGGAGTACGGAACAGCGCATTTATGAAAATAAATGTTTAAAAAACAAAAAACCGCCTTCGAAAACGCAAGAAATAACTTCTTTTAAAATTGTAGGCACCTACCTAATAGGTTAGTCAAACTGAAGTCAGCGACCACAATAATTATGTTCACCAAAAAATATCTAGGATGAGCTTTTATAAAATATTTAACATTTAAATACATTTTACTCCTTTGACATTGTACCATTTTCATATTATTTTAATTGTTCCTTGTTTTAATTTAATTTTCCACTCTATTTCGATTTGACTATTATTTATTTTATTGTTCAGTTATTCTTTATACACTATGATGATCTTTTTGTGAATTCATGCTATTTTAATTTAAAAAAAATACAAGTAAATTTTCAAAATAAAAGAAATAAATCTAATTTATACTAGCAGTTTCCCGGGACTCCGCACATGTAGAGGTCGTTTATTGCTTTTCCATCAGGAAACGTCTAAGTTTTCGGGATAAAAAGTACACTATGTCTTGCCTAGGGACTAAAACTATCTCCATACGAAATTTCTTTGAAACGGGTTCATTAGATCCAGAGATTAGCCCTTTCAACCTTACAAACTCACAAACTTTACCTCTATTATATAAGTAAAGATAAAAACCCTCCGCGAATTGACTAACAAAAAGAAAACATTTTTGCGACAAGCTTTTGCTGTCGACTGTATTTTTTTGGCATAGCCGTCATTTGCTCATCAAGACGATTCTAACACGACGGGTTTAAATTTCAAAATAAATTTCAAATGCAGTCGGTCAAAATTAAACGATCGCCAGCTCCAACAAATTTGCAACAAGTGTGTATCATGTTTTCCTTCCGAACTGAACGAGTGAGTTTGTAATTTGGGTTCTCGATTGAATTTTCCGATACCGATTTTTTTGGTCTTTCTTTTATTTCTGACACTATGTTAATTAACAAAAAATAATCCTTATGATGAAGCCTTTCGATCGGTATGATAAAGCTACAGGGTAATTATTTTTCTCGTGTAACGGGTTCGATTCCCGGTTCAACCATGTAATTATTTAAATATCTATGAATGCAGTTTAAATTGTTTTTTAAGTAAATGTAAATATTTATTTCACTGTATCGCTGTTGATGTCCCAAATAAACTAAATAAATAAATAAATAAATAAATTTAAATAATGTCTTCTTTCAGTAAAATGTTCCATCTACAATATTCAAGGTACTTTTCTTCCATGTGGCATAGCCGTGGGATGCCCTGTGTACTTAATATGCACGCAGCCAAACGCGGGAACGGCGTGGCCCCGACTAAACCGCCTCGGTCCGTCCTGTTGACTTTGCTTGTGACGGTTCAAGTACGGTCAAGGCACATGTAAGCCGTGCGATGTTCATTTGAAGACGATGTACTGTTTTAACAGTGGTACAGATGTAGTGAAAAACCCTTTCCCATCGCGTTTTCTCGGAAATGTTCGTATTTGTCATGCTACTTCAAATCAGTCAAATTCAGTAACAATCAAGACAACTTGGAGGAAGGTTGCATCGCGAGATTGATTAAATAGAGTGGTTAATATCAGAGTATTTACATACATACATAACATCACGCCTTCATTCCAAGAGAGGGGCTACAGAATTTCGAACTAATCAAAAAACCAGTTTATAATTCTGGAACCACATTTTGCACAATCAGGCTAAGATGTTTACCAGATTTTTAGTGACAGGTTGCAAGCTCATCGCCTTACAGTACTTCAAGCCTTTATTCCCTTATTTGCCTATTACGACATTTACTGGAAGACATAGAGTGGCACTATTCTAACCCAGCAACCACAGGGGGAGAATGTATTTTTATTAATATTTAAGTTACCTAGGTACACTTATTCTCTATATAATTTGACAATTGACACTGATAACTGAAGTACTCTGTTTACTAAATACGAATACGAAACTTAGATAATAATACAATAATTCATAGACACCTCGGTATCATTCTACAGTCGTGCGTTTCAAAAATTCACGATGGGAAAGAGTTTAATACAAAATAATCTACTCTAATATATATCAAAGTAGATTCGAATCTCAGTATGTCACAATTTTTTTCCCCATTTTTTTTAGTAAAATATAAAATCTACGGAAAGAACTGTTAATAAAAACGATGAAATAAAACGCAACCGTGTCCTAACATGACGGAATAAAACGCAACAGCTCGCCGTTTCCTGTCCGTGACATTCCAACCGAACTAATCGCACAATGAACTCAAGCTTGATTGCTCCCGTCAAATTTGAAATTGGAACTAGCGAATCGCCGACTACAGCCTTCTAAATTTGAAGCTTAATGGTAACCCATTGAGAGCCAATTTTGCTTGTCTCTGTGCTGTTATGACATCTTGAGTTAGAGCCAACATTCTTATATTTTATTTTAAATTACTGGCAGTTAAGAAACCAAAGACAGTTTTGAATTTGAACGTGGATTTCGTCAGACATCGTTAGTATTTACGAATTATAGGAAAATTACAACGATATTCCGATAATGATTTCTTGGAAACGTCGACTATTAAACTCCACGAGGATGGAAATAGGTAGTTTATAATTTGAAATGTTATTTTGTCGTAAGGCGCGTTACAGACATAGCTTTATTTATAATCATCATCATCATCATCATATTAGCCGAAAGACGTCCACTGCTGGACATAGGCCTCCCCCAAGGCTCTCCACTTAGACCGGTCTTGTGCCTTCCGCATCCATCGCGATCCCGCCATCCTTACGAGGTCGTCGCTCCATCTTGTTGGAGGCCTACCAACAGCTCGTCTCCCGGTCCGTGGACGCCATTCGAGAACTTTCTGGCCCCATCGGCCATCAGTCCTGCGAGCAATGTGCCCCGCCCACTGCCACTTAAGTTTCGCTATTCTTCGGGCTATGTCGGTAACCTTAGTTCTATTTATAATATTAGCTTTCAATATCATGGCCAATTAGGATAACTTTTTACACAGTTTCTTATTCGCAATGGACGGAAATTACAGCACGCGACTTAAAGCGATATTAAAAATAAAATCAATGATACATTCGATGAAATGATAGACACCCAATTATACATTTACGTTAGAGCCGCCGAAAAAGTTGTGAAGAAATGTTTTTTTTTTTGATATGTCTTCGAGAGAGGTATCATTGGATAGCTCTTAAAAATCATTATGTAACTGTCAACCAATTTGATTCCTAAGCCACTATGGATGTCCCGCTTTAAATATCTGGGCCACTGAGTCACAGAGGACGTCCGGGATGACTAGGATGAGGAGAGGGAACGTAGGGCATTGGCTGTACGTTGCAACATGTTGGCCCGTTTACGCGGTGTGATCGGGCTGTCAAAACTACTCTTTTCGAGGCGTTTTGTCAGACCTACACGTGCGGCCTGTGGACCAAGTGAACTAAGAAGACGCGTAATGCCCAACGTATCTAGTACAATAATGGTTTATGAGTGTACGCTGTGCCGAGGGTCGCTAACTACTCCGGTGATAGATGCCTGCAGAAGCGTCTACCCTATATTCTTAATAGCTTGCCCACGGATATTAGGTTAGAGGCCAATAAGGCAAAAAATTTAAGAAAACTGTTCAGTCATTTAGTTAGTATTGTATAAACTTTATTTAGTTAGTTATCCTATTGAAGAGACTCAATGATCCCGCAGTCAAACCGTGTAAACAGTTTTGTGGGACAATGTTCTATTGTTATATTAAATTAATAAATAAATTATATTTTGAGTAAGACCACCGTTTAAGAAATATTGAGCTTGAAAAGTGTAAAACTAATAATAAAAATCTGAAAAATATCCTAAATGAAAGCACACGTAACTTGAAAGGGTTTTAAAAATCATCTTAGATAGCACCAAATAACTTTAAATAGGATATTAGTTTATACTTATTTTATGGCTTGAGTAACGGCTTCGGAAACCAACACAAAGCATGGTCCGACATACATTTGTCCGATATAAAAAAGATGGAATTGCTGGAGAGGAATACTTCACGGCAGAAGTAACGAGCGTCCTCTAATCAGCATGTTACTTCCTCACTGCAGGGCCTCTATTCAACTGCGTTATAACGATATCGTTTTTGACCTGTTTCCGTATTGTCATCGTTTTGATAACTCTTATGTCATTTACAATAATGGCCACTGTGACATAAACGATTCTTAAACGTGTCAAACACGATATCGTTTAAACCCACCTGAATAGAGGCCCAGTAGAGAGAACCAATTTATATCTTTTCTCCGTACTCTCGCTTTGCATTTAATGTAGATTTAAATTTGCCGTTTTATACTTTGACCTGCTGAATTTCAGACAAAAGTATAAGGAAATAAAACGGAGTAAGAGCATGTCAGACCAAGTTCAGTGTTCCGTACTGGAACAGAGTATTTAAGATAATTATTTATGTAGATATTACATACAAGGCAACACAAATTATAACTTAAGTTTTTCGTCCTATTCCTATTTATCTATATTTTGATTGGGTCTGCGATAATATGTGATAATCTGAACGCACCAATCGAGAGCGCGCGATACTAGCGCCACCAAGTGGAACATGGCGGAAAAAGGCAATAGAAAAAACTAACGCCGTCACGAAAGCAGTAAAAAAACTTCACCTGCTGCTTAAACTCTATTAATACAAATCTCTTTCACCTTGGACTTCGTACCTTCGAACTAGTGACACTTATGGACCTGTGTTGTGGATTTACTGGATTTTTTTGCGAGCTGTGCT
This sequence comes from Acleris holmiana, assembly GCA_949316455.1. Lineage (NCBI taxonomy): Eukaryota > Metazoa > Arthropoda > Insecta > Lepidoptera > Tortricidae > Acleris > Acleris holmiana. The sequence continues at coordinate 2,673,295 of OX438784.1, forward strand.
TACTTACACTCTGATATGCCGCCGCCAAGACCTTGGAAAACGCGGTTGCCGGAGGATCGTAGCAGTAAGTCGCTAGACCTAGTTTAATACCTAACACTCAGTGTAGGGTACCGAGGCGTTTACTATATACACAAATATTTTTATAAAAAACATGTTCGAACAGATTTTCTATAATAAAGTTATTTACTGTTGTCTTACGTGTAACTAGCGAAAATTAGATTATTACACTTTTTGAGTTCAATATTTCCTAAACGGTAGGCGTAATGTTACTCAACATTACTAAATTACCTTATTTACCTTTTTAGTATAAAGAGTCTTAATAACACGTGGACAAACGAACAGACGGACATGGTGAAACTGTAAGGGTCCTTTGTTTACTACGGAACCCTAAAAAGGTAGCTGTATTTGATACACGGCTCAAATTATTGATAAGATTGATTATCAGAATAATTTTAGAGGGTGCTTCCAGGCATTTTTACTATGTACAGTCAGCCAAAAATGAAATTTGGCACCGTAAGGTTGAGATCTTTTAGTACGTGTACGTGTTTGTGGTGGTAGGACCCTGTGCAGGGTCCGTCCGGATCGCTACCACCATCTTATCCATTAACCACCCGCCAAACAACAGTGTTCGCATTGTTGTGTTCCGGTGTGGGGATAAGACAACCGGTGAAATTACTAGCATAGAGGCATTCCATCTTAGTCCTCAGGGTTGGCAACGCATTTGAGGTCTCAGGATAATGGTCTTGAGAATTCAAATGTCTATGGGTCTCAGATTCCACTTACCATCAGGTGGCCTGAGTGCTCGGGTGCCTTCTCCTCAACATAAAAAAAAAAACTTTACTTAATAATTACATTGATTTAATACGTATTTCAATTTGAAGTATCAACTTTAACGACATTATAGGAAGTCAGAATAGAAAGACGGAAAATTTGGCCGACTGTACAATCTGTTTTAGTAAATTACCAGCGCTTCCCAAGAGGAGACTTCTGGAAATCGTCGCAAGAAACAGTCAGCCATTTTAGCAAGTTTTCAACTATTTTTCTTCCTTTGTATGTTTCCCAACTAGCATAAGAAGCTGGTGTAGTGCTTTAGAGCCAATCCGATTATCTCCTAAGGTGCTAAGCGTACACGTTAGAGCGTGCTGTGCAGCCCTAGTGCAGTCGCTATAATACCATTTTGGGCACAATTTAATGCAGCCTACAGTTCGGTATAAGAACTGCGTAGCGGTAATATAAAAGTGCCATAAGAGCTGCAACCAACGATTAACGCTATACTGAAGCTCTTGTAGCACCTTATATTGAATGAGTTGAACGGTAATAATTGAACGAATGAACGAAAACTGTCAAATTCTTTAGTATTCGTTGTTGTAACAGTTTAAAAGGGTAAATAGTGTACTGAAGACCGGCTATATTACATAATTCATTCAAGTAAATTGTTTACTATGTGCTTCGTTACATTATTTTTGACGCTCCTTTAAGATCGCATTAAAATATTATGAAATATGTCACATATTTCGTTTCGTTTTCGAAATAAGTTGCATTGTTAGTTTTATTATCTGCAAATAACTGTTCGTATATGTCAATCCTAGTAAAAAAGTCATCTTATATAATATCATTAATTAATTAAGTTGATTAAAACGTAATAATATTTCTTTTACAATCAAGTGAATATCGACAGCGTAGTTCATTGAGTCCAACGCTATGCCTTTCTATAGGACTGAAGACAAAAGCGATCGGTCGCTTTGTGAAGCCGATGAATGAAGAGAAGTGAAGTTAATGTGAATGCTAAGTAATGATATTTTATTGAGGTTAGTTTTTTATGGCAAGGGGAAGGCACACGAGCACTCAGGTCACCTGATGGTAAGTAGAATCTGAGACCGATTAGACATTTGAATTCAAGACTATAATCCTAAGTACACAAATGTTTTTTGTAACTTGAGATATGCAAAACTACCAGCTCAATGGAACCCTGACCCACCTTAGTACTGTGTCACAGTGACATTATAAAACAATTTTGTTTGAAACTTCTTAAGACTTGAGTTCTAACGTCACTGCGATACAGTTCTACGGTGGGTCAGGCTATTGGGTTTATAGGTACATTGTTAATTATCACTTCACACTTAAAATAATAAAGTGAGAGTTTGCTAAGGTATGTATGTTTGTTACTCCTTAACTTTGAAACGGCTGGATAGATGTTATTGTAGTTTTTAAAGAATTCATATAGCTTATATCCTTAAATAAACCTACCTACCTACCTTTTTCACACTGTTCCTGTAGGATGATCAACGCTGACGAAGTCTTGGGCAGAAGCTAACAATAGATAAATATCAGAGGACAATCTGACCAAAGGAAAAAGTGACCTTAACATATTGAATTGTCAAAGAAACATTAAATTAAAAACCGGGCAAGAGCATGTCGGACCAAGCTCATTGTAGGCTTCCGAAGCCGTAAAGTACTTATTAAAAACATAAAAATCAATAAGTAATTACTAATTTCCTATTTTAAGTCATTTGGTGCCGTCTTAAATGATTTTATTAGGTACAAACGCTTTAATCGCCTGTATCTCAAGAACCAATGATGTCTAGGTACTTAGTCGTGATAGTTTTCCTTTTATATATAATTGTTTGTAGTTTTGGCTGTAGGGGGGGGGACACATAACTCTAAGAAAAATTAGCGCTTAAAAGCTTAATATTTCATAGACAAATCCCTTAATCAAAAAAATGTATGCACAAACCTGCAACTTTTTGAAAAACCTATCTAACGACACCCACACTATGACGTAGACGAGAAAGAAAAGAAACATCCCTTTCTAGTACTAAGAGTCTCTGAGCTAGGCGGCGAAACTATAAGGGTTCGTAGTTTGACTACGGAACCCTAATTACATCTTAACCATCGGGTATAAACCAGTTAAACACCATATTGATGCAAAATGTACCATCACAACTCTCTAAGCTCATTCAGAATTCTGCCCTCCTTCGCCAATATGCAATATCTCAAATTCAACTACCAAAGCAGTTTAAATTTTCTCCTGTTAGTAATAAGGTTGATATTGCTACAGGATTTTTATCTGAGATACTGCGTTTCGGCTTGGGAGGGCAGCTGTTTCCGTTGTGAAATGAAATGGCCATCTGGCTACAACATTATGTTGAGCGATCCTTTCAGTGACACGCGACTGTATTGTATCCCTAACTCTCTTTGTTAGAGCACAATGTGTTTGCTTCAACGTATTTATTTTCTTTCTTCGCTCTTCCTTTCGCTAATTAAATTACAGAGAGTATCGACGCAGGTATTATCATGCTATGTGTTTCGTAGCAAAATAAACTATTTCATAACATCACGCCTTCGTTCCCAGAGCGGGGTAGGCAGAGCTACAGAAATACCAACAAAATATGTGGATAATTCTATATCCACATTATGCACAATCAGGCCATGAAGTTCACTAGTGTATTAGTGACAGGTTGCAAGCCCATCGCCTAACAGTACTACAAGCCCTTATTCCCTTAGTCGCCTCTTACGACATCCACGGGAAGACATGGAGTGGCACTATTCTAACCCGGCATCCACATGGGGGCAAACTATTTCATATTTTCGTAAGAATCATCATTAATGCAAGTTTTTTTTATGTTAATGAGAAAGCACACTAGCACTCAGGCCATCTGATGGTAAGTGGAATCTGAGACCCATAGACATTTGAGGTCTTAAGATTATAGTCTTGAGAATTTAAATGTCTATGGGTCTCAGATTCCACTTACCATCAGATGGCCTGAGTCCTCGTGTGCCTTCCCCTTAGCATAAAAAAAGAAGAGATATCAGTGAAATGGCAACGTACGTGTATTCACAGAAGATTCAAAATCGAGTGTGACTTCGATATGGCTTGGTGTCTCAGTTGCAACTTTTGCATTTTGGATCTGGCGGTATTTAAATGCTGTTTTATCTTTATCTTCCGTCTCATTATTTGTTGTATGTATAGTCATCCACTGTTTTATTTCCATCTCAATCGCTTGAAGGTTAACTGGAGGAGATCCCTTAATAAGTTTACCTGTGTAAATACCTTTTGTGTTTCTGTTTAGTTTTTTACTTTGTTATCTTTTGTTGGTGCAATAAAGAGTTTACATCCATACATAATCATCATACCCCGGCCGGCGAGAGCAAAAATGCTTCTGCTCCTATTGCTTAATTAAATATCGACTATTCTATAGACATATGTATGTCGATAGAATAGTCGACATTTAATTAAGCACAATTATTATTTTTAAGCTTATATACTATTTCAATCAATTGATTACAATTACAATCAATTTATCATACTCACGGGAATGTTCGTAATAGATAAGAGTGAGTGACAGTTGTAAATAGATGTCAAATAGCAGTTGTTTATTATCGCGATATACACATATGATATGAAAGAGGTCTATTAGTTACGAGTATGTGAAAAGTATCTATTTACAACTGTCACTCACTCTTATCTATTACGAACATTTCCGTGAGTATGATAAATTGATTATAATTGTAATCAGTTGATTGAAATAGTATATAAGCTTAAAAATAATAATTGTGTTTTAATTAAATGTCGACTATTCTATCGACATCCATATGTCGATAGAATAGTCGATATTTAATTAAGCACTAGGAGCAGAAGCATTTTGCTCTCACCGGCCGGGGTATGATAATCATACTTACAGTTCAAATTAAATCCCCTCCAAGTGCAGTGAAATGAAAACAAATAAATCAAAATGATTACTCCAATAACATCTGAAATGAGCTCGCTCGTTCAAATTTACAGCCAATCGTGTTACGCATCAAATGAAGCGATGTAAACTTATTGTGTGCTCATGTGTCGTTTAATTTATTAAATCTACATGATCCAATCTAATTGAATTTTAGTGGTGGTAGGACCCTGTGCATGGTCCGTCCGGATCGCTACCACCATCTTATCCATTAACCACCCGCCAAGCAACAGTGTTCGCATTGTTGTGTTCCGGTGTGAGGATAAGACAATCGGTGAAATTACTAGCATAGAGGCATTCCATCTTATTCCTCAGGGTTGGCAACGCATTTGAGGTCTTAGGATTGTAGTCTTGAGAATTCAGATGTCTATGGGTCTCACATTCCACTCAGGTGGCCTGAGTGCGTGTGTGCCTTCTCTTTAACATAAAAAAAAAGAATAACCATTCCAATGTTATGTAAAAGTACATCCCATACGCTGTAGTCAAAAATTTTAAAACTTGAATTGTAATGATTTTTTTACACGGAATAAAGAGGTTGATATCAGGCAGGGTGGTTAGACCGTTTGACTAACCAAGGATCAAAGTTTCAATTGGAATGAAATGAACCATATCCTAACAACGTAATTAAATTCATTTATGCCATTAAATTAACACACCTCCCTTCCTACATTACTGATTAAATTAATTACTATTAATGAAAACGGCGTGAGCACAGCTTGGCTAAATTAAAGGTTACTCAGCGTTGAAGAGATTTCGAAGAACATAATTATTTGGGTCATACACAGATTTAGGTTACCATCTTTCCTGTGGACATACCGAAAGTTAACGTTTTTAAGGCCTAATTTTCTGGCTGAACCCATTCCCGCAAAAACGCCGTCAGGACTGCTTTAGACCTATCATATAAAACATAACTTATACGCACACAAGCTTTTAACTATTGGCTACAAGAAATACAACTTTTGTTTTTAGAGTGTGTATGACCCATTTCACACTTAACACAATACTTACTACTGTTAGATTTGTTGTAATTTTTGTAATTTTCACGGTTGTTTAAACTGGCGCAAAATTGCATACTCCTATTAAGGAAAAAGGGATAATAGTAAACACAAAAAAAAAGTAAGTGTCATCATCTTCATCACACACTGTTTTCATTGCATGTATTTAAGTATTGTTTAACTATTATATAAACTTATATATTATTTATGTATTATATATATTTTTTTAATGGTAAGTAGCTATTTAGATTTAATTTAGTTTTTAACACTGTTCATTTCTCTAATTGCAGCGGTTTTTTTTTCTCTGTTGAACATGTGGTTGACTGGTAGAGAATGCCTTTAGGCATTAAGTCCGCCATTTGCACTTTTTACATTTATTTGTATTGTGCAAAGAAGATTAAATAAATAAATAATAATAAATAGTTTGACGACACGCTAGCCTAGTTGGGAGTGACCCTGCCTTCGAAGCTAGGGGTCCTGGGTTCAAATCCCGGTAAGGGCAGATATTTGTGTGATGAGCACGAGTATTTGTTCCTGAGTCTTGGATGTTTTCTATGTATTTAAGTATATATTTCTCTATATAAGTAAGTTTATCGTTGTCTAGTACCCATAGTACTCGTACAAGCCTAAAGCTTAGTTTGGGACTAGGTCAATTTGTGTGACATTGTTCTGTGATTATTTATTTTTATATCACAGGGCTTGTCCACTGTCAAACTAAGCTCTAGACTTGTACTATGGGTACTAGATAATGATAAACATATTTATATAGCTTCTGAGTTTTTAGTTAAACACCAAAGAATTGTTATCATCATTACAAAATAATCAGCCCAGCGCACACGTCCTATCCCTCTTCATCTATCTCCTTCAGTCGTCATATATCTTCCTCACTCATTATTCTCAGCCTTTCCAACCCTTTCATTCAACCATCTCAATCATCGGTCTTATATATCTCTATATAAATAAATAAATAAATAAATATCAGGGGACAATATCACACAAATTGACCTAGTCCCTAACTAAGCTCTAGGCTTGTACTATGGGTACAAGACAACGATAAACATACTTATATAGAGAAATACATAGAAAACATCCAAGACTCAGGAACAAATATTTGCGCTCATCACACAAATATCTGCCCTTACCGGGATTTGAACCCAGGACCGCTGGCTTCGGAGGCAGGGTCACTCCCAACTAGGCCACCGTGTCGTTATATCTCTCGTCGTTATATCTCTTATACTTAGAAAATACCTAAAAGGAATAAATACTCGCGCTCATCACAAATATCCGCCCTTACCGGGATTTAAATCCGGGACCACAAGCTTCAGGCAGAGTTACAAACGCCTGGGCTAAAGTGTCGTGAGTGTCATCTTTTTTTTAATTTTAAAGTTGGGCCCTTTTGGATACATTTCGAACCCTTTACAATCTTTTGGGCAATTACTCTCTCACACACTCAGATGTTCAAATGCGCAGATTTCCTCACGATGTCTTTCAACTCATTTCAACTTTGCTCCTGAGACATTGTCATGTCTTCAAATGTGGAATAGGGATGTTCTGCCGGTGACCGCAGCGGCTGTCCGGCATGTGACCCACTTCAGTCAATATCCACTGCCTTTTACAATGAACTTACATTATCTGTGGAAAGACGAATGGAAGCACATTGGATGACAATAGACAGGGTCTCTATTTTGGATTATTCGACGCTTATGCCATTATTGTTTCTTCCTAGTCGCGATTCTGCACAATATGAATTCCACACATTTGCATTTGATCACATTCGTTATGTTGGACAGGTTACTTTTACACAATCGCGTTTCTTCCTAACTCTTAGCTCGACATATACTCGCCTTTAACATTATAAGAATAAGAATAAGAATAAGAATAAGAATAAGAATAATTTATTCAGACACACATTTAGGTACATGGCAGAAATTCAGATGGCAGATAGACAGTTAAAAAAAAATAAAAAAAAAATAACAGTAGGCACAATAACTAAGTAATATAAGTACTTTCAATGGTGTCCAAAACGGTCACTACTCAGCTTGTGTCACGAGATTAGATAATCACGTGACGCTGGTTTTCAGTAGTGCCAGGCGAAAAGGTGTGTGTGTGTGTGTGTGTGTGTGTGTGTGTGTGTGTGTGTGTGTGTGTGTGTGTGTGTGTGTGTGTGTGTGTGCAAGGGAGTATCTGGTGTAATTGTGTCTGTGATTGAGCTAAGTTTAGAGATGCGACGGGACAGATATATATTAAGCCAAATGATTAGTTGGGAAGAGGGAAAGGGAGGGCAGTGGAAAGCACCGCACGAGAGCTTATGCTGAATTTATTTGTGAAGTAAGAAGCATATTTTTAAGTTTTTGTTTAAAAGTTGCTAGGCAATTATACCCGCGGCTGTCCTCAATAAAAATCGAGCAAGGAATTTATTTTATATACGTTTGTCTAATGAAACCTAACGTAGAAACCGGATTGTATAAAAATAATGACTGTGAAGAATAACGAATGTGATCAAATGCAAATGTGTGGAATTAATATTGTGCAGAATCGCGACTAGGAAGAAACAGTAATGGCATAAGCGTCGAATAATCCCTCTATTTTACTGGGTTAAAACGTGACGTGTCTTAATATTGTTTTTAAATCAGCCGCCATTACTGTCAAGTAAATTGGAGTTATCAAGAAGTTGACTATTATGGTAAACATGGCTAATTACATGATTCTCGTAACTCCGCTATACCATGTTTCATGCTTCTTTTAGAGGTAAACGAAATTATTTTAACCATGTAAATGCATCTTTATAATGTGGTAATAGGCCTACAAGGTTGCATAGAAATTATAAAATGAGTTCGTGTAACTCTAAAATAAGCATGAAACATGGTATCACGGAGTTACGCAAGTCATATAATTAGCCGAGTTTACCCTAAGTGTAGAATCTCAGCCCAGGAGTTACTTACGGTTATTTACCATATAAAATACCTAATGCTTAGTAAGGTTTAGGGGCTTTATTTCACGCGGCAAAACCATATTGATTTAGTCATGCTATCGTATTGTTAACGTTACGATAGGTCTTATTTACTTGACAGTCATGGTGGGTGAGATAAAGACAGTACGATGACATATCAAAATCAATATTAAGTTTTTTCTGCGTAGGAACCTCAGGTTTTTTGGAACACTATAAAGATCGATACCATAAATAACGAAAATGTATTTAGTACTTTTACGGCTTCATTACATTTAGAATAAGATGCGTTTATATAGAAAAAGAAATGACAAAATAAGTAACATTTAATGAATCATTTTCTGTACGTGGCTATTTTGTTCAAAGTAGTGACGTCAATAGAAACCGAAGATGTTCAATAATTTATAGGTCCCTATTGGTTATAAGTGATTTGATACGTTCCTTTTAGAGGGGGCAAAGTGGAGGTCATTTATAGCTAAGGTCATGTATTGTACAGCCACGTTGAGTCAGTTAATGATGATTAAGTAATTCCTTAGTTAAGATTTTTCATACACAAGTTTGTAAAGCTCATTAGTTGTATTTATACACGGTGGGAACGAGTAACCCGCCACATTTTAAACATCGATTCTAGAGCCTATTTGGAGTATATAATGTAGTGTAACATGAAGTCCAATAAAGCAAAGTTTAAGAGATTTTCATGTTATAAAAAAAAAATCCATAGTTAATTTAATTTGAACTTTGACACCTATACCTAAATCATTATTTACTAAGAAATTGATTAAATTAATTTATGCTGTACGTTGATGATATTGCTACTTACAACGTTAATCTTTTTAGTAAAAAATGCTTTAGGTTAAGGTGTCAGAGTTCAAATTAAATTAACTATGGAATTGTTATTTAAATTATAAAAATCTCGGAAATTATGCTTTATTGGACTTCATGTTATACCACATTATATGTATACTTCAAATAGGTTCTAGAATCGATGGTTAAAATTTGGTGGGTTACTCGTTCCCACCGTGTATAGAGAAATAAATACTTAATTAATAAAAAGATCAGGGAGAAATGTCGACTGATAAAAGACTGAAAAGGGGGTTCGATGATTTGGTCATTTGAAAAGAATGGATGAAAGAAGATTGACGAAAGAGATATACAGTGCGAAACTGAGTGAAAAGGTCGGAAGGGGGCCCTAGGCGTACTTTTTTTAATCAAATAGGAGAAATTCTGGAAAAGGCCCGAATTTTAAGTACCCCAAACCGACGTGCATGCATGACTCAATGTATGAAAGTGGAAGAAGCGAGAGAAATTTGTCAGGATCGCAGCAGGTGTAGTGAAGTGGTCTCTGCCTACCCCTCTGCGTAAGAGGCGTGATTTAATGTGTGTATGTATGAATACAAAGAAAACATATGGTAGCGAACATTTTGCTAAAATAACTTATTTATTTACCTAGCTATTGAATACGGTAAAATGGACATTGCAAATGGTGATGAATAATTACGTATTTACAGTTTTTGTGTTATCGGTAATGTATAAAAGCGTATCAAGTTTAATGTGATTAAAGAGCTAACCCTGAAGAAGGAAACCAGACCACTTTCGGGTCCATCTAGCATTTGAAAATTTCATTGTCGGTGAGTTCTAACTAGGTTTTAAGCAGATCTATCTATTTAGAAAACTCCCACGATTTCGTACGCATACAATTACTTTCTTAAATACTCCTACTATTTCTTCCCATAGAGGATCGATTTTCGGATATGATTTGCCGTGTCAGTTAGACATTATCAACGCTATGTCAAATACAAAAGTCAACACTCACACGCCAATAACAGCAAAACTACAGACCTAATATCAACCTTATCTCAAAGATACTCAGGTCTATTTTACGCCATCAACCACGACACAATTCAAAAATCCAAATATTTATTTAGTTTATTGTATATTGACCACATGAGAGTTCTTTTACACGTCAGTACAAGTAACGCTTTAGACACGACCATCATTGTGGAGAAAAAGCGCCGAATAAATACAATAACACTTAAAAGTAACTTACATTATAAGGTAATGAAGTAGTTAATAATAAATATTAATAGGTACTAGCACAAATAAAATCTCTCCAATTGTAAGAACAATAACATTAGGTAAATTAAAAATAATGACTATAAGAGAACAACATGACAACAACGTCAGGGACGATAGTTAAAATAACTAACTGGAGTACAGGTCCTTGAAAGCGTGAACAGACCGGACCCCACTGATAGCACATGTTCACGAGATAACTTTAGGAAGGTAGCATCCTACAAGTATCTATCAGCTGCGATCTATCACTTGTTTTCAGCCCTTTGCTCTATTCAGAGCCAAGAGGCGTTCGCTAACTGGGTATTTTTCAAAGAAATTGTACCTAATTAAGGACTAAAATTAAGTTACGGTAACGTTTCCATTTATACAGTTAATTTTCGATCCTCACATGTAGAAGTTTAAAAACAAAACGAATTGAAACGGTAGTTAGCAAACACTTCTTGGCTAAAGGCTCTGATTATTATGGTCGTTCTAGGGCATTTTTTTATCACCCACTTACATGAATTACGTTCCATCGAAGCTTGATATTGACGAAGGATCTTAAATCATTGTTTCACTTAAACAATGGCTGTTTGTGTTCCGCCCTGTTTTGTCTACGTATTCGTGTTCGTGAGGCTATTATTAGAGTCGTCAAGTTGCTTCTTCATTGAATATGTGAAGGCTGTCAGGGTAAAGGAAATCTGATCCCAATAAATTTATTACATACAAAACGTTTTTATTTATATTTCAAACTAGAGGACGCCCGTGTGAAATAGTGCAAGATAGTAATAATAATATAAGACAATTAATATTATAGTTTATAGCAAGGGTTAAATAATATATGTAGAAACCGATAAGGAATAAACAATACGGCATGATGCTTTCTGAAGTATTATTTTATTTACTGTTAAGCAATAACTTGCTTAATACACATATTAAGAATGAAGCAAATATGAATAAAACTAAGCTTTTTATCATTATAGCAATAACCCAACTATAATCATAATACTAACACACATAATATAACCATATATAAAGCATAATGATGACTTTTACTTAACTGAACCAGTGACCGTTTATTGAACCGTAGGCCTGTAGACATGTCGATGTCTTAACTCCAACTTTTTTTTTTGATGGATCTACGGAGTTAATCTCTGATGGCTTTGACTTCTTCGCCGGAGAGAGGGCGGACTCCTGATGGGAGCCCACGCAGTAAAGGGTTTTTACACTAGCATGCCTAAGGGCGCCCCTATTGGGCCGACCTCGGATTTAGGACGCTATACTATCCGCAATACTATCTGGCCGGTCAGGTCATAAATCATCGGAATTATGCTGTCTCATTCACACCTGCACGGCTTATGGAGTGGGCCGAGCAGCAATAGGGCAGGTTGCGTTACGCATAAAAAGGAATAAGTATCGATAAAGTAATGAAACAAAGAATATAAATTACGTGGTGTTTTATAAAACAGTATTACAATACAATAAAATACAATACAAAACAAAACACTTTATTGTCCACCAAACAAAAACATTACACATTATTTGCACAATTTAGAAGACCCAGGTAAACAACAGGCGGTCTTATCGCTGATTAGCGATCTCTTCCAGACAACCTTAGGAGGGAGTATTGTATAGTTACTATCGAAATATAAATAGGTATATTGAACTATTGACATAAAGTAATACAATAAAATAATAAGAAGGTAAAACAAAATAAATAACTAAACAAGGAAAATACTAGTACTAATATTATTACTAAATATTACTATTATTAATAATACTATTCTTCTTCGTCTTCAGTGTCACTATCGTCTTGTAGGTTAATAACAAGACGGTTGGTGTCAATAAAAAGTGCTTTAGCTAGGTCTTCGTTCTGCAGATTTTCAGCGTGGCGAACACATTTGACCCAGTCGTCGATTGTAACATGATCGATCGCTTCATTTAACAATTTCTCAACATTTGCCATTAAAAAAAATATCAATAATATTTCAAAATATAATGATTATATTGACGTTTACATTATAAGTTATCGACATGTTATACCCCTAACGGTAGCCGACGTTTATTGCCCTACCGGCCAGATAATTTTGCGGATAGTATTTTTCTCTTTAATTTCTCCCAATTTAATTGAATCGAATTGGCTGACCATGTTGACAACCGACCTGCAGTGCTTTTATCCCCACCAAAGGAATTTGGTGATCCCGAGAGTCGGGATCCCGGGATTCCGTGCGTATTTTAGTCCCGAAATTTTCGGGATTAAATTTTACATTTCCCGAGATTTTCGGGATTAACAAAAAATATTAAAAATGATGCAAACATTTTCACCTAACGAAACGCACTCATTTAGCTTGACAGTTTGTCAGCCATCTTGTTTTGCCAGAATCTATTTCAGTCAAATTCCACTCGTGGCTACAATTTGGAACAAACGTATAAATATTTACTGACTATTCCACCTACCTCCATCGAGCCCGAGCGGGTTTTTTCAGCATCTGTATATATCTGTAACAAACTGAGAAGTAGACTTGGAGATGAAACATTGGATGCATTGATATTCCTTAGATTTTATTTTCGCAATATAAATAATACGTAAAGTGTCTAACCTAGAAATTTAAAACTAAATTTAACATATTTATTTGGAATGTTTATTTTATTAGTTTAGTTTGTGTTAAAATTATTCTATTTATGTTTAGGTGAAATTTGTTTTCCTGACAAAACTTAAAATTTAACCAAATCTCATTATACTTTGATAATTGATATTTATCTCGTAGAAAAATACGTTTTATTTTATGTAAATTGATTTTTGTTTTCAAAGTTTAATAACAGAAGTAATTCGTTTATTTTAAGAAAAGATTAAAGTGAATTTTGTTAAGCTTTATTTTTTTTACCTTCTAACTGATTATTTAAAGGAAATTTAATTGTCCTGTTAATGAAAATATAAGTATAAAGCTGATTTTCACACAGTTACCTGAATTTTCATATCCTATCACAATCCCGGGACTGTCCCGGTATCCCGGGATTGTCTGTCAACAATCCCGAAATCCCGGGTTTAGAAAAAAGGCTCGGGATTAAATTCCCTAGCACCACCCCACTCCGTCGTTCAACTCGACAAACAACACCTGACGTTTTTCAGCAAAGACCACCTGGTGTTTACCGGTAGGAGAACACCTGGTGCCTACTGGCAAAACAACACGTGGTGCTTACCTGGCGGAAAACCACGTGGTGTTTGTGTTGAGAGTACCATTTGAAGCTGGGTGTTAACAACAACACAACTAGGTGTACAATTACTTATAGTAACATTACTTAATATTTTAATCCCATAACACCCGCGATTTCATACGCGTATACCGCTTCTCCCACTATTGTAATCTCTTGGGGGGTGAATTTACTTAAATCCTTTTTGGAGCCCCTCTAGGATATGTATAAATTAATGTAATTTCAAGTTCTTAAGTCTAGTGGTTTTGGTTGTGTCTTGACCAATCAGTCGGCTAGTCACTTTCTTTTTTTATTTATATATCTATCTATTCACACTGGCTTAAGTGTAGTATGCTCCATCCTTATCTTACAATGTTACATTTGAATTTGACTAAAAGTGACAATAAATTTAACTAAAATAGGTTTAGAGTCTATGCATAAGAGGCAGAATAGATTCTTACTCGTAGATTTTTTTTTTTTATCAGGAGGTTTTTTTTTTTCAGGCGACAATCTCACACCATAAAACTAAGCTTTAGGCTTGTACTATGGGTACTAGACAACGATAAACATAGTTATACTATAGATATCGTTAATATTACGTATGTTTATCGTTGTCTAGTACCTATGGTTATATTGGTACATATGGTTAATGGATTAGAATGTAACTAAACGTGGATAAAGATATTTAAGAAAATAGGAAAAGTGCTCTGCTTTCACGATTTAAAAATTATGTTTTCTTATCATTATGTACACTACACAAATACATTATGACAATAAATGGGAACCAACTGGTTCGAGCTTTGGTATCAAGAGTATATCGTAATACATCAAAGCTTGAGTCTTCTCTTAAATCTGTCAAACGCATCCACCCAATCCATTTACCATTATATTCGTGATCTTCAGACAAAGTCTTGGGTTGGATTGACAACACAATGAAACAATCTTGCGTGGAGGGTGCGTTACTCATATTCCATTGATGGGCAAATACCGTGCGTCGAACACATGCGTTTCTACTCGTACTTTGATTTTAAAATCAGAAAGAAAAAAATAACATAACGTCACACCATTGTTCCCAGAGTGAGGTAGGAAGAGCTACAGAAATACCAACATCTGTACGAGTAAATAGAGTTGTTGATAGTTCTGTAATCACATTGGCACAATCAGGCCAAGAAATTTAGTAGTGTACAGAACACATTGAAAAAAGACCGGGCCTGACCATGTCGGACCATGCTCAGTGTCGGGTTTCAAAGCCGTTCAGTACTACAAACATAAAAATCAAGAAGTAATAACGAATTTTCTATTTAAAGTCATTTGGTGCCGTCTTAGATGATTTTAGTAGGTATAAACACTTTAATCGCCTATAACTGCAATACTCGCTACCTTTTAAAGGCATATAGTTGCGTATATACTCTTTTCTCGGCAATTAACTATACACCTCTCATGGGCCCCACATCTAATATAAAATATTTTTTCCAAAATTCGCGAGGTTTAAGAACGAAAACAAATCAGTTTTATCAAAGCATTTTAAATAGTGATTATGATGTTATTATTATCACTGAGACCTGGTTGTGTGACGGTGTCCTGGACACTGAATTGTGTGATAATACAGGGTGACTTCAAATTGGTAATACAAAACACTTGATTGTGGCTTAGTTAATGCCACACAGTATAATACATTAACCCCTTTGTTAAAATTAACTGTATTTAATTAATGCTAATTTTCGAACAAAACAAATAATTAAAGTCCCAAAGTGTGGTTACACTACATTCACAATACAATCTTATTTTCTTTGATAAGTGACAATTACTAATCAAAACACGTTTTCTTCATAAATTGCGACAGGTGACGGATAACCAAAGAAGAAAGTGATCATATGAAATTCTTTAAACTTCTTTGTTAATTATTATGGTAGGATAACCATTTTAAGCCAAGAAAAATGGGATAATTTAAAAATTAAAAAAATACTTCTGATTATTTTAAAAGTATGAGACTTAATTGAGGGGCTAAGTTTAGGGGAAATGTGTGTTAAACATTCATTTTGTATTACCAATTTGAAGTCACCCTGTAGATATGATGTTTATAGGTTGGACAGAGACAGAATACAAAGTGGGAAGTCTGATGGTGGCGGTGTCATGATCCTAGTGTTATGTTCTCTCGGTGCACGCGTGTTCTGTTTTGGAAGTTATCATCCAAAACGTTCAGTAACGTGTTGCCGACACGTTAATAAAATAACACAACGAGACACAAACCAATCATAGGCAATATTGCCTTGACAATGTTAAATATACACCAGGGTCATTGTTTGATTGGCCTCTATCCAGCAAGGTCAGAACATTACAACCACACGCCACCGTTGCCCTTGGCAGTGCTGATTAGGCTATAATTTGTGGGTAAATAGGCAATATAAGCTGTTAGATAGCAGAATAGCGTCCGATTTAGTTGACCTCTGAAGTGCATGAGTGCTGGTTATATAAAAAGGTCAGGCTTTAGTGGTATTAAACCGATTTTTATAAAAAATCTTGTTATCAAGACAAGCTGAGTGGTGTTTTGGTGTTGTACTTTTATTTTTACAAACCTGAAACAACTTAGAACTTGACTTTTAATGAACTCACTTAGCTATTGTTCTTGAACAACCGGCCAAGTGCGAGTCGATCACGCGCACTAAAGGCTCCGTACCAACATTATAGACGCTATATTATACCCTTTATTTTATCGAAAATAAAATCACGTTTTTTTGTATGGGAGCGTTCTTTAATTTTATGTTAATTTAATTATTTAGCTTTAAGGTGAATATAAAACTAAATATTCTGTAAATATTTCAAGTGTCTAACTACTGTCGTAATTAAAATCGAGCAAAAACCCGGCATAAAAATAACGTTTATTGTATGGGAGCCCCTTAAATATTTATTTTATTCTGTTTTTAGTATTTGTTGTAAAAGCGGCCATAGAAATACATCATCTGTGAAAATTTCAACTGCCTAGCTATCACGGTTCATGACAGACAGACAGTGGAATTTTAGTTATTAGGTAATAGGGTGCCGTCTTTACCCTTTGGGTACGGAGCCCTAAAAAGCTATTGGAGCTGAGGCAAGATGCATAACGCTAACGGCTAACGAGTTTTGAACTTACCTTTTAACTTTTTATTACTTTACAATAATATTTCCAAATTCTAAGCTGTAACATAAAACCCTCTAAAATTAATATTATTTATAATTATTGTACTATAAAAATATATAAATATAAAAACGTGATTTTTTATCTTAATTTTAATGTAATCAGAATTTTGGTAAGTCAAATTGTTCCTAAGATACAGGGATTTGAAATATTTAAAAGTTTTTGCCGTTTTTCTCGAAAGTTACTTTTGTCACTTTGCCGCCTTCTTTGGTATGACGGCAGTAACTGTCAAAATGTACGGAGTTGACATAAGTCAGTGCTCGACATAACCTCCCGAGTCCCCAGGTTTGCGCTTGAGGACATAATGCCAAATATAAAAAAAACACCCTATTATTAGGCTAATAAGGTTGCAAGTATAATTTTACTAATTGGGTATTGCACATTTTCGATGACGATAACGTTTACAAAATAGTTCTTGCCTTGTGTTTTTTTATATTATAGACATAGCTTTTTACAAAACTGAGCCTGAAGCCAAGATGCGTTCGCAAACTAGCGATTCTATTCGTTAGGTTTTTATACCTATCGCATAACTGGTAGATCACGTGACTTTTCGTATGACGTGATCTACCAGTGACGGGATTGGCTTAAAAACAAATCGTATAGAAACGCTAGTTAGTGAACGCATCTTGGCTAGGGCATCTGAGCCTATAGCCAAGATGCGTTCGCTAACTGGCGTTTCTATTTGTTTGGTTTTTAAACCAATCGCGTCACTGGTAGATCACGTGACTTTTAGTATTACGCGATCGACCAGTGACGCGATTGGTTAAAAATAAAACAAGATGCGTTCAGTAACTCTAGTTACCGAACGCATCTTGGCTAAAGGCTGCCTATCTAGAGATTGCTTAGGCATTAGGTATGTTATGGTAACTCCCCTAACGATATTGTCTTTGACATGTTACCGTATTGTCAACGTTTTGATAACTCTTATTCAGTTGACAATAATGGTGGCTGAATTAAAAACAATACACATCAAGCGCATATTGCGTTTTAACCCATCATACCTCTTTCGTCACTCATCTATAATAATAAAAAAAATATCACAGGACAATGTCACACAAATTGACCTAGTCCCTAACTAAGCTCTAGGCTTGTACTATGGGTACTAGACAACGAAAAACATACTTATATAGAGAAATATATACTTAAATACATAGAAAACATACAAGACTCAGGAACAAATACACGTGCTCATCACACAAATATCTGCCCTTACCGGGATTTGAACCCGCGACCGCTGGCTTCGGAGGCAGGGTCACTCCCAACGAGGCTAGCGTGTCGTCTCTATCTATTCTTAATATCTATACCATCTTATCATTCCATTTTCGATCCTTATTCCTTTTGTAATACTTCTCAGAGCTCTCATTTCAACAGCATTATTCCTGATTTCAGTCTTCGATACCTGTACTAATGTTTATATTATATGGTAAAGCTCTGCTACCCGGGTTGCACGCCACCGTCGCCCTTGGCCGACAGCCTTGATTGGGCCACAATTTGTGGGGAGTGCGGGTGATATGGCCTGTTAGGAAAAAATCGATTTACTTGATAGAGGTTAGTGTGGCGGTTGGGATCAGGGTTAAGTGATTAATCGGTATAACATGTTAAAAAAATGATTGTTTATAATGACGACACGCTAGCCTAGTTGGGAGTGACCCTGCCTTCGAAGCTAAGGTCCTGGGCTCAAATTCCGGTAAGGGCAGATATTTGTGTGATGAGCACGACTATTTGTTCCTGAGTCTTGGATGTTTTCTATGTATTTAAGTATATATTTATCTATATAAGTAAGTTTATCGTTGTCTAGTACCCATAGTACAAGCCTAGAGCTTAGTTTGGGACTAGGTCAATTTGTGTGACATTGTCCTGTGATTATTTATTTATTTATTTTATTTATTTAATGCAGTTTATAAAAGGGCTGAAGTGCTGGATCTATAGTTTGAGTGGTGGTATTTGGTTTTACAAAACATAAATTCTGTGGCCCTAGTGAAAAAGGATACAAATCTCCCGAGGTTTTAGTGGTGGTAGGGTCCGTCCGGATCGCTACCACCATCTTATCCAGTAACTACCCGCCAAGCTACAGTGTTCGCTTTGTTGTGTTTCGGTTTGGGGATAAGACAACCAGTGAAATTACTAGCATAGAGGCATTCCATCGTAGTCCTCAGGGTTGGCAACACATTTGAGGTCTTAGGATTATAGTCTTGAGAATTCAAATGTCTATGGGTCTCAGATTCCATTTCCCATCAGGTGGCCTGAGTGCTAGTGTGTCTTCTCCTTAACATAAAAAAAAACTCAGTACATGACGTTTACCCTTTGTTATAAACAGCTTAGTCGACTTGTATCCGTTTTCACTAGAGCCGCAGATTTTTTGTTGTACACCACAGAGAGTTACAAATGAAATACAAAAATAATAATATTTATGTAACGTTTACATTAAAAATAAACTAAAATTATCACCAAAATCGCTCATTTCAACAAAAAAAGAAAATCATACTACATACCCAATAAATTAAATTAATCACTACATAGTATAAAACAAAGTCGCTTTCTCTGTCCCTATGTCCCTTTGTATGCTTAAATCTTTAAAACTACGCAACGGATTTTGATGCGTTTTTTTTTAATAGATAGAGTGATTCAAGAGGAAGGTTTATATGTATAATACTTTAATCCGGAGCGAAGCGAGGGCGGGTCGCTAGTTAGGTATAAAATACTGGTCAAAAATCACCCTCGCTGCTGATGGTGCCCAGGGAGCTAGCAGCAATACCTCTTTGAACACCACGACTTATTCTGTAGCAAAAGGTGGAAAGTAAAAAAAAAAAAACAGCCCATAATAGTAAACCAAAGTTGACTCAATATCGGGTTAAAGCTAACCTCGAAAACTCCGAACTAAAATCGAAAATTCTACCGCATATTAAACGTTACCTTTCAGTTTAGCTTGAATAATGGAAGGCAGCTAATCTGTGTGGGCGACTCCGAATACTAATTAGTTAAACGGATTAACCGGGAAACGGAGGATAACGTTTCAAGACAGGAACTAGCTGAGGTACCAAATACTTCAAGTACAACGGTAGTTAAAAAAACGTTCTATTTTGTGTCGGTGTAAAGTACTAATACTTTATTCTTACCATTTATAATAGCAACTAAATAATGCGTTTTAATTAATAGCTAAAGCAAAATACACCTTCCGAAAAACCGGCCATGGGGTATATGGAATGTTTGGGACAAGAATTGAATTTTAGGTGGGTTCCTTATTTTGACAGCATTTCATCGGATTATTTTAATAAAATTTTAATATTTAAATACATAAGAAAAAAGTTTTACGAAAATCATTTCATTTTTATTAATATATACTTGGAATGGGGAATATGGTTTATGACGATTAGTGTCTAAAAAAAAAAGTAGAGACATGCACGATAATCAATTAATTGAATATAAAGCTAACATTATTTCCTCACATAAAGACTTTTCCTCACCTCAAATTTGATCTAGATTATTGTCCCAAAAGGAACAAAATATTTCTTATTATTTAATTACACATTGACATACAGAAATCAAAATTTAAAATGTCCTTCTACCAAGTTTATTGATAGTTCAAATAATTCAAACGTTCACTGATTAATAATTATAACTTCAGTGAATTCCGTCGTAAACTGAAAAGCACCACTCAGAATAAAAACGTGGGGAGAGATGAACGAATCAGCGTTATAATCAATGCCTTTATCATGGAGATTGGCTGTAAATGGATTCCTTTATGTCTCGGCCAATTAGGATCTTAAACAAGTTTTCCGTTGGAAATGAAATGTGGAGCCAATTTTATTTTGTAACGTTTAAATAAGGTTTTTTTTGATTACCTTTTCAGAATCACTTAGTAATATGATTATATTTTGGGCTAAGATGAAATATTACGGGACGGCCAGTAAGGGAAAAAAAACAGTGAAATTATTAGCAAGGTATTTCATCTTAGCTCTACGGGTTGGCAACACAATGGCAGTCTTAGAATTACAGTCTTAAGAGTGTCTTGTGAATGCAAATTCTATGGGTGTCAGATCTCACTTACCATCAGGTGGACTGTGTGCTCGATTGTCTTATCCATGTTTTTTTTTTTTATTTGAAGAGTATTACTATTGGTGGTATGAATTATATTTTTTATATTTATATAAGTATAGACACGTAGTACACATAGTATTAGCTAGAGCTTTGTTTAGGACAACTAATTTTGTGTGAGATTCCAACCAATTTTTTTTTACGGTTTTGTAGTTAAATACTATTTTATTTTGTACATTATAAATACATTAGAATATAAATAAATTGAATCGGGCATGCTTTATTAATCAAATTTCAATATCGTACGTAACCGCAGAACTGCATAGCACTTAATAGAACAATGTGGCTCCGCTGCAGTGCATTTCCAATTATGCTGTGGAAGATTTAGGAGACAATAATTCCTCGTTTCAGTGATTAATGGAAATTGGCCGACTTGATCATGTATATAACCTATTTGGTTGTACAAGAACAAGTATGTTAGCCGCCTTCTTTGGTATCATGGAAGGATTTTCGGTCATTCAAAAATTTCTATGAGCCTAATACTGCCCTTCTAAGCCAATATGCAGTAATTCAAATCCAACAGGCAACGCAGATTCAATCCTATCATGTTGATAATAAGGTTGTATTTGCTACAGGAGTTTCGTCTGAGATACTGCCATTTGTAATAGCAGGGCAGAATAGGGCTCCTACTTTTTTAATACTATTCATTTGTAAACAATGCGAACCTCTACTCCAAATCTCTGTTAAATGGCTGTTTTGATTGACTAATCAAAACAATTTTGCCAAGCTTTCACATGTAAGTTCTTGTTCTATTGGTGGACCAGTTAATCACCTTTTTTTACGTTCAACTAGGTTCTCAACAAATGAGGTATAGAAAGTATTTAATTTGGTTGTCTCTAAGCTTCCTATTCAAAGCCATCCACGTGTAAATAATTGCTTTTCAGAGGGCTATTGAAGACGTGCAAACACACGAATGATCTTGTTAGGATAAATTGCAATCAGTTTAAAATATCAGTTAACTTCTTTTAATTTTAAAAATAAATCAGTACGTAGGTAAGTACAGTTAATTAGATCAAGGCCTGAAAAAACTCAATGTACAAAAACGGTGAAACAGTGTATGTTTTTGCATAGTGGGATCTGGGAAAGCATTCTAAAATCAGGATTGCCTCTTTTCTAGTAATTTTACTAGTTGAAGAGTTCGCGTTATTGTGTTCTAGTGTGGTGACAAGACAAACGGTGAATTCACTAGCATAGAGGCTCTTTTTTTCTTAGTCCTTAAGGTTGGCAGTGCATTTACAGACTAGAGATTACAAAATCTTTAAAATAATAGAAAATATCTTGCTCGTTTGGGATCCCTTTGAATACCCATTCATCGAATCTAGCATTTCACCGAATTTCATTTCATCGACAGCAAATTTCTGATGAAAACTTATTATTTTTTTGCTATCTTAAGCAGGTTACGTTAGTTAGGTTACACCTTCAAAAATATAACTTTGACGTGTGAAAATACCTGTCAATGAAATGAAAATTCGGCGAAGACATTCTATGAATATATTATCGTAATGCATACGAGCACTCTTCACCGTTGAATCACTGATCATGGGTATCAGTGATTCAACGGTGAACAGTGCTCGTATGCATTCTTGATGCTTTTAAAAAAAGTGGTTAATTTTACCCCTATTTACTTATCCGCCCTTTAAACATCGTTGCAACGGCCTTCGGCTGACAATCGATACTACGATAATATTAAATGACGTAGTAACCTCCTTCAATGCAGGTGCCACTTTCTCTTATACATTTGTAAAGATCTAGGCTAGTAATTATACTCGTACTTGGCTAATTATAGCGGCCCTGTTTTCCCGATAAGTCAATTATTTGAAGGTTAAATTGATAGTAAGCTGGGTTAAATCAATACTTTTTGTAGCTGATACAGTCTGCTACAAAAATACTAGCTCTAGGCATCTATTGTGAGTACTACTCACATACGTCACATCACGTGGTTCCCTGTTAAGCGTCTACCAAATTGTCATTATTAACATCCTAAACCACAATACTTAATATTTTGGCAACCTATTACTTGAGTGATCAAACTGGCATGTCTAAATAAAATGTGTACCTACTTTAATCGATGTTTTAACCTCCTAACACCCACCATACAACGAAATTTGCCAATGGAATATGAACCTATTACAAATGCAATAGAGTAAATTTTCTAGTTTGATTTTCCCTCATAAAAACAAAGGAAAACCTATTTTATTTCCTTTCCAATAGGTCTATTTTTCTAATGAACGTATTATATACAATTTTTTGTACGAGAGGCATTAGGAGGTTAAAACTCCAATCTTTTAATACGTACCTACAATTCTTTGACACACTACAGTTTGATTGGAAATTAACCTAAAATATTCTCTGAAATAAAAAACATAATTCCGGCTTTAAACTTAAATAACTTCTTTTAAAATGGTAGGTATAAATAACTCCAACTGAAGTCGGTTTTTGGTAAACATTATAACGGGACGCCAACTCCAGTTGGACTGACGTATTTTACGTACCATTTTAAAAGAAGTTATTGCATATCGTTGCTTCCCAAGAATAGTGACACAAAGCGAAATAGGTTAATTTTGAGTTATTGATACAGATCGCTTTAAAATGTGCAGTATTGTATGGTACACAAAGATCAGATTCATATTACCTAAAATGACCAAGCAGTGCGGCTAGTGACGTTATGTGATTGGTCAATTCAAGACGCCATTTATAGGCAACACTGACAGTTCTTCAGTTGCAACAGGTCATTCCGAGGAGTCACACGTTTGTTCTCGTGAATAACTACACTTCGCAAAATAAAACAAAATTAATTTCTACTTTTTATGTGAAATAGTGGCTCATTTAGTGAAAGGACACTTTTGCAGATAGTAAATGGTTATTGTGGTTCAAGGTTTTTGTGAAATACTGGCTTATTTTGGGACGTGACAGCCTTCAAGTAAAAGTAAGTAAACATTTATTAACACTATCTTGTAATGGAACGCATAAAACATAAAATTTACTATAAACTCATGACTCAAAACTTGATGACCGATTGTCATTGTTTGTGACAATCATTGTAAGTAGGTAGGTATGGTAATAATCCATCATCATATCAGCCGAAAGACGTCCACTGCTGGACATAGGCCTCCCCCAAGGCTCTCCATTCAGACCGGTCCTGTGCTTTTCGCATCCACCGCGTTCCCGCGATTTTTACAAGGTCGTCGCTCCATCTTGTTGGACGCCTACCTACAGCTCGTCTCCCGGTCCGTGGACGCCACTCAAGAACCTTCTGACCCCATCGGTCATCAGTCCTGCGAGCAATGTGCCCCGCCCACTGCCACTTAAGTTTAGCTATTCTTCGGGCTATGTCGGTAACCTTAGTTCTACTGCGGATATCATCATTTCTGATTCTATCACGCAGAGAAACCCCGAGCATAGCTCTCTCCATAGCCCTCTGAGCGACTTTGAGCTTGCTTATAAGGCCCATTGTTAGCGCCCACGTCTCAGATCCATAAGTCATCACTGGCAACACACACTGGTCAAAGACTTTTGACTTCAAACACTGCGGTAATTTGGACGAAAAGATGCTGCGAAGCTTCCCGAACGCTGCCCAGCCGAGTCGGATTCGACGAGTGACCTCTTTCTCAAAGTTGGACTTACCTAACTGGACCGTTTGTCCCAGGTAAGTAAACATAGTCGTCAACAACTTCGAGCGCAGAGCCTCCGACTATCACGGGAGTTGTGGCGACATGGACATTGGACATGACTTTCGTCTTGTCCATGTTCATTCTCAGGCCAACTTGGTCGGAAACTCTACTGAGGTCAGCGAGCATTGCACTGAGTTCCTCCATGGTCTCAGCCATGACTACGATATCGTCAGCAAATCGAAGGTGAGTGATGTACTCGCCATTGATGTTGATGCCTCGTCCTTTCCAGTCCAGAACCTTAAAAGCATCCTCCAATGCAACGGTAATAATCCGTTGCAGGCCAAATAGTCTATCTAGGTAAGTAGCTACCACTTAATACACGAAATGGCTAAATTTACTCGTATTCATTCATGATGTTTTTCTAATGTTTTAGAAGAGTAAACGAATAGGTAGGTAAGTAACAAAATAGAAATGGGCAAGCATTATTACGCAAACCGCCTCTCGTTTATCTAAAGTACATTCTTAGTATTTATAAACATAGCGAAGATTGATAGGTACTAGCCGACTCGCGGCGGCAAGCTCAAAAGAAGCCGCCGCACCACGCCGCCTTTCGGCATGGATTGCGGTGAAGTTCAAATACCTTTTAAATAATAAATAGGTATCTACCTACTTACTGCGTATTTTTGTTTGCTAACCTATACTAATATTATAAAGATTTGTTTGTTTGTTTGTAATTTGATTATTTAACCATTAGAAATCCAAAAGTAACTTTTGTAGTTATTAAAATTTTGTGACGTAGGCAAATAAAATAAATGTTTATTTTTATTATTTCAGTGGAAAACAAACGAACAAAACTTATGTTTGAAAAAATGAACATTGATTTAAAGATTGATAAACCTATAAAAAGACCGAGATTATGTTTGTAATACGAGTAGGTACCTACCAAATTACCATTGAGTCTGATTTTTTAAGGTTTAAGGAGAAAAAATAACGTTTTAGGAATAAGTATCATGTTTTTTTAACAAAAGTAACAATTCATTAAAATGTAAGACTAGTCCGAATTCCTGTTATAATAATAATACTTAGATAGTCTTTATTTTTAAATAATTTAAAATGTTACATATTTCGAGAGGTTTTATTTGATTAGTTTTTTAGAGTACCTTACCCTCAAATTACCCTGAAATTGTTTAAGAGTACCTGTTTGTATTTATAATACAAAGTTATAAGTGTAAAATGATACTTGAAAGTATTATAATGACATTGTTATTGATTTTGTAATGTTCTAAGTCTAAATGTGACGTTGTTCAAGACATAAATCATATCTTTTAACGGCCCAACTAAAAATGTATCATTATAAGTTTTAATTTGATCTCATTTGCATTGTCACTTTTTGTATTGTGACGCTGTTCTCAATAATTTACAATTTTATATAGCGAAACAAGTAAGAATCATTTCATACTTTTCATAGTTTTTAATAGTTATTGTTACAAAAGTATATAAATAACTTAATAACAGAAAACCTTATAAAAATAGCAAGCTAAAACAAGAATGTTGATCTACATATCTTTATTACAATAGAAGTTATACCAACTTATATTTTGTCTTTTATTTGAACTGGTTTCCTGAAAATCTGTCAATTTTAAGTTATGCCACTATTCATGGGAAGCAGCGATATATAGTTATTACTAGCATAGAGGCATTCCATCTTAGTCCTCAGGATTAGCAACGCATTTGAGGACTTACCTAGGATTATAGTCTTGAGAATTCAAATGTCTATGGGTCTCAGATTCCACTTACCATCAGGTGGCCTGAGTGCTAGTGTGCCTTCTCCTTAACATAAAAAAAAAAATTTTTTTTAATGACGGTCTTTTGTTTGAAAAAATCTACTTTTAAGTGGTCATGATTACGCTGTTATGTAGTCCCTCATATCAATTAATAAGAAACATTTCAAGCTAGCCGTAAGCAACGCCGCCGGAAAGTCATAGTGTGGTCTTCATCTTCCGGTCCACTTCACCAAAATGTTACATTTTGTATGCAAACGCTGGACTTCTTAGTGAAAACACTAAAATCGCCATAGATAGATCCCATCATCTTTTAGTGGTGGTAGCACCCTGTGCAGGGTCCGTCCGGATCGCTACCACCATCTTATCCATTAACCATCCGCCAAGCAACAGTGTTCGCATTGTTGTGTTCCGGTGTGGGGATAAGACAACCGGTGAAATTACTAGCATAGAGGCATTCCATCTTAGTCCTCAGGGTTGGCAGCGCATTTGAGGTCTTAGGATTATAATCTTCAGAATTCAAATGTCTATGGGTCTCAGATTTCACTTACCATCAGGTGGCCTGAGTGCTTGTGTGCCTTCTCCTTAAAATAATAAAAAAAAAACATCAGATGATGACTTTTTAAGAATGAGGTTAACGAGAAAGTTGACACGACACGACAATACTTTGGCCTAGTTGGGAGTGACCCTGCCTCTGAAGCCAGCGGTCGTGGGTTCAAATCCTGGTAGGTTCAGATATTTGTGTGATAAGAGCGAATGTTTTTTTCCCGAGACTTGGATGTTTTCTATGTATTAAAGTATGTATTTCCCTATAAAAGTATGTTAATAGTTGTCTAGTACCCGTACAAGCCTAGAGCTTTCTTTGGGACTAAGTAGGTCAATTTGTGTGAGATTTTCCTGTGATAGTTATTTATTATTTTATTTATTTGTACCGTTTCAAACAAACAAAACATTTCAAATCGGTCCAGTGGTCTTTTGAGTAATCGGGGAACACACAAAAAAAAGAAAACTCCTCCTCTTTTTATTTTAAGTACTGTGAGAACATCCACCTGTGAAATTTTCCATTATTGACATTTTAATAACACACGCACAACCTACAATGCTTTCAAATACACTCTTTTACTGGTACTTGGGCTTGTGCCAACTTTTTCATTTCGTATGAATTGAAAAGGTAAAATATATCTTTATGAGGATTTTGTGGTGAATTGCTGTTTCAAATTTCGCACCTTACTTTTGTATTATTGACAACTAAATAAGTATGTGTAGGTACATACTTGTTGTACGTAATTGTAAAATACAATGTTCATACATACATAACGTCACGCCTTCATTCCCAGAGTGGGGTAGGCAGAGCTACAGAGTACCCACAACTCTTAAAGATGTTTATAATTAATTTGTAATCACATTTTGCACAATCAGTCTAAGATCATTACCAGTGTATTAGTGACAGGTTGCAAGCCCGTCGCCTAACAGTACTAGCCCTTATTCCTTTAGTCGCCTCTTACGACATCAGCTATGGAGTGGCACTATTCAAACGCGGCAACCACACGGGTACAATACATTGTAGGGGTAAAATACAATATAACTAAAAATAAAGAACATTAAACCGCACGCACTCATATGATGGTCAGTCCAACTGAAGTCGCCTTTTTTTATGGCATCGAGAAGGCTAATGAGCACACGCGCCACCTGATGGTAAGTGAAAACTGTGACCCATTAGACATTCGCATTCACAAGACTGCAATCTTAAGACTGCAAATGCGTTGCCAACCCTGAGGACTAAGATGGAATGCCTGTATGCTAGTTATTTCACCGGCTGTCTTATCCCCAAATCGGAACACAACAATGCGAACACGTTTTCCTGCTTAACTTCGCATGATAATATTATTATGATCCTAATACTGCCCTTCTAAGCCAATATGCAGTAACTCAAATCCAACAGGCAACGCAGATTCAATCCTATCATGTTGATAATAAGGTTGTATTTGCTACAGGAGTTTCGTCTGAGATACTGCCATTTGTAATAGCAGGGCAGAATAGGTCTCCTACTTTTTTATTACTATTCATTTGTAAACAATGCGAACCTCTACTCAAAATTTCTGTAAAATGGCTGTTTTGATTGACTAATCAAAACAATTTTGCCAAGCTTTCACGTGTAAGTTCTTGTTCTATTGGTGGACCAGTTAATCACCTTTTTTTACGTTCAACTAGGTTCTCAACAAATGAGGTATAGAAAGTATTTAATTTGGTTGTCTCTAAGCTTCCTATTCAAAGCCATCCACGTGTAAATAATTGCTTTTCAGAGGGCTATTGAAGACGTGCAAACACACGAATGATCTTGTTAGGATAATGCAATCAGTTTAAAATATCAGTTAACTTCTTTTTATTTTAAAAATAAAACCAGTACGTAGGTAAGTACAGTTAATTAGATCAAGGCCTGAAAAAAAATCAATGTACAAAAACGGTGAAACAGTGTATGTTTTTTCATAGTGGGATCTGGGTTCCAGAAAGCAGTCTAAAATCAGGATTGCCTCTTTTCTAGTAATTTTACCAGTTGAAGGGTTCGCATTATTGTGCTCTAGTGTGGTGACAAGACAAACGGTGAATTCACTAGCATAGAGGCTCTTTTTTTCTTAGTCCTTAAGGTTGGCAGTGCGTTTACAGACTAGAGATTACAAAATCTTTAAAATAATAGAAAATATCTTGCTCGTTTGGGATCCCTTTGAATACCCATTCATCGAATCTAGCATTTCACCGAATTTCATTTCATCGACAGCAAATTTCTGATGAAAACTTATTATTTTTTTGCTATCTTAAGCAGGTTACGTTGGTTAGGTTACACCTTCAAAAAATATAACCTTTACGTGTGAAAATACCTGTAAATGAAATGAAAATTCGGCGAAGACATTCTATGAAATGGGTATCAGTGATTCAACGGTGAACAGTGCTCGTATGCATTCTTGATGCTTTTAAAAAAAAGTGGTTAATTTTACCCCTATTTACTTATCCGCCCTTTAAACATCGTTGCAACGGCCTTCGGCTGACAATCGATACTACGATAATATTAAATGACGTAGTAACCTCCTTCAATGCAGGTGCCGTTGAATTCACTTTCTCTTATACATTTGTAAAGATCTAGGCTAGTAATTATACTCGTACTTGGCTAATTATAGCGGCCCTGTTTTCCCGATAAGTCAATTATTTGAAGGTTAAATTGGTAGTAAGCTGGGTTAAATCTCTACTTTTTGTAGATGATACAGTCTGCTACAAAAATACTAGCTCTAGGCATCTATTATGAGTACTACTCACATACGTAACATCACGTGGTTCCCTGTTAAGCGTCTACCAAATTGTCATTATTAACATCCTAAACCACAATACTAATATTTTGGCAACCTAACCTGAGAGTCAAACTGGCATGTCTAAATAAAATGTGTATAGTCTGGCAAAAAAGAGTAGAAAATAATAGGGGCGCCACTGTCTATGTCAAATTCGATTTTATATGGCAACTCTTACGTACTTTTGTATAGAACAATTAAGTGTTGCCGGTAAAAATAATTGTAGTTCCGTTTCTACACTTTTTTGCCAAGCTGTACCTACTTTAATCGATGTTTTAAAACTCCAATCTTTTAATACGTACCTACAATTCTTTGACACTTCAGTTTGATTGGAAATGAACCTAAGATATTCTCTCAAATAAAAAACATAATTCCGGCTTTAAACTTAATTAACTTCTTTTAAAATGGTAGGTATAACTCCAACTGAAGTCGGTTTTTGGTAAACATTATAACGGGACGCCAACTCCAGTTGGACTGACGTATTTTACGTACCATTTTAAAAGAAGTTATTGCATACATTTTTAATGGCGGTCTTTTGTTTGAAAAACCTACTTTTAAGTGGTCATGATTACGCTGTTATGTAGTCCCTCATATCAATTAATAAGAAACATTTCAAGCTAGCCGTAAGCAACGCCGCCAGAAAGTCATAGTGTGGTCTGCATCTTCAGGTCCACTTCACCAAAATGATTCCTTTTTTTATGCAAACGCTGGACTTAGTGAAAATACTAAAATCGACATAGATAGATCCCATCATCTTTTAGTGGTGGTAGGACCCTGTGCAGGGTCCGTCCAGATCGCTACCATCATCTTATCCATTAACCATCCGCCAAGCAACAGTGTTCGCATTGTTGTGTTCCGGTGTGGGGATAAGACAACCGGTGAAATTACTAGCATAGAGGCATTCCATCTTAGTCCTCAGGGTTGGCAGCGCATTTGAGGTCTTAGGATTATAATCTTGAGAATTCAAATGTCTATGGGTCTCAGGTGGCCTGAGTGCTTGTATGCCTTCTCCTTAACATAAAAAAAAAACAGATAATGACGTTTTAAAAAATGGGGTTAACAAGAAAGTTGACACGACACGACACAATACTTTGGCCTAGTTGGAGTGACCCTGCCTCTGAAGCCAGCGGTCGTGGGTTCAAATCCTGGTAGGTTCAGATATTTGTGTGATAAGCGCGAATGTATTTTCCCGAGACTTGGATGTTTTCTATGTATTTAAGTATGTATTTCTCTATATAAGTATGTTGATCGTTGTCTAGTACCCGTACAAGCCTAGAGCTTTCTTTGGGACTAGGTCAATTTGTGTGAGATTTTCCTGTGATAATTATTTATTATTTTATTTATTTGTACCGTTTCAAACAAACAAAACATTTCAAATCGGTCCAGTGGTCTTTGAATAATCGAGGAACACACAAAAAAAAGAAAACTCCTCCTCTTTTTATTTTAAGTACTGTGAGAACATCCACCTGTGAAATTTTCCATTATTGACATTTTAATAACACACGCACAACCTACAATGCTTTCAAATACACTCTTTTACTGGTACTTGGGCTTGTGCCAACTTTTTCATTTCGTATGAATTGAAAAGGTAAAATATATCTTTATGAGGATTTTGTGGCGAATTGCTGTTTCTCATTTCGCACCTTACTTTTGTATTATTGACAACTATTATTATTTATTTATTTATTTATTTATTAATCACAAAAATACAGTATCTAACTTATAAAAAAAATGTCCCGCAAAACCGCTTGCACGGTTTGACTGCGGTTGTGGTTTAACTAAATAAGTATGTGTACATACTTGTTGTACGTAATTGTAAAATACAATGTTCATACATACATACATACATAACGTCACGCCTTCATTCCCAGAGTGGGGTAGGCAGAGCTACAGAGTACCCACAACTCTTAAAGACGTTTATAATTAATTTGTAATCACATTTTGCACAATCAGGCTAAGATCTTTACCAGTGTATTAGTGACACGTTGCAAGCCCATCGCCTAACAGTACGAGAAGCCCTTATTCCTTTAGTCGCCTCTTACGACATCAGCTATGGAATGGCACTATTCCAACGCGGCAACCACATGGGCACAATACGTACAATGTAGGGGTAAAATATAATATAACTAAAAATAAAGAACATTAAACCGCACGCATTCATATGATGGTCAGTCCAACTGAAGTCGCCTTTTTTTATGGCATCGAGAAGACTAATGAGCACACAGGCCACCTTATGTTAAGTGGAAACTGTGACCCTAAACATGCGCATTCACAAGACTGCAAATGCGTTGCCAACCCTGAGGACTAAGATGGAATGCCTGTATGCTAGTTATTTCACCGGCTGTCTTATCCCCAAATCGGAACACAACAATGCGAACACTGCTGTTTAGCGGTAGGTTAATGGATAAGATGGTGGTAGCGATCCGGACGGACCCTGCACAGGGTCCTACCACCACTTCACCATCAAATGGATTTCCTAATTTCCAACCGCCATTTTTTATTTCCAGCGGCGTATTGCCAAAACCCAGTCACCAACAAACATAAGTCATTCCGCAGCCGTCCGAACGCGCATTACCAAAACCTCACGTGGCGCATAAAATTTACTCCCCTGGAAGCTGTAAACAGCCTATTCACTCTTGTTTTAACACGGCGTGTTTAAAAACGAGATAGTTTCAAATATTAGTCAGTGTAAACAATTGTATACTTGGTTTAACAGTATTAAGCTTAGACAGCTGAGATTGTTACAAGTTTTTTTTTTGGGATTTTTATTGTTGTATCGGCATAATGATCCACTTGTCATGGTGCCAAAAATTGACTTCAATTTAACTGTTGTAAAATATACTGTTACAAATCTGTAGCTGATGTATTTTTTTTTCACTGTCACGTTTTTAAAACAAAGTATTTTTTTAATATACCTTAATAATACGAGCTGAGCTATATTGAAAAAGAATATAACTTCAATAGCAAAAAATAGTCTGTCAAAAACCTTTAAAACGTAAAAAATAATCAGTAGTGGCCCTAAGGGCCGATTGTTTGATAAGTAGATAGTTAACTGAACACTGACACTAACTTAACTGACATGTCGGGGACCATTAAGTATCTAGGGAATTTTATATTTATTTCATATCCATTTAAAAGCTACGGTGCCACAGACAGACACACATACACACACACACACACACACGCACACACACACACTTACACGTCAAACCTATAACATCCCTCTTTTTGCATCGGGGGTTAATAAAAGAGTGTTTCTAAGTCACGTGAGTACACGCAATCTATTTATAAGTAATTTAATAAAATACACACTTAGACCTAACTTGATAACTGTGTAAAAAATACTTATAATTACACTGTAAAATGTTCAACGATACGTTTAACTGTAACATTACCCACGTGTACTTGAAGAATAATTAATGTACTAAAGATATAAGTAAAACTAATCTTTTTAAATATTTAAGGAAATGACAGAGCATATTTCATCGACGTTTAAACTATTTGACCTTTATAAATAAAGTAGCATCATTAATAGTTTCTTATAATGGAGACTATACAGGATGTCCTTTAAATCACAGGTCATCTTTGTAATGGTCAGAATTTGTTTCATTTATGAATACACTAATTATTTAAGGAGTTCCAAGCGACTAACTTGTTTGGTTCCCTTGTCAAAAATTGCTTCCATTCGAGATTATTTATTCAATACAATTACTTAGATTATCTTAACTAACGTGGAAATTTATTTCATAAATAAAATATTCAACTTTTTTTTAAATTGCACTAATGTTATTAAGAGGAAAGATTTGTATTTTTAACCGACGAAAAAACGGAGGTTCTCAAGTCGACGTGTTTTTTTTTAATGTATGACCACGCATAACTTTTTACAGAGTAGTCGATTTTAATAATTCTTTTTTATTGGATAGGGTATACTTCAAAATTGATGCCATAAAAATTTAGAAAGTAAATTCTTACACTAAGGTTGGGAAAATAGGGGTATTTTAGTTTTTCGGTGTTTTAATTGTTTTGTTAATTGTATGTTTGTAACGAATTAACTTAAAAACTATAGTATATACATGATCGATTCCGTGTAGTTGCGGGTTAGAATAGTGCCACTCCATGTCTTCCCGCGGATGTCGTAAGAGGCAACTAAGGGAATAAGGGCCTGTAGTACTGTTAGGCGATTGGCTTGCAACCTGTCACTAATACACTGGTAAACGTCATAGCCTGACTTTGTCTGTTTGTATGTACTTGACCGGTTTTAAAAAATATTTTACCACTAGAGTACTTTAAAAAATACTTTATCACAGAGCAACATATGCGATGTTTTATTTTTCTACGTGGACAGAGTTGCGGGCAACAGCTAAAATAATAAAACACGTCGAGGCCCCTGAAGCATTACTTTCACTTCTTTTTTATTCGTCAAGGTTGTAAGTTTATATTAAAATTAATCAAAATTTTAAGTTAAGAAGTTTTCTTTAATAATGATTTAAGTTTTTTTAGGACAAATTTGTTTTTGAGCTTGCAGTGTACAAGTTTTAAAGTTTTTATGATTATTGTCTGTCTGTTTGTCTGATTGTACGTTACACTCACTCAGAAACTATCAGAAATTAACTTTGATATACCTTTTACCTACTGAAAATTATCTACAACCGCACCAAATAACTCTAAATAGAAAATTCGACACGTTCATACTTGTTGTTTCGCACCATTGAGAAATTTAAAATTTCGAGTTAGGTCTCTATAGTATCTAATGACTTGAAGTTTGAAAGCAGAAATTTTGAATTGGGTCATTGTTGTTCTCAAGGCGCGGTTTATCAAAATAGTTTTGCGGCCTTACTTCTTCTCGTATGCTCTTCCCTGGGCCTCTATTCAACTACGTTATAAAATATCGTTTTTGACCTGTTTCCGTATTGCCAACGTTTTGATAATTATTATGTCATTTACAATAATGGCGACTGTGACATAAACGTGTCAAACACGATATCGTTTTAACGCACCTGAATAGAGGCCCAGGTCTTTTACCCTAATAAAACCACTTTTTTAACACTGAAATACTTAAACGCTAACCTAACCGAACCTACAACGACCAACAAATTGTGTCTGATTGAATTATATTTACGAAATTTAAATAAAACCAAAATTTTATTTACATACAGACTAAAATCAGAAAACAGAACAATTCCTAAAATTTTCAGACGTTCTCAAAAAAGGTATTTTGAGAGCTTTGAGAACATCTTTTTCAATACTACAGTTCAAAATATTCTTGTTAATTACAAAAACCTTTGGAAAGTCACAATTTTAAAAGTTTGTCACCGGTACGATGCTAGTCCTGACTTATGGTATAACTTTATACTTAAGTCATACATACATAAAATACTGGTTGGCACATTTATATCGGTCAGTATGGGCAATTCTGTAGCTACTCGTATAATAGATATAAAAATTTGTTCTTAGAAACCATGACATGTCATCGATTTTAGTTACAAATAAAACTGCATACATAGATTGAAAAGAAACCCAAACATAAAAATATATATATTACTAGCAATCCGCCAGCGGCTTCGCCTGCTGCAATATTTTTTTTTCATGTCACTTAGGGGTATGAAAAATAGATGTTGGCCGATTCTCAGACCTACTCAATACGCTCACAAAATTTCATGAGAATCGGTCAAGCCGTTTCGGAGGAGTATGGGAACGAAAACTGTGACACGAAAATTTTATATATAAGATTTTAAATCTATACATTTAAAAACCGTTGTCTACATTTAATTCATTTTAGGCATCATGTTTCATGGTCACATTACTACTATATGACCTAAACAATCGATATCTAAATATAAATTTAATAATGTAAGTTTTATTTTTGAATACGACCAAGTTCGATTCCCGAATTGAGTATATGTTAATTTTTAAATCTATGTATGCAGTTTTTCTTACCACTTAAATCGATGACAATATGATTCCTAAGAATAGATCTTATGTCTTATAGTTACCAGATTGCCTATACTGACGGATCTAAATGTGCCACCGTGTAATATTTTAGCGTGAATTTCACAAGTAACTAAGCTCCCCTCCCTGGTTTCCTGGCGCGACTCCAAAATATTCTGTATGCCAAATGAGGGTCAGATTTGACCTTCACCGCTTGGATCGATAGAGTATTTTCCACAGTCTCTGCTGCAGGAAAATTAGTTATTCTAGACCTATTATTAGTCTAGACTAACTGACATTAAGTGGGATATTTCTACGCTAAGATGGAAATGTTCTCGAATATTGCGTTTATAGGGGATTTAGTTAAGAAATGCTTATTGATTAAATAAGGCCACGTGAACAGAAACACGCAAGCGATCTTACTACTTGCATAGTTTCGCAAGTGTACGATAAATTAAAAAACAATAGGCTTTAACTAGACAAATTGCATTCTGTGAAGGTTAGCGGCTACCAAAATTAAAGAAAATATTGTTGTAAGATGTCATGGTCGCATCGATTTTTTTAATGCTAGAAGCAGCATTCGAACCAGTGGATCTTCAAAAGGGTGGTGATCACCGCCGTCCATGAACAGCTACAACACAAAGGCGAAAGGCAACGACACGTTGGCCTAGTTGGGAGTGACCCTGCCTCCGAAGCCAGTGGTCCTGGGTTCAAATCCCGGTAAGGGCAGATATTTGTGTGATGAGCGCGAATATTTGTTCCTGAGTCTTGGATGTTTTCTAAGTATTTCTCTATTTAATTATGTCTATCGTTGTGTAGTACCCATAGTACAAGCCTAGAGCTTAATTTGGGACTAGGTCAATTTGTGTGAGATTGTCCCCTGATATTTATTTATTTATTAAAGAAAAGAGAGAGAAACTGGTCCATTCGAGGCGCTACTCGGTGGACTATAATTATTTTCTCAGTTGCATCAAAATTAAACTTTACATCTATGTCACAATAATGCAGTGCTGCTCTACTTTATTATATATATATGGAGTTAAGTTTTACGTATTTATATTCCGCCCATGTGTTTATCGCAATTTCCGTAGAGTTATCCCATTGTAAGAGGTAACATGTAGAATGTATACCCCTCCCCAGTCCAAGATTTCTTATGCCAAAAAACCCCTTAGAAACATACCTTAGAATAATAACACTTAGAAGCCATAGTCCATGTACCAATGCGATGACACCCTTAACAAGACTAAATTTGGTCACATTATTTATGCATGTGTGTGCGTGTCTTACAAGAAGATAACGCCTAACTGCTTCCATTTTGTGAAGTTTAAGGCTTCGACTGTATATAACCATTAATGTATGTTTAACATAACATACATACATAACATCACGCCTTCATTCCCAGAGTGCGGTAGGCAGAGCTACAGAAATACCAACTACTCTTAAAATACTTGTTTTTAAATCTGTAACCACATTTTGCACAACCAAAATATTCTTTATAATATCGACATTCAATTTAAAATTATTATACTATCATTTTGCAGTTAGATGCCTTCTTTAATATTACGGCAGCGTGCGAGAGTGAGTTAATAACTGTCATGCAACTTAGCTAGCATTCATATATTTATTCGGTAACGCAAAGTGACAATGAGTCAATTAACGCTTGATAATAATTATGGCTTGAGACAAAAGGTCCTTAAAATCCTGTCAACCAAGAAATTACGTTTCTTACGCCAAAAATATTTAGCGTGTTTGAGCCTGACAGATTTTTTATTGCGTTTCGCCTCGGAATCGTAAATAAGGGTGATTATACCGCTATGGACGGCGGATACATTCACGGGAGATTTATGAGATCCTTGTTTATTATAAAGATTTTTGGAAGCCGGTTCTTTATCACTTTCTTGCTTGGGAAACTGTGTTGAATTCTGAATCTTAAAGGTTTGGTGGATTGAGTTGATTTTTCTAGTAATTATTGTTTTATGTTTTCAAGCGATGGAAATTTAGTCTGCGTCTTGTGTTATTTTTATCAAATCGTAAGCTTAGCAGTATAAGAGTCTTAATAAAACACACAAACACACTTAAATTTTGAATAAATAAAAAATAAATAAATATCACAGGACAATGTCACACAAATTGACCTAGTCCCAAACTAAGCTCTAGGCTTGTACTATGGATACTAGACAACGATAAACATACTTAGATAGATAAATAAATACTTAAATACATAGAAAACATCCAAGACTCAGGAACAAATACTCGTGCTCATCATACAAATATCTGCCATTACCGGGATTTGAATAACACATATATAAAAAGTCTCAAGGCGTCAATTATAGCTTTATACATCCATAACATCATGCCTTCATTCCCAGAGTGGGGTAGGCAGAGCTACCAGAATAACCAACAACAGAACTATAAATCTTGTTGATAACCCTGTAACCACATTTTGCACAATCAAGCGAAGATATTTACCGGTGTATTAGTGACCGGTTGCAAGCCCATCGCATAACAGTACTACAAGACCTTATTCCCCTTAGTCGCCTCTTACGACATCCACGGGAAGACTTGGAGTGGCACTATTCTAACCTGGCAACCATACGGGCTATACTTATCAGTACGGATATACTTACCTATAATGGTGCAAGACAACTGCATTAAATAAGGTTTCATTACGTTCTCCTACAGAAAACACCACACCTTTCTTGATGTAGTAATGATTCTAAGAAGACCTAAACTTACTTTTCTTAAGTCAACCCTCGTTAGCCGAGAAAAGATTTTATAGACCTTTCGTAAAGTTCTGTTTAACCTGTTGAATGTTGATAGAACTTCAACACATCACACATTTACTTCGAAAAGCTTTTAACCTCGAACTAAACCTCGTCCTAAGCTAACATTAAGTTTAAGTGAGAACTTAACACTGCGGGCAAATAGTAAATGTAAACACGGACTTGGATTGAAGAAAAACTCTCGGTTTGGAAGTACGTATAAACAACTTAAAATAAAGGTATTGGGAGAAATCTAGTGGGGGTTTTAGCGATAGTAGAAACCTGTGCAGAGTTTTTCAGAACTTTGAAATTCATTTTATTTATTCAGTAAATTGGCCACAAGAGACCTCATTTATACGTGGGTTATATTAACTGAATCTATTAGCGTTTGGACAAGACCATCTGCGAAAAAAAGCACCGCAAGAAACTCCAGTAGAAGATATTTTTTTCAATCTTAAAACACAATGATACTTAAAAGTACGTAACATTACAAGGCAATAAAGTAATAAATAATTATTAATTCAAAATCATAAAAAGAGACGAAGAAGAAGATGTTTCTAACATTAAACAAAACTAATGACTATAATAGCAGAACAACACGACGAGGTCTCTACCTCAAAAGCCATAGCTAGAATAATTAACTGAAGAACTAGTCCTTGCAAACGTGAAGAGACCGGACCCCACAAACAGCACCCGTTCACGAGTATGACGCCTATCTCAGCCATCGCCTCTCTTAACCATGTGCTCGGGAAAGTGGGGACCTGATCAACAACGCCGCCGTAAGCGAGAATGACATGCTCATGCTGCCGGATAACATAGTAGCCTACATCATAACATCCCAATTAAAATATTTAAAGTCCTAAAGAATATCTGACTCAGCTGTGGTCTCCTCTTGGGAAGTGCTGGAAGTAGTATTAAGGGCAGGGCTGGGAACCGGTTTAATAAAAACCAGTTAATACCGGTTTATTTCGGTTTTGCTCCGAACTTTTCTAAGGAATGCGTACACTTTGAGAACTTTAATTTAACCTTAATTAACCGTTTTATTCCACGAGCGGCGAGTCGACAAACCAAAAGGTTTATACTGAATAAAAACACTAAGCGAAGCTTGTTTATGGTGCGTGACGTGCGTCTGGATTAACCGGTTTGTTTAGGTCAAAACCAGTTAATCCAAAAAGAACTTTATAGGTATAAAGGTTACTCAAAAACCGATAAAAAAAAAACTAGTTATGTGAACGGAACCGAAATGAAAAGGTTTGGCGTCAAGTACATAACTGTTTGAAAATTCATCCGGTATCCAAGCCCTGATTAAGGGTTGACGTATAAAAGTGCCCGTGCGGTAAATGCACAAACCTCTATCCTCTGTAATCTTTTTATCAGTTAACTTTTATGTTTTGGGCACTGAAAATATGACTCGGCATTTTCTTTATTTATTTAGTTATACTTTATTGCACAGTAGACGAAGTAGATACAAATGGTCGATTTAATGCCTTAAGGCATTCTCTACTCTAATAATGTCTTTGTTCCGATACAGTTAGGAGTAGTGCAATTAATAACAAAAAAGTTTATTATTAACACATCAATCTCAATGATTTATGATTGAAAGTAGATACAAATGGTCGATTTAATGCCTTAAGGCATTCTCTACTCTAATAATGTCTTTGTTCCGATACAGTTAGGAGTAGTGCAATTAATAACAAAAAATGTTTATTATTAACACATCAATCTCAATATACCAGTTGTACGAATGATCACTCACATCAGTGAGAAAATGTGAGTGAAATTAAACTAAGAATTAAATAAAGGTACCTATTACTTACTCAAAACATCTTTCAACGAACATTATCATTATGCAGAATTTTCATTTATTTGGCACTCACAAGTCTATCCTATCCTTACGAGTGCATACGTAAATTTTTAAGATATCCTGAAAAAAAACATGGTTTCAGCAGAAAATAGTGCTCGATAAAATGATACAATCGAAGAACAAAACGTGTAAAGAAATATGTCAATTTAACACGAGGTACAGTCGAAGACACTGTTAACTGTACATTTACAATCGAACATAAACCTTATCACATCGTGTTAAAGTCTATGGGTGTCAGTTAACAGTATCTTCGTGTGTACCCTAACCGTCTGGTAATGCCAGCTAAAAGGACAAAATTATATAGTACAAAAATACTTACTGTATGAGCATTTCTGTTTACAATATTTTATGCGATGACATAAAAAATGCCCTTGACTATGTTCAAACGCAAACTTAAAAGTTGGCTAGTGCACTGTTTCTACTCCGTAAACGAATACTTTGTCCATTTACATAGGTTAAAAATGTGACTTGTTTTATTTTTATTGATATTTTAGTTAAAAATTATGCATTTTATGATTATTGTGGCATGTTAACTCTGCTACTCGGTTCTGTTCGTCTTATTTCAATTTTATTTCTATTGCGTTAATTCATAGTCATTACATTTTGCATGCCTGATACTGGCAAACTGTGTGAAACAATCTTTTATTAACGTGGCGACCTGTACTGCACCACAATATAGCAAAATAAAGATATTAAGTTTGATTTGAAGTGAAATTCGATAGTAAATAAATAAAATAGCCTTTATTCTCTGATTTTTACATTGTACCTTAATCTAGTTTACAATAAATTTTGCTGACATCAGCATCCTACCATCAGGTTGTCTAATGGACATAGGCCTCCTCCAATTCCTTCCACTTTACTCTATCTCTTGCTATCCTTCGCCAACCCTTTGGGAGTCCATCCTCCCAACGTTTCACCTGCCCGCCTCTTCTCTTTTACTGTCTCGAGGATACCACTCAGTGATTATTTTTGACCACTTTTCTTTCTCAGACCGCATCATGTGGCCAGCCCAACGCTATTTAAGGGTTCTTGCCTTGTGAACGATGTTAACGACCTTTGTTTTGTTTCGTATGACGGTGAGCTTCCACTTGTGAAATTCGATAGTACCTTTAAATAAATAACCAATAAACAGATTTTAACATATCCAATATTTGACTCAATATCGCATCCAATTTGTTTGGCAATTAACTACGCCGGGCACCAAACGTGTTAGGGACAATTTTCTTTTGAAGGCAAATTTACGCTCTTTTCCATTATTAGGCAATTTTTCACTCTCTCCGCTTCAATTTACTCAAGGATTAATCGTGTCAATTTAGCTATGCCAAATTATTCGTTATTGTTATCAGTCTTAGGCCTAATTTTGCGAAAATTTAATCATAGCAGCTGACGCGGCTATTCAGGGTGTTATATTAAATCCAGCTTGGTTACAAATTAACTGGTAAAGGGTGCTAAATCTTAGTTTATTATTAACAAATGTATCGTTGTCGCTAATTAGTACAAGTTTTTGTATTTACTTAGGATTTATTACTACAACAAAGAAGAAAAAGAACTATTCGTGCGTTAAAAACAAAAGTGACTGTATTAAAAATGACCTAATTTTACAGGACAAGCGTTTAAAGTTTTGCGTAAGTTTATGGACACACCGAAAGTTAACGTTTTTAAGGCCAAATTCTCTGGCTAAGCCCATTCCCGCAAAAACGCCGTCAGGACTGCTTTAGACCTATCAGATAAAAACATAACTTATCAATGCACACAAGCTCTTAACTATACAAGGTGTGTCTGACCATG
Organism: Acleris holmiana; assembly: GCA_949316455.1. Taxonomy (NCBI): domain Eukaryota; kingdom Metazoa; phylum Arthropoda; class Insecta; order Lepidoptera; family Tortricidae; genus Acleris; species Acleris holmiana. Next base: position 2,715,550 of record OX438784.1, read on the forward strand.
GGGCTTTAAATGTAGGTATCGATTCTACTCCTCAAATGCTACATCTTTTGTTCTACGACTTAGAAAATAACTTAATTTACAGTAAGTTGTAGGTGATCAAACTTTCAAACTTTACTAGTAAAATCAGTGAATTAATTTATTTTGTATGAAAAATAAAAAATAAAATTACCTCATTTTTTAAAGTCGTAGAACAAAAGGAGTTCCGTTTGAGGAATAGAATCGATCCCTACATTTAAAGCCCCATGGTCAAACACACCTTGTAGACCACAGGAGAGACAACTATTGTATTTAAGAGTGCGTATAACCCTTATTCTTAAATTCAGAAGTAAGCTTTAAATAAATATACACTTTTTAGATGTCATTCATTTTAGCGATCTTTTGTCTTCATGTTGGTTTTAATCTTAAATTTGAAAAGTCATGAAAATGCCTTATTTTACTTCAAAATTTCACTATTCTTATATACTTTTTTACATTTATAAAAATACAATACAATACAATACAAAACACTTTATTGTCCACCAAACAAAAACATTACACAGAATTTTCACAATTTAGAAGACCCAGGTAAACAACAGGCGGTCTTATCGCTGATTAGCGATCTCTTCCAGACAACCTTAGAAGGCATAAGGTGCAAGTTAAAACAATTTACACGGTAGGTGGTGCAGACCAATTTCAAACAATAACAATGAACTATGCTAGCTATAAAATACAATATACCTATAAATACACGCTTACCAAACAAATAAATAGATAATCAAATACATACTAATACAAACTAATACATTATAATGACTTACATGAATAAATAGACAGTAATAAATAAATACATACATACACGACAGAAATGCATAGTAAGAGAAATGTACTGAGACAATACAATTAAGACTGCGACAAAAAGTGCTCAAGGAGAAGTTTCTTAAATACTTACAGGTAAAGATTTAGCCTGCCGCAGCTCCACAGGGAGGGAGTTCCACAGACGGACAGCCTGAAAAGTAAAGGAATTGTTGTAGAATTTAGATGATGAGGAGGGTACAGTTAAAATACAATTTTGGGAGCAACGAATCGACGTAAAAAAGTTAAAACGCTCCTTGAGGTAACGCGGGGTTGCAGGGAAGAACAGAACACAGTAGAGGAGATTAAGGATATGAAAGTACCGGCGAAAACGGATAGGAAGCCACTTGAGTTGCGAACGAAAATTAGAGACGTGGTCATATTTGCGTAAACCAAATATGAACCGAATGCACATATTTTGAATTCGCTCAAGCTTATTAAGCTGCTCTACAGTAAGATCTAAAAAGCACACATCAGCATAGTCCAAAATAGGAAGAAGCAATGACTGAGCTAGCGCAATTCTAGTCGCAAATGGGAGAAAGTTACGAAGCCGCTTAAGAGACCACACTGACGCAAACATCCTCCTGCTAATCTCGTTCACTAAAAAATGTATTTTTTCTTGTATTAACTTTTTATTATTAATAATAAATAGCGTGGATTTATACTAGGGGATGTTCCTGCTTATGGGAAAGAACACATTTTCTATCATTGTCGATATCTCCCCACGTCACTCTAATGTTGGATATAGGCATTTCCTATTGCACGCCACTTAGGCCAACATACAGCTCTTTCCCTCCAATAACAGCTAGCAACACTGCTTTCGTTAGGCCAGGCTTTCCCCAAGTAGCCGGACATACTATATTTTCTACCTCACTTTTGATTAATGGACTTTCTTAATAAATAACTAAATGTGTAGTTTTTCACACTTTTTATTAGAAATAAATAAAATACCTACACTTTTTAATTAATAAAGAAGAATGTTATTATTCAAAAAGTGTCACTTTCGAACAAAATACTACAGCATTTTCTGGCTTAAAATCAAAAAGAGTCATTTTAGAATATTGTAATACGCCGCTAGATTGAATTAAACTTTTACACAACAGTGACGTATTAAAAAATGACATTTGTCATTTAATATACAGACGCTGTCCTCGTACAATTTATAGGTTGTGTTAAAATATGTCACTTATTTACAAAAACGCCCATACGTCTACCTAAATAGGGCATTATTGCATAAAAAATATTATAGGACCACGCATTATAGAAAAGTGACATGAGCTCCATGTATCGTGATAGGACAAAAACCGCAAAGCGCCACGTTACCACCATATACTTTGGTTGGAATGTAGTCCATTTATGCAATGCAGAAACAAAAATCTTATTTTTCTGAATAACGTCACTTTCTTTTTAACGCGGGTATTGTTCGCTTTATTCCAATGAGAAAACTTTACATACTTTCTGCAAAGCTAAAACTACACAAAACTTTTTATTTCATTTTTTTCATTTCATTGTATCTTTTTAAGATATTTGTTGTTAAGCGTGTTAGTTGTTGCTAGTAATTTCACCAGTTGTCTTATCCCCACACTGGAATACAACAACGCAAACACACTGCTTGGCGGTAGGTTAAAGGAAAAGATGGTGGTAGTAACCCGGACAGACCTTGCACAAGATCTTACTTCTATTACAATAAAAGCTCAATATCTCAAAAACAGTTAAACAGATTAAATTTGTATAAAACATGTCTGAGAACCACCGCTAGAACACCTGCTTTCAAATGAAAAAAACCGCATCTGAATCCGCATAATCTTAAACGGACGCACTGAGGTTTTTTTTTTAATAATTTCTTTTAAGGTTCACTACGTAATAAAGTTCCTAAGCAAAATCAACATACATATTCTTACACACTTGTGTAATATTACTGCCAGTTGCGAATGTCATGGTAATCAGATCTGTTTACGTTTTTGTATTTTTGTGTTTTTATGGAATCTGTTTGAGGAATAAAATTATTTCATTTTAATTTCATCTCATTTTATTGAAATTCATTTCATATCATTCCATTTTCATTTTATTACATTCATACAATCGTACAACTTCAATTTGAGTAAGCGATGTGCGCCTTCTGTGATTAAAAATACAGCCAACTTAAACCTAAAGCAATATAACCAACCACAGTATTTTCTAAAAGAGAACCTTAAAAAGACGCCGAATATTTCACAAACAAAATTTTAAATTGACTTTATGATGCACACGCTGCTACAAAAATATTTATTCAGAAAATACATTTAACGGGGTAACGTTTTACGTCCCTGAATGAAATTAATTTTAACTGTTGACCAAATTTATTTTCATCAGGAATTATTACGTTATTTTGCACGAGCGTGGCTGCCATTAAATTTTAGGACAGTTGAAACTCTCTGAATGAAGTAGTATGATTAAGAAACTTGATGGAATTTCATGATATTTTATGTAGCTTATTTTTTAGTCATGGTGTCAGCAGAAATGCTGTCGTTGCCTAAATTGAGAGCATTATTTTGTAAATGTAAAAGAATTTTAAATATTTAATAATTTTATAAAAAAATACGACATAAATTATATTGCATTTATAACTCATATTTTACTCTTAAATAAATATTACAAACACTCAGAGCAATACAAAGGGTGACAGTACAGTACGTAATAATTTACTTGGGGCACTCCCGTTTTCATTACTTAAGTAAATTTACTAATCGTTTTTTACCATTTCATTAGTCATTTAACGCAACATTACAAAACGTAAAATATTTAGAGCAAAAGTAGCTGAACTGATTGATAGAGTAAGAAATAACAAGATCAGAGAGAAATGTGGACTGAAAGAAGATGTAGTGACTAAGATTGAAAAGGGCATGCTTCGATGGTTTGGTCATGTGGAGAGAATGGATGAAAGAAGATTTACATATAATTATATATATAGTGCGAAAGTAAGTGGAAGGGTAAGAAGGGGCCGCCCTAGACGTAATTTCTCGAATCAATTCGGAGAAATTCTTCAAAAGGGCCGAATTTTAAGTACCCGAAACCGATGTGCATGCGTGACTCGATGTATGAATGTGGAAGAAGCGAAAGAGATTTGTCAGGATTGTAGAAGATGGAAAGAAGTGGTTTCCGTATACCCCTCTGGGAAACAGCCAGAGTAATTTTATGTATGTATATATGTAAGTAGCTGAGCTGAGAGATGTGATAAATTACGTTCAATATTTTCATTATGCCTTGCTGGTTATCGTGCATATTAATTATTTTATTAGGAATACCTTTAATTTTGGCCAAATCTACGATATTAATCGTCAAGACACATGCATTCACTCCCCCTTCCCCATATCAACATTTTCACCAAATCCTAACTTTACATCTTGTTGTCAATAGATGGCGGGCTCCGCAGCGAGGTAGACCTGCGCGGGCGCGGCACTGAGCCAGCGTTCCTCCACGAGCTCCACTCGACGCTGGCTCCGCCCGCCGCGCCCGCCCACTGGCACCTCACCCTCATACTCATCCTCAAGGCCCTCGTCTTCTCCACCATCATCCTCGGCGCACTCTTCGGGAACGCTCTCGTCATCATATCGGTGCATCGCCACAGAAAACTTCGCGTCCTCACAAACTACTACGTCGTCAGCTTGGCCGTCGCTGATATGCTGGTCGCTCTTTGTGCGATGACCTTCAACGCCAGTGCGGAACTGACTCAAGCGTGGCTCTTCGGGCCTGTAGTCTGTGATATTTTTAATTCGCTTGACGTTTATTTCTCAAGCGCTTCAATATTACATTTATGCTGCATATCAGTAGACCGATACTACGCCATCGTCAGACCTTTAGAGTACCCTGTTACAATGACGCATAGAACTGTCTGTTTTATGCTCGCCAACGTGTGGCTTTGGCCAGCTTTCATCAGCTTCGTCCCAATTTTCATGGGCTGGTATACAACAGAACAAGACCGGCAATACAGAAAAGCTAATCCAGACGTGTGCATTTTTAAAGCTAACATGATCTACGCACTGGTGTCTTCGAGCGTATCGTTCTGGATACCAAGTTTAGTGATGATTTCAATGTACTGCAGGATATTTAGAGAAGCCATTAGGCAACGGGAAGCATTGACGCGGACATCATCAAACATACTTCTTAATTCTGTTCATTTGAGGCACACGTCGCATTCTGCGCATCATTCACACTACCTCCACCCGGATAGACGGCCTTCGGACATTAGTCCCAACTACAGCACATTTACTGAATGTCCAGAAGAGACGGAGTGTGAAACTAATATGGCTGGTGGGGATATATGTGCAAGCAAGGAGGCAAGTCCTCGGAAGTCTGTGTCGGTGAATGTGAGTTGCGATACGGCGAGCTCAGGGTATTGTTCCGGAGGATCTAACAAGAGATCGTCGAGTGGCCAGCCGGCTACTGGATGGAGACCGAGCTGTTCGTCAGCTGTGGCGACTAAAGACCTGGCAAAAGCTGCGACGGAGCTCAACTCACAAGGTAGGTTATTTTATTATTATACATTAGCATATCAGATTTAAAGACTCTCTTCCTCCACATTTTATTTCATTATACATCCTTTCTCTTTTACCAACTTCATAACCTCGATTATGTATGTTTGTTAAAAAAAATATATAAATATTTTTGGCCAAATGTATCATTTCCCAACCTTTTCATTAGCCAAACTGCTTTTTTTTTTAATGGTAAATATAACAGGATTTATTTCAGGACTAACGTTAAGAAAGTAATAGGTTAGGAAAGGTAAAATTTAAAAAATACTGAAATACAACACATACATTAAATCACGCCTGTTTCCCAGAGGGGTAAGTAGAGACCACTTCTTTCCACCTGCTACGATCCTGACAAATCTCTTTCACTTCTTCTACATTCAAACATCGAGTCATGCATCATGCACGTCTGTTTCGGGTACTTAATATTCGGCCTTTATCCAGTATTTCTCCGATTTGATTAAAAAAAGTACGCCTATAGCGGCCCCTTCCGACCCTTCAACTCACTTTCGCACCTTTTTTTTCATCAATAGTTTTTCATCCATCCTTTCTGAACCATCGAAGCATGCTGAAATATTTCCGAAAAAAGCTGTTTGGCAAATCAAAAGATTGGGAAACGATACGTTCGGCCAATAGCGGAGGGCCCTAAGCAATAACATTTATGGAGTCAAAAAAATCTTCCTTTGAAGCGTTAAAATGTTCATACTCGCAGCCCCGAAGTCTGCAGTACTCAAACATATGATAAGAAGAAGGCACACAAACACTTAGGTCGAGTGTTAAGTGAAATCTGAAACCCATCGACATTTGAATTCACAATGCGTTGCCAACCCAGAGGACTAAGATGGAATGTCTCTATGCTAGTAATTTTATCGGTTTTCTTATCCCCACACTGGAACAAAATATTGCGAACATTGTTGCTTGGCAGTTGGTTAATGGATAAGATGGGTTGTAGCGATCCGGACGGACCCCGCACACTCGGTCCTACCACCACTACTATTAATACTATTTTCCTGAGATATATATGAATCGTAAAATAAACTGAAACATGTTGCTATTAATGATTTTAACTTTAAAGAAGGCTCGAAATGTTTTTTTATTAAAGCACAATTATTGTACGACCATTTTAAAAATGGGCTATTAATTACGTATAGGTATTAGATGGATAAACGTCCAATTTCAATTTCATTGATTATAATGTCAAATACATCATATCCTAAAATATCCTTATCGGTCTATCATTACGGCCAATTTCAAATTCAAATTGTCATTGACAATGGTCGTATCCAAGTTCAGTGCTATGATTAAATTTAACCTTGGTTATCATTATTTATTAGTTCGATATACAATTACGGTCAATTTTCTTCGTCGTGGTATTGTATACGAGTGTGTGTGTGTGTGTACAACATTCAGTTGACATTCAATCACACACATTTGTACCAAGATGAAAGATCGCCAATAAAAGCATAGTAGGTCCTTACATCCCTTAAAAATAACAAATAAAAAGCCGCGTTAAATCCTGATAATTATGATATACAAACAATAATTTATTACTTGAAGTTGGCTTTACGTATACGTCTTAGAGCATAATAATAAATAAATTTCTTGCCGTGTTGTTGCCGAGTTAGAATAATGCCACTCCGTGTCTTCCCGTGGATGCACTAAGAGGCGACTAAGGGAATAAAGGCTTGTAGTACTGTTAGGTGACGGGCTTGCAACCTGTCACACTAGTAAACTTCTTGGCCTGATTTTGCAAAGTATGGTTACAGAACTATAAACAAACTTTAACTTGGGAGTGAAGGCGTAATGTTATGTATGTAAGTTCTGGCGATAAACGGAAAGAAAAATTAAGACCTTAAAAACGAACGACGGCTAAGTCAGGACTCGATGCTAAAGTTCTTTATAAAGTACTTTAGCTTTTATCGTAGCGTCTTTCAAAAGAATGGTAAAAATTTGCTAGACTAAAACTTTCGGGCCTTATTAATTAATTGATCTTATCTGAGATGCTCGTCTCTAAAGACGTCAGAAATGACAGTTCTCTAGAGCTTGATGTTTACTTTGATTTATATCCACTCAATCTCGAGAAAGGTATCTTAGCCAAGATTAAACCGTATTAATCTCATGTTGAGCGAGATGCCCGTCATAAGACATGTCAAACCATAGAATGATGTGATTTTTGATGCATCTTGAGTCGGTCATTAAAATCGAGATCGGTTTATTAATATGGTCCTAAAGAGTGCAAAAGTATTGCTAGAATGCTAGGAGGACAAAGATGAAATGCCTCTATGCTAGTCATTTCACCGTTTGTCTTATCACCACACCGGAACATATACATACATACATACTATCACGCCTTCAATCCCAGAGTGGGGTAGGCAGAGCTAAAGAAATACCAACAACTACAAAAAGAGTTGTTGGTAATTCTGTAACCACATTTTGCACAAACAGGCTAAGATGTTTACCAGTGTATTATTAATTATTATCGGAACATATTAACGCAAATTATTCTGTTTGGCGGCCTACCTAAACCTATTAAAGGATTCGATGGGAGAAGACATCTTAACCGACCACACACAAGGTTCTGTAAAATACACCACTTAGAAAGTGATACATAATGTAGATATTGATTTCTATAATAGCCAATCATTATATCGATCATCTAAAACCTTCAAGCGGTCATTATAAGGTAAAGGTCACATGATTGGAAAGAACTTACTAGCAGACTCAATTTCTTTTATGGTTTTGTATAAGCTGAATGGTTATTGGTACCGTTAGATTAACTTTATTGTTTTTTTAGTGGGCAGTGTTTAGATAAGTATTATTTTAAGTTATCATGTTGGAACCTTGATCCATGGAAACTATAACATGATCCATATATACCCTCTGTGCAATTTTTTTGTGAGATAAGAATCTGAAAAAAGCCAGTTTTTAAAACCCGACAAGCTTCTTATTAACTTGCAATGTATGTACAGCAATATAATTATATATGAAATTGTCTCAGTGAATGAAAGTAACAAGGTACTGAAGTGTAAACATATTTATGACGTCGACTGCACTGTATGCTTGGGTCAAATCTTGCAAGGACGATTTAAACTAATCCCGGAGACGGATTCCGCTGAAATTTGGTATTCCTACGTAACCTTGATAACAATACAATAATCTGGCATCATCGATCTAGTCTGAGGATGGAGTCGGAAGGTGGCGACGGGATCTCCGCTATACTTAACGTGGACTCACCGTGTTTGAACTCATTTGGTTGGTCTTCATTAGTAAATGACTGCAATAAAAATTGACAGTATGCAACTAAATGTTGTCTCAAAAATGTTTTTCACTATACCGGTTTTTAATATTTGTTTTTAATTGTCGCTTGTATGTTTCAATGAGTTCCAGGGGGGGGAGGTTTGTTAATATTTTGTGTAGGTATTACGACTTAAAAGACTAAAAGCTCTTTAACGTTAGAATGAACGGACGGACAACGAAGATTCAGCCATAGGGTCCCATTTCGCACCCTTTTGGTATGGAACTCTGAAAAGATAAAAAGCGTAAAAATTTATCAACCAATTTTCAAGGTTGGTATGAAAATTTTATCTACAAATTTTCAAGCCATGAAAGAAAATAACATCCGAAAATGTCAACTCTGGCTTATCTCAGCCCTTACTTTGGGAGTTTTATAGTAATTGCTTCAGATAACTTGGGAATGCGTTATCCGCCGCCATTTTGAATATGCGGAGAAGTTACGTCAATGAGTTACAGCGGAAATTTATAATTTTATCTGATTTAAGTACGTGGAGTGTTCACTGACTAATTTCGTTTCATGTAGCGTTGTTAGAGAAATACTTACCATGTGGTTGCCGGGTTAGAATAGTGCCACTCCATGTTTTCCCGTGGAGGATGTAAGAGGCGACTAAGGGAATAAAGGCTTGGAGTACTGTTAAGCGATGATCTTGCAACCTGTCACTAATACACTGGTAAACATCTTAGTTCGATTGTGCAAAATGTGATTACAGAAATATCAACAAGTTTTTTTAGAGTTGTTGGTATTTCTGTAGCTCTGCCTACCCCATTCAGCGAATGAAGGTGTGATGTTATATGTGTATTAGGGTGATAGAACCAACGAATAAACAGAATAGACAGGGACCCAATGAATGACTCTTGATTATTTTACAGAAGATAAGTATTATTCAATTTATTACCGTACTACGATCTTTGAATTAAGAGTTAAGTTTCCATATTTGGTGCTTTCAGCTTAAAGTGTCCAACACTGGTGCCTTTACCTAACTCCTTCGTCTTTTTATAAAAATCAAGTACTTTCTCGAAAACAATCGAAAACAAAATAGAATAGACAAAAAATTAGAAAAAAAACCGGGCAAGAGCATGTCGGACCATGCTCAGTGTAGGGTTCCGAAGCCGTTAAGTACTACAAACATAAAAATGAGTAAGTAATATCTAATTTTATATTTAAAGTCAATTGTTGCCATCTTAGATGATTTTAGTAGGTATAAACACTATAATCGCCTGTATCTCAAGAACCAATGATGTCTACTTAGTCTTGATAGTTTTCCTTTCAAATTGGTTATATTATTATGCTCTTTCATTTAAGATTTTTTCCTGATTTGCGCTTTAAAGCTTAATATTTCATAAAAGTATTACTTAATCGAAAAACTGTTTTACAAAACCCATAATATTTTTGAAAGACCTATCCAACGATACCCCACGCTATAGGGTAGAAGAGAAAATAAAAATGCATCCTCACGTTACGTGTAGGGGAAGTACCCTAAAAAAAATATCTTTTTACTTTTTATTGTACCACTTTGTTAACGTAACTAATATGTATATTCATGCCAAATTGCAGCTTTCTAGTACTAATAGTCTTTGCGCTAGGCTGCGGACGGACGGACGGACATGGCGAAACTATAAGGGTTCCTAGTTTGACTACGGAACCCTAAAAAGGAGTTATATTTTTCAGGTCAGCATGTGATACCGCGGGCGAGGTGAAATTTAATTCCATTAACACTTTCATTTGTTTTTAAACCCCGAAGCAAAAATAAGCGTGATATTTGACGCCTATGTCTATCTAGGGGGTTATTATGACATAACTATGCAGTTTTGTATATGCTCCGAGAAAAAGACAGCTATAACAGTTACATAGCTCTGTCCTTTTCTCTGAGCGTAAGCAAAACTGCATAGTCATGTTATAATAACTCCCCTGTAAATAAATAAAACTATTGAGAACAAACTACTGATTTAATTTTTAATGAAAGTTATCGTTATTGGTATCGCATTGCAGCAGTGTTCGCATTGTTGTGTCCTGAGGGTTGGCAACGCATTTGAGGTCTTGGGATTGCTGTCTCGAGATTATAATCTTGAAAATTAAATATCTATTTGGTCTTAGATACCATTTACTATCAGGTGGCCTGAGTGCTCGAAAGTCACGTCCTACCCATAAAAAACTAAAATTGATTTAAATCGCTATTTAGCGGTAAGATCGCCTGTTTGTGTACCTATGATTTGAATTGACTGTTCCGTGTTTTGTTATTTTTTTTTCTGTTCAATAAAGAGTATTCGTATTGTATTGCTTGTTATTTTTAATAAAAACAAAGGTTAAACTGATTAGTAGCAATATGTTTTCTTTCAGGTGTATCGCTATTGAGTCGTAGTCACCGTAGTTTGACGGTTTTTACAAACACTTCTTGCAACACTACTTAACTCGGGATCGTGTCATAATTATACGAGTAAAAAGTCATAATATGTTGTTTTGTTTTTTTAATAAGCTTTTTTGTATAGAACGCATTGGGTTAGGTTAGGCTTGTTTTATAAGGGCCTGCGGGTCATAGATCGAGGGTCTATCACCTGCAGTAAGAGGTCCTGAGCTGGAAAGCCCCTGCTGTGTTCCAGGGTGCTACCTGCGGAGTAGGCGAGGGAGCTAGTAAAGTTCTCCGCCTTAAGCCGAGCCCACAGGGCACTCGCTATTGAGAGGCTGCGTTTTGGCGCTAAAGCGGTCCCATAGACTCCTCTTAAAGCGCTAGGTGGAACGCCCCGGGGGTTTTAGTCCGTGCAAGCCGGACATAACCCGCCCTGGCCTCCGTCGGGGTGGGTATGCAAAGACATTTCCCCCGGGACAAAAAAAAAAGGCTTTTTTATAACAATGCTGAAAAGTTTATGGTTACAGAAAAAGAAACATGGCATATTATGACTCCATTATGTAATCGATATTTTACTATACGTACCGACTTAATAGAGAACATGCATGAAAATCAGAATTGAGTTTCATTGATAAAATTAAGGAGTAAATGTAAAAAAATGACGCAATACCCCAAGTTTTAACCTGTTTACTAAGATTACTTTTTGTAGTTAGACTAGTTGGGAGTGACCCTGCCTTCGAAGCTAGGGGTCCTGGGTTCAAATCCCGGTAAGGGCAGATATTTGTGTGATGAGCACGAGTATTTGTTCCTGAGTCTTGGATGTTTTCTATGTATTTAAGTATTTATTTCTCTATCTAAGTATGTTTATCGTTGTCTAGTACCCATAGTACAAGCCTAGAGCTTAGTTTGGGACTAGGTCAATTAGTGTGACATTGTCCTGTGATTATTATTATTATTATTATTATTATTATTTGATATTATAAAATCAAAACTTGTTAAAATTTTGTAATTTCTTATAATTTTTAGATTTTTATTCTTGTCATCCTCATTTTATTAATGTAATATTTTAAGTCAACGATATTGGCTTAAATATATATAATTTACGAAATAAATGCAAATTTCTTTATAAGCATGGGACAACAGCTGTGACGTCATTCCTGTCGTCGTTTTTGTATGGAGTGTTTTTGCAGGGGGTCTGAACTATGACTTTTTAAAGCTTCATATCTTATGAAAAAATACACGACAATTATTCGTTATTCCTGTCTTTCATAGTAGTTTCATGTTCCCTATTCTAGTTTTAAAAAAATGTACTTCATAAGTACATGGGCAGTCTAGATGTTAAAGTACACCCGGCGGAGTTGGCGTTTCGGACGAAAAGTTACTTAATTATCAAAACAAGATGGCGCGTTTCCAACAGCTGTAAATGCGCAGTTTAGAGTTTTGCTTTTCATATTTACGGAGCCTCTATTCTACTGTGTAATTCCATATCGCGTTTGACTTGTTATCGTAGTAAAGGTTCCGTACCTCGAAATGAAAATACGGAACCCTTATAGCATCACTTTGTTGTCCGTCCGTCTGTCTGTCAGTCTGTCAAGACTCTTTTTCTCATGAACGCGTGAAGGTATCAAGCTGGAATTTATATCAAATACTCCGGTCTACTGACCTTTGGAGCTGTGAAAAAATCAAACTTCTAAGCCAACGAAATCAAAAGATACAGCCGTGTATGCCGCAAATATCCGCATATTTTTTACGCAAGGGAATCATAACCTAAAGGGTACTTCCCGTGAACTCAGAATTTTGAAAATTGGTACAAAGCAATGTCTTATAGCTCATATTAGTCAAATTTTTTGTTACGTCACAAAAAAAAAACATTTTGTGATTGCAAACTTTTATGCAGTTAAACTTTAACTAACCTATCTGTAGGGTTAGACAAGCTACATTCGACAATCGTTAGCGATTGTGCTTTCGATGATTAAATGTATAGAATTGACGTAAGCCACTGAGATAGTACCACGTGACTATCTCGGTGGCTTATGTCAATTCCATACATTTTTGAATCGAAACATAAGCGCCAACGATTGTCGAATGCAACTGTGTCGATATAATGGAGACAACAGTTTTTCAACGGCAAAGTCAAGTTCGTCCCTCAATACAATTACACATTCTTATAAAGTTGTATGGAACCCTCGGTGCGCGACTGTAACTTGCACTTGACTGGATTTTTTTTAAACTTTGCCGCCTTCATCGTCAAGTTAAGAAGAGGTCTTTCCACCTAGTTATACTTTTAGTTAAGTATACGAGATAACAAAATGGTTAAATGTACTCCATGTCTTCCCGTGGATGTTGTAAGAGGCGACTAAGGGGATAAGGGCTTGTAGTACTGTTAGGCGATGGGCTTGCAACCTGTCACTAATACACAGGTAAACATCTTAGCCTGATTGTGCAAAATGTGATTGCTAACAAGTCTTTTTAGAGCCGTTGGTATTTCTGTAGCTCTACCTACCCCAGTCTGGGAATGAAGGCGTGATGTTATGTATGTATGTATTTATGTACCTTGTCAGGAATTGCAATTTAGAGGAGAGATGGACAGGTTGCTAAATTAGTGTACACTAAAAATAAATTGGTTAATTATGAGATTTCAAAGTAATCTTTTAAATATTAATAATAATAATTTACGCTACCATCTAAATTTCTATTACAATAGGCAGTTTCCCATTACATCCAAACAATTCCAGTGGTACTAAACATTTTTCAAAGATTAAACAGATTATCAAATAAACCTCACCACAAAACTACGACCGTGTAAATGAATAAAGTGTATCATCTCTATGCGGTTAGCCAACGAGCTCTAACCGGTATTTGTCGGCGGTTTGCAAAAGGTCCCCTATATTTTAAATTTAAATATGCCCAAAAGTTCCTCTAGTTGCGTACATTTAGGGCTTTGTTTGGGAGTGGAGAATAAATTTTCATTGGGAATAAAGGAATACTGTCTTAATTGGGTTTGCAAGGCTCTGAGCAGGGTGTGATTATAAATATAAAAGCCTTTGTGGACGTCTTTTGTCACAGCAGTCACGCAATTTGAACTGAGAACTTGTAGAATGTGAAATGAAGTTCAATATAGTAGGCGTTGTTTTATTAATTACTAATTCAAAATCCTGGATATTATCTAAATAATCTTTAATGATAAATGTATCTTGAACTTATCTGAACTAAGAAACTGAGGGTACTAGATATTATAATATAGACAATACAATACTAAAATCGACAATAGTAACTTTTATCATGTAAATTTAATATGCATCAAAAAAGTGTAGTTTTCTATTTTTTCTTATAAAACATATTTTTGCTTACGAACCCTGTAATTTTTCGTTTCCATTTCCCTATCCATTTATAAAAAAACACTAGTCATCATAAAAATCACTGCGTCACTACGACGGAAATGTCCCATCATCTTCCTAAGTCAACTAACTTTCAGCGCCTCACTTTCCTAATTCAATGTAAAATGAACTCACTTTTGAGTTCTAGGCCCTTAAACTCCCTATAACGTTAACCACAGTTTCATTAAACTTGGCTTTAGCAACATAACGAGGGTTTTCGTCAACGAACTGTCAAAGTGATGGTATCTGAATAATGGATTAGTTGGATTGTCTGGAGAAAATAAAGGGATATCATTCAAGTATTCAGTTATTTTTGGAGTTGAAAGTTGTGGTTATCGGTAAAATGTTACTGACCCCTGAATTTGACTTCGAAATGATTAGCTAAAAGCTGTTAGATTTTTTTTTTTTGTAATGTTGAATACTTTTGGATTTAGTAAAGTTATTCTTAGTAAATATTCCTTTGAATTTTAACCTTTTACAACATTGTTTACGTCATTAATGTTAAGGATGATTATTAAATGTAGGAAAACAAAATAAAGACCTAGCATTTGGCAAATATCTTTTGTTTTTGATTAGGTAACGGTGATTAGTACCACTATAGAACCCTGTCATAATGAAAACGTAAAATCATGAAAGAGAACTAAAAATAATGATTAACGCTGTCATTATATAGTTTTGGAATAACAATTGAAGTCATTGAGCTCAAAATGTGGGTTGCTCAGCAGACTAATCAATAATTTAATGGAAATCTTGGATACCTAAGGGGAAGTTATGGCTTGTGAACAACCAGCACGGCTAGCACATGACGGCGCGCGAGATAGACTACTCGTCATCGTCTAATTAGAACGGTCAGAAAAATACAGGTAGTCTATCTCGCGGGCGACATGACTCGCGCCCCGTCTTGTGCTAGCCGTGCTGGCTTGCAGTTTCATTATTTCATAATCAACACAATCATCAAAAAACCTGGTCAAGCGCGAGTCGGACTCCGTATGATACGCCGAAACACACATACACAATAACATCACGCCTTCATTCCCGGAGTGGGGTAGGCAGAGCTATAGAAATACCAACAACTCTAAAAATACTTGTTAATAATTCTGTACGAGTAACCACATTTTGCACAATCAGCATTTTGTAATACATTTTGTACGCCGAATTAAAAATTCCGGACAATGTCACACAAATTTGACCTAGTCACTAAGCTCGAGGCTTGTACTATGGGTACTAGACAAATACATACTTAAATACATAGAAAACATCCAAGACTCAGGAACAAATATTCGCAATCATCACACCTTACCAGGATTTGACATCATATGAATTTTGTATCACTTCAATTTTCAACTTATTTTTTTATTATTTAAGCCTTTATTGCATAAAAAGCCATATATAACGGGTTCTTTTGATGATTTAAACTACAACAAAAGAATAAAAATAAGAAACACAACACAACACACACAACACGCTGTCTTCAAAGTCCATTTTCAAACATACCTTCTAAGTTAATTTCAATTTTATAATTTATGCAGTAAGATTCGTAGCTTTGTCAAAATTCATTTATGGAAATGAACTTTAAAGACAGCGTTTCACTTTCGATATGCTATGCGTTAAGGGGTTAAAATTATATCGGCAATATAAATAAATACACCTTCTGTGAAGATTTCAAATGTCGACGGGCCGTCGAGGCTAAGTAATATTGTCCCGTTAGCACCCTTTGGGTACGGAACCCTAAAAATTATATTGAACCAACTAATCATAGATGCAGTGTTACAGATACCAAGGAAAATACAAACTCGGATAGTTCAAAATGCTCAGTAATAAGGTTTAATTTGCCTTGGTGTTGTTTATCGCCCTGGCTGTCAGCCAATTTGTTATCATGACTAAGTAGCTATTAACTAGAAAGCTAAGGGACTTGAAATTCGTTGCATTTAAAATGAAATATAAATTGTGATTATAATTTTAATTGTTTTGACAGATTTTACTTGAAACTTTGAATTTAAAGCATTAATTATATCTCTAGACAGACTCGGGAATCTATTAATCGGTTTATTACTCGGCCGCCATTATTGGCAATGTCATAAGAGTTATCAACACGTTGACAATACGGAAACACGTTAAAGACGATATCGTTATTACCGTGTAGAATCCCAGCCCAGTGGCGCTAGACAAGTTGCATTCTACCATCGTTACCGATAATGTTTCGATTGAAAACTGAATGTAATTTACGTAAGCCACCGAGATCGTACCACGTGACTCTCTCGGTGGCTTACGTCAATTCCATACATTTATCTATAGAAACATAATCGATAACGATTATCGAATGCAACTCGTCTAGCCCCACTGGGCCGAGATCCTATACGGTAAAAACGAAATCGCCTTTGAAGTGTTTCCGTATTGTCAACGTTTTGATAATTCTTATGTCATTCACAATAAAGGCGACCGAGTCATTAACGATTCAAAACACGTCAAACGCGATATTGTTAAAACGCAGTAGTATAGAGGCCCTAGTCACTAGCGCCCTTGTCATTAAATAGTAAAGTTTGATGCGTCTAAGTTCAAATAAAGTTAAGTACTGGCTTAGTTCAAAAGCCACAAGAACATACTTGCGTATTTTTATTTAAGTTTAAAGTGATGGATAAAGTTATAACAAAGCGTCTTTTATTTTACTAAACCTTTAAAAATTGTACGGAACAAAAGGGCGCATACTAAGGATACGCCTTTTTTTTTTTTTTTTTTTGTAAATTAGTATTTTCAATGAAATTTTTGTAACAAAGTGATTATTAAGAACTCACATCCTTTTCACTCATGGTAAATCCGATTCCGACCAAGGATAATACTAAAAATTGCTATAGGTGCTTATTGTTTAGTGATGACGACGGCGTAATAAACTCATTTTGTACAAAAGTGTTTCATGCTCCCTTTTTACTAAGGGCGCCAGCGTTTATCTCACCTGTGGGACTAAACATGTTGTATTTGACAATCGTTACCGATTATGTTTTGATAGATAATTGTGTGGAATTGAAGTAAGCCACTGAGATAGTCACGTGGTACCATCTCGGTGGCTTACTCATCACGCCTTCATTCCCAGACTGGGGTAGGCAGAGCTAACAGAAATACCAACAGCTCTAAAAAGACTTGTTAGTAATTATGTAACCACGTTTTGAACAAACAGGCTAAGATGATTACTAGTGTATTAGTGACAGGTTGCAAGCACATTGCCTTACAGTAATACAAGCCCTTATTTCCTTAGCATATTTTTCAATCGAAACATAATCGCTAACGATTGTCGAATGCAACTTCTCTAGCCCCACAGTACGGGTAGCACAAGTTGTATTTTCTCGCTTGTCGCTCAGTGCATCTCTATCGTTACAGACTAGATAGAAAGGGAGATCCGAGCGACAAACAAGTCGTTGACATCTGGTGCAAACCCTCCTGAGGATCTATGCAAGTTAAAAACGTAAAAGACGGCAAAAATAAATAAATAAATAAATATCAGGAGATAATTTCACACAAATTGACTTAGTCCCAAACTAAGCTCTAGGCTTGTAATATGGGCACTAGACAACGATAAACATACTTAAATAGAGAAATACATACTTAAATATATAGAAAATACAAGACTCAAGAACAAATCGCACTTTTAGAATTATAGTGACCTAAATCAAACATTTTCAGCATTCGATTTCGAGTCATAAATTTAGTACTATAGAGACCTAAGTCGAAATTTAAAATATGTAGATTAGGTCACTATAATTCTAAAGATGCGAAATATTCGCGCTCATAACACAAATATCCGCCCTTACCCAGAACCGCTGGCTTCGGAGGCAGATTCACTCCCTACTAGGCCAACGTGTCGTCATCAAATCAAAGATAGGATTAACCTGAAGTGCGTCTAACTATGCCAATTGGCAACGCTTTTGCAGTCTTAGGACTGCAGTCTTGAGATTGAAATTCTATAGTTCTCAGATCCCACTTATCTAGATTTCCGCAATACTTGCCTACTATGATTTGCCCTTAGCTTACGCATAAAAATGTTTGAGTAATTCTCAATACATATATCGCAATTTTCGGTGCGGGAATGATTGACATTACCCAAAGAGTAGATATTGATTTAGAAACACTATATCGTAGAGCGTATACAAGTCGCAGAGAGGTTGTTATTCATTGGGTATAATATGATTCTTCTCAGACTAACCTATCTGTTTATAAATTGCGATGTATCACTGATTTTACTTGTCATTATGTAAAATTTCAACATACACTGTGAAACAAAATAAAACTAGTAATTCTTAAGAATTACAGTAAAATTAGATCTGAAAAATATCTTAAACGAAAAATGAATTTTTAAGGAAAACTATCATGACTAAGTATACATCATTGGTTCTTGAGTTACAGGCGATTAAAGTGTTTATACCTACTAAAATCATCTAAGACGGCACCAATTGACTTTAAATAGAAAATTTGTTATTACTTGTTGATTTTTATGTTTGTAGTACTTAACGGCTTCGGTACCCTACACTGAGCATGGTCCGACATGCTCTTGCCCGGTTCTTAAAGTTCAATATACAAAATTCTACACACAACAGAGACTTGAAAACGTGCGGCCCTTTAAGAAAATCAACATAAAACCTTAAAACTGAGCTTAACAACGAAGCTCGCTCAAGCCCTTCACTAAGTCAAGGGGCTTTCTTAAGTCGAGACTTGACACAACAAATGAAATTTACGGCACCAAATTGCATTTAAATTAGTAATACATTTATCCTGTTCTTGCGAGTTGAAGTTTACAAATGAGAGAATGAGATGGAATTAATGATGTGAGCTCCATTTAAGTCAGTTTATGTTATGTGTTTTGGAAATGATTTAGTAAATGCGTGGAGACATTTTCATTAGGACACAAATATGAGTCTTGGTTGTTTCCAATGTTAGTTTAGTATGTATTTCTCTGTGAACCTACCTAGTATATTATAGTATGAACCTTGAGCTAAGTTTGGGAGTAACTGCCGTACTCAAAGATGTTTTTTTATACAGTTGCTCAAAAAGTGGTGGTAGCCGTTTAGCGAGCGCAACTTTCGTTTTTGCAAAATACTTAGTTTCTTTTGGTTTGGCTGAATGGTCACAACCTTTGCCATTTTATAAAGTCTGTGTCAATTAAAAGTAAATTAATCTCTTGTAATAGTTTTATTAACTGTTTTATCTTTGATGATATTTTTCGCAAATGTATTAAAAAACGGCGTTTGTTACACGTGGAACTGCCATTTTAACTCGTCCCGATTTTTGTCCCTCACTTGCAGCTTGGTTGCTTGGGTTCATACACCTCGGGACTCGTGTAAAATAGTATCGAAGCAATGGTCCAACTGCTCTATCCAACTGATCAAAATTAGCATCATAAATATGAGGTAGGTTTAGGTTATGTTAGATCTTCAGCAGGCCCGAAGGGCCAAACGACCCAGAAAAAGGAGCTCCGTCGAGCCTGATAATTAGATATTCAAATGAAAATTATTGATCAGTTGGACCACTGCCCCAAAAGGTGTTAAATCTCATACTTTCCGCACTAGCATCAAAAACAAATACTATAAGAGACAGTTAACTCGTTCTCTTGAAACTTGGGTATTAGAAATCGTCGATAAGGAAGGAATCATCATGAAATGACAGAGTGTGGCTGTAAGTAAATTTGTGTAAAATTGTCATAATGATAAAGTCGGTAGTGTTCCGGAGATCTGGATCTCAATACTGCCGTGATTCCGAAGAAGGCGGCTAACTGAATAGTTTAAGTAGAAGCATTTTAAATCTAATGTGGTTACCAACAGAGTATATAATGCTTCGACTACTACATTGCAGTTAGCCGCCATCTTTGGTATTGCGGCAGAATAATTATAACGCCTATGTGTCTGTTCTTTGGATATGTCAATCTGGGTCATATTTCCTTGACAATGTTAAACGTGAAAACATGATTAGACACAAAATCCTTGTTAGTTACATTGTTCAAACAAAACCTTTTTCGCACTCTTCAACGGTGATTTTTAATGAAATCATTAAGTACTTATAAGTTCTTAATGCTGGTAAATCATTTTTTTTATAAATGCTGTAGTTTTAAAGTTAACAGAAATCATTTGAATTTGATGCTGCAATGAAAGTGCGTGCTAACTATCTCTATCTCACGTATTTTTGCGCGGAAGCACTTAAAGTCATCCGTTTTGATACTAAACTTGTGTGGCGTATCCCTTCATTTTTAATAATTTCATTTGCCATACCATTATGGCAAATGAAAACTGGCTTATAATCTTTATTTTCCCTACTTTTACATACCATAATTTCATTTGCCATAAAGACATTATTTTCTGAATTTGTAAACCTTTCAGATATTTTTTACATGTCATCGTATAAAGCCCAATGGGTTAGGTTAGGTTTGTTTTATTACAATTCTGAATAGTTCACGGTTTTAGAAAAAATGCCTGGATGGCAAATGAATGTAATGGCACATGATCGTTATGGCAAATCAAATTATGTCATATCCTCGACGAAACTGAAATACCGCGTCAATAATAAATTCAATAAGTTGCAACATGTGCCTTACTGACTTACTTGTTAAGGAGTGTTTTGCAACTTATTCAATTTGTTAGTTACGCGGAATTGCAGTTTCACCGACGACATGAAATTTCGGTCAAACGATATAGCAGGTCGGGTTTTAGTGGTGGTAGCACCCTGTGCAGGGTCCGTCCGGATCGCTACCACCATCTTATCCATTAACCACCCGCCAAGCAACAGTGTTCGCATTGTTGTGTTCTGGTGTGGGGATAAGACAACCGGTGAAATGACTAGCATAGAGGCATTCCATCGTAATCCTCAGGGTTGGCAACGCATTTGAGGTCTTAGGATTACAGTCTTGAGAATTCAAATGTCTATGGGTCTCAGATTCCACTTACTGTTGCTGGCAACACAGGTTTTAAATTAGTAAGTTGGTATATTTGATTTGGAACCTCTTCCGGGGTAAGAGTCGTTCCGTCTCTGTATCTCTCTCGCCTCCCTACCATCTTGTCGTCATGTCATTTGTGTGCAATTTAATAAACTTTGGTGATTTGCAAAGTGGCTTTAATTCTTGAACAATAAAAATACAGTCCACGCTCTCGACACTTACTATCAGGTGGCCTGAGTGCTCGTGTGCCTTCTCCTTAACATAAAAAAAGAAAAAGATAGGACCCTTGTGCGGGCGTGGCAGCATAATGATGCCTCTTAAATAAGTTTTTTTTTTTTTTGTCTAAGGTGCAAAGTTGCGCGCGGCGGGCAAGTCATGGCGGGCGGAGCACAAAGCGGCGCGTACGCTGGGTATCATCGTTGGCGCGTTCCTTCTGTGCTGGCTGCCATTTTTTACTTGGTGAGTATGAAACATCATCATAATATTAAATTCCTTCTAGTATTGGCATTTGTTTGCTGGAAGGATAGCTGTTTCTCATCAAGGTGGTGGAATACTTTCCGCTTGAAAGTCTAGGGATACTATTGTACCCAAAGTAATGCAATTGGTATAATTATAAAAGTGTTCAAACATGCAATCTTTCATTTTTTTTATTTAATAATGGGAACTTACTGTCAATCCGAAACTTTATGCAACCTGTACGAAATAGAAAAAAAAAGTTATTGCTTAATTAATAATATGATCGTACCTTAATTTATTTATTTTCGAATTATTTTTGTAAATTATTATAATGTGACATGTAATACTCTGTAAAATATTATGAATAAATGAGTATAGTATAAGTATGTACAAGGCCAACCATTCTAAGTTTAAATGAAAAATAACACTTTCCAAATTCCTTATCGAATGAAAGTTAAACCAACCTTAAATGTATTTTCATTTTAAAATACAATCAAACTCATTCTAAAAGGGACATACACACTCTTGAAATCAAAAGTTGTCTCTCCTGTGGTCAATAGTTAAAAGCTTGTGTGCATATAAGTTATGTTTTTATATGATAGGTCTAAAGCAGTCCTGATGCCGTTTATGCGGGAATGGGCTTAAGGAAAATTAGGCAATAAAAACTTTAACTTCCGGTGTGTCCACAGGAAAGACGATAACCTAAATCTAAGTATGACACAAATCCTATATTTCCTCTCCAAATTAACGTAACCCTTGAATGTTATAAAACGTTCTCTCTCGAGTATGATAATATCTAAGAATAACCTGTGTTTTATGAGATACTAGTACCTACATACGCTAATAATTTCCAATATAAAGTAAGTTTTTTACGTTATAAATTATATTTGATATATAATTTAACTACGTAAATATTTAAGCAACGTCTTATTAGGCTTTCATAATAGGTTTATTTCGTAATATTAGAGATAATTTACATAATAAATAAAGTAGGGTAGGGTAGAGGGCAATTCAGACGTTCTAATTTATACACAAAAATAGAGTTTGCCGCTAATGAATTGAGGTTTACAGATATTTAAAATTAAAGAACACCGATCCAAAATGGCGCCAGTAGATACTTACTATTGCTTATAAATATTCACTATTTATAGAACTTGTGTCGTTGCCGGGTAAGAATAGTGCCACTCCATGTCTTCTCGTGGATGTCGTTAGAGGCGACTAACGTCCGAACCCTATATTCAAACCACGGACAGATAGTATTTTGTATGGGCAAATGTCAAATTTTAACCCGAAGTAAGCCTTATTTATCCGCGGTTTGGACGTAAGGGAACAAAGGCTTATAGTACTGTTACGTGATGGGCTTGTAACCTATAGATAAACTGGTAAACATCTTAGCCTGATTGTGCAAAATGTGGTTACAGAATTATCAGCAAGCTTAGAATTGTTTGTATTCTATAGCTCGGCCTACCTCAGACTGGGAATGAAGCCATGATGTTATGTATGTATGTAATATTTACTATTTTACTAGATATACATATAAATGTGAAAAACAAGCCAATTTTAGTATGAGAAAAGGCAGGCAACCTTTCTGCTAATTGTGCCGTAAACATGAATCATTCGTAGATGCATTCAAGTCATTCCCTTTTTCCACTCAAGGCCGCTATTCTCCTGGGTTAAAGTGATATTGCCTTTGACGGGTTTTGGTATTTTTAACTCGCCACTTTCCCGAACACATGGTTGAGAGAGGTGATGGCTGAGATTCGGGTCGTAATCGTGAACGCACGCTGTTTGTGGGGTCCGCTGTTCACGTTTGCAAGGACTGGTTCTTCAGTTTATTATTCTAGTTATGGCTTTTGACGTAGAGACCTCGTCGTGTTGTTTTCCTACATTCATTATTTTTAACCGACTTCAAAAAAAGGAGAAGGTTACTTTCCATTGTATGATTATTATTGTGGTGTTTAGTATATAAACGATATTGAAACAGCTCAATGCACGTTAACAGTTTAATCTCTTATTACAGACTGACGGACGGTAGCTGGTATAAATCAGTCTACCGTCGGCGGCATACACAATAATCCCTCCACCAATAGTTAATAACAATTCGAAAAATAACTTAAGACTTATATTTAACATTCTTATTCCTAGTTGATCGCACCACGCGTTTACAAATATTTGACTCTTGTGGTATAGAAATTCCAGTGGTATCACTGGCATCTACCACTTGTGTGGTGCCCTCTTCCCCCTCCACCTGGGGCGGCTGGATTGAGGTTTCACTAGTTGATTGAGCCCGTCCTTCCATCTCTTCCATCGAACCTGGAGTTCCAGCTCTAGATGTTCGGCCATTCTCGACTGTTGATGACTGGTTTTCCTCTGGAAGCGAGCAGAACGATTCATCCTCGTTTACATCATCGTGTTCGTGGTCGGAGCCGTGCTCATCTTCATACAGACTCAAGTCGTCGACTTCGGTTGGAACGCTCGATCCTTTATACATCAATAGCTGATCAATGTGTTTTTTTAATTGCACTTTTAAATCCGGCACAAACACATTATACATTCTTGTGCCCACTTTACCTATAATTATTCCTTTTTTCCAATCGTATTTATTACCGTTTGAAAATATATGTTTCACTAGCACTGTATCATTTATATTAAAATCACATTTGCGTACTCCACCATAGTGCTTACTGTGTAAGATCTGTTTTGCACACACGTTAGTTTCGGGGCCGGATGATGACGACGCCTCGGGCGCAGCGGGTGCGCGCAGCAGGTCGAGCCGACAGCGCAGCGAACGACCCAGCATCAGCTGAGCAGGCGCGAAACCGGTCGTACAATGTACTGAGTTTCTATAGTCGAACAAAAATTTGTTTAATTTTTGTATAATTTCTTGTTGAACATTACTTTGCTGCATTATTATCTTAACCGCCCGCTTGACCGTTTTGACACTATTTTCGGCTTGCCCATTTGATGCTGGATGGTACGGCGCGATAGTTACGTGTTGCATACCGTTTGTACGACAGAAACTTTCAAACTGGCTAGAGCAAAAATTACTAGCATTGTCGGTTACTAAGGTTCGCACTAAACCGTACCTACTAAAAAGTTCGCATAACTTTGCAATGATAGTGTCACTTTTAGTAATCGTTAACATAAAACATTCCACCCATTTCGAGTGAGCGTCGACCGCAACTAGGAATTGTTTCCCTTGCCATGTAAACAAATCTAAGTGCACGCGCTCCCATGGCCGTGCCGGGTAGGGCCACGGCGCCAGCGGCGCGCGCGGCGGGGCGCTGCGAAACGCATTACAAATACTACACGAGCCTATTTTATCCTCGATATCTTTATCCATATGTGGCCACCACATCCGTGCCCGGGCTTCAGCTTTCGTTTTAACTACACCGAAATGAGAATTATGGAGTTCTGTTAATAACTGTTCCCGGTGCACCGTTGGAATCACCAATTTATGACCTCTTATAATACAACCGTTTTCAAAAGACAACTCTAAACGACAAGCAAAATATGGTTGTATGTCGGACTGGGCTATTTTCGCGGGCCAACCGTTAGTTATATACTCCTTTACGTTACTTAAAACTGCATCATTCGCAGTTTCTTTTTGAATGTCGTTTATAGTAAGTGGCTGTACGGTCGAGTTCGATATAAAATTAATATACATCGCCCTGTCAAGGTCGTCTTGACCATCCAGGTTATCCTGTTGAATGGAACTGACGGAACGCGATAAAAAATCTGCTACATTTTGTTCACTTTTTACATATTCAATATTAAAATTGTAAGCTGATAAAAACAATGCATACCTTGCAAACGGTTTGCTGCTAACTCAGGTACGCCCTTTTTGCTACCGAATATGGACAAAAGCGGCTTGTGGTCCGTGCGCAACGTAAAAGGGACAGCGCGACCATAGAGATAATGATGAAATTTCTTAATAGCAAAGATGATTGACGCTGCCTCCTTTTGGATCTGGGCGTAGTTGCGTTCCGACTTGGAAAGTGACCGCGATGCGTACGCCACGACTCGCTCGGCGCCGTCGCGCTGCCGCTGCGCCAACACGGCGCCCAGGCCCTCCGGCCCGGCGTCCGCCGTCACCACGGTCGGCAGCTCAGGGTCATAGTGCGCCAGTACCCGCTCTGACGCCAACTCAGTTTTAATCTTTCTAAAAGCCTCCTGTTGCTCTTTTCCCCATATCCATTTTTCACCTTTTTTAAGAAGTAAGTGTAAAGGATTAAGTACGCTTGAGGTATTGGGCACGAAACACCTATAATAATTTATCATCCCTAAAAAGGACTGAAGCTCGCTTACGTTCTTAGGGCATTCACAATTAAGTATGGCCTCAATTTTTTTATCCGTTTTGTGCAAACCGTTTCTATCGATACGGAACCCTAAATATTCCACTGACTCTTTAAACAACTCACATTTATCCTGTTTCAGGCGTAAGCCCGCATCCTGCAACCTACTTAATACTTGCTCCAAACGCTCTAAGTGTTTTTCTCGATTAGGACCGGTGATTAATATGTCATCGAGAAAAATGCACGTTCCTTCTATTTCTGACAAAAGCTGTTCCATGGTACGTTGGAAAATAAAAGGAGCGTTAGATAAACCGAAAACTAATCTATTGTAGCGGAACAAACCTTTGTGCGTGTTAATGCATGTCAGGTGCTTCGACCCGTCGAGGACTAGTTGTGAGTAGGCGCGCGACAAGTCCAACTTAGAGAATTCTACCCCCCCGTGGAGTCTCGCAAATAGGTCCTCTATTCGCGGCAACGGATAGTTATCCAAGTATAGCACTTTGTTTAGCGTGACAGAAAAATCGCCGCATATACGTATGTTCCCGTCGGGTCGCAACACTGGGACAATAGGAGTAGCGATGTCAGAATGGTCTATTTTTTCTAAAATGCCTAAATCGACTAACCGCTGTAACTCGACCTCCACTTTAGGTTTAAGCGCTAAGGGTACCGGGCGTGGTTTAAAAAATTTCAATGTACTACCTGGTTTAATTTTTAGCGTTATTTTATATTTATTAAACTGTCCCAACTCATCAGAAAATAATTTCACATACTTGTTCTTAAATTGTTCTCCTAAATCTAAGCTTCCCAAATTATTGCAATCCATGCTACATAGTTGCATATTAAATGCACTTATAAAATCTCGCCCTAGCAACACGGGTTGGTTAGATTGAGTTACAATAACAAACATCCTAATCTGTTTAGTGCGACCTTCGAAAGTCACCGGCAATGTTACACAACCTTGCGGTATAATCTTGGTATCATTATAACAATTTAATACAATGCCACACGGCCGCAACTCGTACGAAACAAAAACATTATTATAAGTCGAGGCTGGTAGAACTGAAACTGCACTACCACTATCTATCTCGCATGATACGTTTTCGTTTGCTATTGACACCGTTTGGCGCATAGGTTGACCATTATGGCAATTTATAGTAAACAAATCAACGTTACCTGTAACGGTGTCGTCATCATCCGCAGCCAAAAAATAATTCGTCTTGTATCTGGACTTACTCGTGCACATACGCTTTAAATGACCTTTAACCTTACACTTGGTGCAAGTGAAATTACTAAAACGACACTGATCCTTCGTATGACTTTTATAACCGCACACTTCACATCGAGAGTCCGGCGACACCGTAGACCGCGCTGGCCCACTGCGCATCGCGTACACCGGCGGCGCCGGCGCGGCTGGCGCGACGGGCGCGGCGGCCTGCAGCGCTTGGCGCGCGCAGCGCACGCTCTGAGCCAGCTCCAGCGCGCGGTTGAACGTTAAATTTTCAACACTCTGCGCGAACAACTTCTCTTTTTTCTTAACATCTTCTAATCCTAAAATGAACCGATCGCATAACATCGATTCGAGTTCCGTTTGAAACCCGCAATGTTCAGCTAAGCTCCGCACTCGCGTTGCCCATTCTGCTAAATCTTCTCCGGCGCGCTGTTCCGCTTTATAAAACTTATAGCGTTCAGCAAAAGAACTCCTCTTGGATTCAAAATGAGTGTCAAATTTCTCGATAAGTGTCTTGTATTCTAAACTGTCGAGGGCCGCCGGAAATACCAAACTCCTTGCAACGCGGTATGTGTCCTCCGCCAGCGACGTCAGCAGGAGTGCCCGTCGCTTCGCCCCGGCTTTATCGGAATCTTCGTTTATATCGTTTGCCGTGCAAAACTGACCGAAACGACTCTTAAAAATGGATCACTCCTGCGTTCGATGGTCGAAAGTGAGACTGCCACCAAACATGTTTCCGTGAATTGACATTTTTGCGTTTCTTATCGGTTCCTTGTTACACTGTGCCAAATTACACTATATATACACACGTGAATTACAAAATCGTCGCCAATCTGTGGTGTTTAGTATATAAACGATATTGAAACAGCTCAATGCACGTTAACAGTTTAATCTCTTATTACAGACTGACGGACGGTAGCTGGTATAAATCAGTCTACCGTCGGCGGCATACACAATAATTATATTATTATTTATATATATTTTTTTTATGTATTTTCACCGATTACTTCGTCATTTGTGGACCGATTTTGAAATATTTTTTTGGTTTGATAGATTATACTTCCGAGGTGGTCCTATAGTCACCAAATCTGAATTTGATGAAGGGATCGGTGAGGAATTGAGGGAACTCCTCAAATGTTGTAGGCAAACATATAGTATTTTAAGTAAGAAGTCTAGCATTTGCATTCAGAAAATATCATTTGGGGAAGTGGAACTGAAGAATAAGACCACAGATGGCCATCGGAACTCCAAGCAACAGTGTTTGCATTGTTGTGTTCCGGTGTGGGGATAAGACAACCGGTGAAATTACTTGCATAGAGGCATTCCATCTTAGTCCTCAGGGTTGGCAACGCATTCGAGGTATTAGGATTGCAGTCTTAGGATTATAGTCTTAAGAATTCAAATGTCTATGGGTGTCAGATTCCACTTCCCATCAGGTGGCCTGAGTGCTCAAGTGCCTTCTCTTTACCATAAAAAAAAAAACTTCAACTGTACCTATTTCAAGGGTGGCATTAACATTATCTCAATTAAGATAGTTGAGCGACTACAACGAAGAATATTTACTTGTTATATTATGACTATAACTTTTCGGCGACGTTGCTTGCGGCGCGCTTGAAACTTAAAGTTAGATAAGTGGAAGTACGGAACAGCGTATTAATATCACTAAAAAGTTTAAAACAAAATAAATGTTTAAAAAAAACAAATAACCGCCTTCAAAAATGCAAGAAATAACTTCTTTTAAAATTGTAGGCACCTACCTAATAGTTTAGTCGAACTGAAGTCGGCGACCACAATATTTTCACAAAAAAGCCGACTAACCTAAAGTAAAGCTACACTTTAGTAATTATTATTTATTACTTTATTAAGTACTTGTAATGTAACTTACTTTTAAGTATTACTGTATTTTATGATTATAAAAATGACCTTCTGCTGGAGTTTTTTGGGCGCTTCTTCTCCGCAATGATGGTCACATCCGAAGCGCTAGTCACACATCATATTACCGACGTGTAAAAGACCCCTATGGTGGCCTATTTACTGAATAAATGTTTTTATTTTGATTTTGAATCGGCTGCCATTACTGTCAACTCGTAAGAGTTATGTTTATGTTAAACACATCAAAGGTAATATCGCTTTAGCACAGCAGAATAGAGGCCCTGGATCCGTAGCATGGCATGGCCGCCTTTATTGATGTGTATAAACGTGGATAACACATCTGTCACTCTCGTACTGACATACTGATCAGAAAGTGACAGATGTGTTATCCACGTTTATCCACATCGATAAAGGCGACCATTCTACGGGCCCGGGTTTATTTAAGTTGGCGTCTGTTTATTTTACTACGTTATTTTTAAATGTATTTTTTTATTTCATTTAGAGCCGCGTTCTTTCAAGACGCCAGTCAATTGATAGATTGTTAAAGAACGCCTTTGCACGAGGCACGCTAAGCTTCCTAGACATAATGTAAGACTAATGTTGTAATGATGTATTTCTTATAATTGTCACGTGACTCCAAAGGAGAGTAACAAGTCTCTAAATTTATTTATTGAACTAGAATTAACGATTTACTAAAACTGACAAAATGCGGAGTTTTGACATTTAGCGCACGACTTTTACATCAATTCGCTTTACAGCGGTTAACGATCGCCGAATGCGTCTTTGCCAGGGCAAAGTGTCCCCAATTGCAAGTTTTTTTTTTTATCTTAAGGAGAAGGCACACGAGCACTTAGGCCACCTGATGGTAAGTGCAATTTGAGACCCTCAATTCTCAAGACTATAATCCTAAGACCTCAAATGCGTTGCCAACCCTAAGGACTAAGATGGAATGCCTCTATGCTACCAATTTCACCGGTTGTCTTATCCCCACACCGGAACACAACAATACAAACAGTGTTGCTTGGTGGGTGGTTAATGGATAAAAAGTTGAAATTAACTGTGGCTTTAACAAGATTTATTGTCGTCAGGTACGTGACCACCAACGTGTGCGGGGAGCCCTGCGAGCCTCCCGAGGTGGTCGTCGGAGTCCTATTCTGGATAGGCTACTTCAACTCAGCCCTCAATCCTCTTATATACGCGTACTTCAATAGAGACTTTCGCGACGCATTTAAAAATACGCTCATGTGTGCGTTGCCGTGTTGCTTCAGTTGCTGGAAGGATACAAGTAACGGGCAGTTTGTATGATAACTTGAACTCTTTAGGGTTAAGGTGAAGGTTGAGAATTGCAAGGTAAGGTTAGAATATTGCGAATCTGAAAGTTAACCAGTCTGGAAATTATATGCCTGTTTAATTTACGTGAGCTATTTTATGTACAGTTGACAAAAAATGCCTTTTTAGACTTTAACAGCCTAACAATAGAGCTGAAAAGGGGTAAAGGAGTTTTTTTTGTTGACTGTACAAATTAAAATCTTCTTGAGAAAATACAAAAAAACATTCTCGAAATCTTTAGAAGCATTGAGAATGTTCTCTTTACACACGAAAGGAAAGGATATTATAAGTTTCACAATTTGAGTAGTTCTTACGGTCAGTTATGGTCGCCTTTATCGTGGTAAATAAAGCATCCGTCACTCTCCCACTTACATACTGGTTAGAAAGTGATAGACAACGATAAACACGAACATAATAGGCAGTTGTTAGTCGATGTCTTAAATAATTAAATTGTCTACGTAACGATGTTCAATATGATTTTCTTAATGTCTGTATTTTTTTTGTATTTTATTGCAATACTTCCGGATTTGAAAAATAGCATCGAATATTTTTAAGTCGTGGTAAAGTATACTCTTATTTAAGTATAATGTACATAGATTGATATTAGCGTTACTATAATTATAATAAATAATTGTGATTCACTATGCTGTTAGATTTATGCAATCAAGTATAGACCTAGTTGATTTAGGAATAAATAATAGTGTTTGCGGCCAAGCTGCAAGAAAAAACATTCTCATTTATAAAGCACATTATTATTATAGATTTATTAGATTGTTTTGGTTTTTGTAAAATATTCGTATGAAATAGAATTAAATAGTGACGGCATATCCATTTTAGGTAAGAAAACAGTCACACTGTAATTGCCTAGGTAACGTATTTTTAAAGAGGTTGTAAAAATTAGTTGCTCAAAAAGTGAGCCAAGTCCGAAAAAGGCAATAATTTGGGAATTGCAAGTATTGGTGTCGTTTAGGTACTATTTTGTACATGCTAAGATTATATCTGTTTCTCGCTTGTAGTATAAGTATGGATCTAACATTAATTAAAATAATGCTTATTGGACATTAAATATGTGAAGTTACTTTATATGTGTAAAAAAATACTGTAGCTTAATTGATCAAGATTTACCTGGAAATACCAATTAAAAACATTTCTTATCTTTAAATGGGAAAAAAAAAGAATGTTTAAACTGATTACAGAACAAAGTAGGTATTTCTTAGATATTTACTAGTAGTACTTGTGAGCAAAACTTATTTAATCACTATTTCTATAAAACAGCTATAAAGGTTTCAAAATGTATAGAAATCATCAAATTAAAAACATGGTTGTTGCATAAAATACATAAAAAAATGTTTAGTCACGGAACGAGTAAAACACAGATGTAAAATCGGATTTAAGTGCGAACTGGCATGCAATGTAACGTGATTTTGGTATCTAAAAATATGTAAGCAGAAAATTGTTTTATTCTGTAACCATTTGAAGATTAAAATTATTTCACTCTTAATTATTCTTGCTTTTTAAAGAGATTATTACGGGGGCAAAATTGCTTGAAACATTATTAAGCTTTTTTCTTGCAAACTTGGCGGACACACTACTTACTACGAGTAGGTATTTACCTACTTCATATTTTATAAATAATTGATATTATTATCATTCTTCATAAAAAAAAAACATAAGGTCAAGCGACGCTATTCGGCCAGCCCTGTTAATGTGTCATTTCGTTATCGACCAGGGAATACGTTGTTTTTAAAATATTGTTGCGCCTTTTCGTAGTAGTTAAAGTACCTACATTTCTATAAAAGGGAGCGGAAATAGTTTTAGCGCGTTTTATTCCTTTAAAATCCTTACATGACGCATTTACCCCTCTGTCGGAATAGCCCTGCCTCAGTAAATCAACTAAACCGCATAATATTTCGTCTTCAACCTCATCATGTGTCGGATCGTAGTCTAGTGATCACCCTTTTAACCGACTTCACGAAACCAAAAGAATGGTTATGAATAACTTTAACAGAGTATAAATGTATCTAATAAAAAAAATGTATCTGGTTCTGAAACGCCTACCGATTTTACCGAAATGTGTGTGTCAGGCTCAATACAATTAAAAAGCTCTTGGTTTTTACTTTAGTTTCTTATACAGTTATTAATTTAAAAAAACAACCACTTTTGTTTTCTTTTACTTTTATTATTCGCATATATTTCCCAATTTGCATTATGCCTATTACACTAGACACGTTCTTCATACATAATAATGACGATCAAATTCGTTAAACTCGGTTGGCGCAAGAGGTTAATATTAAATGATAAAATACAAAGCTCTGACTTGACCTTAAGTCACGTATGTTGATTAATAATTTCCATATTAAACTTTTTCATAAAATATACTTAATATTTATTTTATCATGTGCGTGTACTGACATGTTGTTACAATTGTCGCAAGTGTTAGGCTTTTCCGCCTTGTAATCTATCAAGGTTGAGTGTATTGCTTAGTATAATCATATTTTTCGACGTAAATCATGTCCGGTTAGATATTTAGCATTTTTCCTTGTGCTTTTTTTGGTTTCAAATAAGTCTCATTCGTTATTTAGGTTTCTAGTTTTGAGAACCTAGACTCTAAATTCTTGAATTGTGGGACTGTGTATTCCAAACATAATAAAAACCCTTTTTATAAATACCTACAATAAACGAAATTCAATGAAACGATTTCTCCGTTCAATACTACATCTTACTGGAAGTTGCTGTACCTATGAGAAAATATCTCAACTGCAAACTCTGCATGCACTTTCATGCATCAAATCAAGTTATTATGAACCGATGTAAGGTGACTTGACGACATAATAAGCTCTTTTTTTTAATAGAATGGTGGATAAAGCCTAACTCTGCCATCCATGGCACAAAAGCTATTTTCTATGGACGAGGTAGACACGCTGTGAATATACAACTAAATATTCTGTAAATATTTCAAGCATTTATCTGTTTCCTTTATTAATTTCGAGCAAAAACGACAAAACAAACACGTTTTTTGTATGGTAATGGGATGCCTCCCTTGAATATTATAATTTTATTCTGTTTTTAGTATTTGTTGTTATAGCGGCAACAGAAATACCTACATCATCTGTGAAAACTTCAATTGTCTAGCTGTCACGGTTCATGAGATACAGCCTGGTGACGTACAGACAGACAGGCGGACAGCGGAGTCTTAGTAATTGGGTCCCGTTTTTACCCCTTGGTTGTGTACATTTGGTTGTTTATCATTTGCCATTGAATCTTTTGTCCTTAAATCGTTATGCCAACCAATACACACCTCACATGCAAACACTAACAGGTCACGATATACCTAACGCGTGCACTTCGTTCGTAAGGTAATATTTAGTTTGCTAATGGGCGTTTTTATATTACTTTGCTTTTTCAACAATCACTACAATAATAATATGACAATATGTTTAAGCATGCTAGATTATTCTTGTAAGACCCGGTGTTCGGTAGGAGGTACATAATCGAGCCAAAATATCTTTAACTTTATTGCAATGACAATAAAGTTCATTTTAATTTGTTCCAAAATTGAAAGTGGAATTTAAGAACAAAGGTAATTGAACTTTATTTCCTTAGTGGTAGATTCCATTTTCCGCTTTTAACCACAACAACACCACAACTTTTATGTTCCAGTTTCTTGTATATTGAAGGAAAATTAACTAAATAATCTATAGGATAAACAAGTGTTTCATCCTATTTTACTTACGCATACTCGTAATAAACATTACATTACTATGCATATTCATGCCAAATTGCAGCTTTCTAGTACTAATAGTCTTTGCACTAGCCTGCGGACGGACGGATGGACATTGAAAACTGGGTTCCTAGTTTGTTTTTTTCCAACTATCGAGATGGTGTCGATGAAATGACAGTTTGGTTCGAGTTGTACGATGGTGGAATCCAGCCGCTGGTATTAAGCCGCATAATTCCTCGGAGCACTCCTCATTTACCAATGCGGTAGAAGACAGAGGAAAGCAACATCAAATTCAAAGAATCCGTATCAAATTTTTTGTATTTTTTCTTCTTCATCAAAATGAATTTAAAAAATGACTGTCACAAACCAATTTACTACAAGAAAGAAGTAATTTCAACCCGGCAATCATGGCGTATTGTTCCATAAACCCAACATTCCCGAATGTAAATACAGCCAGAATCTCATTCATGGCATTAGGGGGAATCTTATTTCCCAGCGATGTTACAAGTGATCTTACAATGTCGGCCCGCCGTTATCTATTTTGGGAACGCCCCGTCATTT
Organism: Acleris holmiana; assembly: GCA_949316455.1. Lineage (NCBI taxonomy): Eukaryota > Metazoa > Arthropoda > Insecta > Lepidoptera > Tortricidae > Acleris > Acleris holmiana. Next base: position 2,750,280 of record OX438784.1, read on the forward strand.
GTTTTATTCATTTTTATGGGACAAAAGAAACGTGAATATTTTGACTTGACTTGGAGATGACAGCTAGCTATATTGTATATTCATCTTGAGATCTATAACTTTACACGCACATAAAAGGTATGTATATCTCTTCATATGCTAGCTGTTGTCCGCGACTCTTGTTGTTTATCGCGTGTAAAAAGTACCCTATGTGCCACCTTGGGGTTTAAGCTATCCCCATTCCAAATTTCATCGAAATCGTTATAGCGATTAAGCCGTGAAAGTAACAAACAAAGTAACTATCACATTCACAGTATAATAATACTGTGAATGTGATAGTTACTTATAGTTATAGTTGTGATAGTAATAACTATGGATTTTCGTATTGTTGGGTACTTTCGATCTTGAGATACCAATAAGTAAGTTTTTCGGTATGTTATACATTTTTTTTTTTAAACCCCCTTTTTTTAATAAACTTACCCAATGACACTTACGCCGCTAAATATTTAACGATACTTCCTTTTCGCTATAATCTGAACAGCCCTAAAACCGTCCAGTGAAAATCGACCTTGCACACGAAAAGCTAGGTAACATTATTGTATGAGGCCCTCTTTTAGGGTTCCGTAGTCAAACTAGGAACCCTTATAGTTTCGCCATGTCCGTCCGTCCGTCCGCAGCCTAGCTCAGAGACTCTTGGTAATAGAAAGCTGTAAATTGACATGAATATAGATATTAGTCACGCCAACAAAGTGGTATAATATAATCGGGGAAAAAAAAACCTACCTACCCTACGCGTAACGTGAGGATGTATTATTTTTCTCGTCTACCCCATAGTGTGGGATGTCGTTGAATAGGTAGGTATTTCAAAAATATTGTGGGTTTGTGAAAAAAATTTTTCGATAAAGGGATTCTTTTATAAAATATTTAGCTTCAAATGGAGTCAAATGTCCAACTACAGCCAAAACTACAAATAATAAAAGTCTGCTGAAAATCTTAAATGAAAGCGCATATAACGAATTTTAAAGGAAAACTATCACGACTAAGTAGACATCATTGGTTCTTGAGATACAGGCGATTAAAGTGTTTATACCAAATAAAATCATCTAAAACGTCACCAAATGACTTTAAATAGAAAATTAGTTACTACTTGTTCGTAGTACTTAACGGCTTCGGAACCATACACTGAGCCTGGTCCGACAAGCTCTTGCCCAGTTTTGTTCTAATTCACCAATAGAGTGACGGATAGCGGGCTTAGTAATATGGTACATACACTTTACATATTTAACTATCTCTTGCAATCGTATTATATGATGTAATAAAATAATCACAATATAAGAAACATTTTATTAATAATAATAAACCACTCGTCTACCACCATTATAACAATCGTGTAGAATTTAGTTGCAAATGATGGATTTTGTCAAATTTTCCACTGAAAATTCTTGATTGGAATACTAATTGTTTGACTACGCTATTTAAAGTTTAGTATTCATTCAGTTGTCTGTTTCAGGAGAAATTCTGTAAGTAATTACTTACAGAATAGAAATATCTTGTTGCGTTCAAATGCTTCAATTAAATGAGTTCAATATTCAACAAAATATAATAATATAAGTATTTAACGTGTTACTCGTACTTGGAGTCAAATTCAAACGAATGCCTAAATTTCTGTAAATACCGCTGTAGTCTACATGGTGACCTTAATTTGTGCTGAGTATAAACAGTTAGTATTTTGATTGCTTTCTATAAGTCTAAGTATTTATGTCTCTACAAATAAGTACCTAATATATTTTTTTTTAGTACTAGGAAAATAAAAAGTCAATCCACTTTGCGCAACCATGAAGTTTAACATTTTTACCTCTTTAGTATACTACTTTTACTTTTCAGGCTAGAGCGAGATGCTAGTTGTAAAACATTTTTTTATATTCGAGTAATTATACAAAATTTCCACAAAAGCATTAAAATGAACAAATTAAACCAACCAATTTATCTTGTCTACGTAAAGTTCAAATATAATTCTTTATCCCTTTAGCCTCCATTCTTTTGTTTCTATATTTGGAAGTATAAGGTCGTTACGTTCTCGAACTGTCTACGATTCTAAGGTAAAAGAATTTCAATTCCAATTCATTATCGTTTAATATTGAATGGGATGCCTGATTTAGTCTCGTTTAAACATTCCAGGCCACGTTCGTAAATTGTCATATAAAACTGGCTCGCTAAGGAGCATTGAGCGCTGAACGTGTTAATTACTCTCGCCTTTTATCTGATTTATTTTATTGTCCAATGAAAGCTTATTCTAATTAAACAGGATGAGTTTGAATTCACTTTAGATTAAACTATGATTTGTTGACAACTCACTATAGTTTAAAAGTTCACGTGTTATTAGGATTTTGTACCTCAAAAGGAAGAAACGGAACCCCCATAGGAATGCTTTGTTGTCCGTCCGTCTGTCTGTCAAGACCCTTTATCTCGGGAACGCGTGGAGGTATCGAGTTGAAATTAAAACCAGATACTCAGGTCTACAGTCCCTTGAAGATGTTAAAAAAAAAATTGAAGTATAACGTAAAAAAAAGATACAGCCGTTTAAGCCGCAAAAAACTTGTATTTGGACACTCTCAAGGGAATTAATATTTATAGGGTACTTCCCATAGACCTGGAATTTTAAAGTTTGGCAAGAAGGAAGGTTTTACAGCACTTGTAAAGAAATAAAAGAAATAAATAAAAAAAAGGCGATTTCAAACTTATTTGCAGTTGGTAAACTAATCGCGACCTATGTCAATGCATGAACACTACAGTTTTTAACGGTAAAGTCAAGTTTGTCCTTCAATACAGCATAGGAAAATTAGAAACTTTTGAATACACGTACACAGACTTAATTAATGACGATTAGGTCGTTGCTTAGTGACAATTTTATACACATATTTGAAAAGGGAACGAGTTTAATTGCCTCTTAAATATCCCAGAGTTAGACGTTTCTCGGAATAAAATGAAGAATTAAATTTGAACTTTTTTATTTACCTTTCACAAGACATGAACAATAAATCAATGTATGTAAAATTAAACAGTGGGGCGAGCGCCTTCGTTAAAAACACAACAGTTTTGTCCTGTCATTTGTATATTTCTTCAATGTCAACGCCAAATGGCGCTTATAAATGTTAGCTAGATGTCCATTATTGGTAGGGTGTTACTTAAAAATGTGATTTATATTATTAGCAACCTAATTTTAAACGTTATATTAAATCTACTCAGATAAAATTGTACAGATCTAATTCTAATTTGTCTGTAAAAGGGGAAAACAAAATACGTAATTATTAAGTGTTATGTAATTTAAGCTGATGTAGTTCTTAATGTGTTGTATATAATTAATAGTGAAAGTATAGACGCATAAATAAATTTGCGCTTTTATGAAATTCTTAATGATTTATCAGTTACATTATTCAATTGTTTTAAGTCCTTTTTGCATTTTATCATTACTATTTCATTGTAGGAATATACCAATGTGCTTTTAAGTTCTGTTGAGTGGAGCTTTACCCTGTTCCTTGTCGAAAGGGCCCTCAAGCGCTTAAAAGCTCTTCGAACAATGACCCACTCATTTACATTTCTTTTACTATTTTCAATCAAGCCTGCTAAGGTTACTCTTTAATACCTTTTTAAGAGGTTCAGCGCCGGAGAATGAATTGCGATGTGTATTTAGAGTTAAAAAAGGTATTATAAGGGTAAATGAATGATTATTTTTTTGTATTATTTTAGTTTTTGTAATCATTTACAGTGATTAAATTGTGACCTTTATCAGACAAAAAATGTACTTTTTATTAATTCTGTTATTGTTATTTTTAAGTATTTGTATTAAATAAAACACAATAAAAAACAGATTTTAATGCACATTGCCAACAAATAATGATAATTATTTAAAAAGTAGTACTTTAGAAGTAATATATAACTTAAATGTTTGGCTTTAAGCATATATCAGTATCATTACACTTAGTTGCAAATTGTAAATACATTTAAAGACTACGTTAAGTAACCAACAGCAATAATTTTTAAATGGCCATAATATATAGTGTAGTACCTAATCGTGCATAATATATTATATTATAATAATCAAAATCTTGTTGCAATTTCGTCGTAACTGTTAGAATTGTTTTTTCTTGAAAGAGAACTCTGTGTATGTTATAGCTGTATTTTTAATAAAATATTTTTTGTCAAATATCCTAACGCAGTTACTTTTTGTAACAAAAAGGGTGATACTAAAACATCTATGTAAATTAAATATTTTTGTTTTACTATAATCTTATAACTATCGTCTTTATTGTTCAAAAAGTAACGTAAGAGTATAATAAATGGTTAAATCAATCTGTTCAGTTTCATTAATTTTCCTATCGATCCAGACGTGATCCAAGCTAATGTTATAAATAAAGGTAACCCTTTTTTTAACACAGTTGCTCAAAAAGTGGTACTTTTCGTAGCTGTATATCGTGCGGAAAGTTGGATATTACGCACTAGTGCGATATAGTTTTCCATTTTTTTTTTTATATAATTTTGTTTCAACTTCCAAGCCGTGCATTCAACCAAAGAGTTTGCATGTTCAACCACTTTTTGATTACGTCATTTTGCATTGAGACTATAAATAGGTAATATAAGTAATTTAAAATATTAAAATTAAATACAAACATACATACACACATAAAATGTATCGAGGTAATATTAAAAAATCAGCTCTCATCAAGATGGCTTGTATTACGAATGATTAGATAGTTGCGTATTAAGGTGAATTCACTTTACACCATGCCGAAACCGGGCCCAGCCCAGTACGGCGTGATGTGAATCCACTTTTATGCATTACCGCTGGTTAATAGAGAATTATACTTTTTGATTTTTAAATATAGGTAATTAAATTACTGTGACTTTTTTTTTACTTGGCTGAATGGTCACAACCGTTGCCATTTCATAAAGTCTGTGTCAATTAAAAGTAAAATTGTCTCTTGTAATAGTTTTATTTACTGATTTATTATTGTTTCATGGATATTTTTTCGCAAATGTATTAAAAAACGTCGTTTGATACACGTGCGGAACTGTCATTTTAACTCGTCTTGAGTCTTGTCCCTCGCTTGCAGCTCGGGCCAAGATACTTCGGGACTCGTGTAAAATGACATACTTTCCGCACTTGTATCAAAATGTACTATTATCTGTTTATTTATTACGCTTTTAAAACTAAACCGCAAAACTATATTTTACTAGCAACCCGCCAGCGGCTTCGCCCGTTGCAATATTTTTCGTGTCATTTTTTTTTCTTTTTATTATTATTAAATAGAATCCTATGTTACTTCTAGTACCTCCCAGAATATGTGTACAAAGTTTCATGATGATTCGTCTAGTAGTTGCGTGAAAGCGTAAGTAAGGATTGTAATGGTCCTACTTAAGTTAGAAAATCCCATTCGTGCATGGCTATTGCTGGGGTTCAAAGTTATTTCAAATCCATAGCCACTAGACCACCGATGTAACACTGTAAGTATCATTACTAACTTAATACAATGTAAATAAACATCCTATCTTAGGATAATTACTTCTTACTTTAGTTTTGACTTGGCTAAATCTGGTGACTCAGTAGGCCAAGTGTTTCATTCTATGCGGAAAACCATATTGTGTCTGTTATGTTATCGTATTGTCAACGTCACGTTGTTCTTATTTAATAAACAGCAATGGGGGCCACAAGAACATGTCAAAAACAATTATAAGTCTCTGGGGCTTTATTCACCTTAGTAAAACCATATTGCTTTGGAAATATTGTCGTATTGTCAAAGTTGCGATAGCTCTTATTTACTTGGCTGTAATGCTTTCGAGTTAAAAACAATACCTTAACAAGTCTAAAGCAAAGGCCCTGTATGTTTTAGTATCTCGTCGCTGTAACGTTATTTCAAGAGAGTGGTTTAATTTAGTAATTTAATAGCTGAGTCAACGTACTTTAAGTTACATCTACTTCCGAGTTTGACTTTAGAGTACAATCGAAGACACTGTTAACTGAAACTTTACAATCGAACATAAATCTTATCGCAAAGTATTTAAGTCTAAGGGTGGTCAGTTAACAGTGTCTTTGTTTAACCTAAAGCCCCGTGTAGTACTTAATTAATTACAATCCCGACTTGAGCTATAAATACAACTCCTTACTTAACTTCTGACATGGCTTAATCTCGCAAGTCAGTAGGTCTGATCAAGTTAGAGTAAGTAACGCCAAATGGGGTAACTTAACTGATTGTTTTATTAAGCTGACGTTGACGTTAATTAGATACATCTCCTGTGCAGGGTCCGTTCGGATCGCTACCATCATCTTACCCTTTACCCTACCACCAAATAGCCGCGTTGCTTTGTAAAATAACCGGTGAAACTAGCATATACATTTTGAATTCGCAGTGTTGGCAGTGCATTTGCAGTCCTGAGACTACCATCGTCAGATTGCAATCTTAAGATTCGAAATGTCTTTGGGTTTCAGAGTGCACTTACCATCAGGTGGTCTGAGCACTCGAAAAAAGAAAAAAACCTAAAAGAATAGTCGCGATTTAACGGTCCCTTGTTTTTGATTTAAAAAAAAAACAGGTTTATGTTAGAGTAGGTAAACAAGTCAGCAAGTCCCCTGGGCCTCTATTCTACTGCGTTATAACGATATCACGTTTGACGTGTTTTAGAATCGTTTATGTCACAGTCGCCATTATTGTGAATGACATAAGAGTTATCAAAACGATAGCAATACGGAAAACCGTCAAATACGATATCGTTATTACCGAGTAGAATCCCAGCCCTGATAAAATAAAAAATAATATAAAAAATCTGACAGCTCGGGCAGCTGACCCAGCTCGCGGCATATGCTGAGACATGAGCCTGTTGTCGCAGAACAATGTATACCTATATACCTAGACTGTGTGGTAATGCCGTGCGTTTTTCTTTTATGTGAAAATAAATCATTTTCAGACTGCGCCTAGCTCTCGGTTACATTTTAGCGAGTTACAAGGGAACTATTACTACATTACTCGCACGGTATTTTTATTTAATTAAAATTACAAAGGAAACTGTTTAAATCTCAGCTCAGTTATCTTACCAATTTCATACAGACTGATGGGACTATCTCGTCTTAATTGACTAAGCCTTGGGACTGTACCAAGCGAACAACGCTAAACATACACAGGTGGTCCCAGTAGCTGACGTAAATATCAAAGGCTAAGAGAGCTCCTTGTGCTACTAATGCACATAATATTAGTAAAAAATAAAAAACACCTGCTTTCCTCCCTTACGACTTTTTTAAAATTAATGTAGGTTCTGGTTTCTGAGGCACCCTGAATAGACAAATAGAATAAGAATAGAATAGAAAAAAAAATATTCAACGCTTACAAAAAATACACTTTAAACAAATGACAACTAGAATAACACATTAAACATGGCGTTGAAAAGGGCCCCTACTCAGCATCGTGCCGCAGCAAGCCGCGGCGCTGGTTTTCAGAGGGACCCTGACTTACAAACTAACTTAAATATAAAGGGGTAGCGACACAATCATCAGCGACAATAAAAAAAAAATATATATAAAAAGATCAAAGAGAAATACATGGAAAAAAAATAAGATTTAGGAAGAAATTCTTACACAAACCACACAATTATTATTATTATTTTATATAAACGTTTCATTGGTGAGTTCATTTTTGTCCTAAATAAATTTGTAAATTTGCTTACCTAATCTAAAAAAGGTTAGCTGGAAGAGATTCCGTAAAAGGTTAAGTTTTCCCTTTGTACATCCTTTTTTATTCATTGTGTTGTTTTGGTTTTTATTTTGTACAATAAAGTATTTACATACATACAATTATTAACCCAAATTTAAACACCTAATATATCAATTTTCCACGGAAAATTAGGGACTCCATTTTTTTATATTCTGTTTACCCATATTGCAATCGGCTCATTCGCTGATAATGCTAACAATAGATGCAAAGACTAAATACAGGGCCAAAGTATAAAACCAACCTGGGGGGTTATTATGACATAACTATGCAATTCTGTTCACGCTCAGCGAAAAGGACAGAGCTTTATAACTGCCATAGCTCTGTCCTTTACGCTCACCGTAAAATGAACTGCAAAGCTAGCTCATAATAACCCCCCGAGCTAACAAAATAATCAAAATACCTTACCCGAAATAATGCTATTGTAAAAAAAAAAATGGCACCGTAACCCAAAATGAAAGAGCACATTACATTAATGACCCAGCACAAAAGACCACAGACAATGGAGAGAGATACATCATTTTAATATTTTTTCTTTATTTCACGCCTTATTTACGACTTAGTTAAACGACCGGGCGCCTAAGAAAGCCAAATGTTTTGAGGTACGAATAAATTGTTCGCATTTACATTTACCGCTTTTGTTTGTGTAACGGCTCTATGAAATGATGCAATTTTAGGGTCCCGTAGCCAAAATCACCGAAAAACCCCAGTAAGTGTAACATCCGTCTGTGTATCACTGCCATATTATTATCATCAAAACATGCTCTTGACTACTGTGAGGATGGATAAATCAATATCAGGGGATAATCTCACACAAATTGACCTAATCCCAAACTAAGCTCTAGGCTTGTACTATGGATACTTGACAACGATAAAAATACTTAAATAAAATTCAGAAACGAATTACCGCGCTTATCAGACAAATATTTGACCATACCGGGAATCGAACCAGGGACCGCTAGCTTCGTAGGCAGGGTCACTACCAACTAGGCTAACGCGTCATCAAACGACTGAAAATGGCCGTAATCGGTCACTTCATCAAAATTTACATAAAATATAATGGATCGTGGTTGCTTATGTATTACGTTCTTTTAAACGTCTGACATTGATCTATCCTTGAGCCTGTGTTATGTCTTAGAAAACGTTTCTTTTTCCTATTTTGAATAATCCATGAAGCAATTGTGAAGTTCCTACAACCTTCGCACTAACTAGCATTTTTTACTTACTTTTTGGGGGAGGCTTTTAAAATACTCAATTATCATTAAATAATTAAAAATATTATTTCCGAGACTAAATAAGTAAATACTTTTTGAATAACATCGAGATAAAAATTTCATAATGCAAAATTTTGAATGTCTAACTTTGTTGAGGTCGAAAAAAACGTTTCGTCACTCTAGTGTCTACTCGAGGAATTTGGTGTTTTTTTAAACCATCAAATTTTTATATCGTTAAACACAATGCTGACATGAATTAATACTGATAACGCCAACAATTCAATTGCGATAAACTATTTAGATGGCCTAACAAAGTGAAATAAAGACCCAGTACGGAACCCCGCGCCAAATCCGTGACCACCACGCTCCTTTTCTTTTTTTATACCCGCCATGAAATAAAAAATGGCGTGATTTACACTGCCAAATACGAAAGTCCTTCCGTCCATACTTAATAGGAGTCGATTTGTATCGTAAAAAGAATAACCAATCGCAACATTTTTTGTGTTTTATTTAGTAGAATGTTCGTATTTTTTTCCCGCGACATACCTGAAGGAACTTTCTGTGGATCTTTAACATTGAAAGAGCGTAACGTTATGGTATTCTCAACAATTCCTCAATTCATTGACAAATTCGAGCCGAAGCTACCCTGTGGGCCTAACACGCTGCCACGGGACAAGGTTTTGACATAGGCTCGGGAAGTTAATTCATCTATTCGATATTCCAACGTAAGAATTAAGAGTTAAGGTTCAAAATAATAGGGTACTTTTTATCTCAAATCTACACGATTTTTTCCCGTGTGGTTGCCGGGTTAAAATAGTGCCACTCCATGTCTTCCCGTGGATGTCGTATGAGGCGACTAAGGGAATAAGGGCTTGTAGTATTTTTAGGGCTCGTAACCTGTAACTAATACTCTAGTAAACATCTCAGCCTAGTTGTGCAATGTGGTTACAGAATTATTAACATAACAATTGTCTTTTTAGAGTTGTTGGTATTTCTGTAGCTCTGTCTATCCCACTCTGGGAATGAAGGCGTGGTGTTATGTATGTCTATAATCCTTACTTGTAATATTACAAATGTAAAAGCGTGGATGTTTGTTACGCTTTCACTCAAAAACTACTTGACGAATCATCATAAAACTTTGTACACATATTTTGGGAGTTACTAGAAGTAACAAAGGATACGTTTTATTAAAAAACAATATTTTTTTACAAAAATTAAAAAAAAAAAAAACAAGAAAAAGTATTTTGCAGCGGACGAAGTCGCTGGCGGGTCGCTAGTAATATTATAAATGTGAAAGTAACAGAACTTTGTCCGTCTGTCTGTTTGTTTGTTACGCTTTAACGAATAAATGTTTAACTGATTTTGATGAAATTTTGGTGCGGAGATAATTTGAGTCCCGAATTTTTTTACTATTCCTGAGTAAATAGCGATAAATCGGCTTCGACGCTGGAGTCGGAAACAGCTAGTTAGTCTATATTATTAACTAGAGATCTAACAACGTGGGAGTTACAATTCGATGACTAACGATGTCGGCGGTTGAAACTAGACACCGGGTTTCTGACGTTGGAATTCTAAATCAGGAACTGGCTTTATGATTGATATTAGACTAGTCAAATATTTCGTTCATTATTTTAACTGCGTCAACTGTATCAGGGTTTCATCTTGACTAATTAAAACAATACTTGCCTAAAGCCCCTCTGAAATAGATTATAGTTAATCTAACGCTGCCAATAACAATTTAGCTTATACAAAGTTGTAAACGAAATTCAGTCTGTTAGTTCTGTCCAATCTTGTGACCTTGATTTACCATAAAATTATACATAACATCACACCTTCATTCCCAGAGTGGAGTAGGCAGAGCTACAGAAATGCCAACAACTATAAAAAAAATGTTTTTAATTCTGTAACCACATTTTGCACAATCAGGCCAACAAGTTTACCAGTGTATTAGTGACAGGTTGCAAGCCCATCGCCTAATATTACTACAAGCCCTTATTTCCTTAGTCGCCTCTTACGACATCTACGTAGAATATCGTCACTACTTTAAAACAACCTCGTATAGCTGATAAATTAGTGATGTACAATTTTAAACTTTATTATTTTCTTGAGTTAGTTTAAAATCGTGCATCACGTTTTATGAGATACGAAGTTTTATCCAAGTAGTAACGATATATAGAGACTCAAGTTCTGCCCTCCTAATGAAAAAAGCAGTATCTCAGATTTAATGGCCAAAGCAGATTCAACCCTAAACCGTTAGTAATAAGGTTCAATTTGCTACAGAAGTTTTGTCTCAGATACTGCATTTTATGTTAGCAGGGCAGAGTTAAATATTAAAATGTAAAAGTATACTTCGCACTACCAAATAATTCGTCTGACGAAAAACATTTTCCACGTTTTAGTTAGTAACTAACGGTATCGGATAAACGTCCGAGTCTAGAATTAATCTAAACTACGCTAAACTAGTGGTGGTGGTGGTGGTGGTTTAGTGGTGGTAGGACCCTGTGCAGGGTCCGTCCGGATCGCTACCACCATCTTATCCATTAACCACCCGCCAAGCAACAGTGTTCGCATTGTTGTGTTCCGGTGTGGGGATAAGACAACCGGTGAAATTACTAGCATAGAGGCATTCCATCTTAGTCCTCAGGGTTGGCAACGCATTTGAAGTCTTGGGATTATAGTCTTGAGAATTCAAATGTCTATGGGTCTCAGATTCCACTTGCCATCAGGTGGCCTGGGTGCTCGTGTGCCTTCTCCTTAACATAAAAAAAAAAAAAAAAAAAAAAAACTACGGGCAACTTTAACCGATGGATAGAACATCGTAACTGAAGCGTGGGCAATAGTAATTAAAGTTATCTGGCTTTAGTCTGATTCTAGATAGATTGAAGTACGTGTAGCAATTTACTTGAAAGTCACACTAAGTATATACGAGTATTTTATTAGAGAACTACTGCAGTACTATAATAGTTTATGTAACTGATACATAATGAGGGGTCTTAAAACACGAGTGTGGTTTTATGAAACGAATGCGAATTTCATAATAAGATCATACGAGTGTTTTAAGGCCGAACATTATAAGAACTCTAAGATGGGCTCAGAATTCGAAGGCAAAGGACAATACAATACAATACAATACCAATACTCTTTATTGAACACCAAAAATTAAAAAAAGTTAAAGCAGAACATGGAACAGTACATTTAAATCATAGGTATACAACAGGCGGTCTTACCGGTAAATAGCGATCTCTTCCAGACAACCTTGTAAGAGAAATAACTGAGGACACAAATTCATGGCAGGGGGTGTAAACTAATTCGTTTAGAACTCAAACTAAATAACTACAAAAAAACAATTAAATTATTTCAATTTTGAAATTAGAACTATTTATAAATATACTAAATATAAATACATAAAGTAAATAATTGAATAAATACATACTAAATACATATAATTATACATCTATATAATATATATAGACGACACGCTAGCCTAGTTGGGAGTGACCCTGCCTTCGAAGCTAGGGGTCCTGGGTTCAAATCCCGGTAAGGGCAGATATTTGTGTGATGAGCACGAGTATTTGTTCCTGAGTCTTGGATGTTTTCTATGTATTTAAGTATATATTTCTCTATATAAGTAAGTTTATCGTTGTCTAGTACCCATAGTACAAGCCTAGAGCTTAGTTTGGGACTAGGTCAATTTGTGTGAGATTGTCCCGTGATATTATTATTATTATTATATACATACATACATCCTCCAAAACAGCCAAACAATGACAGGACCTGCATTAAAACCAGTGATAAGCTTTAATTTCCTTGTTTTTTTCAATTTCAAGTGATACTAGAATCAGAATCAGAATCAGAATAACCTTTATTCAAGTAGGTTTACAAATAATAAACTCTTTTGAAACGTCATAGTAGCGACTTAGCCTAAATTGACTGCAGGTTCAAATCGCGACCGATCAGAGAAGAACCTGTAAGAAACTCTGTCGGATGTCTTTTTTTTTCGACGTTCGCAACCTTTTGTCGTAAGGACTAAACATTTTATTACAAGCAATTCAGTCCCAAGCATTGTTATCTTTAATATAGTCTTTAATACTATAAATATGCTTTAGAAATTAGTTTACGCTTAACGTAACTCTTAAATTTATTTACTGATAGTTCAGTAACATTACTTGGGAGCTTATTATAGAACCTAATACAATTACCCATAAAAGAGTTTTTTTATTTTATGGAGCCGCGTGAAGGGCACTGCGAGCTTATGTTTATTTCTGGTATGAACATTATGTATGTCACAGTTCTTTCTGAATTTGGCGATGTTCTTATGAACATACATAATGTTTTCATAAATGTATTGACTGTGCATGGTCAATATGTTAATTTCTTTATTGACTTGTTCCTGGGGGATTATCATGACATAACAATGCAGTTCTGTTTACGCTCAAAGAATAGGACAGAGCAATGATAGTTATATAGCTCTGTCCTTTTCTCTGAGCGTAAACAGAACTGCATTGTTATGTCATGATAACCCCCCTAGGGTGTTGACATGACATGGCTAAGCAATTCAGTTTACGGGAAGTGAAAGAGACAGAGCCATGTAACTACTACAGCTCTGTCCCTTACGCTCATCCTGAACTGAATTGCTTAGGCATGTCATGGTAAACCCCCTGAGTGTTGTATGTTTCAAAACAAGGATTTACTGTACTTATAGTAAACGCCCAACCCGTGTGGTTGCCAGGTCAGAATAGTGCCACTCTAAGTTAGTTAAGTAAGTTATTGTAACTTTCATCTCAATAAATAGTCATACACAGATACATACTTACACTCGAAAAATATTACCCCTTTTTCTGACGCAGTCGGATAAAAACTCGACCTTTGGTAGATTCCATTAGCCTAATGGAACCCTGTCCCACCTTGAACTGTGTCACAGTGACTTTTATGATTCAATTCCTTACAAGTGTCAAGCAAATTGTTTTATAATGTAACAAGAATTTTACCGAATCCCGAGTGGTCGCTGGGTTAGAATAGTGCCACTCCATGTCTTCCCGTGGATGTCGTGAGAGGCGACTAAGGGAATAAAGGCTTGTATTACTGTTAGGCGATGGACTTGCAACCTGTCACTAATACACTTGTAAACATCTTAGCCTGACTATGCAAAATGTGGTTACAGAATTATCAACAAGTTTAGAGTTGTTGGTATTCTGTTGCTCTGCCTACCCCACTCTGGGAATAAAGGCGTGACGTTATGTGTGTTATGTATGTAAGAATTTTATTCCACTAGCTCTAACGTTTTCTGAAAATAAAAAAAAATGTTATAGAATCTAAAGCATTCTTTTATTTCATCTTATTTGCCCTTAGATTACATTCCTTAACACGTTAACGCCTCAAAGTCAGTAAGGAAATATTCTAAACTAGAACCTCTTTATTAAATAAACTCATTTTTCAAAACCTGAAAGCCGTGTAAGGTGCTATTCAGCGAGCTGTCATATAACAGCTCTATAAGTGAAAGCACTTACACTAAGAGGAATGCATAGAGACCTAAGGGACTTGAAGACAACTTTACACAGACGCGCAAAGGTAACTTAAAGGCAATTCGAGAATATCTTCTCGCTTTTCATTGCGTCTCTCTTTAAAGTTTAGTTAGATAAGGACGTACTTAGTCGTATATAGGTCGCAAGTTGCGCTAGCAGACGTTTATTACAAGAATATCGTATTTTAATTGCATTTATAGAATTCTATGAACGTAAACGTAGACTTCGAAAAGATCAATTAGGCCTTATTAAAGAAAATGTATACTTAAAGGCAAATTTAGTTATCTGGGGCGTTTAGCAAAAAAACCTACAGTTAAGGACAAATTTTGTCCTTAAACGTAGGTACTTTTTTGGAAAACGCCCTAAAACATAACATTTGACATCAAAGAACTCTTGAACTTCTTGACTTCGGAAACTTTTCACATGTTATTTTATTTATCCTACTAACTATTTTAAACAAATGCAGTGCGAAACGCAGTGGCGGGCGGGGAGGCAAGACCGAGAGGTATTTCGTATTTTACAAATAACTCTGTAAAGCTGCTTCACGAGATCGGAAGGTATTTCCAAACTTTACGAATAAATGCCGCTTATTACTTAGTAAAAAAATTGACACGTCTAATCTGACATTTTATTTTAACTGATCCTTTTTCGCCTCAGTCACATTCATCCACATATATAACAGTTACGTAACTCACAGACATTTATAACAATGAAAGAAAACTCCTTCGAAATTTCTAGAAAATAAATCTAATTCTCGAATAATTTAAGACCTACAAATCTTACCTAATAAAAATGTTACAACTACCACTGAATTGCTATTTGAAATGCGTCTTTATCGTTAACTCGGTGAGCTGAATTTTCTTTAGCAATTTAGAGGTTGTTATGTTTTCTATTGCTAAGAAAAGAATTTTCGTAAGCTCGTTTCAAACACCTATCGGTGACACAACGTGAATTATTGTGGAACGTGACGTGAGGATATCTTATTTTGAACGAATTTTCGTAAAATAAAAACTTTAGTTTTTTTAGGACTTTTTAAGAGATCGTATACGAAATTTTGCCGCTTTTGCTGATTTACCTGATTTTACAGACGTGATTTTACTATTGACATACTTTACTTCTACAAATTTTAATGCGCAACACGAAAGATAATTTCGATTTTCAACGAATGAATGAGCTACTTTTCTGTTTTTATTATATTATTTAAAGACACTGGCGACTGTTTTGTGAATTTTGCTATAAGAGGTTTAGAATATCGCATATTCATGAATCGTTTTGACGTCTTGTCTACGCTTCTAATGCGTGACCCAGACGATCGCGGGGCAAGAAGACGCGGGGGGGTCATCGGGAACTGGTTCGCCGCCCGCGCCGCAGCGCCGCCACCGGACAACACTTGCCAACAGATCTACAATAGGAGCGCACGCGTCCGAAATTGTACCTACTTACCTAAATCTGTTTAATTTTATTACAATTTGTATAACGAAGCAAGTCTTTTTATTTTAAACGAGTTCATTTCCGAACACGTCTAAAAGGTATGAAAAAATTACAATTTCTATAAATTATCATTATTATTAATTATTATTATAATTAGGTATCTGTAAAAGACGTCTAAAAAAAATATGAATTACTTTTTACCACCTTCACATATATTTTTTGTGGGAAAAAATTATTAACATGGAATTTTTTTATAGTAAATGGGCAAAACATTGTTTTTGATTTCGACTACTTAAAACTTTCGTTCATAAAAATAAAACAACAGTAATAAAGTTCAGTTCAAAATCAATCCATTAGCTTAAAAAACATCAAAAAAAAATAGCTATATAGGTATAATGTTTTAAAACAACCTAAATGTCGCATTATAATACTCGACAAAACTAAAAAAGCGGCCAAGTACGAGTCGAACTCGCCCATGAAGGGTTCTGTAGCAGCAAGTAACATAATATAAAAGTTCGTTGTAGCTTTGATCAATGTTTTTATGACGTATTAAAAAAAACTACTTACTAGATCTCATTCAAACCAATTTTCGATGGAAGTTTGCATGGTAATGTACATCATATATTTTTTTTAGTTCTATCATTCTCTTATTTTAGAAGTTACAGGGGGACACACACATTTCAACACTTTGGAAGTGTCTCTCGCGCAAACTGTTCAGTTTAGAAAAAAATGATGTTAGTAACCTCAATATCATTTTTGAAGACCTATCCATAGATACCCCGTATGGGTTTGATGAAAAAAAAATTTGAGTTTCAGTTCTAAGTATGGGGAACCCCCAAAATTTATGGTTTTTTTTCTATTTTTGTGTGAAAATCTTAATGCGGTTCACAGAAACAACACAACAACAACAACAGCGTAGTTCTTATAGTTTCGGAAAAAAGTGACTGTGACATACGGACGGACTAAAACTTATAGAAAAACAGTTTTTTTTTTTTTATTAGCCTATTTTGGTGTCCCACTGCTGGGCAAAGGCCTCCCCTCTTTTTCGCCATTCGTCCCGGTTGAGTGCATGCTCCCGCCATTCGCTTTGAAACGCGTCCAAGTCGTCCCGCCATCTCCTTTTTGGTCTGCCTCTGCTCCGGTAGCCATCTTGCGGAGTCCATTCGGTGGCAACCCTGTCCCACCGTTCCGGATGCATTCGGCAGACGTGTCCAGCCCAGTCCCACTTAAGCCTAGCGGTCTTGTCGCCCACATCAGCAATGCCAGTTTTGGAGCGCAGTTCACTGTTAAATCACAAAAAGAAGCAAAGCCGGCAAAATTTCGTGTATGTACGGCCTCTTAAGTCATAGGCTAATCTCTCTAAAAAACTATTAAATACGTTATAAGTTTCAAATTATAATTATTGTAAAAAAAATGTGACATAAAATATAACTAGAAAGCAACGCACTCTTGTTAAAAGTCAAAAATTATATACACTCGCGGTCAAATAATACGGGTCGAGTGCGTTTTTCATACAAACGAGGCTATTTCGAACCGTTGGTTCCTGGCCAGGGGTTGTTTTAAGTGAGGTTTAATACTGGATACTCCGAGGTTCAATATAGGTTAAAAGTTTTTAAGGTCCCTAACTGATCGCACAATCAACACCACAGCGAGAGAGTTTGGGTCAGCATTTCGATTTCCTCACATTTAATTGCCATTTTAGATGTTTTTCTGAACATGCACAATTCCGGCGTTAACCGCAGATTCAATCAGTTGGGTATCCTAGGCTCAGTGTATCCATCATCAGATTTTCTGGTCTGGAACCAAGGCTTCGATATAGCCTCTTTAGTAGGAAAATGGCACTTTGACCCGTATTATTTGACCGCGAGAGTATTATAGGCCTATTGCTGGCGATTCCGTCGTGTCGTACGTTGTTTCGCAGGAATTCTCCATTGGTCCGTGCCTTGCACCTTTTAAACGGGTTTCTCGCATATGCCCCTGAGCAGGATGTATTTGCTAGTGGATGGGCTTTACTGCGAGGTACTGCGAGAGTATGGATGTACGTGTGTCGTCAATTCCTTAATATGAAATTTCTATTCTATTTTTATTGTATTTTATTGCAATTTTCGGTATTTGTAAGTATCTATAATTTCACAGTGCCTTGGTTTGTTTTACTGTTATACTGTGCAATTAGTTTGTAATAATAAATAAATAATAAATAAAAAAAATAAAAATACTCACTCAGACCCATTTAATTGGAAGATTTTTTTTCTTATTAAACTTGTGTTTTCACAGCGTACCACGGTCCTACCAGTAGATTTCTATTAAGTCCTACTTGTAGTACCGTGGTTCGCTGTGACTACACAACCGTCGAAGGAGCTCGGACCGAATGACAAAGTTAATAAGTACTATGGGCAGGACCATGGACCTTAAAGATCTGTTATAATTTAAGGTATTTGGTTAATGAAACTACACGTCTTCCAGTATTTACCAGAACGTGCCAGCCTTTCTCACTCGGACGCGCGTAAGAGATTTTGGTCGGTAATAGATTTTAATAGATTTTTTCCGTGTGGTTGCCGGGTTAGAATAGTGCCACTCCATGTCTTCCCGTGGATGTCGGAAGAGGCGACTAAGGGAATAAGGGCTTGTAGTACTGTTAGGCGATGGGCTTGCAACCTGTCACTAATACACTGGCAAACATCTTAGCCTGATTGTGCAGAATGTGGTTACAGAATTATCAACAAGTTTTTTAGAGTTGGTAATTCTGTAGCTCTGCCTACCCCACTCTGGGAATAAAGGCGTGACTTTATGTATGTATGTATGTAGATTTTAGTCACAAATTATTTCAGTTTTAGTCAAAATTATAAACCTTTGTTAAGTTATATTCTTGCAACTGTTACAGCTATAACATTGTTTTCACTGTTTGTGATCCAAATAAAAAAATTAACGATTTATTCATATTATGTTAAAAACAAAGTCGCAAGGAAAAAGTTAGAAGCACAAAGCAGTAGTTTCGTTACAAATATCTGTTATTAATTAAATAGCTTGGCCAAAAAGTGTTTTTCGGGTTTTTTTTAATACTTGTTATTTAATATTTATCAGTTCGATTGATATTACTTAAGTATCTCACAGTTAGAGGTGACTAAAAGAATAAGGGTTTGTAGTACTGTTAGGCGACGGGCTTGCAACCTGTCACTAATATAGGTAAACATCTTAGTCTGATTGATTGATCAAAATGTTGTTACAGAATTATCAACAAACATTTCTAGAGCTGGTAGTTATTTCTGTAGCTCTGCCTACGCCACTCTGGGACTGGGACTAAAGGCGAGGTGTTATGTATGTATGTAAGTAAAACTAGTCAGTTATTGTTAGATCACATACACAACATCACGCCTTCATTCCCGAGTGGGGTAGGCAGAGCTAAAGAAATACCAACAACTCTGAAAAGAAAATCATATTTTTTTCTGTTATTGTTATCAAATAAATAAATAAACACCTAAAAGTCCATAACAATATCAATAAACACCACTCCGGGACATTTTCTAGACCCTACCCTTTTTCCATAAAGGCCTTAAGTTACGACTACATTTAAAAACAATTCCGAACACCTGTTTCCTAGCGATTGCATGTAGAGCAGCCGTTTAGGTCCATTGAGATCTCTTACGGCTCTTCAGCAAGTTTTTATTGTTTTAACATATTAAATTAGTGTGGTTTCCGGGTTAGAATAGTGCCACTCCATGTCTTCCCGAGGACGTCGTAAGAGGCGACTAAGGGAATAAAGGCTTCTAGTATTGTTAGGCGATGGGCTTGCAACCTGTCACTAATACACTAGTAACACTAGTATCTTATCCATTAACCACCCGCCAAGCAACAGTGTTCGCATTGTTGTGTTCCGGTGTGGGGATAAGACAACCGGTGAAATTACTAGCATAGAGGCATTCCATCTTAGTCCTCAGGGTTGGCAACGCATTTGAGGTGTTAGGATTACGGTCTTGAGAATTCAAATGTCTATGGGTCTCAGATTCCACTTACCATCAGGTGGCCTGAGTGCTTGTGTGCCTCCTCCTTAACATAAAAAAAAATGTAAATATTATCTCAGCCTACTTGTGCAAAATGTGGTTACAGAATTATTAACATGTCTTTTTAGAGTTGTTGGTATTTCTGTAGCTCTGCCTACCCCACTCTGGGAATGAAGGCGTGATGTTATGTATGTATGTATGTAAATTAGTAAGAGAAAGTAGGCATTACGATTTTAGGGTTCCTTGGTCAAACTAGGAACCCTTATAGTTTCGCTATGTCCGTCCATCTGTCCATTTGTCCTTTTGCAGCTAAGTTCGGAGACTATTAGCACTAGAAATCTGTTATTTGGTCGACAAAGTTGTATAACAAAATCTTAAAAAAAAAGGGTACGTAAAGTAGGGATGATTTTTTCCTCGTCTATCTCATGATGTGTGATGTCATTGGATAGGTCTTTCAAAAATACTGCTGGTTGTGAAAAATAATTTATATTCAGGGATCCGTTAGTGAAATATTAAGCTTTAAATTTCTGTTTTTTATTTGACTACAGCCAAAACCACAACAACTAGAACTCTTTAAAATAATTTAAAAGAATATCTTGTATGATGAAAACGGATTGTAAAGAATTTGAAAGGAAAACGACTAAAAAACCACTAAAGTGTTTGTACCCACAAAACATATCTAAGACGGCACCAAATAAGTTTTAAATAAATAAATAAATATCAAGGGACAATGTCACACAAATTGACCTAGTCCCAAACTAAGCTCTAGGCTTGGACTATGGGTACTAGACAACGATAGACATACTTAAATAGAGAAATACATACTTAAATACATTTTAAACATTGAAGACTCAGGAACAGATATTAGCGCTCATCACACAAATGCCGCAGTTTTCGGAGGCAGTTACTCCCAACTAGGCCAACGTGTCGTCAAAAATAATATAAGTTCATACTTGTTGTTTTTTGTTTTTGCAGTACCGGCTTCGGAACTCTACAGTGTGTAAATGGTATACGGGCGTTCCTTTTAACTGTGGTTAGTACAACCCCTACTGAGCACATTTAGGCAGCTTTTGTTAAAATTAAATTTAAAAAAAATAACCATATAAAATAATTTAACACGCAATGTATAACGAAAGATGCAATGAATTATAAACGAAAATAACACCTGACAGTTGGACTTCGATGTACATTGCGGGTCGATAGTACGTTCAAAAATCAATAACGGTGTATACGTTAGCGTAATCAAAATAATTCTTTCTGTTAATGATTAGTAGAGTCATAATCTATGTCCAGTTTTAATAAACGCCCGTATACCATTTACACACTGTATACTGAGCATTGTCCGACATGTTCTTGCCCGGTTTTTCTTATTACGTCGTTAGCATAATTTTATTTGTTCTACTCGTGTTTACAATTTTTTTTAAAAGAAAGAGAAGGCAAACGATCACAACCATACTGATAGCAAGTGGTATCTCAATCATATAAAGACATTTACATTATTAAAACTACAATTTTAAGACGACAATTTTAACACTTAAAATGCGTCTGTAGGGTAAGCCTCACACACAGTTCCTAGGAGCCATTCCGAAGATGATCATTTAACAAAGTCGATTACTAGACCCGAGAAACTTTTATTTTCTTATTAAAGGTTAAACTTTAAAGTACATAGGTTGTTCTTAACTAGTCCTTATTAATTATTAGTTTTTATTCTTACTAATAGTGTCTGACTGAAACTATTTTTTGCGACCAAAACCGAAACCGAAACTTTCATAATATGGTCACCTTTTCGCGGGAAAATATATAAAAAAAATATGGCATTGGGAAGACAAACGAACACACAAGCCACTTGATGTTAAGTGGAAACTGTGACCCATAGACATTCGCATTCACAAGACTGCAAATGCTTTGCCAACCCTGAGGACTAAGATGGAATGCTTCTTTGCTAGCAATTTCACCAGCTGTCTTATCCCCAAACCGGAACACAACAATGCGAACACTGCTGTAAATAAAATGAACATAAGTTATCATAAAAAAAACAACCAAAGCATGCAACTGACGCAACTTCAAGCACATCTGGGCACGACGCGGACGCGGAAAAATTACACTTCGTCGCTCGCAGCACCGTGCAGCGGACATGCCCAATCGCAGCGCGAATTCTCCCAAATGTAGTTTAGGTTTCGCCTGGAGTCTCCGCCGGATTGCAGCCGAAACCAAAACTCGTTTTTTGGCCGAAACTAGGCCGAAACTGAAACTAAAACTAAAAGTTCGGTCAGACACTACTTACTAAATAAATACTGCTAGATTCGAAAGTGTGTCTGTTTGTTTGTTTCATTTCCATAGCTTAACGCTTCAACCAACCAACGTAAAATTTATTTCAAAAATACTTTAAAACCCGTAGACGGACATTAAGTGTTCCTTCTCCTGTAATCAGTTCTAGAGGAAATCATCATCATCATCATATCAGCCGAAAGACGTCCACTGCTGGACATAGGCCTCCCCCAAGGCTCTCCACTTAGACCGGTCTTGTGCCTTCCGCATCCATCGCGATCCCGCGATCCTTACGAGGTCGTCGCTCCATCTTGTTGGAGGCCTACCAACAGCTCGTCTCTCGGTCCGTGAACGCCATTCGAGAACTTTCTGGCCCCATCGGCCATCAGTCCTGCGACCAGTCCCCCAAATAAAAAAAATAAAAAAAATGAATCCACTAGAGGAAATATCAAGCAAAAATTACAAGTCGCAGACAAAGACTAATATAGTAACATTATATCGTAAATTCTAAAAAAAAAACTAGTCTTACCCTAAAAGAAACTAAATATAAGAACTCTTTATAAAACTTGTGTAATAAATTTGACATGGTCGGTTGAACGCTTCCCGTTTGCGAGCGTTTTTCGAAACATCTTTTTTACTACTGCACGTGAGTAGCGTTACAATGTTTTTGAAATTAAACTGGAATATTCGTGCGCGGGATGTTACTGCATAATGCTGCATCAAATTGTAAACTTTGTTC
Source organism: Acleris holmiana (assembly GCA_949316455.1). Lineage (NCBI taxonomy): Eukaryota > Metazoa > Arthropoda > Insecta > Lepidoptera > Tortricidae > Acleris > Acleris holmiana. The sequence continues at coordinate 2,773,188 of OX438784.1, forward strand.
TTTGTGTTCCACTGTTTTGATAACCATATGAGTTATTTCACGGAAATTTACATGCACTGGTTTATTTTAAAGTGGTTTTAATTGGGTTATCCCAAAAAAAATTACCACTAGTTTTTAATTTTTTTTTCGATAAAATAGACTAATTGAAGACACTAATTTCACGGTTTTTGCATTTAAATCAATATATTAATTTATATTAATTTTTAAAGAAAATGTTTTTATGACGTCACTACAAGCTGGTTTGTTTGAGAAATGCTTTAAAACTATTGAATTCGTTTGAGAGTACACGTTTCTGTCAGATCACGTAAAATGTCAATGTTAAGTCATGTCAATATAGGTAAACTAAAGTATTAATGGTATTGTGAACGTTATATTCTTATACCTAAATCATACTTACATTAGAGCTTTAGCTCCACGTATTTCAGCTACGTTGTGATTGGAGCTGTCTCCCAAGTATGTCAATATCCTGACTATATCCACTTTGGGTAGATTAGTGGAATCAGCCCTTACAAAGTTTAATAATGTTTAAGTACAGCGTTGATCGTCATTATAAGCAAGAATATCGGTATCCAAGATCTGGCGATGGTCAATATGTGTAGCAGGATCGTCAGATTCCGTAGAATTTGAAGCAATGTTGTTAAATGCAGAAAATCAGAAAACGAGTAGTTATATGTTGCACACCAAACAAACTGAAATTTTATTTTTAGTTCGTTGAGTTTGACAATTTCACCCACAGACTAGCCTACGGGCGGAGGTTCCAAAACGGACTTGTATTTTAATCATACCATTTTTTTAGAGATCTGACCTTGTCATGTTTATATACAGTTAAAAATTGTCTTCATTTTAATAAGCGTTAAAATAAAACTTAAATAAATAAGACAAAATTCGATATACATTATTTATTTATTACTGCATTCCGGACTCATATTATATGCAGTACTATGGTTGATCACAGATTAGATACAACTTACCAATGAAGATCGTGACGTCACTAAATTACAGGTCAAATAATGTCAAATGATAAATTAGAAATAACTATTTAATACTAATTTTGTAAAATATTCTGATAACAGGGAATGGTTCTACAACCCTTTTTCTCGAAATGGTTTTTGAATCACTATACATTACAAAATTATGGGATAACCCAATTGTGTTTATTATTTTTGTTTGGTGAGTTTATTTTACTTTAATGTCCCTTCCATTAAGTTATTCTGCACAGTATATACAGAACAAGATCCAAGAGTCAGGAACAATCTCGCGCTCATCACACGAATATTTGCCCATACTGGGAATCGACCTCGGGACCTAGTGAATTATCCGTCCGGATTGCTACTACCATCTTATCTCCAGCAGCTGTGTTCGCATCCAGTATTCATTCCACCTTAGTCTTCAGGGTTTGCAACGCCTTTGCGGTCTTAGGATTGCAGCCTTACGATTGTAGTCTTGAGAATGCAAATTTCTATAGGTTCCACTTACCATCAGCCCCCTATGTCACCATCCTGAGAATGACAGGTGACAGGTGACAGTTCAGTGTACATGGCGCAGCTTATAATATGAAACCCATGTGGTGTATCGGAGTTAACTTTGCAATGTATGCCGAAATCGTATCAATGGAACACAATTTTTTTTTTCATGCTTGTTCCCTATTTTTTTACATAAAAATATATGTATGACCTTATAATCATTGAATTAAGATTTAAGCGTTAATTATTAGCGCCTGTCAGCTTAGAATGTCCAACACTGGTGCCACCACCCTATTGCTTGGAAATTGTGACATTTTGATAGTGGACAACATGGTCACTGTTTATTTTATTAACCATATTACCAAATATCGGGGGACAATCTTACCTAAATTCACCAAGTACCAAACTAAGCTTTAGTCTTGTACAAGGTCATAAATATGTATACACTATAGTACCTTGTCACTTTAGTTGGTGTGTCAATTTCATATGGCAGTTTAAACATGACGTTTAATAGACAAGGTACTAAAGTGTATGTGGGATCCTATCATTTTCATAACCAATGTTTCATAAATGATTAATTTCACAAACATATCATTTGACAACCCGCGTTTTTTTCCGAAACTGTAAATAATTCTGGATTTATTTCACCGTCGTGTAGAACTCTATAGGTTAGGTTAGGTTAGGTAAGATTTATAATAATCCTAAAATATTTGTATTCACAGAAAAAAAAGCGGGTTGACAAATGAAAAGGTTGCGAAATGATGCATTTGTCAAAGATTTGTCGGCGAAAAGTCAGAGAACCCACGCATTCATTCCTAGAGTAGGGTAGGCAGGGCTACAAAAATACCTACGACTCATTTTGCGCAATCAGGCCAAGAAGTTTATCACTGTATTAGTGACAGGTTGCAAGCCCATCGCCTAACAATACTACAAGCCTTTATTCCCTTAGTCGCCTCTTACGACATCCACGGGAAGATGGGATGGGCCATTGGGTACTAGTCATTTATAACCTACTTACGAGTATAAACAATTACTTATATACATAGAAAACATCCATGACTCAGAAACAAATATTTTCGCACATCACACAAAATATTTGCCCCCCGGTTAGGGCAATTGAATCCGGGACCGCTAGCTTCAGAGGGTCACTCACTACACAACAACCTGAACATTTCCACGCTCTTGAAACGATAAATTAATTATACTTCATTATGATATAAATCAAATAATTATCAACACCACGTTTGACACGGGTTACGTTACAAATAACCGAATAATATACCAGTCACAAGGAATAATTATATTACAACTGTTTCGGTATCGAGTGGTATAAACTGGTGTGTAATGATTTGCATAAAAACGAATGTACCAATTTTCAAATTGCATGAAACGAATTGCATAATTTGATCTGTATTATAAACTCATTATATCATTATAACAATTACAATGCATTACAACGATATACAGTTTTTTTTAAATGGGCTATAGCTTAAAAACAAGGGCAATTCTAACGTCTTTGACTTCCATTAATATGGTTAAAGATGTAACCTACCCTAGTAAGAAGAAATATACTTTAAGTTTCCTTTTTTTTTGCTTAATTTAATAATCTCAAATCTGTTTTATAATAATAAATGATTTAATTAATCACAATAAGGAAGTTAATTTCATGATAAATTAGTGTTATGTTATTTGGCCGTATGACTTATAAAATTATGTTATTTGGCCGTATGACTGATAAAATTAAAAATTAAATTAAATTAATTAATTAATTTAATTAAATTATAAATTATTAAGTTTGTTATGCTTTTCGGACGTAGTTAAATGAAACTATATTGAATGTTTTTATGCAAATTAAACGGGACCCGGCATAAACATTACATATCCTAATAATTGTTATGAAACTTTTTTACGTAGTTATCGAAAGACTAACCTTCATTAACTAGTGTAGATAATATATTTTTATTAAGTTCTAAATAAATAAATTAATAAATATCAGGAGACATTCTCACACAAATTAACCTAGTCCGAACTAAGCTCTAGGCTTGTACTATGGGTACTAAACAACGACAAACATACTTAAATAGAGAAATACTTACTTAAATACTCACATAATATACTCGGGAACAAATATTCGCGCTCATCAAACAAATATCTGCCCTTACCGGGATTTGAACCCAGGACCGCAGGCTTCGGAGGCAGGGTCACTCCCACCTAGGCCAAAGTGTAGTCAAACACACCGAGTTATGTGCCTAATTTTTGCCTAAAAGGATGTTAGGCGAAAGATTTTAGACGTAACAATATACTTGTGCATTTTAACAAGAGGCACTATCCTATATCTCTTGGGAAGCGCCTATTTATTTAAGAAACATCTTTCATATTTATATATATATATATCTTTAACTTTGTGTTCAAATACATCCAACTCACTCTTATGCCCCTAGTATTAGAGTCGTGTCTCTATATTCTCCCTTCGAGTCTAATGTTGGATAATATCGCTGATGACTGAACAGGGAACCTTGTCGGTATAAAAACGCTAGTCACGTACCAAATTAATTCGTTTGCTAGAGTATGATGCATGGAGGAAGTAAAGTATGTGTTTGTCCTGCGTATGGGTTTATATATTTATATCCTAAAAAGGTAGGAGGAATTGGTGCGTTTTTTTATCCTTGTAATTCTAATAAACAAACTTAAATTAAATATAGGCAATATCAATTAAAAATAAAATTTAGTCAATATTAAACTGAGCTAAGCACCTACAATATATGTTACAGACAGTGGGGCTAGTCAAGTTGCATTGCGCTTATGTTTCGTTTGAAAAATGTATGGAATTGACGTAAGCCACTAAGATAGTCACGTGGTAATCTCAGTGGCTTACGTCAATTCCATACATTGAAATCGAAACATAATCGCTAACGATTGTCGAATGCAACTCGACTAGCCCCACAGGGCTGGGATTCTACACGGTAATAACAATATCGTCTTTGATCTGTTTCCGTATTATCAACGTTTTGATAACTCTTATGACATTTACAAAAATGGCAACCGAGTCATAAACAATTCATAAACATGTCGAATGCGAGATCGTTTTAACGCAGTAAAAGAGAATCCCTATTCTACTGCGTTATTTTCTTTATTCTACTGTGACTGTGATATCGCGTTTGACGTATTTTAGAATCGTTCATGACTCGGCCGCCATTTTTATCACGGACATAAGAGTTATCAAAACGTTGACAATATGGAAATACGTAAAAGTCGATATCGTTATTACCGTGAAGAATCCCAGCCCAGGTACAGCTGCAAACGTTAATATAGGACCCTAAGTCATTTGTAACTTACAACAAACTCAACTTTATTAATGTAGAATGTCAGACTATGGACCTAAGATGGGTTCTAAATTAAGGTGACTGTACTTCTGGTATCAATGCAGTTCATTTGCTTTCTGATTCTGAACCCATTTTAGAGTACTAAGTATTATTATATGTGTATAAATAAAATGATCTATGCAACTGTACATAATGAGCCATTACACTCGTATTTAAAGACCCTACCTTACGTATCAGATACATCACCATCAACAAACGACAATCACCATTTAAAACCATAATTACTTAAATTCGCGTTTAATTTCCAACTATTAATACCACCGCCCAACCGTGTTCAAATTTAAATTCATACCAAGTTACACTTATAGTTTTTACAAACTGTATTGTTATCGTATTAAAGTTGATAGTTGTCTGATTGAGAGTAGAGGGAAGTTTGTAGTGTCGAGAGAAATTAACCATTCATCACACGTAGTGGAGTTACATGGACGAAAGCAATACCTGGGGTTAAGGGTGATGACACATAAGCGGTTATAAATGGGCCATTTATAGTAATTATTAATTTGACCCATTTTTTTCTGAAAACATAACGATTTTAGGATATCTTAAACATTAATAACGTAGGTTGGGTTAGGTTAGACTTACGACTACCAAAAAAAAACCCGCGGCGAGAAATGCCTTACGATGAAATGTAAATGCTACGTAAAGATACGTTCGTTGAAAAGCGTATCGATAAGATAATAGGTTCTCGTATTTATGGATACCCATTAGATACAAATATTATGACGTGGGAGTAGTATGAGTTGGGAGAGACCCTGCCTCTGAAGCCAGCGGTCCGGGGTTCAAATCCCGGTATGGGCAGACATTTGTGTGATGAGCGCGAATATTTGTTCCTGAGTTTTAGATGTTTTCCATGTATTTAAGTATGTATGTATTTGAAAATTAATCCCCTAAGGGGGTGAAACAGAGGTCCAAACTTTGTATGGGAACAGAAGATTAGTAGAGACTATTTTGTTCGAAACTTCACAGGAGTACTCCTATCGATAATTAAATAAACAAATGAGTCAGGTTTTTTCACAATTCATCCCGTAAAAGATGGGAATGGAGTGACAAAGTCTGAAAATCAACACTGGTATAGTTTGTATGGTTTATCGGGTCGTTGACTACGAAAATAACGGTTTTAAAATCCAACATGGCAGACGTGACACACCAAATTCCCTGTTAGGGTGCGATGGGGTAGGAGAAATGTCAAAATATCTAAATGGGTATGTTTAAATGGTTTCTGAGCAAATCGGCTGTAACAGACGAAACGAAACATATTCACACAAGTAATCCTATAAGAGTTATTTTTTTTCTTTTGAGGTATAGAACGAGACGTTATCCTAATAAGTTTTTAAATTTGCATTTGGTGCCATCTCCATCATCATCATCAATGGCAATTAATGGCACCTTGACGTGCGCGGGTGGCGCCGCGGGACAGGAGGAGTAGTCATCGGGAACTTACAGGCTGACTGATCGATCAACGCACAGCTGAAGCCGCTAAACCTAGGGACCTAAAATTGGGAGAGAATTTCCCTTGGATATCCAAGAGGTGCACTGAGAAGAAATTTTTAGATTCATCCCTTAAGGGGTTATTTAGGTAGCGGGAAACTAATTCCACGCGTACAAAGCCTCGGGCGGCCTTTAGTCATAAGATATAATATAATGCAGTCTATTGAATTCAAAATAACTTAGTAAATAAATTGTTTGGAAGTTTTCTAATATCAGTTACGTTATGCATCTTGTCTAGTCTGCACCTCGAGCATGGACTTTTAAGAGACTAAACGAACGTTAAGGGCAAAAATTAAGAAAATTTAACATTTCCATTTCGTCACGAAAATTTGCCATATATTTAGTTATGTTAATTTTCGTGGCGAAATGGAAAAGTTATATTTTCTTATTTTTTGTCCTTAACGATGTCCATTTTTATTATACAAGGGCTTCGTCCAAAGAGATTAGCATAATCCACACATTTTAACATCAGCTATCGAGTGTGTAACTCTAATGTATCGTCAAAGAAGATTAAGGATTATGATGGTCATTCTGTAAAATAACTGGGTTCCTTTCATCTGGCATAACTTATTGTGGCATAATCACCATTTGGCATAATCAGCATTGGCAGCATGCATTTTGCAGGATTATTTAAAATATCATTGCATAGAACCCATTAGGTTAGAGTAGGTTTATTTTATAACAATCCTGAAAAGTATACGGTTTCAGAAAAAAAATCTATGCCCAATGATGATTATGCCAAGTGATGATTATGCCAAAAAAAGTTATGCTAGATGAATGTAAACCAAAATAACTAACTGATGAACTTCTTGCTGTTTCTTTTCTGCAGTGGTCTCCTCTTGGGAAGCACTGGTGTTTTTTTAACGCGTAAAAATCTAGCAGCCGTGAGGCCTACTTACTAAATGGTTGTACATTATTGACAAGGCTCGGAAAGTAGGGGATTGCCTGACGAGGTGGGTAGCGGGCCAAGCGCGGCGAGGCATCATGCAATTCCATTCCCGCCGTGGCATATATTCAATAAATACTAGGATATTATACAAATGTATAGTTAGAAGTATTTGTAAAAAAAAACGATGAATTGAGAGAGAATCTCCTTTTGAAAATTATAAGTACCCGTAAACCGGGGTGCATAGAGATTTGCGGAGTGAATAGAAATACAGCCTAAAGTAAAGCATATTCTACTAAGTATAAGACTGAGATTTGAACGTAATTTTCCAATAGACTAGTCAATTCAATGATGGTTCTTATTAGTAACGAATTATTACTTATTTTAGATTGTATTTCTATTCACCCCGGTTTACGGTATTGAGATAATTTCACAACGACCCGCCGCCCGCTGCCGCCCGGCAGCACCCACCTTTAATTAAATGCATGTATGGATTTTTTTTCATGGTATTTTTTATTTAACAGGCAAGAGAGATCATTTTTCAGTAAAATATCGCAGCGGACATGTGTTTTCATACATTTTACGCCTCTGCCCTAGTAATTACATCAAAACACAATACGAAAACAAAATGGAGAGCTAAATGTAAATTGTGACATTATACTTAATTTAAGTAGTGATTGCTAGAACGGTTGAAAAACTAAAAAACTATCCGGAGAGTGTGTCAAGCCCTTTACATCTTATTGTAGAACTCAGGTCGCGTATTGTTTGTCTGTCCGTGTTGGAACCCTGAACTATGGACTCGCCTGGAATTGATGAAAGGGCTTGTTATTCTAGCATTTGATTTAGGAATTAGTTTCCATTGGTACGCTTTATTAGTAGCTGCACGCTTTAGTGCTTTGTCACTTTCACGTAATCTTTGAATTGTTTCAGTAAGTTGTCAAACTGTTAAAGCGACAAGGTACTAAAGTGACCAGCGACATATAACGCCTGTACCTTGTGATGTTAGATAATGTTATCATTTTGGGGTTATATTTATGCTACTAGAAGACGCCCGCGACTTCGTACGCGTTGAATTAGTATTTCGCTAATCTCCCTATGTGTATGTAGACGACACTAATTAAATCACGATTTTTGACAGTGTCCTCAAATACCTCGTTTATAGCTATTCCCACGGGAACTGTTAAATTTTCTGGGATAAAAAGTATCCTGTGTCCTTCCTCGGCATAGTTATCTACTCACAGTCGCCATTATTGTAAATGACATAAGAGTTATCAAAACGTTGACTCTAGCTCTGCCTACCCCACTCTGGGAATGAAAGCGTGACGTTATGTATGTATATATATTTATTGATATAACACTTAAAGTTCGTGTTCTATTTACCCAAGAACAAATTTATAACACTTTAAAAAAGTGGTCCATCTCTCCTGGAATTACCCTAAACTTTTCAAGTTAAAAATGTTCATTGTATAGAACCCTTTAGATTAGGTTAGGTTTGTTTTATAACAATCCTGAAAAGTTTAAGGTTTCAGAAAAATACCGTTTGAATAACGATAATTAAATATAATAGTGAAAATGAAAATTAGGAAATTTAAGTAGGGCTTCTGCATCGTAATAACACGACTTTGAAGAGTTTCCGTATTGTAAACGTTTTGATAACTCTTATTTCATTTAAAATAATGGCGACTGTGACATAATCGATTCTAAAACACGTTAAGCGCAATATCGTTATAATCGCAGTAGAATTGAGGCCCAGGCCTCTATTCAGGTGCGTTAAAACAATATCGTGTTTGACACGTTTAAGAATCGTTTATGTCACAGTCGGCACAGTCGCCATTATTGTAAATGACATAAGAGTTATCAAAACGTTGACAATACGGAAACAGGTCAAAAACGATATCGTTATAACACAGTTGAATAGAGGCCCTGTGCTACGCGCTCCGACTGCTTCGATCGTAGCAAATATCCGCTACGAACCGTAGCTTGCTACGCGGTTTCTTAGCACCGCCACAATATTTAGATATTCAAAGGAACAAGTTAAAATTAAATCTCTTTTTTACCTTAAGAAAAAGGATAATACTTTTACCTGTATACAGTCAGCGTCAATATATCGTAACAGCTTAAGTGACCAAATAATTCGTAGCACCATTTATATTTTGTATGGTTTGACGAACTATTAGGCCACTTTGGATGATAGTTACGTATGATTAGACTCGCTTGCGAAGAGTTCCGTACTATTTAATTATTAATTTTAATTGAATTTAATTTTCACTGTTTTTCGTTATAGCTGCAATAAATAAACACCAAAAAATACGTTAAAAAAATCAATTGTCTACTAAACTTATTAGAAATCATGAGATACAGCTCGCTTAAGACGGACGGACGGACGGACGGAGGCGTAGTAATGGAATTACAATTTTCAATTACACAAAAGTAGTCTTACAATTTATACATGCGATAGGCTTGCAACCTGTTAGTAATACACTAGTAAATATCTTAGCACGTTTGAGCAAAATGTGGTTACAGAATTATCAACAAGTCTTTTTAGAGTTGTTTGTATTTCTGTAGATCTGCCTATTCCACTCTGGAAATTAAGGAGTGTTATGTATGTACAGTTAGTATAATTAGTTAATATTTACGCTGCGTAGTGAAAGTAAAACTTTTTGTTAATAACGTATTATATTAAGTACCGGAAGACCATGCGTCGTTCGGTATTATAACTTGACAGATCGGTTTTTCGCCCGTAGGGATATAAACAACACATAACATAACATCACGCCTTCATTCCCAGAGTGGGGTAGGCAGAGCTATAGAAACACCAACAACCCTAAAAAGACTTGTTGATAATTCTGTAACCACACTTGGCACAAGTAGGCTAAGATGTTTACCGGTGTATTAGTGACAGGTTGCGAGCCCATCGCCTAACAGTACTACAAGCCCTTATTCCCTTAGTCACCTCTTACGACATCCACGGGAAGACATGGAGTGGTACTATTCTAACCCGGCAACCACACGGCCCGTAGGGATATTACAAAATTTTATCGAAATCGTCAAAGGCATTTTCGAGAATGTGATTATAAATAATATACAATACATCTAGGATAGGATAAAGTACAAATAACATTTATAAAATCAACCCTATAAATTGTAAGAACTACTATGTATATCCCTTTTCGTCCTTTTTCCAATTTGGCAACTTTAGATTGGCACTGAATCGAGCAAGGCTTATCGCGATTTATAACGCCATAATATCCACACCATTTGCTATCGACCGTCTCAGAGTCGGAGGTAAAAAGGGCACAAAAAATTACACATGTTTAGTTTACATACATACATACTATCACGCCTTCATTCCCAGAGTGGGGTAGGCAGAGCTACGGAATTACCAACAACTACAAAAAGAGTTGGTGGTAATTCTGTAACCACATTTTGCACAAACAGGCTAAGATGTTTACCAGTGTATTAGTGACAGGTTGCAAGCCCATCGCTTAACAGTACTAGAAGGCCTCATTCCCTTAGTCGCCTCTTACGACATCCACGGGAAGACATGGAGTGGCACTATTCTAACCCGGCAACTACGCGGGAAAATGAAATGTCGGAATGTTTAGTTTAGTTTATTTATTAATCAATGTAATATTACAATATAAATTGCATATCACATTGAGATTGTCGATATAAATACTAATAATCAAGGAATACAAAAATAACATTCAAATAATCAAAACCACAACAATTAATAGTCACTTATTCGATGTCAATCAATAGGTATACATAATTAATGGCGGTCCACACAAATAGGTATACATAGATTAATAAATGTTAATACAATAATAATTTTACAATTTGAGCTCCATATATTCATCCACGGAGTACAATGGATTATCCAATAAAAGGTTTCTCAGCTGATGTTTAAATGCTTCGTCGGATTGTACATTTTTAAGGTTGCCGGGTAGACGCTCATGTCTTTTCCATTACTACAAACAGGAAGATTTTTGTGAATGAGAATTTGTATTTAGTAGCAAGGAAATAAAGTTCAAATACGTTTGCTCTATAATGCCAATTTAAATTTTTAAACAAATAAAAATGGACTTTATTGCCATTCTCGTATAGTTTAAATTAAATTGCCTTGATTATGTACATTCTCATGGACATCGGGGCTAACGAGGCTATAATAGATGTTTCCCGTGACTCCATCCGCATAGAAGTCATTTAGTCGAGACTCAAGCTATATCAATACCCATCCAAATAGGTTCAGGAGTTAATTCGTGAAAAAAATAGCAAACAGAGAGACAGGCAGAGTACTATATACACACACACACACATACACACAAACATACACACACACGCGCGCGCACACACACACACACACACACACACACACACACACACACACACACACACACATACACACGCTAGCCTAGTTGTTAGTGACCCTGCCTTCAAAGTAAGGGCAGATATTTGTGTGATGAGCACGAGTATTTATTCCTGGGTCTATATATTTAAGTATGTATTTCTCTATATAAGTATGTTTATCGTTGTCTAGTACCCATAGTACAAGCCTAGAGCTTAGTTTGGGACTAGGTCAATTTATGTGACATTGTCCTGTGATATTTATTTATTAATTAATAGCTGTTCGCTGCGACTCCGTCCGCAAATAAGTCGTTTACCGCTATACCCTCAGCTCCGTCCAATTTTTTGGGTTAAAAAGTACCCTAGGTCCTTTTCTGGGACTCGAATTATCTCCATACTAAATTTCCTATAAATCGGTTAGGCAGTTTATCCGTAATCATATCCTATATATATACTTTTTAAGAACTTACTAAGTAGAAGACGATGGTAAAATGAGCTCAAAAAAAATACATAATATGTATTTTTTTCTCTTTACCTTTTTTCTATACTAGATGATTCCCGCGACTCCATTTGCGTCGAATTCGTTTAATCGGTACTCAAACTATCTCCATACCCATCTAAATCGGTTCAGTGGTTTATCCGTGAAAGAGTAGCAAACAGACAGTCAGACAGAATTAGTTTCACAATAATAATTTTATTGCGGATATGCCTAACCCGATTTATTTAACAAATCCTCTTATAAAAGATTGATTACAGAATAGCTAGTTTAAACTAGGTAACAGCCCCTCAGTCGAATGGCGTCAGAATAGATTACCTGTCGTTTAGAACAGCCCCGTAGGGTACGACCCTCGCCCTACTAATGCACAACTATTTATTTTAAACGGCATTGTGTACTTTTACTTCGAGTAAAACCACAATATGGAATGATTCTCATAGTTTGGCATGGGAAAGGCAAATTAATCCACAAGTCACCTGAAGGGACCAGTGACCTGTAGTCATTTGCACTCTCAAGACTACAATCTGAAGACTGAAATCAACACAAACCACCTGATGGTAAATGGGATCTGTGACCCATACACATTTGCATGTATATATGTATGTGAACTATTTATTGCTCATAAACGATTACAAGACATGTTTGCATCAACATACATACATAATTAGATATACTTATAGTAGTATAAATATGTTTCGATGGAATCAAAGACACCCAATATAGGTAACTCATCACTTTATAGAATTTTTAATTCATCGAATTTCATTTTATCGAACGCTATTTTCTGCTGAAACTATAATGTTTTCAGGGTATCTTAAAGATTAATTACGTAGGTTAGGTTAGGTTAGATGTTTAAGATACCCTGAAAACATTATGGTTTCAGCAGAAAATAGCATTCGATGAAATGAAATTTGATGAAAGGTGTTTGGATGGAATAATAGAGACCCACTAATGTAAATACTACCACATACGTAAACAAGAATTCAAACACAACAGAAAGAAATAAAAAAAAACATATTTTAAGAAAATCATACCAGATCTTGGGCTTCGTAATGCGAATCACAAAACCCTTTAAAAAGAAACGAGCTTTGGTTTACCTCTACCAATCACTGGTCAGATCTAATCTTGAGTATGCCTCTGTTGCTTGGAACCCGCATTATAATGCATATTCTGAGAGAATTCAAGTGGTAGAAAAGAAATTCCTCCGTTACCTAAACTACAGGTTGCAATCTCCGCGCAGCTCTTATAATACTCTATTGATAAAATATAAAATATTGTCCCTTAAAGACAGGCGGCTGCGCAATATCTGCGTAAGCGAACTCAATAGCCCGCAGCTCCTGGCCACGTTGCAATTCAGAACTCCACGCAAGGTCACGAGGACCAAAAACCTTTTTGCACTTCCTAAAACTAGGACCAATGCTGGAAAGCGAGCTCCTTTGTATAGGCTTTGTAACCACCACAATAAAGTGTTAAGTGATGTTGATATGTTCTCCTGGGCCTCTGTTCAGGTGCGTTAAAACGATATCGTGTTTGACACGTTTAAGAATCGTTTATGTCACAGTCGCCATTATTGTAAATGACATAAAAGTTATCAAAACGTTGACAATACGGAAACAGGTCAAAAACGATATCGTTATTACCTTGAAGAATTCCAGCCCTGCTCCCGTACCCGGTTTAGAGCCGCTGCCACTCTTATATATAACAAGAAAAATAATATATGCGTGTACACTTTTTTATTATGTTTGATTTTACTTTTAGTATGTTTTTTTTTTGTTTAATTTCAAAACCTACGAAATGTTGTAGGTAATGTCACGTGTTGCTTACTATATTTAGTATTTTTTGTTCTTAGTGATATATGTTTAAGGGAACAACTGTATTTAAACCACTTTGTAAATTAGTTCATAAGTAATGCATTGTTTATTTCCGTTTTATCTCCAATAAAGTAAGTAAGTAAACAGAGCTAAGGGTCACCACTCAGACTCATCTCGTTGATTTAGCCACAACTTCTTTAACCTTTCCTTCAATGAAAGACAGATCTTGATTGCCTCAATCACGGTGAAAGCTCATTCCACAATTGGACTGAGTGTACCGTGAAAGATTTGCACTCTCAAGACTACAATCTTAAGACTGCGATCCTAAGTCTGCATTTTTTTATGACATGGAGAACGCCAACGAGTACACAGGCCACCTGATGGTAATTGGAATTTGTAACTCATAGACATTTGCATTCACAAGACTAGAATTTGAAAACTGCAAATGCATTACCAACCCGACTAAGATGGAATGCCTCTACGCTAGTAGTGTCACCGGTTGTCTTATCCCCACACCCAAACACAACAACGCGAACACTGCTACATGGCGGCAGGTTAAAGGATAAATGGTGGCAGCGGGTAGACTTTGCACAAGGTCCTACCACCACTAAAATGCGTTGTCAATTCTGATAACTAAAATGGAATTAGTTTGTCAATTAGTTCGGTAATGCGTGGAAAAGGATCTCCCACTTGTCTCTTAGAATAACTACGTCACATTATCTATTAACACTAAACCTAATGATACAAGTAAGGTGTGACGACGAGCTGAGCGAGGAGGAGGAATAAAGTTGATTTGTGACAAGAACAGCGCGTGAGCAGAGCCCGTATTAGTGGGAGAAGCCATATTGCCTACAAACATACATTAAATCACGCCTGTTTTCCAGAGGGGTAGGCAGAGACCACTTCTTTCCACCCGCTACGATCCTGACAAATCCCTTTCGCTCCTTCCACATTCATACATCGAGTCATGCATGCGCATCGATTTCGGGTACTTAGAATTCGGCCCTTTTGCAGAATTTCTCCGATTTGATTCGAAAAAGTGCGCCTAGGGCGGCACCCTCCTACCCTTCCACTCACTTTCGCACTATATATCTCTTTCGTCAATCTTCTTCCATCCATTCTCTCCACATGATCAAACCATCGAAGCATGCCCTTTTCAATCTTAGTCACTACATCTTCTTTCAGACCACATTTTTTTCTGATCTTTCATTTTTTACTCTATCAATCAGTTTCATACCACACATACTATACCGTATTGCCTATAAGCCACTAGTGTTTTCCCGCTAATACGCCTGCGTAGAAGTCATTTATCGCTATTCTTTGGAAATGTACAATTTTTCGGGACAGAAAGTACCCTATGCCCTTCCCCGGGACTCAAACTATCCCTATACCAAATTTCATCTAAATCGGTTCAGCGGTTTATCCATGAAAGCGTAACCAACAGACAGACAGAATTACTTTCACACTTATAGTATTAGTATGGATATGCCTAACCCGATTTAACTATATCTACCCGTGTTTTAAACATGGCAACAAGTTAATTCCATAATACATACATACATAACATCACGCCTTTATTCCCGGAGCGAGGTAGGCTACACAGAAATACCAACAACTGTAAAAAGACTTGATTCTGTAACCACATTTTGCACAAGTAGTCTAAGATGTTTACCAGTGTATTAGTGACAGGTTGCAAGCCCATAGCCTAACAGTGCTACAAGCCCTTTTCCCTTAGTCGCCCCTTACGACATCTACGGGAAGACATGGAGTGGCACTATTCTAACCTGGCAACCAATTCCTACCTAACGGTAATTCAATATACTGCTAGTATATTTGAATTCCTCGAACTAATGAAAGAGATATTTATTAAGACGGAGTCGGGAGCAACAATACGTATTGTATTCTGCGCGTTAACAGGGTGTTTTATTACACGTGAATGGAAACGTGTTGTTAAGAAGATGGTTCACTTCGTTACATTATTTATTAGCATTGCTTGACATATTTTGCATCATCGCGCAACGATTTGGCAAGTTTAAGGGTACCTCTGCCTTCATAAGCCAATAGGCAGTATCTCAAATTCAATAGCCAAAACAGATTCAATCCTATTCTTTAGTAATGAGGTTTCATTTGCTACAAGAGCTTTGTCTGAGATACTGCAATTTGTCTTAGCAGGGTAGACGTTTGACGACACGCTACCCTAGTTGGTAGAGACCCTGCCTTCGAAGCTAGGGTCCTGGGTTCAAATCCCGGTAAGGGCAGATATTTGTGTGATGAGCACGAGTATTTGTTCCTGAGTCTTGGATGTTTTCTATGTATTTAAGTATATATTTCTATATATAAGTAAATTTATCGTTGTCTAGTACCCATAGTACAAGCCTAGAGCTTAGTTTGGGACTAGATCAATTTGCGTGACATTGTCCTGTGATTTGTTTATTTATTTATTTACGTTTCCACCAGGGCTGAGATACACGGTTAAAACTATATTATTTTTGACGTGTTTTGGTAAAAAAATAAACACGGCTGCCATTACTGCCAAGTAAATAAGAGTTATCAAAACGCTGACAATACGAAACACGTCAAAGGCAATATGGTTTTACCTGAGTAGAATAGAGGCCTAGAGTACGTTACTATGGATGCGTTTAAAATCCACCAATAATATATATCGTCACTACTTTGAAAAAAAACCGGCCAAGTGCATGTTGGACCACGCACAGTGAAGGGTTCCGTCGCTGGTATGAACATTCATGGTTGTTTTTTTTTTTTATTATTAAAATCTCATAAACTACACAGCGTATCTTGTTCAAAACAATTTTGGTTGGTAGTATTTCGTATGTTCTACTACTGTAATTTTTATTAGAATGTTCTATTTAACAGTTCAAAAGCTACCCACCCGGACAGAATTCGACTTTAGAAGCGTATATCTCGCCAACTGTTCACTTACGTAAAAAAAACACTTAAAAACCTCCGTATCATTTTGGAAGCCCTATCTAAAAATTCTCCACACGCTGATGTAACTCAAAAAAAATTTTTTCGTCCCCTAGTTACATGTATGGAGTGCCACCCCAAAATATTTTTTTTTTCAACTTTACTACATCATTGTATAGCGGTTCATAGAATACATCTATCATCCAAATTTCATTTATATAGTGCCAATAGGCTCTGAGTGAAATGGCTGTGACATACAGACGGACAGACGGACGGACGGACGGACAGACGGACAGACGGACAGATGGACAGACGGACATGACGAAATTATAAGGGTTCCGTTTTTGCCATTCGGCTCTGGAACCCTAAAAACCCCGTATCTCATGTTTCGTGATGAGCAGACCCCGTACATTAATTGGTGCCGTTGAAACAAAGTCGACGTCACTCGGCATATAGGCGATTCAAATTCGTTTTATCATAGCGATTAATTACATAATAACCTCTTTAGTACTCTTTATCGTAATTAAAAACAAATGAAGATAAGATATAAAACGTGTTTGACTGACTTTGATTGTCATTCACTTGGAAAATTAAATAATAATTATAAACTAAAATAGTTACTGAAATGCAACACAAAATTAAAGAATTAACTCAAAACCAAATTCAGTTTAAAATAAAACTCTACTAACAGATCAGTTTTGAAATTCGAATGTATTTCTATGTCACGATATTTCTTTGTTTGATTAAACGTGCGATATATATTTTTATTTAAGTCGATTTTTTATGCATTGATATGTAGAAAACATCCACTCAGGACCAAATTAGTCGCGCTCATCTCACAAATATCTGCCCTCACCGGGATGTAATCCCCGCTTCGCAGGCAGGGTCGGTACCAACTAGGCTAACGTGTCGTCAAACCGTCGTTGAATGCCGTGAAAAACTTAAATGACACTAGCTTTTTTTTTAACATGTCTGGCGCCACCCTTTCAATAAGAAATTCTAAAAGTGCTCTATTTGCTTGGGAATAAGCTGTAATTTCCCCGTAAGGCCGCAAACTTAGCGGTGAAGGGGCTAAGGGTGCAATATCATGTTTCATTTTGGTTGCGCGTCGGGTATTTACTTACTCCACAATGAGTATTTTGTATCGAGTTTAGGTATAAATAAATATCAGGAACAATCTCACACAAATTGACCTAGTCCCAAACTAAGCTCTAGGCTTGTACTATTGGTACTAGACAACGATAAACATACTTAAATAGAGAAATACATACTTAAATATATATAGAAACCATCCAAGATTCAGGAACAAATATTCGCGCTCCTCACACAAATATCTGCCCTTACCGGGATTTTAACCCAGGACCGCTGGCTTCGGAGGCTGGGTCACCTAGGCCAAAGTGTCGTCAAACATCTACAAGTGTATATCTAAAAGATTTTTAATTTAAGTTTTCTTATCAAGAGGATTGTGGAGCGATGCTAAAATCACGTAGCTGTCAAAAATAATCCATACAAATTTAGCTCCGGGCGATAACGTTTCTCACCGCCTAAATCTAATCCGATTTCCACGCTTCTTGATTATGTATGTATGTATGTAAACTCTTTATTGCACAAAAATATAAATATTACAATTATAATACTAAATTAATGTACAAAGGCGAACTTATCCCTAAATGGGATCTGGGATGGGATGGGATGGGATGGGATTATGTTGTAGTTCCCGTAAAAAACTACATCTGTACAATTTAAAGGGAAAAATCGTTATTTTGTATGGATATTTTTTGCTTCACAGCCCTCATTAGGGCAGACTAACATTCCTGCCTTATTGATGTCTGAGTCATACACACTCTTAAAAACAAAAGTTGTCTCTCCTGGGCCTCTATTCTGCCCCCGATAGTAAAAAGGGCGCATCTAACATTTTTGACAAAAATGAGTTAATTATACTGCCGTGATCAGCAGAACAAGACCTACCTGCTGATATTTTTAGTTTTTTCCTAGGTAGGCTAGATTAGAAGTTACCATAAGCAAAAAGGGCGTAACTTCACTCACTTTGTTACAAAAACTTAATTAAAAAGACGCATTTCAGAAACATGTTGGTGATCTTTATAAAAAAGACGTAACTACGTATAATGCGCCCTTTTGTTTTGTCAAACTTTCAACAGTTCAGTAAAAGAAAAGACGCAAGATATAATCCATCACCGTATACTCCAATAAAAAGACGCATCTAAGTACTTGCGCCTTTTCAACTTAGCCAGAGCTTGATAACGTTATGTTGACGCGGACGCATCTACACGTAAAACTAAGTAGAAAAGACGCAAATAACTACTTGCGCCTTTTCAATAGTGTATTTTGCTAATTCATTAGAATGCTCGTGGTATTTGCGTCTAATTTTGATATTGGCATATTTGATTTTTGCGATAATGCTACGTTGAAAAGACGTAGTTACACACAAGCGCCCTTCATTCTAAGTACTGTATTGCGAAGCGGGGTGAGGGGGCGGCGACTCTATTGATTTTCGATCAGTTGCGCCCGAGACTTAGTCAGTGGGGAGCTGCGCGCGAGTGGCTCGGAAAGGAGTAGGTAAAGGTAAGTTCACTCGTAATACTTACTTATTTGTTTACTGATTAAGAACTGGACGTATTTTGGGAATACGTGTTTAGAGAACATTTAATTCGTTTAAAGATTCCTAAAATAGTCATTTTTGCATAATATTTGATTTATATAATTACAACTATGACAAGATCGTGGTATAATGTTTTAAATTACTCGCATTATCGCGAACTTTAACGAGCCATATCTCAGAGTCTCGTCTTTGTAGATTCCTACGCGGTGAACACAAGCCGAAGCGTTTGTAGGTACTTATAATGCGTCCAATAACCAGACAAGTTCGCGCGCTCTGCATCGTCTAGGTAGAACCTACTCGTATTTTAACACACTGTTCATAAAAGGAAATTTATGACAAAATTCTAATCTTCTTTGCTCTAGGTAGGTTTCAAATAGGACCAATTTAAGAAAAAAGTTGCGGGCAAATTTCTTTAAAAAATTGTATATTTTAGCTCTCCTGAAACGTCGTCATTTGTCCTTTACATTAATTGATACTTCCGTAGTCGATATATAAGATTTACAACCCATATGAACTGCAAAATTCCTTCCCTCGAGCATAGCTAAATAATATTATGTGTGAAGTCACATTTCAAAGGGACCGCCAAACATTATCGTACAAGAATGATTTGATTGAATGAAAATCAAGAAACCGAGCTCGATTTCCTACGACTGAAAAATGTAAAGTTTGGTATACCTAAACCCATACCAAAAACAGAATACTGGGTGATTTTGGAGCCATGATCAGGAATGGCCAGAAGTGAATAAGATGGTCATACCGAACAACTTTTCCGATCGGACCAACCACGAAATCGCTAAAAAAAACCAGCTGTTCTATACATTAACTCTTAACTTAAATTAATTCACCGTTAATGTATGGAACAGGTGTTTTTTTTAGCGATTTGTTGGTTGGTCCCATCGGAAAAGTGTTTCGGTATGACCATTTATTCACTTCTAGCCATTCCTGATCATGGCTCCAAAATCACCCAGTATAGAGGAACTACACAAGAACGCAAATCGGTGATTATAAACAAGTTGGTACCGCTTATGCCAGAAACGAGAAGGGATTTCTGGCATAAACTTACCTGTCAATAAAAACGCCGTAAATCTCATTAATGAATACGAAGACTAGGGTCTGTTCATAGTCATATCATAGTATTATATAAATCGTTGTGATTGTTTTAAGAAACATATGTTAAGTTTCCGACAAATAGTGTATTTTTGCAACTAAGCAAATATTATTTCATTTTATGGTTGTTTTTTAGATTTATTTTTTATGTTTAATGTGAAAGTTTATGTTCCTACGTTTATTATACGTACAAAAGGAATAAGTTAAAATGACGGTAACTTATAAGACTGAATCTGTTAGAATTTAAGATTACATAATGAAAGTTAGTGTCTTTTTAGATCAAATTCGATTTTCGAGATTATTATAAATAGTTTTTTTATCAGAATCAGTATTAAAGAGGATTTCGTTTTATTTAGATTAAAATATTATGAATAATTATTCATTTAAAGTTTTTAATAATTAGGATTAAAAGATAAGGCTTAAAGGTGTTACACGTATGTAGGTAAATGACTAACTTACATGACTCTATTAATATGTGAATTACTATGAAAAGACTCTATTTAAAGGTTTCATTGTACTTTTACTTTATTTCGGCAGGTAAGCGTGCATTTAAATTATGTCAGTCGAATTATTAATAAACATTTATTTTTTTAAACTGTTTTTTTTTTCTGATTGTGCCTTAGAATATTGCTAAGTGCAAATTATTAATTCCAATCGTTTATTTTATAGGTATTAGTTGAACTACATGTCAAAGTAGTAAAAAAAGGAGAAGATATTACTTTTTTATTTGAGTAAAAGTAGTTATTTAAAATATTAATTACTATATTGAAAAGACGCTTGTGACCAAATGCGCCCTTTCACCTTAGGAGAAAAGCAGGAAATATCTGTCAAGCACGTATATTAAAAAGAAGTTTGTGATTGTACTAAGTTGAAAAGGCGTAAATGGGTACATGCGTCTTTTAAACAGAGTATCGAGTATTTTTCAGGCATTTTTTTGCTAAGATGAAAAGGAAAATCTTAAATAAATAAATAATTAAGTATAAATTATAATATATTTTAATGCCACATTCACAATATGGTATATATCTATATTACTTCGTTTACGAAAAGTGTCTATGTCTATTTGTTTAGAGACAGCGTACATTTTTTTAATTTTCAACTAAAACATTTAATTTCTCGATTTCGACTTCATGTTAGATGCGCCCTTTTTACTATCGGGGGCAGTATTCAGGTGCGTTAAAACGATAATATCGTGTTTGACACGTTTAAGAATCGTTTATGTCACAGTCGCCATTATTGTAAATGACATAAGAGTTATCAAAACGTTAACAATACGGAAACAGGTCAAAAACGATATCGTTTTTAGTGGTGGTAGGACCCTGTGCAGGGTCCGTCTGGATCGCTACCACCATCTTATCCATTAACCACCCGCCAAGCAACACTGTTCGCATTGTTGTGTTCCGGTGTGGGGATAAGACAACCGGTGAAATTACTAGCATAGAGGCATTCAATCTTAGTCCTCAGGGTTGGCAACGCATTTGAGGTCTTAGGATTATAGTCTTGAGAATTCATATGTCTATGGGTCTCAGATTCCACTTACCAACAGGTGGCCTGAGTGCTGGGGTGCTATCTCCTTAACATTAAAAAAAAAAAAAAAAACAGTTGAATAGAGGCCCTGTAGTCAATAGTTAAAAGCTTGTGTGCATATAAGTTATGTTTTTATATGATAGGTCTAAAGCAGTCCGATTGTGTTTTTGCGGGAATGGGCTTAGCCAGAAAATTAAGCCTTAAACACGTTAACTTTCGGTGTGTCTACAGGAAAGACGGTAACCTTAATCTGTGTATGACTCGTCTATGGGGCAGATCGCACTTGCTAAACTAATCTTATAGTATCACTCATCTAGGTTTTTATTGTGACACATTCAGCTTACCTACTATTCAACAAGCCATTAACAACACAGAATAACTCAACAAAAAACCATTTCGCATCTATTCCCATAAGTCCTCTTATTGAATCTCTCTACGCCAGCCTATTTTACATCCACACATCAAAACAAGACAGAATAAACACTATCTTGAACGCAAGAGAGTAGTAAGTCCCTCGTTACCCTAGTGTGACTAGCAAAGATGTACAAAAGAAAAAGGTGGTAAAAGAGTATAGTCCATAATGTACATACGTCGTTTTTGCTTGTGTTAGTAGTATAGTAGTCGAGCTTTAATGGAACTATTCCAGACGATTTAGTGTGAAGCGAGAGCTTCACGGTTGGCGTTATTGGATTTGCGATGTGATTTTTATGCATCAAACTGTGGAATATGTTCTTTATCAAACTGTCTAACAAGAAGGGTTAACAATCAGCGGAAAAAAAGGATTTTGATTCCAGTTTGGTGTAGCCCATCTCGATTTGATACCGTACTCTGTACGCAGAAGATCATGACGTGAAGTCACTTTAAAAAACCGGCCAAGAGCATGTCGGACCATGCTCAGTGTAGGGTTCCGAAGCCGTTCAGTACTAGAAACATAAAAAGAAATTAAGTAATAAACTAATTTTCTATTTAAAATCAATTGGTGCCGTCTTAGATGATTTTAGTAGGTATAAACACTTTAATCGCTTGTATCTCAAGAATATGATGATGTCTATCTACTGAGTCGTGATAGTTTTCCTTTAAAATTCGTTACATGTCTTTTCATTCAAGATTTTTTTCAGATTTTTAGTATTTGTATATAAATAAAAGTTGGTTATATGCTCTTTCGTTTGGACACTTGAGTCTAACAAAAATTAGCGCTTTAAAGCTTAATATTTCATAAACGGAGTACTTAATCGAAAAACTGTTTTCACAAACCCATAATATTTTTGAAAGAACTATCCAACGACACCACACACTATAGGATAGACGAAAAAAAAATACATCCCCACGTTTCGTGTAGGGAGGTATGTACACTAAAAATGTTTTTTTTTACTTTTTTTATACTACTTTGTTGGCGTGACTAATATGCATATTCATGCCAAAGTGCAGGTTTCTAGTACTAATAGTCTTTGCACTAGACTGCGGACGGACGGACGGACGGACGGACGGACAGACATGAAACTATAAGGGTTCCTAGTTTACTACGCCCTAAAAAAAACAGTAATTTTAATTTTAAAGTTATAGAGTTTACATTGAAGTACTATCCTGTGGAGCTGCGACGGGCTAAATCTTTACCTATCTTTAAGAAACTTCTCCATAAGCACTATTTTGTCGCAGTCGTAATAGTGTTATCTCAGTTTATTTCTTTCACTGTGTTCCTGTAAAGGAGAAATTTCTATCGTGTGGCTGTCTTTTTGATTCTTTCCCTGATGTGGATGTACTTTTTTATGGTTAGCTATTTATTTATGTAAGTCATTAAGTATCGTGTATTTATTTGTATTGGTATGTATTTATTTATATTTTATCTTTGTAAGCGTATATTTATTACTATACAGGGTGACCCGCGAGTAATCGCTTTTGGAGTCAAGGGGTGATAAAGTACGTTATACTGAATAGGCCTATGAAGTTTTCATTCAGCTACTCACTTAAAAAAAAAAAAAAAAAACATAATATAAAATATTAAAATAGGTGTGTTCCTACCTTTACAATTTGTAGTACTATCGTAGTATTTAATGTCAGAGCAGTTCAAGATCAAGGTCACTATCAATGATCCCTCATTGTTGACACATGCCAAACTTACCGCAATTTACTTAAAATATTCTTCAACATATCGAGAAATATGAAGCGCGTAAAGTTTTTCTTACTGCATCATACCGTTTCTTAATCCATTTGATCCTCATTCTATCATTATGAAATGATTAACCACGTTCATAAGTTTCCCGTTTCTCGATTTCAAACACTGCATTCTCATAAATACAAGTATACATAATAATAATATGTGTACTTACTAATATTTATTACTTAGTATTTTAATAAGTTTCTATTTAAATAAGCAAATTAAATAGTTATTCAACGAAACTCAAACAAAATATGAAGTATGATGAAATGACAGAAAGTTACGTGACAGTAAGTATAATTTACTTTTAACTAGACAGCTTCAGGCGTTTTTCGTGAAATAGGTATTGAATAAGTAGTTTGAACCCTAAACTATCGTTGTTTAACGACATTTTATGAATAGAACCTCCTCGAAGTCGGTGGTGCGGTTTAGCGTAAGCACACCTACCTACATAAGTTCAGCTACGCACTGGGCGACCTGACCGCCGAGTGCGTAATGACCTTGATATTATTCATTAGTTTTTTGACACGTTCCCTGGTCCGTTTGGCCTCAATGAGGGGACTACATTGTGCTGTTTGATTAACGAACAAATAAAAATGAGACATTTTTGGTACTTTTTTATTATGTTGACGTAAATAATACCAAGTACAAAAACACATAATGCATAGTCAGAGTGCAGATGATTTGTCACTTTCGGACCTTAAGAACATTGATATAAAACCTAAAAGTAACGAATCATTATTTGAGTGGACAATAGCGAAAGAAGTTTAAATAATAATATTTATAACCGGATAGCTTTAAGGTGCACTTACCATAGAATAAGATTTAAAGGCATAGACACGTTCACTGTCCCCAAACAAAAACACCCATGTTCATGACCCCACATTGCGGGCACCCGGACAGGGAACGTGTTAAAGCGAAAGCGTAAATCTATACCCGTCCGAAATTCACAATACGTTAAGTTAAAAGAAGGATTGAGTACAGTTCTTGCTAATTACTAGCCGTACACAGTTGGCAACTTGCGTAAACTGGACTCCAACGACACCAACTGGGCATCATGGTCGCAGATTATACATGCAACAGTGTGCGACAGCAACATTGTACGACCATGATATTTTAGCTTACAGAGCCGTCTCTTTTCGGCACACTGAATCCCAAAAAGACTGTGTATAACAGCTATCTGTATGTTACCTTTTATTTTATCGCTCCTTCTATGCCTTTAGTTCTTATTCTTTGGCACTTACACAGGCGACCAATCATTGTTCTGACACACCGGTGACACTTCACTATGGGTGCCACAGGTGCAGTATATTTACGATTTGTTTTACACGTATAATAAGTCCTCTAACGCTAGTTTTTTATCTGAATTCTTTTCTGAAGTAATACAGTGCAATTGAATAGTATAGCTTTTGCATCGTTGCAAACGCGCGACTGTATTGATTCAGCATCGCTACCTACTAAACTTACGCGCGACACTGTTTTGTATAGACAAGTATAGGAAAAGTGAAAAAATTAAAGAATTTTGCATTATGACTGTATCGATGCTGCATCGCGGTTGTAGCAATGGCTTAGCGATGCTGTATCGCGACTGCATCTCTGCAGATTTCTGCCGTGGGGTCGATGACGCCCGAAGTAGTATGACAGACAGATGTATTGAAGAGTCATAACTACACCTTTTTTCGGTCAAAACAGTTAGTTTTGCTTCAGTACTTACCCATCGATAAACTAATTGAGACAGCAGGACGAATACGAACTTAACCGACAGTGTACGATGCGTATGATTATGCATTACATAATGAGCCTCTGATATACCTACTTGGTAAAACAATATTGATTTTGACATATTATCGTATTGCCAATGTTAGAATGACTCTTATTTACTTGAAAGTAATGGCGGACGAGTAAAAACAATACGATACGGTGTTAAAAGCAATATGGTTTTACCGACGGGTTCTGTAGCTATGCAGGATCGATATGGCTCGCATTTGGATTATTCGTCGGACTTAGTTCCTTTGACAACCTATGGCTACATGGGTATTATTGCTTTGCTTTATATGCACAATTAACAGACCGCACCTAACTACCCTATTTTGAGCATTATTTATGAACTATAACTATGATATTAACATTTCTTCTGATAGTCTTGAAGTTCATATTACACTTATAGCTTTATTTTCCTCAAATCATTGTTTCCTTCTTTCTTCCCTTATTTATGATTCCTTATCAAAATTAATAGTCATACGTAGTGTCTCCTTCTTCTTCAGTTAACCTAAAATTAAAATCAATTAGTCTAAGCATAGGTACAACAACAATTTGACAATGTACGTAAGGATCGAGAATATGTAAAAAAGTGATACATTTCCCATGTTTCACTTGACCACATTCAAAATTCCGCCACAAACCGACTCCATCATCAGATCAGGTCTTAGATACCATAAAATAGCATTATCAAATTTTACTCTTTCAAATTTCGTGTACATAATATCACGCCTTCATTCCTAGATTGGGGTAGGCAGAGCTACAGAAACACCAACAACTCTAAGAATACTTGTTTATAATTCCTTAATGACATTTTGCACAATCGGGCCAAGAAGTTTACTAGTGTATTAGAGACAGGTTGCAAGCCCATCGCCTAACAGTACTACAAGCCCTTATTCCCTCGCAATTGAAAGGTAAAAAAGTAAGCAACAGTGTTAGCATTGTTGTGTTCCGGTGTGGGGATACGACAAACGGTGAAATTACTAGCATAGACGCATTCCATCTTAATCCTCAGGTTTGGCAACGCATTTGAGGTACTTAATAGGATTGCAGTCTTAAGATTATAGTCTTGAGAATTCAAATAACTATGGTTCTCAGATTCCAGTTACCATCAGATGGCCTGAGTGCTTGTGTGCCTGCCTCCTCCTTAGCTGTGAAACCATAACAAATAATCAAACAGGCTAACAGAGTTACTTTCGCATTTAGTAGGTACTAGTGACCCGCCCTCGGTTCGCTTCGCTTCGGTTTACGTGTGTTTCTGTAATACCCGTACAGAAAACGGAAATTATTATACATTAAAAGCCTCCCGTGAGAAAAGAAATCTGATATTGAAAACCGCATCAGAATCCGACGCGTGGTTTAGGAGGAGTCAGCGGATATGCAGACAGACAGACAGATGAAGAAAGCGACTTTGTTTTGCACTATGTAATAAAATAGCAATAATAAAGAAAAGATAAAGACGAGTTAATATGGAATATGGACATGGATAGTAAGCAAAGCCCATTTCAATAACAGGACTTGTAACATTTGAACTAAATGTTTTCAAATTGACTTGTAACATTTGAAATAAATGAAAATACTGGCGCACAAACATTATGTAAAGCTAAAAACCGAGCAAAAGCATGTCGGATCATGCTCAGTGTAGGGTTCCGAAGCCGTTAAGTACTACAAACATAAAAACCGCGCAAGAGCATGTCGGACCATGCTCAGTGTAGGGTTCCGAAGCCGTTAAGTACTACAAACATAAAAACCGGGCAAGAGCATGTCGGACCATGCTAAGTGTAGGGTTCCGAAGCCGTTAAGTACTACAAACATAAAAACCGGGCAAGAGCATGTCGGACCATGCTCAGTGTAGGGTTCCGAAGCCGTTAAGTACTACAAACATAAAAACCGGGCAAGAGCATGTCGGACCATGCTCAGTGTAGGGTTCCGAAGCCGTTAAGTACTACAAACATAAAAACCGGGCAAGAGCATGTCGGACCATGCTCAGTGTAGGGTTCCGAAGCCGTTAAGTACTACAAACATAAAAACCGGGCAAGAGCATGTCGGACCATGCTCAGTGTAGGCTTACGAAGCCGTTAAGTACTACAAACAAACAAACTGGGCAAGAGCATGCCGGACCATGCTCAGTGTAGAGGCACATAAAAATCAACAAGTAATAACTAATTTTCTAATTAAAGTTAATTGGTGCCGTCTTAGATGATTTTAGTAGGTATAAAATCTTTAATGGCCTGTATCTCAAGATACCAATGATGTCTACTTAGCCGTGATAGTTTTCCTGTGAAATTCGTTAAAATAATATGCTCTTTCATTTAAGTTTTTTTTCTGATTTTTAGTAAACAGAAAACCTAGCTTGGTATTTATACCACTTACTACGCATACCATTAGATTTCGCTCGTGACTTCAACAGCGCAGAAGTAGGTTTTCGTTAATCCTCGGGAATTGTTCTATTCGGGAAAAAAATACCCGTGTTCGTATACGGGCTATAAAGTATTCCATCGATTGGTTGAAGTCTTATACTCTGAAAATTTAACAAACAAACACTAAGTAGGTACTAGGGCAGTAGGGGTAGCGAAAATAAGTAGGAATGGTTAAAAACTAACCCACAGAGCCTAAGGCATTTTCGGGGATCAATGTAATACTTTGTGAGACAGACAGACACAAATTCGCATTTATAAAATTCAGCGGAGATCCTATTGCCACTTTCCGATTGTATTTTCAGATTAGCTCTAAGTCATCCAAATTTTGCATTGTCTTCAGATACTATTATACGCTAAAGCCCGCGCAGGTCGGCGCAGAAGTTGTTAATCGCTATTTCATCAGGAACTACAATTTCCGTCTTCCGATGGTAAAGTAGTTTGTGCAGTGTTTAACTATCTGGGATAAAAAATACCCCAGGACCAAAACTGGGGTTAAACTATTTTCTTATAATTTATATGAAAATCGGTTCAGTCGTGTAGCGATGAAGGCCACATAACAAGACATACATAAGGTTTTATAGACATTGAAACAACAATTTTATACTAGAAACTAGCTAAAATTTAACTCCGTTCACGTAAAAGCCGTTTGTCGCTCTTCCCTCGGGAATAATGCAATTTTCCAACATAACGTGTACCCTATGACCCTCTTCAGGTCTCCGGGCTTCAAGCTATATCCTCAACAGATTTTATTAAATTTGGTTTACCGGTTGATCTGTGAAACCGCAACAAACAAACATACAAACAGACTATACTAGCATGGAAGTATGAATCAGTTCGTACTCCAAGAAAAAGAGACTATTTCCACTATTTCCACATTTCATCAAAAATGGTTTAAGCGTGTAAACTTAATATACATACACCCAGACTAACCAGCAAACTAAATTTGGCATTCGTTTTATAATAAAAGACAGAGAAGACAAGATATTATTACAATAGAGGAGTAAACAGCAAATCTGTGCCAAGCTGAGTGAGTAGGTACTTAACTAAATCGTTCCGGTGTTCTTGAGCAACTGGCTGTAACGGATTCCGAGATAGTTCCTTGGAGTCCCGACTTACACTCTCTTCGTTAAAAGCTTGCATTGGAATACAGTCCCCTTCAATTACTTTTTTTAATTTCATATCTTTGTGCTGTAACATGAACAAATATTTGTTTAAGATCCTTGTATAAAATTGGCTATCCACTACTGAACTTAAGTTTTCCACGTAAGGATCACCTTGAATAATTTTATGCGATATTAACTAAATACTCATCGTAATACTTACTGTATTTATATTTATGTATACTTTTTCAAAAACAGAGAACAACAATGTAAAATTCCTGTGACATTTGTCACATAAAAAGTTCTTCTTCTTCTCTTTTAATGGCAGCCACAGGGCTTGTGCCATGCTATGGCAACTTAGTACATTAGTGGTGGTTCGCCACAATCGCCAAGTATACAATAGTAGTCTTTGGCTTGTGCCACATAAAAAGTTAGTCGATGTGTGTCATTTAAGTATGACATGTCATCCATCGTTAATCAATATCACACGAAAAGAGGTTCATCATAAGAATATAATATTAGTTGTAAATCTTAAAAGACAGAAACATCTTTAAAAATAATGGTAAACTTGCTGCGCGTAGCCTCGACGAAAGTTGCCTGCGCATTAGCGCCTTGTGTTTGAATGTAAGCGCAGCCATGCCGTTGATGCGCTGGAGCGGTGCGGTCGTAAAGGGCCAGGATCTTCACGGTTCTCCATGCTACGTATGCCGCTTGTTGCAGGATAACTTAAAGATGTAAGGCAACTGTTGCGAGGTGCGTCGCAGTTGCCTCCGGTAGCGCTTAATTTCCTCATTACCGTCAACTTTAGCCAACCTACGGGCTTGGGACGATCATAATTATTTGTCTTCTGTCTGTCTTCAATTTTAAGACTCTAGAGGGCGACTGAGTGCATGGCTGCGTCCACAGCCTTAATTAATTTGCAAATGAAGGTCAGTAGTGTACTCGTTATTAATGTTGAGAAACTTCTCTATTCCTCTTTCACTACATACTTATAAAGAAGTTTAAAAACATCTTCCTTTACGTACTTAGAGAAAGCATTCTACGCCTATTTTGCCAAGATACTGAGGACTATGAGGATTTCTGTAATCGGTATTCAGTTTTAAATCGCAGTCTGGTAGGGTTGTTCCTAAATATGAAACTTCGGAAGCTAGGTATATCCTTTACACTCAACAGTTTTAACGCAATCGAAAGAAAGGGAAAGTGCTATTGTAGCGTTAAACTTCGATTTTAGCAGTAAGGCTGACTTTTCCGCCAGACTTTCATTAAATTGCCGTTGAAGTAATAATTACACTCTTATACTTAAATGAACCACTCTTGAAATAATGGTTTTAAAAGCCTTAATTACCGTATTAAGTGATCACTTGGTTTATGTTGCTCGGCAGGCGGTGAAGGTTTGTTAGCGTAATAGCTCTTTAGAGGATCTAAAAATCTGTCATGACTCACCTTGGTCTATGGCCGATTGATTAATGAGTAATGACGTTAACTGTTCATCTGCTAAAAATAATTCGGTGTTTTTTTATTAATTTCTGTGTAAAAAACGGTTTAGTAGTATGATTCTTGTTTTGATAACTTTAGGAAGTGCGATGGACATCGATGTGTGCGATTTTTACAGTGACGTAGGTTTAATGTGCTTAGTTTGTGGAGACTTAGTCAATCTTAACATTCAGTGTTTACTCAACTGTGTCTCATGTAATTTGAGTTTTAAACTGTTGATATAAACACAGGACATACGAAATAGTAGTTATTCATCAAATAACTTTCAAGATTAGTTGAGAAATTAGGTAAAATTTCAGGCGCAGTAAGTGTTTTTTACTTGTATTTTTACTTCCTAGGTACATTAACACAATAATAACTTTATCTGAGCAAGAAATAAACGTAACATTTCTAATAAATTATCTTTCAATTGCTTTTCACTGAGTAGAGGTGCCTATTAATTGAATTGTTGTGACAGAAGACAAACTTCAATTAATTCCTTATTAAAAATGGTGCATCTGTTATAAAAAATATTCCAGATTCAACCCTGTTTATAATTGTACAGAGTTTAATATCCTTCAGGTATTGCAATGAAGATGTATCCTTTTTGACGATGTCAAAATTCCGTTGGTGTCAAGGTTAAAGTTTAATGAACTTTTGAGCTATGAATGGAACCCACATGTCCGTCATTGAGTGTATCGGTTATAAGGGCATAACCACACTAGGAAATATTGATGCTTAAATTAAATTATGAGGAAGCCTAAAATTAAAAAAAAAAAAAAAAAAACTTGTAGTTAGGTTCAGTTTGACCTACTCTATTACCCCTTAACTCAAAAGTCATTTATCGTGGGTCACCCTGTATATACTTTTTTTACTAACAATGTGTCTTGTTGTTCACCATTGGTTTGCACCACCTACTGTGTAAAATGTTGTAATTTGTCACCTTATCCCTTCTAAGGTTGTCTGGAAAAGATCGCTAATTAGCGATAAGACCGCCTGTTGTTTACCTGTGTCGTTGTTTTAATTGTGCTATTTCTCTGTAATGTTTTTGTTTGGTGTACAATAGAGTGTTTTGTATTGTATTGTATTGTATTGCACTTACCACTCTATTACCCAAAAAGATTTTAGTACAGCTGAAACGACACAAATATGCCGCTCTGGGCTACTTGTTGTGCCGTTGGGAGTTAATACTCTTGGGCCTTGGGGTTCAGGTGAAAGGAACTCTTTAAGGAGATTTTTTCGCGCCTAAATGATGTTTGAGATGACCAAAGAGCTGGCAAATACTTTGGCTAAAGGATAATTCTTCCTGTTGAAAGAGGCAATGCTGCCAGCCTCCTGAGCACCATCAGCAGTTGAAGCGTTTCACCCTATATTTTTCGCCTAAAATCAGTTCAGTTATTTAAATTAAATAAATATTAGGTAGTTAAGTTTTTTTTATCCTAATGTGTTTTATATTACACAAACATGTTATTTTCTTGTAAACCTAAGTTGCTTCATTAAATCTTGTCTTTTGTTATATAATTTTTATTTCGGTACTTTCAAAAAAAATGTACGTGAATTAGAAATAAAGAAAGAATAACATTTATTCGCAACAATCACACATCAATAATAACATAAAAGAAGGAAAAGAGACAACAGAAAAGTGATAATTGTCGCGAAACGGCCCCAACTCAGCATGTGCTGGTTGTGAAGCCAACGCTGGTCTTCCGTTGGGACCACTCGGTGTAAACATGGAACGGAGACATTACGGATAATTTAACAAAAAAATTACGTAATTACAATCTTCACTACTTTGAAAAAACCCGCGTATCTCATATTTCGTGATGTACAATTTTAAACTTAAACTTGAAGAGAAATAAGTTTAAAATCGCACATCACAAAATATGAGATACGAGGTTTTACAAAATAGTGACGATAAAATAGTGATAACTTGACAAGTATTTTTTTTTTGTGGTCAAAGGAGGCAGGTGAGCAAGCGGGTCACCTGGTGGTAAGTGATCACCGCGACCATAAACACTCGCAACACTAGAGGAATCGCAAGTGCGCTGCCGACCTTTGAGAAAAGAGGAGGCTCGCTTTTTGAAGGTCCCAAGATGTAATGGTTCGGAAACAGACGCCGTGAGATGATTCCACAAAGATAAGGTTTGTGGCAAAATGACTTGCGAAAAGCGCACGGTGGACGATTTCCAACTATCAAGATGGTGTCGATGAAATGACAGTTTGGTTCGAGTTGTACGATGGTGGAATCCAGCCGCCGGTATTAAGCCAAATAATTCCTCGGAGTAAATCTCTTCCGTAGTAAATGTGGTAAAAGACAGAGGGAAGCAACATCAAATTCAAAGAATCCGTATTTTAAACGTAGTATTTTTTTGTCTTCAAGAAAATGAATTTAAAAATGACTGTTACAAAGCAAACCAATCTGTTATAAGAAAAAAAGTAATTTCCAACTATCAAGATGGGTTGTTACCGTGGAGCGTTCAAATGCATGCATCGGTCATGTCGTGATTAATACGTAGATTTTAAAAAAATTGAGCCCAGGATTTCTAGACGTTACTCAATTCCAGAGTGTACAGTCCAGTTGATACTGTACACTGCTGTTTTAGTTATGTAGATAGTTGTTGGAGTGCAGAGAAAGATTGATCACTTTATGTTGATTTATTGACGTAATAAAAGTTACAGTAAAATAGTTAATAGTTGATGCGTATTGTAAGCTAGTTAGTTATGCACTAAATTATTACCTAAAACGTTACCTTATATTGAATGCTATCGGGCGGCCCAAAGTAGGTCGCAACGTAAACGGAAAAATGTACAGTGAGACTGTACATATTGGCAACCCTTACAAGAAGAAACAGGAATACAGCACAAGGGAAAGAAAACTATTAGAATAAAAATACAAAATTAATCAGATTGATCAAAGTTGAACGCGACGTTATCATTCGATGCGGGATTTTGTTGCGTGTGCTGCGCCTCGCTGGTCAGCACCCTCGGTGTCTTCTCTTGGCGGGAGCTTCTTGCTTGAGGTATCGGTTGTAGTTCGATATCTTCGTAATGTGGCTTCACCGATCGTAGTGAACATTGACTGCGTTGTTTGCGCTTCTTACAGAGTTGTGGGTAATGCTTTCCCACTCCCCACAGAATGACAGCAAAGACGGCTGCTGCCAGGAGAGAATAACTGACAGCATATTGATGCACATCGTGGCTCGTGAGCGCAGATGGGAGTTTGTTCTCGTTTTCCTTTTGTGAACGTAATCTGCTGCTGATCTCCGCTGTTTCTTGGTCATCAGATGAATATAAGTGTGAAATATTGTGAAATGATAAATCCACAATTTTGTTTACTGATGAGTTAAACGACGGTATGTTGAAATTGTATTCCATCGTCACTTTGCTATTGTATTGATTATGCGAGTAAATAGTTAAGTACTTCGATTGCAGCATGCATCCCTGGGGTAATGTGACGATACTCGATGACGTCAATGTGTGTGACGTAACATCATTCTCGCAGATAGTACGTAGTGGGCATGATCCGCAGCAAACTGCAAGCCATGCGTTTGGTGAATGCAACTCGATCCAAGCCTCCTTGCATGACGTAGTTGTGACATCACAAGGCGACGTCGTGCGATGACTTAATAATTTCGCTTCGCATGGAATGTTGTTGTTATGAAGATTGAAGACTGGCAGATTTTTGTTGCATATAAAAAAATTCGGTTTAAGTTGAGCACATTGCTTCAAGTCTTCCTCCATCAATGGAATATAAGTGTTTTTCTGAAAGTTTATAGCGATGTATTTCGAGTTAGTTCGTACGATGACAGCTTCTGAGTTAGTTTTGAGTGGTAAAGGGATGACACGATGCAATGTAAAGTCCTCGTCCGAAATCAATGGTATATGTACCTCGAACAGGAAAAAGTTTTCTGTTACTCTGGCTTTGACGTACAGTAACTTGTAGAGATCCTTGATATCTTCTCTAATGTTGACGGGTAAAGATAAAGTTCTCGGCAGTTTTCCAGAGATGTCACTCAGCTGTTTGATGAAGTTGACTGGTGTAACTAGGTGCACGTCGATGTGTCCTTTATAAACATCAGTTAGTGTATTGAAGAGCATTTCTTGAATGTCCTTTAAGTTGTTCATAAGTAAATAAGCTGATAAATATGCTGAGGCAAAGTAGGAGATAGCCATAGCTATCTCTATTTCTGATTCTATCTTCGTAAATTGGACGTTGGTCTGGTCCATGAAGTTTTCTATGACGTCAAATTGTCGCTTGATATTATCTTCATTTTTCTTCAAGACGTTGTTTTCGAGTTCTACTATTGACGTTTGGTTTTTTATAAGTTCAAGTAAATAGTTTTCGTTGTTTTGAACTGATTGAATATCTTCTTTATATTTATCTGCAAAGCGTTGATCCAGGATGCCGAATAAACTGTTGCTTAGGTAGCCTACTCCGTCGATTAATCCACGTTTTTTCCGGCTAGATAGATGTTTGTGTGGAGCGAGAAGAATACTGTTGTAATACTTTAGTAATTCCATCTCATGGTACAACTGTTCTTGAGTAGTCTTGCAGTATCTCGGATCAGTTTTTTGGCACCAGTCGTTTATTCCAACAAGATAAGCCTCGATGCGACGAATTCCATCCCAATAGTTAGTTAAGTTGTAATACATAAGTAAAGTCCATTCATTGTGAATTACTTGTATCTTGCCCATTGAGTCATAGTAGACAGGCCGCTCAGGTTCGAGACTTGTAATTTGAGCCATTGTTGTGACGCGCGCGGTAGCGGCGGCGTTTGACCCAGTTATTAATGTGCCTATAGTTATCAATGCTGTAAATAACGATAGATAGCATTGTTTCCCAGTTATGTTTCTTTTCGCAGAGCGCGCAGGTTTCTTCACGTTTGTTTGACGTACTTCGTTTTTATTTGTTTGTTTTTCTTCTGAATCGTCATCAATGTCGGGCTCCACGTGTAGCGGAGCTAGTTTCACGACGGGACGTTTGATGATGCCATTTTTAGTTTTTAATGTAGTCACTCGTACGTAACCGTCGGCCCCAGGGTGGAGTTCCAGTACTCGAGCCAGCGCCCATTTTCCCGGTGGCAAATTATCTTCCTTTACAAGTACGATGTCGTCTTTCTTGATATTTTTCGTTGGTTTATTCCACTTGCTACTTGTATTTGAGATAGGTAATCGCTTGACCATTTTTTCCAGAATTGTTGCATCATATGCTCAGTGAGTTGCCATCGTCGACGTAAGTCAATGTCTCTTACGTCACTGTGATCTGAGAGTGGTAATGACATCAAAGGCGTGCCGGTTAAAAAATGACCTGGAGTTAGATAGTTGTAGAATTCATCTAAGTCTTCGGTGAGTGCGCAGAGCGGTCTGGAGTTCATGCAGGCCTCGATTTTTGCTAGTAATGTTGTGAACTCTTCGTAAGTTAGCTTCTGATCTCCGAGTACCCGTCGTTAATAATATTTCAGGGCTTTTACAGCTGCTTCCCACAACCCTCCTGCTGTAGGCCACGCAGGAGCGTTGAAGTGCCATTCCACTTCCATCTTCCCAATTTCGTCGAAGAAGCTTGGTGACAGAATTTTCTTGAACTCTTCAAACTCGCTTCGCAGAACCTTTGACGCGCCGATAAAGTTAGTTCCGCAGTCTGAGTACATATGTTTGGGTGTACCGCGCCTGGCACACATACGTTGGAACGCGGCAATAAATGTTTCTGTGCTCATGTCAGATGCGAGCTCAATGTGCACAGCTTTTGTGGCCATGCACACAAAGACTGCTATGTAGCCCTTAGAAGTTTTGACACCCCTGCCTTTGTTTAGCTTGACCTCTACGTTGCCGGTAAAGTCAACCCCGGTATGGGTTGACTTTACCGGTGATGGGGTAATTCTCTGCGGTGGCAAGTCTGCCATTAGTTGATAATTGTCTGTCAACTTGAAGCGTAGGCAGCGTACGCAGTGACGTAGTTGATCTTTTACAGCTCTGTTGCCGCTGATGATCCAGTATCGCTGCCTTATGTAGCTTAATGTTAGACGCGCTCCCCCATGGAGAGTCTGCAGGTGCCCATGAAGAATAATAAGTTGAGTTATTCTCCCTTTTTTAGGAAGTATTATAGGATTCTTCGTTCCAGGTGGCAAGTTTGATTTGTTGAGTCGTCCGCCGACACGAATAATTCCCTTTTCGTCCAAGTAAGGGTTTAACTTATAAATTGCTACGTTTTTAAGCTTTCGGTTGTTTAAATAAAACGTTAAATAAAGTAACAACTATTTATTAACTTCCGAACGCCGCTAGCACACGAAAAGGTCGTAGGGATGGGGTACATAAATGCCCGTCTGATTTTGCTTCCGGTATTACGGGGTGTTGCCGCCACCACGCTAGTACTCCCCTGGTTCCTGGAGTAGCGCCGTGAAGATGAAATGAGCTGAGGGACGTCAGCTGAGGCAGACCGACAATAGCGTAGGCACCTGAGCCGTAACGTAGAACCCTGGAATATAATGTTCGTCCAGTCTGAATATATTTATTCTGTAAATGGCTCCGTTGACTTGTGACCGGCATTAAGCAGAAGAAATGAGGAACAAGTACTGCGCGATGATGAAATGGCTTGGTGAAGTGCGGATGTCACAATCAGACGGAGTTTACAAAAGATGAAAATGGAAGCGATAGTAAATGATCACTACTATTATTTAGGTTTATATTACAATAAAGAAATGATAAATGACTAATAAGTATGTGAATGTTATGAGATGCGTGATTAAGCATTTATCTATTCGGCAAGCAAAATCGAACAAAGTATATTGTAACGGTAAAACCGTTACGTTAGGCATACATTCAAAAATACCTGCTACTTATTTAAAATATAAGATGTTCAACACTTACCCAATATAACCACTGACTTTAATTAGGTACCAGTATTAGTACTGCACGAGTGCAAAATACTGAACATAAACTGTGCCTTGGTAAAATATAACACGAGCGTAATTATCACCGACGCGGCGACGTGTGATGTCACTAGTACGAGTGAACGTGCGCCTGCGTTGATAGCTAAATCTGTCTGGCTGGCTGCGCGAGCGCTAGGGCGAGAGCCGCTGCGCGGCCGCGCGGGGAGCGGAGAGACGCCCGACCGGTTCGATTAAAACAAAGGTGATGCGAGTCGAGTACAGTGCGTCGCGGATATAAGTAACAAGTAGCGATGTACAATCAACCTAGTTTAGTATAGTTTAATAAGTTACTCTTATTTATTTTTTTATTATGTTCATTAATTGTTGTTAGGTAAGTGTTGTAAATATGTTGATTTTAAATTTCTTGTTATTTTATAATAATAACCTAGGTTACGTTACAAAATAGAGCTGTTTTTCGTGACAGTTTCTTTCTTCAATAACAATTTGTATTCTTGCGCAAACGCCGATTTCTGCGCGTGTTGTATCACGTGTTTGTTTGCTGCAATGAGTTCGCTTGTCGTTAGGTAGCTAGCGTCGCATTTCTTGTTATTGCGTGCATTTGCACTAAATCGCATTATCCACGCCGTGACCCTGATTACTCGTGTAAATGAACTATGCTTTTGTAATAGTTCATTTATAAAGTTTTCGTTTTGTTTTGCAGCTAGGGTTGCCTGCGTCGTAGTTAAAGTGCCCTTATCTTTTGTAAAACGACAAGTTAAGTCAAGGGCTTCTTCGTTTTTCTTGTAGGTTTTCAGGAACGCAGGTCCTTGAGTTCAAAGTTGATCAGCTTGCTCGGATAAAGCCCTCTTGAACCACAATCTGCTGGATTTTGTTCGGACTTTACATACTGCCATTTTTCAGCGGGAATAACTTGTTTGATCGCTGTAACTCGATTTGCTACGTATTTTTCCCATCTTGTTGTATTTCCTTGTAGCCATGCCAAGACTACTTGGGAGTCGCACCAAGCTTTTAGAGTGATGTTATAATCTTTATACGCCTCTATTGCCTTTTTCATAAGTTTAGACAATAATAAAGCACCGGCCAGTTCCAATCTTGGTAGTGATGTTTTTTGTGCTAAGGGGGCAACCCTAGTCTTGGCTGTTAAAAGAGTTATTACTGGCTTGCCGAGTTCATTATTTGTGCGGGTATAAATGACGCAAGAGAATGCTTTCTCACTCGCGTCACAGAACCCTAGGAATTCTATCTCCTTCTCTGAGGTTCCAACCCATCGGTTTAACTTCATGTTGTTTACTTGTGGTAGTTCAGTTTTTAGTTTCAGCCACTCGTTTTTGATGTCACTGGGTAGAGCTTCATCCCAGGATAGTTTACTTAGCCAGACTTTTTGGAACATAAGTTTTGCTATAACCGTTACGGGAGACATCCAGCCCAACGGATCATATAGTTAAGATATTATGGAGAGTAGCACCCTCTTTGTTAGGGGATTATTCTCTTTTTCATTAAAATGCCAGTTGAATGTAAAGGTGTCAATGTTAGGGTTCCAGCCGAGTCCGAGCGTTTTCATGGAGTCTTCGTGCTTGAAGTCGAATATTTTTCTAGTGGATACCTGATCTTGAGTTAGTGAATCAAGTAAAGCAGGGTGGTTTGATGACCATTTTCTTAGATTCATTTCACCGCCGCGAAGTAAGTTTATCAGTGCTTGTTGTAAACGTCGAGCTTCTTCGATTGAGTTATGACCGCTAATGAGGTCATCGACGTAGAACTCGTTTTGCAGTATTTTGGCCGCTTCTGGATATTTTGGTTCATCATCCATTGCTAGTTGTTTGAGAGTTCTCATCGCGAGCCAGGGTGCGCTTTTAGTTCCGTAGGTTACGGTGCAAAGTTGATATTCTTTTAACATATCGGATGGTGAATTGCGCCATATAATCTTTTGGAGCGGTTGTTGATCTTCTGAAATCCAAATGCACCGATACATTTTCTCTATATCAGCGGTGAAGGCGTATTTATAAGACCTCCACTTAAGGATTAAAGCTTGGATGTCCTTTTGTAGGTTAGGACCTTTTTCTTGTAGGCTGTTCAAGCTGTGGCCGCTAGAAGTTTTTTGAGAGGCATTAAAAACAACTCTCAGCTTAGTAGTAGTAGCGTTTTCTCTGAGAACGCCGTGGTGGGGTAGAAAACATTCAGTGGTTGAAGACGATGTTGAAGGCTTCATGTGTTGTAGCTCAATGTATTCGTTCATGAAGTCTTTATACATTTGTGCTAGCTTTTTCTGCCTTTCCAGTCTTTTTTCAAGTTGTAAAAACTGAGAGATGGCGACTTGCTTCGATTTTCCAAGATTTTCTTCAAAATTTGTGCATAAAGGCATTGTTACGATGTACTTTCCATCCTCATCTCGTTTGACTGTGTTGGTATAATGTTGTTCGCATTGCTCGTCCTTGGAGATTTCGTCACTGCTTTGGGCGATGTCTTCATTTTCCCAAAACTTAGTTAGCTCGTTCATGTTGATTAAAGTTACGTGACAGTTGAGAGTTATTAGTTTTCCACAAAGAATCCACCCTAGGTGGGTTTGTTGAGCAATTGGAGATTGGTTTTCGCCTTTCAGTACCCCGTCCATGATAATATCAGCGTAGACGTCCGCCCCGAGCAGCAGGTCGACCGGACGGGACACATTGAAATCTGCATCAGCCAGCTTCAAGTTTTCTAGATGCGGCCAGTTAGCCTTCTCGAACGTGGTGTTAGGTAGGTTGTTTGTTAGCTTTGTCAAAATTAACGCTTCCGTTTTGAACGTAAAGTCTGAGTGTAAAGACTTGCACGTCAGTTGTATTTTTCCTTTACAGTTTCCGGAAAGTTCTCCTATTCCAGATATTGTAGCAGTAAGTTTCTTTCTAGGAAGACCCAATAGTTGTGCTGCGTTTTGAGTAATCAAATTCACTTGCGAGCCTTGATCCAGTAGCGCTCGAAGAGTGACAAGAGTACCGTCGAGTTTCTGCACCTTCAGTTGAACTGTAGTTAAAAGGACTTCCATCTCTTTTGTAGCTAAATGATGATTAGAAGCCTGAGGTTGAGTTGAAGTCGTCGGTCGTTGCCTTGAGTTGTTATTTGCGTTATTAGTCGGTGCTATTTTCAACGCGTTATTGTGCAATAATGAATGATGTTTCATATTACATTCCTTGCACGTTTTGTTAGATTTGCATTCTTTGTCGCCGTGACTAAATAAACAGTTTTTGCAAATCCGCAGTTTCGCAACTGTGTTGTTTCTTTGGGTCACATCTAGGGCAACGAACTTCTGGCATTGCATCAACACGTGACTTCCGTCGCAGAAAGGACATTGGCCATAAGTTGTATGATGAGTTTTCGGGAACGTCTTGTTGTAGTTAAAATGGTTTTTCTTTGTTGCGTATTCCTGGTTAAAGGTTTTACCAAAAGTTGGTTTTTGCTGCATGACGGCGTCTTTTTTGGGGCGTTTCATGGTTTCGTATGCCATGAATTTGCCTTCTAAGAAGAACAAAAAATCGTTCAAGACCGGAACCTCTCTGTGGTCATGAAGTTCCTTCACGTACTCGTTGTGAGTGTTTGAGTCAAGTTTTTTGTGTCATTAAATACACAATGATCGGACCCCACGTAGATGTATCTAGCCCAATGTTGGACAGTCCGCTCAAACATTCAGTTATTACGTCATGCATTTTCTTCAGGTTGTAGGCATCGGGTTGTTGTATGTTCGGTTGTTGCAGCATGGTGTTCATGAAGGAAATAAATTGTAAGCGTCGATTATCGTAGCGTTGGTTAAGTATGTCCAAGCATGCGTTGTAGTTTTCGGCGCTTATGGTCAAATGTTGGACCAATCGTTCTGCCTCTCCTGTCAGCTTGGTTTTGAGATGCTGCATCTTTTGAGCCTTGTTGATAGTTGGATTGTTGTGAATAACCTCTATGAAAAGATCTTTGAAAGAAATCCATTGCTTATAATTGCCTGAGAATTCTGGAATCTGCATTCTCGGCGCAGCTTGCTGGTAGTGTATAGTTGACCAAATCTTGCTGCTAAGTTGTCTACGCATTTTATCGTATTTACTTTCGATGTTAACGAACATGGTGTAATATTTTTCATAAGAGCCTTTAAGTAATCCATCTATTTCCCAATGGAGCTTGTCAATAGGTTCCCATTTCAGCTTTAAGATGTTGAGATTGTCTTCTAACTCCCATTTTTCGTTTGTGGCCAGAATAGTTATTTTTGACATTGCACGATCTAGAGCTTTGAAGTTGCACTCTTGTTTGCCAAGTAAAAGTTGAACATCGTCGCCTAGTTCAGTTGTGACTGTGGCGTCCAACAATCCCGTCAAATCAAATTTTACGGAGCTATTTTGTTCGGGTAGTTTATGCAGTAAGCCCAGTATATGAGATTTAGTTGACTCATACATCATTTTTGTTTTCTCGTATATCTCTTCTGTAAAGTAGTTGATGCTCTTATCTTCAACCTCCTTGTGGAGAGCCACATGAAGATTTTCAAAATCCGCCCAAAGGGCATCGAGAGTTGTCAGCCGGCTGTTTAGATAATCTGGAGTTTTTTTAGACGCGCCGTCCTTTTTGTAGTTGGTAAAAAAAATTTGATGCTTTCAAAGTTTTCTTGTTGTTGTTGAAGCTTGCTCATGTTGAACGGTAAGTCTTCTTATAAGTTTGATTAGTAGATATAGTTCGGAGAGTTTTCCCCAGTAGTTCCGTCGATAGTTGTTCAGTTGGTTGGTTTACGACACAGGGTCGTAGAGTCTTCTTCCCAATCCTTCTTCACGTTTGCAACTTGACACTACTGTTACTCACGTGCGCCCGAGTGGTATGGTCGTTGGAGGTATTCAGCACGCCTGCACTCTATCACGATATTGCGCCTTCTCAATTCACTGGTGAGACCCGCTTGTGGGAGGCCAGCAAACCGATCGCTACCGCAACAGAGACACAAACGTCCAAAATACCGTGTTAGTTCGAAGGACCATAAAATGTACAGTCCAGTTGATACTGTACACTGCTGTTTTAGTTATGTAGATAGTTGTTGGAGTGCAGAGAAAGATTGATCACTTTATGTTGATTTATTGACGTAATAAAAGTTACAGTAAAATAGTTAATAGTTGATGCGTATTGTAAGCTAGTTAGTTATGCACTAAATTATTACCTAAAACGTTACCTTATATTGAATGCTATCGGGCGGCCCAAAGTAGGTCGCAACGTAAACGGAAAAATGTACAGTGAGACTGTACACAGAGAGTAGACACAGCTATCTGACTGCTATAACTCTGCTTTTTTCACAGCCTGGAACTTGGTTTTGACAGTTTATAATTAGTCCTCACATAGAATAAAATAACAGTTCCTATTTCGTGTACTAACTTAGTTAGTACCCAAATCGTGAGACTGAAAATCTTAGCAGTTAAGGATCAGGCTCCCAAATGCTAGGTTTCGCTCAAACAGAACGAATTCTAAATTGGATTAAAAACTAACTTTGGTAAAGGGAAAATTATTTTGATATCACGAGTAAAATGTTGCGCGTAAAGAGAGTTTAGTGGTATAATACGAATAGATAACCTATATCTCTGAAAACGAAGTCCGTATACAGGATTTAACAAAAACCTTCAAAATAAGAAAAAAAAAACGTATGATATTTAGTTAACACGAATGTATTCGTATTTTTAATACAAACAGAAAAAAACTTTTTACCAGCCATTTTTATAGCAGTTTTTTACACCCTGTTAACAACTTCAAGGACTAAAATAGTTTAACAAGGTTCTAAACAGAATGTGGCACGGGTATCTAGTAAAAATGGCGCTTTTAGAGCCATATAACTTGATAATGACTTACGCATAATGGTTTTTCGATAATATTGTCACGCGATGTTGTAAAGATTAAAAAAATCTTGCTTTACATATTTTTTTTACTTAGATATTTAATGATTGCTTTTAGTGTGCGGCTTAAAATATATCAACATGAGAACAAATTTCCTTTTTGTAACTTAGGTAATTTCTGTGAAATAGTGAGTGTGACATACTAATAGACAGATAGCCTGATATGGCAAAAGTCGTTGCAAAAATCCAACACTTTTTCAATTATATTTATGCAACATTCTAAAATACCTGACATCTCGGATACCAACCTATCTAGAAATGATAAACGCTCCGCTCCGTATTCGTTAGCTTCACAGTGGGTTCGTATTGAACAAAGCTGGAAATAGGAAAAAAATAGAATTTAAGACCCCTTTTTTATAAAATAGATCTATGGCGTTCAACATTTGCCATTACAAAAGAAACACTGAAAATGAAACTTTCACCGTATGGACAAACGTATCATTTACTTAAAAAAATACTTTTAATTTAATTATTACGCTAAAAAGAGTGTGAGACGTCCTTGTACAAAAAGCATTTCTTTGTCCAACATGAAAACGTTGATCGAACCGTTACATTGCCGACGTGTTTTTCTTTAGCGAAGGTAAAATACAAATACCCATTTAAGCAAAAGAATTACACCTTTATTCATCAACGCACAATAAACCTATTTTATTAAGTAAATTTGTTATCTCTAACTTTCTGTCAAGTTCAAATTTTTCAGTTACAGATAGACATTTTAAGACATTTTACCACACGTATTATAGCTACTGTGGTGTGCGTTAAATTAAATTAGTTGGTGCACCCGATCCCTAAAAAAGG
Source organism: Acleris holmiana (assembly GCA_949316455.1). Taxonomy (NCBI): domain Eukaryota; kingdom Metazoa; phylum Arthropoda; class Insecta; order Lepidoptera; family Tortricidae; genus Acleris; species Acleris holmiana. The sequence goes on from OX438784.1 coordinate 2,817,708, forward strand.
TGACCGCTAAAATCCGTCCCACTACAGGCCGATAGCCATAACTTCCCTGTTTTTGAAAATAATGGAGTCCATTATCAACCGCCAGCTCTTAATGTACCTAGAGGACCACCAGCTGCTTAGTGACCGACAATACGGTTTCCGTAGGGGCCGCTCGGCTGGTGATCTTCTAATTTACCTCACACATCGTTGGGCACGGGTGATCGAGACTAAAGGCGAAGCATTGGCAGTTAGTTTGGACATTGCGAAGGCCTTTGATCGGGTTAGGCACAAAGCACTTCTATCTAAGCTTCCATTCTACGGGCTTCCCGAGAAATTATGCGAATGGGTCACCAGCTTCCTAGCAGATAGAAGCATAAAAGTCTTAGTTGATGGTGCATGCTCTGACTCCATCTCTGTTAATGCTGGTGTCCCTCAAGGCTGTGTGCTATCGCCCACGCTGTTCTTACTGCATAATCAATGACATGCTGCAAATCTGCGGCATTCACTGTTATGCAGATGATAGCACGGGCGATATCTTCTACACCGGCCGTGCCAATATTTCTCGGGACAACGTCGTCGAGAGCCGCAACAAACTTGTGTCTGAAATTAAGACTACCCTAAAAAAAAGTTTCAGAATGGGGTCGACTTAATTTAGTCCGCTTTAACCCCATAAAGACTCAAGTTTGCGCGTTCACCACAAAAAAGATGGCGTTTGATGCATCTCCTCGTTTTGAGAGCACTCCCCTGACTGCCACAGCCAGTATCGAAGTCCTTGGTGTCGACATTTCGAGTGATGTCCAGTTCCGCGGTCATTTAGAGGGTAAGGCCAAATTGGCCTCGAAGAAGCTCGGTGTGCTCAACAGATCGAGACAGTATTTCACTCCGGCCCATCGCCTGCAGCTGTACAAGGCGCAGCTTCGGCCACATATGGAATACTGCTCTCATCTGTGGGCTGGGGCTCCCCAGTACCAGCTTCTCCCTCTGGACCGCATCTAGCGGAGAGCGACTCGAATTGTCGGCTGCCAGCGTACTTCTGATCGGCTAGACTCTTTGGCGCTGCGTAGAGATGTAGCATCGCTATGCATGCTCTATCGCCTGTATAGCGGGGAGTGCTGACAATATTCGCTTACCATCAGGCGATCTGTCTGCTCGTTTGCCTCCTATTCCATAAAAAAAAAGAAAAAAAGTTTAAAATAATTAGTTCTAGTGCCGCTATCTATCGTGATTTTATCCACGTTCGGAACAAGCTACCCCACTTTTTTTCAAAAACTATGTCTCATTTTTTTTGTAACAACAAGTTTAAATGTACGAGTATAAACAACTTTTCTAGGCTAGCTTAGATCTCTTTCAAAAAAAGTCCATTAGTCCCAATTTATGCCCATATTTTTTTGATGACGATCCACTGTGAGCAGTTCCCGTATAAAAGCAATTCCGTGTCCACTCCAACTTAGTTTTGCTGTAATTAATGCACATCTTTGAACCCGGTGAGATACAGCTCAAATTTCACAATGACAGATAAGGACAAAGAATATTATAAGCATTTTAAAACTGAGAAATAAATATAAACTTTTTTTCGGTTATTGTAAATCAGAATCATGTAGATTAGCTAACTTTTTAAGCTAGCTTCTTTCAAAAAGAGTCTTAATCACAATTTATACCCAGCTTTTTTTGTTGACAACCCACTGTGCGCAGTTCCCATATAAAAGCAATTCCGTGTCCACGCCAACTTAGTTCTGCTGTAATGCACTTGTTTGAACCGAGATACAGCTTACGTTGACGACGTGTCTGTCTGTTACGAAAAATAAAGTATAAAGCCCGTTACAAAGGCTGATGATAGTAACTCATCACTTCATCGAATTTCACTTCATCGAAAGTATGATTTCATCGAACGCTATTTTCTACTGTAACCATAACGTTTTCGGGGTATCACTTTGGGAGTGACAACAGTGAAATCCCGGTAAGGGCAGATATTTGTGTGATGAGCGCGAATATTTGTTCTTGAGGCAACCAGTGGCATCTGCCAATCAAAGCGCAGCAATAAGTCAGAAAGCGGGCTAATGATGGAAAGAATTCTGGCCGAGGGGTGTCATGTTTCGGCAATTTCATGGCCGCCGGCTAGCTGACACCGCGAAAGTATTTTATTGACGACACGTTAGCCTAGTTGGGAGTGACCCTGTCTCCGAAGCCCGCGGTCCTGGGTTCAAATCCCAGTAAGGGCAGATATTTGTATGATGAGCGCGAATATTAGTTCCTGATTTTTTTATGTTTTCCATGTATTTAAGTATGTATTTCTCTATATATGTTTATCGTTATCTAGTGCCCATAGTACAAGTCTAGAGCTTAGTTTGAGACTAGGCCAATTTGTATGAGATTTTCCTCGGATATTTCTTGGCGGGTGGTTAATGGATGAGATGGTGGTAGCGATCCGGACGGACCCTGCACAGGGTCCTACCACCACTTTCCTATATATAACTCTGACAACAGGCAACAGTGGGCCGAGCACGCTGCCACGGGATAATTTTTGACATAGGGTCGGGACTTTAATTCGTCTATTTCATATTCCAACGTATATATAAAGATATAAGGTTTAAAATAAAAGTGTGTTTAGTGTGATGGTGTGCTTTCTTAATAATATTTGGACACTAGGTCCCGTTTGACGTCATTTGACAAGTCCCGTGACAGCTAGTCATTGATATACATAATAGTTACTAAGATACAAAATTTCTAAGTATAAGAAGTTAGGACTTATTTAAAAAAAATAAAACTAAAGTCATTTAAAAAAATCCAGTAGTCGCCATCGACCTACAATTTAGAGACAGGGAAAATCTAGTGCATGAAAAATAGAGTTTATATTGTCTGGACGAATGAGACTTAACATATCTACCGCACTCTTTACGAATCTTGTGCTAGATCTAGCCTTTGCTATATCGATTAACTAGCACGCTATGGGTTTAACCGGGGTTAATGATAAGCGAAAATCGACGTCATTCAAAGATTTTTTCTGTATAACATAAGATTAATAGTTTTTTTTGTGTAAAATAAAAAATTAATGTTCTCAGTTGCTCATAAATATTTTTTTTTCTATTAAACTATAAGAATAAGAATAAGAATAAGAATGGTTTATTTGGACACACATTTACATAAAATTACATATGGCATTTTGTATTAAACGGTGAAAATTTTGACCACAAAATATAAAACAATGCGCTGGGAAGAATCTTTTTGTGAAATGAAAGTTTTTAAAAGGAAGGTTTTGTCAAAATGTGGTAAAAAAATGTGTTTTTTTTTGGTAACACTAAAGACGGGGCTGTTCGCACGCTTCGCGGCCTTTCCCAAGTATGTGATCTCTAATACAAGAGCCATAAGAGCGTGTCAGATAATTTTGTGCCCAATATTTAATACCATAATACATAATAGTTGTATACTTTATTTCTACTGATAGGGGATTCTGCTTCGGATAGCATTGATTATCGTGGAATACAAAATAAAAATGTTACAAGCTTGTCTAAAAAATTGAATATAAAACGAATTATGAAGAAAAACTAAGATTATCGATATCGACATAATAAATATTTTTATGTAGTATATGTGGTGTGAAACTGTTTGATAGAGTAAGGAATGAAAACATCAGAGAGAAGTGTGGACTAAAAGAAGATGTAGTGACTAAGATTGAAAAGGGCACTCTTCTATTTTTCGGTCATTTGGAAAGGATTGATGAAAACTGATTGACGAAAGAAATATACAGTGCGATAGTGAGTGGAAGGGTCAGAAGGAGCCGCCCTAGGCTTGATGTATGTATGTATGTATGTAAATATTTTTACCCACTCACGCCTCAGAACGTCCAGCTAGCAAATTGCACCTCCCATAACGGCGTCTTACACTAAGTAAATGTTTATAATCTCAAATTCAATAGCAAAGCAGGTTTTATTATTTTTCGTCAGTAAATGAGGTTGCACACTCAGGTTGCCCCGTGGAAATGCCGCTATCAAGTACAATAGGGCAGCCTCAGCTATTCATAACCTTAATCAAGAGTAAATAGCCATTTTCCCGGTTATATTTCACCGTCGAAATGTCACCGATGAAACTGAAGACAAATAACAACCATTTATATTCAATAAAAGAAATACCACGTTTAAAGTATAAAAATCTGACAATGAGAAAAATAAAATTGACATACTTATCTATAACATTGTTGTATATCGTCGTCCCCGGAGAATAAAATCGTAATAGGAAAAAGTTAATTTTACAGGAAAATATAAAAACCAATTTTGTTCCATATCTTGGGTGCTATAAAGAGTTAACCAACATGTCGTATATAAAAAGCATTGTGATTTTTGAATGTTTTATGTATGTATTTTAATGTATTTAATATGAGTTTCGTTTGATTGTAATAAGCCAAAATGTATATTACGGTAAGTTTACCTTAAATAGCTTTCTGTTCTAACTGATTACCACTTTTTTCGTGTAAATGTCGAACAATTGAGGCTATCGTAAGACTACTTAGTGATTATGTTCATCGATTTTTAACAGATTGTCATGTAATGTAATACATTAATACCATTTTATTCTAGTTTTTTGTTTGCTTTCTATTACCGTTACAGACGGAGTACAATTTTATTTCGGATTATAAATCTCATGATTGACAACGGTTAGGAATGATTACAGAGAATAATGGAAAAATACAATTACTGTAATATTTCATATTTATTACTAATTTATTTTAAATATACTTGTAAGGTTACCGTGCGTGAATAAAACGATCAATTTATATAATATATTTATTATGGCATTTAAATCACAGCACAGAATCATCAAAATAACAGTTTAAAACAGCCTGAGATCTGAGTTTAATCTAGTTTCAAATCAAAAATACTTAAAACATCTAATCTAAATTATTGTTACGTACGTGGGGGTAGGTAACTGATAGAAATGCACGAACACACCGATAATTAAGAGCAGACTTTAATTAACACTCTCATTTAATCGTTACAAACAATTATCGCACAATAAACTTAGATGATCGCTCGGTTCACTCGTAGGTACGCACTGTTCGCTCTCCAAGTAAGGAATGTCTCGCCGCTTGCACGCGCCTCACGTTTTATACTCCCAATCGCCGATTGTTCCAGAATGCCTTCTCGAATGATCGATGGGCCTTGACCCGCCGGGAACGTTCGATAATGGAAGGTTCTACTCATTGCGGCCTTGTATTACAATAGCGACGGCCTTGGCCTTGAACTCGATTGTACCCGTTAACAATAGACATGTCCTTGAGCCGGCGCGTCGATTCTAATTTACCTATCTACCTAACCATACCAACTCGTAACACTACCCCCTCCCAAGACATGCTCGTCCCGAGCATTATTAGACCCGTAGTATCTGGCCAGTCGGTCAACGTGGACAACCTTACAGGAAGGATCTCAAAACATCACTTATTCTTTTCTTAGGGACAACAACCTGTAAGTGAGCATCCTTCCCATTTGCGGACTCCCATTTTCTGCATAATACGCCATTATGCATAGCCAAACTTTCCCATTGGGCCCAGTAGCTTTTTGTTTGTGTACTCAACGGAGCCCCTTCACACCAATTTGGTTTTGGTACGCTTGCTTTAATCCAATCATAAATGGGTTTGATGTCCTTATCTTCTAGCTGCGCTTGTTGCATGACTTCATTACTCCACTCGTCGCTAACAGTGTCAGTTCTCAACATCTTCACACAATCTTTGCCCTCCTGCCTCAAACAATGTTTACAGTCATCCGGACAAGGTCTTCTGGAAAGGGCGTCAGCGTTGCCGTGTGATTTTCCACTGCGATGTTCTATGATGAAGTCATATTCCTGTAGTTGTTCGATCCAGCGCGCTACTTGACCCTCAGGATTTTAAACTCCAACAACCATTTTAAAGCAGCGTGATCCGTTCTGATACGGAATTTGCGCCCAAGCAGATATTTACTAAAATGCTGCAACATCTTGACAACTGCCAGCAATTCCCTCCGAGTGACGCAGTAATTTCTCTCTGGTTTCGATAGTGATTTACTAAAGTAGGCAATTACAACTTCCTGGTCCTCTTTCTTTTGTGACAAGACTCCTCCGATACCAATATTACTCGCGTCCGTGTCAACAATAAAATCAGTATCAGGGACTGGATATCCCAATATAGGAGTTTCACAAAGCCTTTGTTTGAGATTGGCAAAAGCTGTTTCACACTGGTCATTCCAGTCGAATCGACGTTTTTCTTCTGTCAGCTGGTGCAAGGGCTTCGCTATATCTGAGAAGTTTTTCACGAAACGTCGATAGTACGAGCAAAGTCCCAAAAAGGCACGAACTGCGGTCTTGTCCCTCGGTGTCGGCCAATCCTTAACGGCGCTTATCTTCTCAGGATCTGTCTGGATACCATCGGTTGACTACCCTCAATTTTGTCAACTAATACGCAGCGATGAGATCCCCGTCCCGTATAGTGCGGTAATTTTACAGGAACAAGGGCTTGCGATCTTGGTTGGAGAATGGTCCTTCTAGCACAGTAGACTTGTCCACTCACTCCACCTTCCATGGGGACTTCATCAACCCCGAACTTCAGGAGGTTTTCTCATAAAATCTAGTCCAATAATGCAATCGTCGATGATGTTAGCGACGATGACTTTGTGCCAGTAGTACTTTTTACCAATTTGCACCGCCACTTCTTGCTCCCCCAGGACGGAAATGAACTGGCCGGTAGCCGTTTGCAGCTGAAGATGCTTAGGTCGGACTAGATGATCCCTGTTTAAGTGCTTCAGTAGCCGAGAACTGATCACAGTCCGAGAAGCTCCGGTGTCGATAGTAAGGTGACATGGTATTCCACCAATTTCTCCTTTGACGACCAGACTATTCCCATCATTCACCTGTGAGATCATAACTGGGACATTTTGACCACCAGCCAGCACTCGTCCCTTAGTCCTGGCTCCTACTCGTTTCCCTGGTGTTGTTCTGACGCGCCAGAGCTTGCTGGCCTCTCCGTTGGGCCTGGATCTCGGTGCGGTCTATTTCTCTTCGGGCAACTGGATTGCAAGTGGCCGCGTTCTCCACACCAGTAGCACCTTGGTCCAAATTCACGGCGAGGAGCAGTCGAATCTCTGGTCGAAACTTCTCACACCCTAAAAGGCCTCGAGTCCTGGCGTACAGCTTCCACTTCCAAGGCGTGGGCAACTGCATCTTTCAGGCTCCCGTGATGTCCTAGTCGCACAGCAGCTCTGACTTCCAAATCACGGATCCCGTCGATGAAGGCCTGTACTAGCATGCTGTCCACAAATGAAGCCGACGCGCTTTGGTACGCTTTTCTGACCAATTTTTCTATTTCTAGTGCCCACTGTTGTAATGACTCATTACGTCCCTGGGATCGATCCTAAACGTTAATAAATCTCAGAAGCATCCGCACACCTCCACCTCGCGACGCCGAATGAAAGTAAAATAGCATTATTACTCGAATTGAGAAGCATAACGTTGAAAAGAGAAAGCAGTAGGGAGTAACGACTACTCAAAAAATGATACTTAAAACGGTAAAGTATCGATGTTGTTATTAAACATTAAGGTTTTAGTATCGTTTCATATCATTGCCTGACGTAATTTATTGTGTAATAGTAATTGATTACAACAAAATAATAGTTATTTTCCATTGCGATATTTAACTTTTCAAAAACATTTCATAAAGTAAGAATGCGATCGGCTACGTTTTGTATTTTTACTATAAATATATGTTAAATGATGGTTACAGAAATAACACAAATACTTTTAAATAGTTAAGATTTTTACTGATCTCATTGTAATTAAATTTCAGACGAATAAAATCGTAAAGGTTGTTACGAAAGGTCGCGAGCCTTTTTGTATCCGTGACAGTATCGCAAACGGTCTTTACCAAAACGAAGATTATGTTTTGCTTAACCAAAGTATTGTTACAGTATTATTTCCGGAAAGAAAATGGAAAATATTACCAACGAATAAAAATTAAAAATCGCATAACTTCGTAAAAATAATAAGGAAAAATATGTAAAAAAATCACTATATGCATTACATTACGGAGAAGCGGAATATGCAATAACAATAAAACTATGGCTATATCGCATTGCGATTTTATTCTCCGGGGACGACGATATGTGAAAGTAACTCTGTCTATTTGTCTGTTTGTAACGCTTTCACGGAAAAACCGCTGAGCCAATTTTGATGAAATGGTATAGAGATAGTGTGTGCCCCGGGGAATAGTAGGGTAATTGTTAATGCTAAAAATTTAACGGTTCTTGAGGAGAAGAGCGATAAACGAGTTCTAAGGACGACACGGTGGCCTAGTTGGGAGTGACCCTGCCTCCGAAGCCAGCGGTCCTGGGTTCAAATCCCGGTAAGGGCAGGTATTTGTGTGATGAGCGCGAATATTTGTTCCTGAGTCTTGGATGTTTTCTATGTATTTAAGTATTTATTTCTCTATATAAGTATGTTTATCGTTGTCTAGTACCCATAGTACAAGCCTAGAGCTTAGTTTGGGACTAGGTCAATTTGTGTGACATTGTCCCCTGATATTTATTTTATTTATTTATTAAGCGGACGGGGTCGTGGGTACCAGTTATAACATACATTATCATCACGCCTTCATTCCCAGAGTGGGGTAGGCAGAGCTACAGAAATACCAACAACTCTAAAGACCAGTACCATACCAGTTATAAATTTATTTTTATTCCAGAAAAATTAAACAGTACTTGAAGGAATAGTGATAAATGACTTTTACACAGATAGAGTCACGGGTAAAAGCTAGTTGTATATATGTTAAAAACCTTTCTTAAGGCACTTTTTCTCCAATGCGCTGGTAACACTATAAATTACCGACGTGTAAAGGACGCCAAATGATGTGGCCAATTTACCCAATGGATCATTTAATTTCTTAAAACTTAATTAATATGTGACACTTACACACTTCTTCTTTAGAAATCTCAACACTCCATTTATAAAATTGGTCTTCTAATTCTGGCATTGACATACACAGTTTGGCACGGTTCTAAAAACTCTGAGTTTTAAACTTGTTTTCATTAAATACTAATTCTAAATAATATTCCACCTAACAAGTTTTGCCAAACACGTTGTCCCAAAACATTTCTGCAATGTTGCATTTTCCGATTTAATATTACCAAAACCTAAACCAGCTCCATCCGAATAATATTCCTACAACAAGGGTGTTTAATATTTGTTTGTCTATTTATAAAAACAATTAACCAACTACATTTCAATGCATTTAACTTGGTGGCAATAACCGGTTCAAATGTATCATCTAATACGAGTACAAAAACGTAGGTGTGTATTCAACCTAGTATTTAACCAGTGTTATTATTTTCATTTGTACTTGACAACTTTTTCAGTTCCTAATAATTTTCCAGACATATTTTCGAAGAAACCAAAAAAAGTATCATAGGGCTTTGTATTCAGAAAAATATGACCCTTGTTCTTAAGTAACAAATACCTCATTTATCAGGTAATGTGCGAACATTAGGGCAGGTTTAAAACGTGCTTGAATCATCCCTGACGTCCTCCGAACCCAAGTTAGTAATAACTTCCAAGCACATTAGCATAGAAAATGTCTTCCAACTACTTACGCTTTCAAGCTACGTGGCTGCTTAAACATAAACTTAAATGTGTTAAGTTACGAGTTTCGAAAGAGGAATATTTACTGAACTTAGATGGTAGAAAATCAGGTTTTCAAGCAGTTAAGTATCAAGTATGTTGTATTTTCAGACTAAAAAGGGTACGCAAATTACTTTACGGAAGCTTAACTAAGTTTTAACCGCATGTTTTATCTCAATATTTATTTCAGGTCCCGAGTTTTACTAGGGCTGGGTTTGAGTTATGAAACCGTGATAATAGTGTTGCTGACTATACCTTTATTTTTATGCGATATTATTACTTGTTTAGTGACCTTGGTCTTTTTGATGCCTGGGAAAATCACTGAACGTAAATTGAGTCTTATGATTTATCTAAGACTTTTGACTGTGTTCATGTAACTTTAGTGCGGAAGTTAAGCTCCTATGGAATCAAAAAACGTGCACTTAATTTTTTGCCATCATCTTGCCGCACTAACAGAACTCAGTGGGTTAACAATAACAAAACACAATCCCGTAGATCAGCTGTTGATATGGGAGTACCTCCAGGATCTATTCTAGGTCCGTTCTTGTTTTTGAGCTTTACCACAGCAGGTTGCGACCTTGGGTCGTATTGTAGTAATAGTTCGCGGTTGCTAAAAGAGAAGTACACACATACAAACATAACATCACGGCTTCATTTCCAGCACAAGTAAGTATGCCTATAAGGTTTATGATAAACAATTCATGACAAGGTCTGGAATGTCTAAGGACCAATTAGTGAATAATTATTTAGATTAGTGCTTTCTGTGCTTGTCTGCCTTGTCGGTAGGTACTATAAAAATATAGCAGCGTGATATTTTTTGATACAAAAAAAAATATAGCGATGGCATGTATCACCGTGAACTGAAAAAAAAAACTTATAAATAATTAAATAAATTACAGGACAATGTCACACAAATTGACCTAGTCCCAATCTAAGCTCTAGGCTTGTACTATTATGGGTACTAGACAACGATAAACTTACTTATATATAGAAATATATATTTAAATACATTGAACGCATCCAAGACTCAGGAACAAATACTCGTGCTCATCACACAAATATCTGCCGTTACCGGGATTTGAACCCAGGACCCCTAGCTTCGAAGGCAGGGTCACTACCCACTAGGCTAGCGTGTCGTTGTTCATGGATAGTAATGTGCAAGTTGCAGAACATTCTCAGAGGTTTAAGCATTGAGAACTTTCTTTTTCCATACTCACATTTAAAATGTTGTTGTAAATTACCGAGAATTTCACAGTTAGTGAAGTTTCTCTTCTTATGGGTATAATATGCTACACCCAGAAGTAAAATTGCCTTTTTTATTTTTGGCTGTTAAGGTAATAGATTCATCACTACTGTTTTGTTTTTATCTTAACAATTCCTACTAGCTAGGCATAGTGGGCACTTTTTAATAAACATTACAAACTTTACGTAATATTATATAACGTATCCTAAATTAATTGGGTTATGGTAATGTAACAACAATGTTTGAATGTATAATGACCGGATTGCCCGGCGTTATAAACTTCGTTACGTTCATCAGTAACTGTTGAAAATTTAGGATTTTAATTAGATATGTCCTAAATTTAAATTGGTAATTTGCTTGATTGATGAATAGGTGCGCAAAATATTATCTGTTTAGGCACATTTGGGTTTCTCAACGAGGGCGGCTTACATAATTTTCGGAATTATTATTTTATTTCTGTTTATTTTAAAAATAGTACCTATTGTTGTTCAATATGTTAAATGATTCTGTAGTTTTCTTCGCATCTTTGAGAGCTGGGAATTGATATTTGTCTACAATTGTAACGTAAATTTTTGAATTATCCTCAAATTGCCAATCGGTGTGTATATTGGCGATATGAAAATATCCGAAATATGAAAGTCATTACATGACTTTTTCACTACACTTGCTCGGAAAGAGTGTTATTATATACAGCTGTATATAGCAGTTATAGCCACTTTACCTCCCGAGAGAGTTATGGATTTTTATAACGCTCGAGGCAATTATGAGTTTGGGTTTAAAATATAGAGCCCAGTCGTACGTCACTTAAGACTAAGGTTTAAAATCAGCCTAACTTGGCTACAAACCAATTTTACTTAAAACTTATACGGTATATAAAATAAATAAATAAATAAAATAAATATCAAGGGATAATCTCACAGAAATTGACTATTAGTTCTAAACTTTGCTCTAGGCTTGTACCATGGGTACTAGACAACGATAAGCATACTTATATAAAGAAATACATACTTAAATACAGAGTAAACATCCAAGACTTTACATTATTATTTACATTTTACTATTATTTCAGTGACATTTGCAACTATTTTTTTTTAATTGGTTCAATCTGGCAGTGAGCATAGTCTGTGAAATTTTAAAACTTAATGCAGTAGGTACTAAGCACTCTCTTTTTGCAAGTCGAATGCCATAAATTTGTTTGATCGTTGTTTTCTTTAGTAAAATTTCATTTTATTTCCTCGCAAGTGTGATGAAAAACCTACTCTCGTTAGTAATCTCCGTCTTACGGCCAGACTAGAGATAAAGTAATAAGTAATGATGAGATCGTTTTAGAAGAGGCGTTTGTTGTAGCAGGAGGTCAATAACTTATGTTTTCTAATTAAATACTATAAACCAATACTTACACTCATCAAATGTAATAGGAGTATTTGCCAAAACATGGAACCAAACCCGGGACCACTAATAGTCTCCTACTAACATTATAAGATATAGTTTCTGTGTTAGTTTGTTATCCTGACCGCTGCTGCAGCAGTTTTGGATAAAATTTTAAATGGAGATAGCTTTTACCCTGGAATTACACAAAGGCAAAAAAAAATATGCTTATTAAGTCGCGGACAGAAGCTAGTTATACAATAAAGTTTATTTCTTTTTCTGTTCCGTTGACAGGGTCATTTTGGTTAGTAGGCATACAATATAATACAATACATATATTATTTATTGAACACTACATACAATAACAGTATGAAAAGTTTCATACAAATAAAATGTTACGGAGTCAACTTGTGATGGTAAGTTACTGAATTCGAAACCTCGCGGCCACTATATACCAATGTTTTTTTTTATGTGCATTACCCTATGCTCTTACAACCGTGAGGAAACCTGCACATTTGAACAGCTGAGTGTGTAAGGCAGGGTCAGTACCTGAAGGACTGATTGCGATCTCATACGACATTGATGCGTTGCTCCAGCTTTTGATAAATAGACAAACAGACAAACATTTTCACATTAAGCTTAGTGGTGGTAGGACTGCCACCATCTTATTCATTAACCACCCGCCAAGCAACAGTGTTCGCATTGTTGTGTTCCGGTGTGGGGATAAGACAACCGGTGAAATTACTAGCATAGAGGCATTCCATCTTAGTCTTGAGAATTCAAATGTCTATGGGTCTCAGATTCCACTTACCATCAGGTGGCCTGAGTGCTCGTGTGCCTTCTCATAAACAAAATATATATATAATTACAAAACACGATAATACATCAGAGATTCCCCACGCTTTTTGTTCTGATGGAAGAGACAATGTAACAGGAACTTAGGCCCAATTCCCAAAAGGAAGTATTTCCATTAAAAGACTTTTCAGATACGTATTCGTACTTGCTGCAAAAACACGATAATAAAATAAATAAGTAAAGGCTTGTAGTACTGTTAGGCGATGGGCTGGCAACCTATCACTAATACACTGGTAAACTAGCCTGATTGTGCAAAATGCGGTTACAGAATCATCAACAAGTTTAGAGTTGTTGGTATTCTCAGTAGCCCTGCCTACCCTGTATGTAAATATCACAGGTATTACACAAAATTTGACTTAATCCCACATAAGCTATAAGCTTTATTATAGGTACTAGCCAACGATAAACATGCTAGTATAGAGAAAGAAACATTTAACCTCGTGAGGCCCATCTTCCTACAAACAGACAAATTTTTGTATGTGGTAATTTGAATCTACCAACTAGGACGTAAAGTTCAGTTACCTCTGCCCTTAAACGCCATTTTCAAATTTGAGACAAATAAAAATGAACATTACGGTCATTAAAATATAGTTTAAACTAAATTGCCTTGATTATGTACCTCCTAGCACACCGGGTCGCACTAGGTTAAAGACAAAGAAAATCATCCAAGACTATAGAACAACACGAGACGACACGTTGGCCTAGTTGAGAGTGACTCTGCCTCCGAAGCCAGCGGTCCCGGGTTCAAATCCCGGTAAGGGCAGATATTTGTGTGATCAGCACGAGTATTTTTTCCTGAGCCTTGGATGTTTTCTATGTATGCAAGTATTTATTTCTCTATCTAAGTATGTTTATCGTTGTCTAATACCCATAGTACAAGCCTAGAGCTTAGTTTGGGACTAGGTCAATTTGTGTGACATTGTCCCGTGATATTTATTTATTTATAGAACAATCATTTAGCCATACCTGCGATCGAACTTGGGACCGCTAGATACATAGGCAGGGTTATTACCACCTAGACTAAACGCGTCTCCAGTAGTATGTTCAACATGACTATGTTCGTTTAAACTTCTGCCAAGTTCTAGTAATCCATTCCTTTAAAAACCTAGAGCTCCATTTAAGGGTATTATCAAAATAGAGTGTACCCTAGTTAAGTAAAGTTAAGAAACGTTAACTTTTGTTAGTTTTGTGACGAAATTAGCCATACATTTACGAGTATATGGCTAATTTCGTCACAAAACTAACAAAAGTTAACGTTTTTTAACTTTACTTAACTAGAGTACACTTTATTATGTTCAACATGACTATGTTCGTTTAAACTTCTGCCAAGTTCTAGTAATCCATTCCTATAAAAACCTAGAGCTCCATTTAAGGGTATTTTCAAAATAGAGTGTACCCTAGTTAAGGAAAGTTAAGAAACGTTAACTTTTGTCAGTTTTGTGTCAAAATTAGCCATATACTCGTAAATGTATGGCTAATTTCGTCACAAAACTTACAAAAGTTAACGATTTTTAACTTTCCTTAACTAGAGTACACTTTATTTTGAAAATGCCCTTAAATAGAAAAAAACTCTTAACAAGTTGGTAGAAACCGCTTGGAAGTTATCGGTAAAGTAAACGAACCATTAACCGAGCCAAAGTTCATCACAAAAGGTGTCGCGTTGCCCGAGCTGCCCTATTAACACAGGCAGTATCTCAGACAAAACTCCTGTGGCAAATGCAATCTTATTACCAACAGGATAGGATTGAATCTGCGTTGACTATTGAATTTGAGATACTGCTTATTGGTTTAGGAGGGGAGCAAGCCACGTGGAACTTGAAACTCTGAGACTTGGCCGTTGGCAACTTGGAACTTTGTCGTTATAATTTTATATTTATACGCCTTTTATGCAGCTACTTGAGAAGCGAAGATCGGGTCGCTCGCTATGCACCGAGTCTTTACTCTGCGACTGACTGTCAAGTCTCTCTGCCACCCGCGCAATGCTTAGCCCCGAGACGACGTATGACATACTCCACAGATAACATACATACATACATACAATCACGCCTTCATTCCTAGAGTGGAGTAGGCAGAGCTACAGAAATACAAACAACTCTAAAAGGACGTCTTGATAATTCTGTAACCACATTTTGCACAATCAGGCTGAGATCTTTACCAGTGTATTAGTGACTGGTTGCAAGCCCATCGCCTAACAGTGCTACAAGCCTTTATTCCCTTAGTCGCCCCTCACGACATCCACGGGAAGACATGGAGTGGCACTATTTTAACCCGGGAACCACACGGCAAATAACATTAACATGCAAAATATTTTTCACGTCAGCACCTCAAAAAGGGTGGTTTTGTTTAAAGACAGTGAGCGATATTCGATTTTGCTGCGAGCGTGAGACAAAGTAACTCATAAATTTTTGTTCACTATAAAAATCATTATAAATAAAATAATAATAATAATAATAATTTTTGTTGTTGGTGATCGTGGTGCGGCGCGCGAGCGGCTGCGGGATGTCGTTTTATTTTTACCAGGTTTTTTTTTACGTTACGGATATATTTTCTCGCTGCTGAGGTGAACATATTGTTTGTGCAACACGAGACCAAAGTTATTTGTATCTCGTGTCTTTGAATCCCTCGCTGCATTCTGGGGTCTAACCTAGAATCCTTCGCTTGCTCGGGATTCAAAATCAACACTCGCAGCAAAAAACAACTTTGCTCTCTTGTTGCAGAAATAACTATTTCACCCAGTTCAATATTCAAATATATTTACACTAGTACTATCGACAGTATACCAAATTATGAATGCGTATCAGAAAATAATGCGAAGTGATTGAATTTTTGCCATAACATTATGCAATACAAAATTAGGACTACAATTTCTGCAACACATTAGTAAACCTCTACTCTTATGTATTTTGTAAAAAAAATACAAAGAATACAATAAATATCAGGGGACAATGTCACACATATTATCCTAGTCCCAAAATAAGCTCTAGACTTTTACTTTGGGTACTAGGCAACTATAAAAATGCATACTTAAATACATCTAAGACTCAGAAACAAATACTACAAACATCTGCCCTTACCGAGATTTGAACCCGGGAACGCTACCATCTAAGCTAAGGTATCGTCTAATTCAATAAATATTACACTTCATTCCCTTCTTCTTTTTTTGTTTTTGGTCTACCCTACTACAAGTATATAACATTGGAGTGTCTAATGTTTACATTGACGTCACACATACACGGGCATCGTTAAAGGACCATTTACCTTCTTTATCCTTTCAGAGAATTCCGCGAAGCGATTGGATCTCTGGGAAGTGTGCACGCTGCCTACTTGAATAAAAAAGAGGCCAGTTTAGTACACTACAACATAATAAAATTATAAAACAGTCGTCGACTGGATGTCGTAAGAGGCGATTAAGGGAGTAAAGGCTTGTAGTACTGTTAGGCGATGGGCTTGCAACCTGTCACTAATACACTGGTAAAATAATTTTTAGAGTTATTGGTATTTCTGTTCCTAGCTCTGCCTACCCCAATCTAGGAGTGAAGGCGTGATGTAATATATACCTATGTATGTCCTCGACGTTTCGACTGTGCTACAACAGCTGTGGCCACGAAGATACTGAAGTGGAGGGTGGGTAAATGATTGGTTTATTACGCTATTTAGTCCCGATTTACAGTTTGTGTATGTGTGAAATATATTCAAGATATTCTTGAAATTATTCAAGAACATCCAGGGATGAAAAATATACTTACTTACATTGTAAAATATCAAAATAATGTAAAAATATTTTTGATGTCTAGATATTTTTTGTTACATTGTGTAAGTGTAATTAAACGAAATTTAGAGGTGTCTACCTTTAAATTTCGTTTACTTACACTTACACACACACAAATGTTAATTAATAAAAAACCGGGCAAGAGCATGTCGGACCATGCTCAGTGTAGGGTTCCGAAGCCGTTAAGTACTACAAACATAAAAAAACTATCAAGTAATTTTCTATTTATAGTCACTTGGTGCCGTCTTTAATCGCCTGTATCTCAAGAACCAATGATGTCTACTTAGTCGTGATAGTTTTCCTTTAAAATTGGTTATATCGCCCTATTACTGCAAATACCTGCTAAGTGACATTTTGGCGAAAATGATTTTATTACACCATCGACCTGCATTTTTCAAGCTTTATAAGCTGGTAAAACCCTTTTTTCGACATGACCCTTGGATGCGAAGATGGGAAAATCATAAAGTATCATTTTATCAATTTTCTACAATTATGTACTAGTAGAAACTGAAATGTCTATGATAACAAAATGTTTTTTGTTTTATCTTCACCCAAAAACTGTTATTGGATTTTAGCTTTTATTTGCAAACCCCTTTTATAATATTATTGCCATTTTGTGTTCCGAATGTAAGTTCTAAACGTACTTTACCGATATTTGCATAAAAGTTGTTATAGTGTAATATTTATTTTACGACATCCAAAATAGACTAAACGTGTGTATCGTTTTTTACCAGAATATTTTAATATCATTATACTACATTATTCAACAGCTATAAAAAGTTACAGTGACTTAGTTCTTTTTGCCTGAACTTTATTCCAGTTTTAACGTGTAGTCGTACAGGAAGAACCAGCTAACAAGCGCTTACAAGCTTCGTGACGTAGCTAACTTCACTCAGTTGCGGCTCACGCGCCGATGTCACAGTGTTGATGTTTCTAGCTGTCGTTAAAAAAGTTGTTCAGTTGTTCTTTAGAAGCTAAATCTAATGATACCGAACGATAAAAATGAGTGCAAGGAGTAGAAGACTTGTTAAAACGGTTGCGGAAGATAAGGACACAAATAGTAAGTACAATTCAGATAAGTAATAAATTAATATAATAAGTAAGTTTTAGGTTAGTACAATATAAATCGATAACTGCAGATTTAAATAAGTAATGAATGTGGATAGTTGTGCAAAGTAAACATTTATTAATTATTATACTTGGATATACAAGGTCATTCATTTCGTCGACAAGCATGAGCCGAGCTGGTAGGTTGATGTAGTTACCTATCTATCTGAGGCTATGTTTATTTGCGGAATTAATCGAGTGCTGTAATTGTTATAATATATATTTAAAACAATTAAATTTAGTTGGTAAGTGAATACAATATCATGCATCGCCTAGCGTACCTACGCCGGCCGGCTGATTTGTAGGTACTACCTACCTACGACAACGTTACTAAGCGGCTCGTGGATACCCATACCTTTTCGCGCCTGTGTTCATCCGCAATATGTATAGTCTCTGTAATGTTTGGTACTTAAAACATTACAATTTAGTAAGTGAATACAATAGCGCAAGCCAGTCGGTTGATGTGGGTACCTACCTACCTACCTACGTTATCAGGTGGCTCCTGGCTACCTACACTTTTCTGCGGCTGCGTTTACTTATCTGCAGAATGCATTGAATGTCTGTAATTATTTTCGAACCTACTGAAAACAATTATCCAAATTGGCAATTAATACCTAGACCAAAATTGTGTGTTTGAATCGGCCGTAGGCACCTCGATCAAAAATTCAAAGATTTAGGTGTCATTGTGATTGTGTTTTTAGATCTTGACGATGATGTGCAATATTAATATTCTTTTATAGTGTATAATTATTATTTATATATTTTTTTCCAGATGAAAGCAGCAAGAGCGCATAGCTAATGAAATGCAGCTTATCATTAATGATAATTTTTTTGATGATGACCTACCCAATTCTGAACAAGAATTCGCACAGACGATCGTTCCACTACCAATACGGCGAATTTCAAATTCGGATTCGGATTCTTTATTCAGTGGTGACTTTTCGGATAACGATCCTTCGTACTATCCAGAAGAACCGAAACAGCAGCGGCCAATAGACAACCATAGCCATGATGAAGATTTAATCACGTTACAGGACTTATTAGGCTCTAAAAGTAACGAGTTGTTCCAATCTTTTCCTGGATCTCCACAGCCTGGCCCCAGTAGTCGCAGTCACCCATATGTTGATATGGAGGAAAGTAACAATACAGCTTTGGATATTGCCGACAGAACTGACAATGTCGCTTCGGAGATTGTCCAGTTAATATTTAGAATTGGTTTGGGATCAGGTAAAAACTATAAGCCGCTGGCGTGCTGTTGATCAAAACAATTGCAAATGGAAATTATAACCCTGTGTCTGCCATAACATACCGCCGAATTTTCTCCACTCAATTCAACCTGAGCTTTTTTTGTTCCAAAGAAAGATCAATGCCAGGTTTGTAACAAGTATTCCCCAGCAAAAAAAAAAGATAGAGCTGATCTAGAGGCTACCTATAACGAACACATAGAAAGAAAAATTGCATGCGAAGCTGAGAAAGCAAGAGATAAAGAAAAAGCGGGGACTGATCCAACCTTTCTATCGGTCTCGTCTGATTTGCAAGCTATTTTGCAATTGCCATGCTCGAAGATTGGCTTACTTTATTATGTGCGAAAATTGACCGTATGTTATTTAACTATGTTTAACTATGTATGCTTTACCTAATAATGCTTTTTGCTTTCCTTGGTCCGAGGTACATGGCAAGAAGGGAAGCGCGGAGATAGGAACAATTTTATACTATTACTTGTCTTCTTGCATCCCGCGTCACGTCACAACTATCTCTTTGTTCTCCGACACCTGCGGTGGACAGAACCGTAACCAAAATGTTGCAGCTATTTTGCTTTGGGCTGTTAACGAAATAGAGCACTTAGAGAGGCATTCCTAAATGGAAGCAGATTCCATGCACAGCAGCATTGAAAGTGCGAAAAAACACAAGGACTTATACTCAATGACAGATTGGAAAAACATTTTTAAGAGTGTTAGATCAAAAGGAGTCTACAAAGCAGGCAACAAGAAAGTGAAAAAAGATCCTTACAATGTTAAAGAGTTTAAGTACAATGAGTTCTATGACCTGAAACAACTTGCTGAAGCTACAATAAAAAACAAAACTAAAGACTGCAATGGGAACAAAGTTTCTTGGCTAAAGATTAAAAAAAAAAATATGTAAAGGGTGTCCCAAAAATCTACTTCAATTATAATGCATCTGAAGAGTATTTAAATTTTGATACCAGAGCAGTTGTACCATCTCGCAGAAATGCAACTCCTCAATCTGGCCCACGATACAACACAAGAAAAGGAAAGCAACGCAACAAGTCCAATCCGAATTCTGTGGAACCACTTGCACTCCTACAACATGGATTAGAGAAGTTGTACAATAAACCCTTGGCGATCTCTGCAGCAAAGAAAAAAAGATTTACTGAGTCTTTGTCAAAAAGGTATCATCCGGAAGAATACCTCAGTTGGTATCACGGGCTCCATTGTGAGAACGATATTGTCGACAGAGTTCCGGATATTGCAGCCTCAGATTCAAGCAGCGATGAAGATTGTTAGCTTTGTATTTTGATTAATACCTCATTGTTTTGTATTTTGATTAATAAAGTAGCTTGCTATACTGATTAAAAGATGTTTATTTATTTCAACCATTAATAGATATACCATTGTTACACATTAAATGTCCCTAATACAGTAAAATAAATTCATTAAAACTACTTTCTTAAATAAAAACATTAAAAGTTAGTAGAATTTAGTGAAGTTAAGATACTTTTAATAAGGTATTCCAAAATTCTGTACAGGTAAAACCGACTATATTGTTGATGATTTTAAGAAAAATTAAAAATACTCGCCCATCTACAGGTAGTTTTGATTATTTTGTAGTTTGTAGGCATATGGTACGAAAACTAAAGCTTCATAAAATAGAAACATGTTCATAAACACTTAACTGAACGAAATATACAAAAATATATTTGTACAGGTAAAACCTGCTAAGTGTGCGACAATTTTTTTTAATCACGTTTTTATGGTCTAATAATTTCATTCTAGGTCTCTTCAATTAGTAAAATGTAAACTAGATACAATAAGGCTTAACAGTATATAAAAACACTTAATTTTTTTACAGGTTTCAATAGAAAAAAAATTGGTCAAACATTAAAATGACCATATCTCAAAATGAGATTTTTGCAGATAACAGGTATTTGCAGTAATAGGACGTTATGCTCTTTCATTTAAGTTTTTTTTCAGATTTTTAGTATTTGTAGTTTTGGCTGTAGGGGGGGGGACACTTGAATCTAACAAAAATTAGCGCTTTAAAGCTTAATATTTCATTAACAGGTTACTTAATTAAAAAACTGTTGCCGAAAACCAATAACATTTTTGAAAGAACTATCCAATGACGCCCCACACTATAGGGTAGACGAGAAAAAAAAAACATCCCCACGTTACGTGTAGGGGAGGTACGCTATAAATTTTTTTTTTTACTTTTTATTGTACTACTTTGTTGGCGTGACTATATTAGTACGAATAGTCTTTGCACTAGGCTGCGGATGGACGGACGGACGGACGGACATGGCGAAACTATAAGGGTTCCTAGTTTGACTACGGAACCCTAAAAAGTAGCCTTTGTCCGTCTCTTAAATTTTACGTCAATTGGTTGATAATGAAAGAAAAAAAAATGATTAGAAAGGATTCCTAGCATCTTAAAAACGCTGTACAACCTACTGCTACTTTTTTAACGCAGTACACAGTGTGCACACACTATAGATTGATCGTAGGCTTCATGCATAAAACATTTTAAGCGATGGGTACAGCGCCAACACCTACAAACTAACACGCATTATGTCGTGTAAATAACAGAATGGTGGTTTCATACTTCAGGATGAATAAAGAATTCAGATATTATATTAAAGTTGGAGACAAAAGAAGCCTTTTGGCGACTAAGGTCTATAAGTAAAAATGACTAGGTACAAAAATGACTAGAAAGAAAATTGGAGAGAAGGTTTATTGACTAAGTATAAAAACGCCGACATTCAAATACGTAATTATTCGAAATTAGTTAGTGTCGACGGAGCTCCGCTGCCGCAGAGCTCTATTTCTGGGAGGTTGGCCCTCCGTACCTACTGCAAAACCACCATAACCTAAACCTACCTACGTATTTAAATTTCGGTATATTTATAATAATAAATACTTCTCTGCAAGTTTCTTTCTAGTCATTTTTATACCTAGTAATTTTCCCTTATAGACCTTAGTCGACAAAGGGAAAAGAAGGCATAAGACCTCTAAATGTACTGAATTAACTCCAAAAATAAACAGAAATACAAACAGAAGAGTTATACGCAGACATAGTTACAATCAACCGCTAGTTCTTCATGATCTGATAGGTTTTAGGTGACGTTACTTTCTTATTTTCCCTCGCTTTAAAAACTGTGAGAAGATCAAACCAAAATGATAAAGGAAACAAAGAAATACTGCACAAACATTAGTTATTTTATAACAAATTAACATTTTTTTTTGTACTGAAAATAAACGTGAATTTTGTTAACACCCTGTACATGAAGTTTTTCTCATTAAATATTTACAGAAGCAGAAAATTTCAAACCTTGTCACGTTCAACATCATGTTTTTTCTTTTTGTTAACAATCTCGATAATCTTGGCACTATATAAGCTGCCACGCGCGTTTCTTTACCTAGAATTTGCACATTTCTCCTAAGTAAGCTCAATGAAAGCTCTGCATTTCAACTGGAGTCTCAGTCGAGCTTGCACTAAAAGCTCCGTCGATGCACTTCTGTGTCACTGCACGGGACGGAAATAAGCTTGACTTTGAGTGCATAAAGACAGTCACATCGCGTTAAAAAAGTGAGGCCATTAAAATTTTCACAGATTTCATATTTAAAATTATGTTTTAATTTTTTTTTATCAAAACCGAGGTGGCGTGATGATTTGTACAAATTGAAAAGTGATTGGCGGAAGGGGAAGCCTTTGCCTGCAGTGGGACACAATAACAGGCTAAAAAAATGCTTTCAGCTATATATCGTGCGTTAAAAAGTGACGTTATTAAAAAAAAAACAGATTTTTGTTTTATTACATAAATTGACTACATTCTAACCAAAGCATATGGTGGTAAAGTGGCGCTTTGCAGTTTTTTTCCTATCACGATAGATGGAGCTCATGTCGTTTTTCTATAACGCGTGTTCCTACATTTTTTTTTTATAGAATAATGTCCTATTTACATTTGCGGAGGTAGACGTATGTGCGTTTTTGACATAACCTATAAATTGTATACAGCTTACGTATATTAAATAACAAACGGCATTTTTTTAAATACGTCACTGTTGTTTGAAAATTTAGAACAATCTAGCGGCGTATTACAATGTTCTAAAATGACTCGAATGATTTCAAGCCGGAAAATTACCGTAGTATTTTGTTCGAAAGACACTTTTCAAATAATGACATTTTTTCTTTATTAATTACAGAGTGTCTTTTATTTATTTCTAATGAAGTGCTTTATGAAACTACAGATGACGTTATTTATTAAGAAAGTAAATTACTTAATCTAAAGTGAGGTAGAAAATATATGTCCGGCCATTTGGCAAAAGCTTGGCTAAACGAAAGCAGTGTTGCTAAATGTTATTGGAGGGAAAGAGCTGTATATTGGCCTAAGTGGCGTGCAATAGGAAATGCCTATCTCCAACATTAGAGTGAAGCGGGGAGATATCGACAATGATAGAGTATGTGTTCTTTCCCATAAGCAGGAACATCTTCATTTAATATTTTACGCTATTTATTAATAATAACAAAGGTTTTTATTAAGATTCTAGTTTAGTTTTGAAAAATAACATTGTTATACATGTAAAAAAATATACAGAATAGAGAAATTTTGAAGTAAAATAAGGTTTTTTCATGACTTTTCACATTGAAGTTTAAAACCAACATGTAGACAAAAAATTGCTTAAGGAAATGATATATAAAAACTAAATATTTTTTTGGAGATTTTAAATTTAAATTAAACGTACGCAAAACTTTAAACGCTTGTCCTGTAAAATTTGGTCGTATTAAATATAGACACTTTTCTTTTTAACGCACGATATCGAATATGTATATATAGGATGATTACACTACCTTTTAAAATAGTGAATGCAATAGCGCTTCAGCCAAGACCATCATTGCCGAAAAGGAGCACCGCAAAAAGGTTATTTTTATAAAATAATAAGAATTGCTTACCCGCCTACTTATCCACTTACAAAAAATCCACTCCGAATACGTCGTAACTGTGACTCCCAAGTAATTAATTTCTTTTGAAGTGGTTTTTTCCGAGCCGATTATGTTCCCAGGACTTAAAAACTTTTCCCGGAGCCAACTCGGATACTCGAGACGTTCCATCCGTAAGTATACTTTAGGCAGTTACTTACTTTTGTTACTGATGCAGACTTACGTTGTTTTTATGCCATTACTTATTATTTCTTAGTCGGGGTTTTTTTTAATGTCTTTTTCTTTGACTTAAGTCCTTTTTTCTATTGCCATTGACGGGTAAACAGGCCGACGGTCCACCTGATGGGAAGTGGTCACCGCCGCCTATGGGCATTCGCAACGCCGGAGGCATCACCAATGCGTCGCCGGTGTCGAAGAAATTTAATGACACCCTTTTTAAAAGCCATTATTGTAGCGCATTCATTATTACTAAGCAACAGAAACCCCGGGTGGCTGTCATTTTAATAATTTCATTATAATAATACCAATAATTGACACTAGTTCCCGTTTGACGTATTTAACACTAGTTCCCGTGGCAGCATGCTAGGGCCACAGAGGAAACGAGCCTTATTTGGTTAGCTTAAAGTGGATGAAGTGTCCGAAACATTTAATTATATTCTCTTAGCCAGACCGCGGTTGTTTCGGCACTCCATTAATTAGCCGACTGGTTGCGGGGACGGGTCTGTCTCTAAATGCGAGCAGATTTATGTATTTGCTAAGACCACGGCGGTCAGCCTGCGAGCTCGTCGAGGTAGAACAAGGACCTTGTTACTGGGTTAGTCTAAATACTTATTTATGTTTATATTTAAGGGAATGAGGGCTTCTAGTAGTGTTAGGCGACGGGCTTGCAACTAAAATGACTTAAGTAACCACTTTGGCCGATATTATTTTGGTATAAATTCATTAAGTAATTTAATTAATTTTAACTTCAATACATGTGCAAAAACAAAAATGTAATGATTTTACCAACTTTCTAAAATTGGATCTATGGCTCCTATTCACATAGGGATTAGACTCAAATTCGCAGAAAAAAAAATCAATATCGGTGGCATTAAAAAGTCGATTTCGACATTTTGGAACTTGGTGACTTTTCGCTCTACGAGGACGATATAAATACTTATAGACCATATAAAAACAACGACCCTAAAAAACCTTTGAAATAGCCCTTTTATTTCCCCAAAACCCTGCAATTTGGACCTCTTAAAGGCAAATAGGTGCTAAAGACCAAACATTACTGCATTTATTAGTAGGTGAAGTGTTTATTTACGTGATATTAGGCCATTTCGTCCCGTTACTTTCTCAAGCTCTAACCTGATTGAATAATTTGATAGAAAAGTAGTCTTTACTTTTCTTGGAACATGAGTGTTTTTCCTACTAATCAATTAGATGCGATACAAGGTTGAGTAAAGGAGGATTTGCGCCTCCTTAGTTTTATTTACGGAATAAAATCCTGTAGTAATTGCCAACGCTAACGCCTTGTAACCCTAAATGGGATAATTTGGTAATTGATCCTATTTAACCGTTATAAATGCGAAAGTTTGTGTGAGTGTTAGTTTGTTACTCTTTCACGTAGTAACGGCTAAACGGATTTGGATGAAATTTGATATGGAGATAGCTGATATGTGTTAACATAGGCTACTATAACACATAGGAACCCTTATAGTTTTGCCACGTCCATCTGGCTGTCTGTCTTTGTGTATTTTTCGCACTGACTCTTATAGTTTAAAATACTGGGCGATAGGCTAGTTAGTAGTGACCCTGCCTTCGAAGCTAACGGGTAAGGGGTCCTGGGTTCAAATCTCGGTAAGGGCAGATATTTGTGTGATGAGCGTAAATATTTGTTCATAAGTATTGGATGTTTTCTATGTATTTAAGTATGTATTTCTCTATGTAAGTATGTTTATCGTTGTCCCCATAGTAAAAGTCTAGAGCTTAGTTTGGGACTAGGTCAATTTGTGTGAGATTGTCCCCTGAGTTTTTATTTATTAGTTTCTACTAAAGCAAAACGATTTTTATAAAAAACTTTAGCGCTTGGGAGCGAATTCTATTTGGTAAAAGCGTATTTCTTTTGACGTGTTATTGACAACGTCACGATAGCTCTTATTTACTCGACAGTAATGGCGGCCGAGTTAAAAATAACACGATATTATGTCAAAGGCAATATCTTAATACCGAGTAGAATAGGACTGGCCAGCTAGCTTTTTACATCCGAATATTGTTAACTATCTTCTGCGTCGTCGTCCACGTAGATTTCAATTGTCGTTATTCCCTAAGGAACTTTAAAATTTTCCGAAATGAACAGTTTAGTCACGAAACCCTGAAAAGGTAACTCTTTGCCCATTCTTAGTATGTACAGTCGATGTCATAAATATGTTTACACTTTTGGTACCTTTTCACTTTCATTCACTGAGACAATCTAATATATAAAATTCTCGTGTCACGGTGTACGTTATTGAACTCCTCCGAAACGGCTGGACCGATTTTAATAAAAAAATGTGTGTATATCGGGTAGGTCTGAGAATCGGCCAACATCTATTTTTCATACCCCTAAGTGATGTTAAAAAAAAATGCAGCGGGTGAAGCCGCTGGCGGCTCGCTAGTTTCATATATATATGTAACTAGCGGCCCGCCAGCGGCTTCACCCCGCTGCAAATTTCTGACTTTCCTAGTGGATTTTTCAATTAATTTCGCATCTTTTAAACTTTCCCTGAACTATGACAAACATTTTAAAA
Source organism: Acleris holmiana (assembly GCA_949316455.1). NCBI lineage: Eukaryota > Metazoa > Arthropoda > Insecta > Lepidoptera > Tortricidae > Acleris > Acleris holmiana. The sequence continues at coordinate 2,844,607 of OX438784.1, forward strand.
CCAAAATCAGCCAAATCGGCTCAGCCGTTCTCGAGTTTTAGCGAGACAAACGAGCAGCAAGTGATTTTTATATACATAGATTGACTCAGTGAATGAAAGTGACATGGTACTAAATTTTATTGTAAACATATTTATGACTTCGACTGTACATAATCAATGCCGAATATCCGACGAGCAATGCGCATCCCTGCGTCCATTTGATAAGTTATAAAGTGTCTTGAGCGCCTTAATTCATTGATCTCAAAGAAGCTTTAGTTATTGAAGTGTAAAATTGGCAAAGGATCAACGAGGAGGTGAGACGCGTTGGAAAGAAAACGGCAAAGAAAGTGATTGGTGTCTAAGGAAAGCGTTTAAAGTCTCCGTTAAAAATTCAATTCCAAGCGTGATTACATCGCCATTCCCCGATTTAAATAACCGGTCAAGTGCGAGTTGGACTCGCGCACCGAAGATTCCGTCGCATAGTAGATATAATTAGATTTCATTTTGAATTCGATTTCGATTCGAATCAGTGCGAGCCTCACACACCTTGTCCATTTTTTAGTATCTGTTGTTTTGGGGGCTGTAATCATACCGAGGCCTTTTTGTTTTACCGTTTTTTAAGATACAAATATATAAAAATACGTTGTAAAAGGACGTTCCTTGTATGCACTAGTAAATAAATACTTAATTCACATATTTTTAGATGAAGATAAGCACAAAACAAAACAGGGCCTCTATTTAACTGCGTTATTAAGAGAATATGATGATATGTTGCATACTATCTTTTTTTGGAATAAATTAAACTGGTAATATGCGTAATCCATACCTTGAAATAAAATTGGCCGTCACTTGAAGCGATCCAACAGGAAACCGTTGTGTTGTTCTGGTGTTGCCACACAAATCGTCAGTTTTTTAAGTGTGTGCTGTCTATTTGTGTCAAATTGTCGCTAGTGTTTGTTATGTTACCTGTTGCCTGTTTTCTGTTACTTGTTTTTTCTGTTAATTAAGGTTAGTTTTTTAAGTCAGGGTCCCTCTGAAAATCAGCGCCGCGGTTTGACTGCGGCACAATGCTGAGAGGGATCCTGTTCAACGCAATTGATTTCTGTTTTTCATATGTTTATTTTTTTGTTGTGTTGTGTAGTGTGCGTTGAATAAATATTTTCTATTTCTATTTCTATTTCTATTTATAACGATATCGTGTTTGACGTGTTTTAGAATCGTTTATGTCACAGTCGCCATTATTGTAAATGACATAAGAGTTATGAAAACGTTGACGATACAGAAACAGGTCAAATACGATATCGTTTTTACCGTGTAGAATCTCGGCCCTGATCACGCAATCAGATAATGTCAATTTTACCTGCAAAGAAATTCGCGAACTTTATTTTTGAAGGAACCTTGTTTGGAGGGTGGTTCTACATTTTTCATCGGATGTACATATTACATGACGAACTTGTCGACGATGTCGTCAGAGGCGACTAAGGGAATAAAGGCTTGTACTACTGTTAGGCGATGGGCTTGCAACATGTCACTAATACACTAGTAAACTTCTTGGCCTGATTGTGCAAAATGTGGTTACAGAATTCATACAAGTCTTTTTGGGGTTGTTGGTATTTCTGTAGCTCTGCCTACCCCACTCTGGGAATGAAGGCGTGATGTTATGTATGTATTTATGTTGTAACTGGTACTGGTGGTTGTTCTACTGCTAGGCAAAGGCGTCCTTTCTATTCCGCCGTTCGTCACTAATTGCTCGCGCCATTCTCTTCGAAATGCGTCCACATCATCCTACCTTCTCTTATTTTTCTTGTTACATAAAGTTAATTTCTTAAATAGTATATTTTATAGTATGTAAAGGAATGTTATGTTGTCAAAGTTCGTTTGAGGATTCCATAGTCAAACTAGGAACCCGGCCCATGTCCGTCCGTCCGTCCGCAGCTTGGCTCAGAGACTCTTACTGCTAGAAAGCTGTTATTAGGCATGAATACACATATTAGTCACACTGGCGCCGACAAAGTCGTAGAATAAAATCTTGATTTATTTATTTATTATTAAGACGAGGTTAAAAAATAACATTAAAGAACAACCAAACTCAATATTTAAGATAAACATAAAAAGGTGATGCTGTCAGCACGCTTTGAGTAGGTTTACTCAACTAACTAAAACCTAAAACTAGATTTATCTGTTCGCAAGTAGACATAGAGCTCCAAAGTTTCATAATTCAATTTACTGCTCAGAAAGGAAAGTGTTAAAAGTGAAACTTGCACTTGAATTAACTTAAATTAGTCCATTTGAATGAAGTATTAGTGCTTTTGAAATGTAACGCACTTAACACTTTAATAAAGTGAACTTGAAACTAAAAGTCATTTCAACTTGTCATGTTATCAGACTAAGGCTTAAGTTAAGAAGCATAGTAATAAAGTTAGAAAGTTTCTATTAAAACCCTAACTTATAATTAGTGTAGTTTAATATCTATCGAAAAGGGTAAAAGAAAAGACTTCAAAAGATTAAACAATCCTTCAATGCTATATTTTACAAGTTTCTTACTTACGTGCAATGTATCATTAATAATAAATAATAAATCACAAGACATTGTCACACAAATTGAACTAGTCCCAAACTAAGCTCTAGGCTTGTACTATGTGTACTAGACAACGATAAACTTACAAATAAAAAAAATACTAAAAAAAATACTAAAAATACAAACAAATAAAAATAAACACAAAAAAAACAACAAATACTAAAAAATTACTACTGGAAATATATACTTAAATACATAGAAAACATCCAATACTCAGGAACAAATACTCGTGCTCATCACACAAATATCTGCCCTTACCGGGATTTGAACATAGGACCTCTAGCTTCGAAGGCAGGGTCACTACCAACTAGGCTAGCGTGTCGTCGTGGCTAGGGAACCGTGTTATCATCATCATCACAGTATAAATATCTAAACAGTAAAGAAGCTATATTTATACTGTGGCCATGGCGACTGCGTGCAATGTTTAAATAAAAATTTAAACCACTTCCCAGAGACCGATTGAGTTGATATTGTGTGTACCTAGTAACCGTTCCGTTCCGTTTTTGTATGACTACGGAACTTTGAAAAAAAAATCATCATAAATCAAATTTTTGAGACGAACTTTAGTTTTTTTTTTTTTATATATATCAACGAGAAGGCACACGAGCACTCAGGCCACCTGATGGTTAGTGGAATCTGATACCCATAGACATGAATTCTCAAGACTATAATCCTAAGACCTCAAATGCGTTGCCAACCCTAAGGACAAAGATGTAATGCCTCTATGCTAGTAATTTCACCGGTTGTCTTACCCCCACACCGGAACACAGCAATGCGAACACTGTTGCTTGGCGGGTGGTTAATGGATAAGATGGTGGTAGCGATCCGGACAGACCCTGCACAGGGTCCTACCACCACTAAAAGTTGCTTTGCACTGCTTATCAAAAACAACCTACCCTCCCATGGGTCTCCTTAAAGTATAGCGCAGATCCTGTCACCACCATCTGACATCATCAGACCAGGTCGATGTTGCCAGTTACATTATTGTATTATCGTAAAAAATACGTACGAAGGTATATCAAATTTCAGCTCAATCGGTCCCCGAGAAGTGGTTCGAATTTTCCTTCCAAACATTGCAATGTAATAAAAAGCTTGTAAAAACAGATCTGTGGGGCTAGTCAAGTTGCATTCGACAATCGTTAGCGATTATGTTTCGATTGAATAATGTATGGAATTGACGTAAGCCACTGAGATAGTACTGGGCCTCTATTCAACTGCGTTATAACGATATCGTTTTTGACCTGTTTCCGTATTTTCAACGTTTTGATAACTCTTATGTCATTTACAATAATGGCGACTGTAACATAAACGATTCTTAAACGTGTCAAACACGATATCGTTTTAACGCACCTGAATAGAGGCCCTGCTTACGATTGTCGAATGCAACTTGACTAGCCCCACTGATGTTTTCATATATTACTAATTCACTACTTAAAAGATAAAGCCGAATATAGGTACAGTTTGCTGCATCACTGAAAACTAACCGAACAAACAGGTCCAATCAAAGAGTTATTCTTTCTAACTAGTTCCACAAACTAAACCGAACATAAATTTACTTTCAGATTGGTTTAACCCCAAAGTTAATACAAACTTGTTCTGCGTAACTCCTCTGTACTTAATTCTGTACGAGGATTCGCCTTTCAAATAATATAAAGTTAGATGCAGAAAAAATAACAAGTTAGTGGTGGAAGAACCCTGTGCAGGGTCCGTCCGGATCGCTACCTCCATCTTATCCGTTAACCGACCGCCAAGCAACAGTGTTCGCATTGTTGTGTTCCGGTATGGGGATAAGACAACCGGTGAAATTACTAGCATAGAGGCATTTCATTTTAGTCCTCAGGGTTGGCAATGCATTTGAGGTCTAAGGATTGCAGCGAGATCTTGAGATTAGTCTTGAGAATCAACTGTCCTGGGTTTTCGTGTGGAAATGGGCCATTAAAAAAAACAAACTGAGTAAGATAAAGACACAAGTACTCGACAAAGGACCAATGTTCGACACTGACTCTTATTCAAAGAAGATAAGAGTTATTCATTTGTTTTGCAACAATCAATTTATAACCCTATGATCATAGAATTAAAAGCTTCTGTCGATTATTGGTGCATGTCAGCTAAAAGTGTCGAACATTGGTGTTGTTACCTTAGTAATATATCCAAAAATTTACGCACGAGTTCAAACTAGCTGGGTCTATGTTTTGTGCAGTGGAGATCTCGGTGTCACCTTTCGACTCCATCATTCGCTCTTGGACACTTCATCGTAATATTGCATTTTCATCTGGTTTACGTTATGATAATAATCCAAATTTTAGCGCATTTTAGTATCGAGGTCTTATTCTACGTTATCACCCGGGGTTAAATGTGTATGGATTATTTTTGACAGCTACGCGATTTAAGCATTGCTTCACAATACTCTTAATATCCGAGTTAAATGTTTCACACGTGCAACAGAACAGTCCAAATTTGTGGAAATCCCTTTGGGGCTGTTAATCAACAGTAAATAACGGACCGTTCGGACGGTTCGCAAAACGAAGGCTGATTGCAAGGGCGTCACCACGGGGAATAAGTTGTTGGATAGTTTTGATTGGAATTGACTCGTGTAAAGACGACTTGCAACAGTTTAGGATATAACGCCTGATAAGTTTTTTCTGGGAATTGGTAGAAGTTCAAGACTTTATTAATTACCTAATAAGAAACTTTATCTTGACTTTTTTAGGGTTCCGTAGTCAAACTAGGATCCCTTATAGTTTCGCCATGTCCGTCCGGTCCGCAGCCTAGTGCAAAGACTATTAGTACTAGAAAGCTGCAATTTGGCATGAATATGCAAATTAGTCACGCCAACAAAGTGTTAGAATAAAAAGTAAAAAAATATTATTTTTTAGTGTACCTCCCCTACACGTAACGTGGGGATGTATTTTTTTTTCTCGTCTATTCTATAGTGTGGGGTGTCGTTGGATAGGTCTTTCAAAGCAGTTTTTTTAATTAGGTATTCCGTTTATAAAATATTAAGCTTTAAAGCGCTACTTTTGTTAGACTCAAGTCCCCCCCCCCCTACAGCCAAAACCACAAATACTAAAAATCTGAAAAAAAAACTTAAATGAAAGAAGATATTATATCCAATTTTGAAGGAAAATCACGACTAAGAAGACATCATTGGTTCTTGAGAAACCGGCGATTAAATTGTTTATACCTACTACAATCATCTACGACGGCACCAATTGACTTTAAATAGAAAATTAGTGATTACTTGATGATTTTTTATGTTTGTAGTACTTAACGGCTTCGGAACCCTACACTGAGCATGGTCCGACATGCTCTTGCCCGGTTTTTTATGTTAAGGAGAAGGCATACGAGCACTCAGGCCACCTGATGGTAAGTAGAATCTGAGACCCATAGACATTTGAAATCTCAAGACTTATAATCCTAAGACCCATAGTAAAAACCTTGAGCTTAGTTTGGGAATAGGTCAATTTGTGTGAAATTCATTATTCATTTCTTGCATCTTATTTTTGAACTTGTTTTAATGGCGTACTGACATACATACTCATAAAAATATTTTAATAATTAGACGCAGAAGTTTAAAAAACAAATTAACTTACTCGTAGTTCGCATTTAAAAAGAACCATTTTTATATTTCCCAATAGCCATTAATATATCCCTAACATCACGCCTTCAGTCCAAGAGTGGGATAAGCAGAGCAAACAAAATACCAACATTTCTAAAAAGACTTCTTGATAATTCAGTAATCATATTTTGCACTAACAGGCTAAGTAAGATGTTTACAATTAATTAGCCATTAATAAATCTCATAAATATCTCCTAACGTTGTAAATGCCTTTGTTTCAAAGTGAAATAAAACCTAAAATCACAAATCATACCAGACATTAATGCTGAAATATCCATTTAAATCCCAACTTTATTTTCACGGTCGGGAAAAACGGGAAAATTTTCAAATCGCTAGCACCCCTGACAAATAGTCCCGGGCAAACTGATTTATACGAGAAAAGGGCGTTTTTTGGCGCGTCCCCTTTTCATAGTATTTCTATTCGACGAACTCGGATTTGATTTTTACGATGCTGAATACAGAAGTCGCATTTACGGTGAGTGTGATAGTTTCAATACACGTTATACGGAGTGGCTATACTGAAATTTTCCGAAATACAACTTATTAATTTTATTTTTTATTTTTTAGGGCTAGTCAAACTTGGAACCCTTATAGTTTCGCCATATCCGTCCGTCCGTCCGTCCGCAACCTAGCTCAGAGACCCTTAGTACTCGAAAACTGATATTTGGCATGAATATACTCTTACATATTAGTCCGCCAACAAAGTGGTAAAATAAAATAATGTTTTTTTTCCTTGTATAACCCATAGTGTTTGGTGTCGTTGGATAGGTCTTTCAAAAATATTATGGGTTTGTGATTTTATTTTTTTAATTAAGGGATACGTAAACTACAAATACTAAAAATCTGAATGATAATCTAAATGAAAGCGCCTATAACGAATTTAAAGGTAAAACTATAACGACTAAGTAGACATCATTCATTGGTTTTTCAGATACAGGTGATTAAAGTGTTTATACCTACTAAAATCATCAAAGAAGGCGCTAAATAACTTTAAATAGAAAAGTAGTTATTACTTATTGTTTCTTATGTTTGTTGTACTTAACGGCTTCGGAACCCTAAACAGAGCAAATTCTGACATGCTCTTGCTCGTTTTTTTATGATAAAGAGAAGGCACATGAACACTCAGGCCACTTAATGTTAAGTGGAATCAGCGACTCATAAACATTTGAATTCTCAAGACCTCAAATGCGTTGGCAACCCTGAGGACTGAAGATGGAATGCCTCTATGCTAGTAATTTCACCGGTTGTCTTATCCCCACGCCGGAACACAACAACGTAAATATTGATGAATGTGGGATGGACCCTGAACAATGACCTTCCACCACTATTTGCCTCGCAATGCAACGGCCACTTGAGGTTTACAAAATTTAAAGAATTATAGGTTCTTCTGCGGTTTTCCTTATTTCTTATCTCTCAGCATGGGTCAGTTTCATGCTATACACGCACCGTTTGTGATTTGTTTATTTGTGCAGCTGATACATCTGAAACTTCACTACCTATACATAGTATACATAAACAAAGTCACTTTTTCTGTCCCTTTATCTCTATGTATGCTTAAATCTTTAAAACTACGCAACTGATTTTGATGCGGTTTTTTTTAATAGATAGAGTGATTGAAGAGGAAGGTTTATATGTTTAATACTTTAATCCGGAGCGAAGCGAGGAAGGGTCGCTAGTATATTATAATTATTGGCCTAGTGCTGACCACTGCCTAAAATATATTCGAAAATTATTTAAAAAACACCCCAATCGGATTTTAAACACTGTAAAAAACCTCTGTGCGATTCCGTTAATCCACAGTCTAATTTAGAAGCTGTAGATAATGTAACAAAATGAAAAGACAATTAGTCTCCCTAAAATGGAGATTCCATCTCGGATCACGCGATTCCCATTAAATTTAGATAGCTCTAGACTTTGTGGAAATCTGTTTTCTGTGTTAATAGTCTTGCATTGCTAAAGAGGCTATGGAATATATTTGTATAAACATTCACCTTCTTATTCATAAAGGCAGAATAACTATTGTGCTTAAATAAACTTCACCCTTATCTGTCATTGTGACATTTGCATTTGAGAGACAGTGCCAACACATAGGTTTATATTGGGTTTTCGAAATCCGTCAGGGAGGTAAGATGGCCGATTAAACAATGTCTGGCTTTTACTTATGATTTATATTATTTACTGGCCCTCTATTCTACTGCATTATAACGATATCGCGTTTGACGTGTTATATGTAGAATCGTCTATGTCACAGTTGCCACTATTGTAAATTACATAAGAGAGAGAGAGAGTGGGGTTATATTATGTCGCCCATTGATATCATCATACCTAACCTAACATAGTCATCTATTTGGAATCCAAAAGATACTTTGCTTTATACATAGTGTCCGAAAATAAAATAAATAAATAAATATCCGGAGACAATCTCACACAAATTGACCTAGTCCCAAACAAAGCTCTAGGCTTGTACTATGGGTACTAGATAACGATAAACTTACTTATATAGAGAAATATATACTTAATTACATAGAAAACATCCAAGACTTAGGAACAAATATTCGCACTCATCACACAAATATCTGCCCTTGATTTTATTTGAACCCAGGACCGCTGGCTTTGGAGGCAGGGTCACTCCCAACTAGGCCAACGTGTCGTCAAATATTATCCAAAGGTCAAATCGCACCAAATAACCTCTATTCACGTCGGTCAGAACTGTCTAATTTAAACTTTGATCGTTTTGGGATGGGTTAAATTTAACCGAAAAGAAGTCGCTTGGAAGAAAAGTAGTTGTAACTTTGATTTTTGCTAGCAGCATTTTGCTTGCAATAACATTTTATGCACGCCTTTGAAGTTTTGATTAACAGCGCCAATATTTGAAACATGATGCCACCTTGGTTTTTCTTCGGTTCGCCGGGTCAAAGTTCTTGAATGGAAAACGAGAAATACTTAAGTGCCATAGAAAGTCTGGATTTATTTTAAATGTTTTAATAATTCGAAATAATGGTGTAATTTCATTAATTGCTACATTATTGAGGATTGGATATCAAGTTTTAGATTAAACAAAATATAGTTTGTTTTAGCCAACGGAGGAAAACGTGTACCGCAAGGTAGCGTTTCTTTTTTTTTTACAACTCCCTTGCTTACGTACAGGATAGTTAAAACTATATTCTGAACCGGTAAGGAAAGGGTTTTTCAATCCCTTAATATTTACGTCAAGATCCGGGATGACCTGTAGATATAGGTTTCTAACGCTCTCAGTGTAAGGAAATCTCTAGGAACAGATTAAGATTTTGGATTTTTATGATTTATTATTTAACAAAACGAAAACACATTTTTCATATAAATTACAAGTTGTAAACTTAATTTACACTGTAACTCCACGACTCAATATAAATTTATAAACTTAAGTAGCCCACCTATATTGCTTTATAAATATTCAAATATACTTGTTTGTCATGCTAATGTTGGAACGATCTAGAATCTCTTTGGTACCTAAGTATCTTAATAATATCGGATCGTTATCCGCCTTCTCATTTTCTTTATTATTATTAGAAATATTAGAGCAAAGTGGAAGTAATACTGAGGAACAAAAGCGAGTGAACTCACGGACAAAGAGCTCTTATATTTTTAATATAACATGGTACTTCTCTGCTGATGTAGCGGAAATTACACCCGTTTAACCTGCAAAAGAAATAACTTCAAATAGTTACACTTGTTACTTCAACTCTATTCATTCCCCTTAAGGTTTATATCTGAATACATTCTAACCTTGACATACAACCTTGTGATCTGAAAATGATTTGATATGCAGGTCACGTGGACAACCCTTCAAGGGATGGCCCGCAGGACCATAAACCAAAATTTCATGACGTCATCAAATCCTAACTGTCACTGAACTTTGTTTATGTCGCCTATTTATTTTACGAGGCATATATTTTTAATTTTCCGTGTTAATATATCAGATCAAAGTTGAATTCGAGTTTAACTATGACATTTATTTCAGTTTATATCTTTATTGCTCTGTAAAATATTGCATGAAATTTTATAAGCGAAGTGGTTTATAAGTGTAATTATATCAGAATTTAACGATGTTTAAAAATGTATTTAGTTAAGTACATTTTAAACAGTCAGTTTTCTCCCAATATATATAATACTACAGGACGCCCGCTTTATACGTTTGCGTTTCGTGAATGCGTTTCTCGCCACTTTCTGTATTTAACCCTTTAGGGGATGAATTTCCAAAAATCCCTTCGTATTGCACCCCTAGGATATCTGAGGAATATTCCCTCCAAATGTCTAGTCTCTAGGTCTAGCGGTTTTGTCTGTGCGTAGTCTATCAGTCAATCAATCAGTAATTGTTCTGTTTTATTTCTAGTACCCATAGTACAAGCCTAGAGCTTAGTTTAGGACTAGGTCAATTTGTGTGAGATTGTCCCCTGATATTTATATTGGTAACTCATCATTTCATCGAACGCTATTTTCTGCTGAAACCATAAAATTTTCAGGGTAACTTAAACATTAATTACATATGCTAGTTTAGATGTTTAAGATACTCTGAAATAGTTTCAGCAGAAAATAGCGTTCGATGAAATTAAATTCGATGAAAGGTGTTACGATAAAATTATAGACACCCATATAATGATGATGATAGTGAAGCAAAATCTTCTTAGGGTTCCGTAGTCAAACTAGGAACACTATCACAACTAAGTAGACCTCATTGTTTCTTGAGATAAAGGCGATTAAAGTGTTTATGGCGCAAAATCACCAAGGTGGTAAATTCCGGGTTTAAAATTTTGAAATATTTTATTTTTTATTTTGGATTTAAAAACCAGTCCTAATCCTTAATTATCTTATCTTTAATTGATATCTGACCGGGCAGAGCTGAAAATGAATAATTATATAAATTCAATAATATTTAGGTCCGGAAACGTTCCCGGAATGACGTTCCCGGAATGACGTTTTCATATAAAATTTCGTAAAAAATAGACAATAGTCATTAAAACGGCACTTTTTGAGATTAATGTTGTAAAAGCTCATGATAATGGTTAAGAAATATTTTATTAAAATACATTTACTTTTTTTTTTTACATTTATCGGCGTTCCCGGAATGACGGTGAATTGATGTACGGTGTAAAAATTTCATACAAAAACACGCTTACCACTCAGAATTTAAAAAAATTAATAAAAAACACACGAGGCATCCACTTGCACTCAGATGCTTTAAATAATTACCCAGTAGCGCTATCGCTTGCATTTTTCTGAAAAGTGTTATTTAAAAAAAATGTTGCGTTCCCGAAATGACGCACAAAATTACCGCCAAACTTTCAGTTTAATTAAAAATAATAATAATAATCTATCAACTTAAAAGCTTATAATTATCATTTGATTATAATATTAACTAAGTTAAAAAGTACCTATAAAGCATTAAAAAAAAATTATATATGTATTTTAACTGTTTTTGTCAGCAGATAACGACTTGGGGACGCGTTCCCGGAATGACGTTTTGGGGATAAAATGTGAAAAAAAGTATATTCAATCAATAAATTAAGAAAAAATCTTTTGAGGTACTGATTAAACAAGTTAATTCGAATAATCTATAAAGCATTATTTCAATTAAAATAAATAAATTCTATGATTTAATTTACTCCGACACGAATTTACCACCTTGGTGATTTTGCGCCTTATACCTACTAATCATGCAAGACCAACAGACTTTAAATAGAAAATTAGTTATTACTTGTTGATTTTTATGTTTGTAGTACTTAATGGTTTCGGAACCCTACACTGAGCATGGTTTGACATGCTCTTGCCCGGCTTTTAATAATTAAATAACCTTTCTACAACTTGTTCATCGGCTATCACAAGTTAAACACTATCCAGTAATGTTCCAGTCATAATAAATCATGTCTACTATAGTTCTTCATACGAAAAACTTAATTTGCTCATATATCTACTCTCTGCAATAAAAATCCTTTCCTCCAACTGCCGCGGGCAGCTGGTTCTTTGAGATATGAGTTGTTTGACGCACGACTGATACCCGGTCGAAGGGAAAGTTTTATTGTTTAGCCTCGAGCAAGTTTGCTGTTAGGAGAAGCTATAGTGATAAAGGAGGAGCGGAAAATGACAAAAAGTCGATAAAATTAAACTAATAATTGATAAATGTGGAGTAGAAATAATCCGAAGCATTAAACAAGATATAAATCAATCAAAAAAAAAACTGCATAATCAGTTTTTAGCTTCTGTTCCCGATTCATTTTCACAAATAGTCGCCGTCAAAAGAAATTGAGAAGGATGTAAACCAATTTTTACTACACTTTGTTAGTAAGTGTATGGGAAAGGACCAAAAAGTTGTCCACGCTAACTCACTCAATTAAATTTTCTATGAAACGTTTCCGTTGTGACACGAAAATTAGCCATAAATTTTTAGGGATAATTTTCGTGTCTCAACGGAACTTGTTTCATTTTTCTTCTTTGTATGGTTAACTACGCTTAACTATGGTCCAACTATTTGGTCCTTACCCGTGTAATTACATCCCTCTCAAAAATCCGGGTAGTAATATTGAATAAAATTACATAACCGGGCATTTTTTTTTTTATTCTATATGACGTTGTCAATTAAATCAACTCACTTTGATACGCACGCAAGTTGGACCCTGCAAATCGGGGTGTATTCACCTTCTTTAACGTCTTTGGTACGCAAACTGTACGGAGCGTTAAAACTCACAATTACTTGTAATTCGAACTTCGGATCGCCCTCTCACTTTTTACACTAAGCTACACTAATTTTAAAAAGCTTAAAAAGCTTTAAAAAAAAAAAACAAGCTTCAAGCTTTTTTATTTAAGCTTTTTAAGCTTTTCGAGATTTGTAAAATTATGCCTGTTGATAGGAAGGTACAATTTTTGCTGGCCATTGAATATTTTAATAAATTAAATTCTATATTAATAAAATTCCGGAGCTTCTCAAGTCGACCTAAAAAAGTTATAACATATATTTTGCCGAAATTCACTAATTATTATGGTTGTAGAATAAGTAATTATTTGATTCCACAAATATTTAATGAACTATCGAGCGAACTCATTAATGATTAAGACGGAATAAAGCCAAATGTATTTAAGTCTAAATTAAAAAAGTTTTATATGTCAAACTAAATTTAAATTAACTAGTGCGTAGATTAAAATATTCTGTTAAGTGTTACTTGTAGCGATGGGCAATTTCTGAAACATTTCACATATTACCTTAACTGTGACACATTTCAACTTTTGAAAATTACATAATTGACAAGAAACGTTTCTGAGAGTAATATTACCGAATAAATTTCACTTAAATTTCATGTCACTTCTTCGCTACTTCTGACGCCAGTAGAACGGGTTATTATTATAAAATTCGTAGATTTACGTCAGTGGCCGCTTGGCCTAGGGGTATATGTTCTCAGCTGTTATACGAAGGACGGAAGTTCAAGACCGAGTTTCGATTTTTCTTGAGGTTTCTTTTTTATGTGGTAAACAAACATTCGGTTCGTATCATACAATTTAAAATATGTGTGGTTTTTCGAGTGGCATTTCGATAGCCGAATTTTTTTGTACAATATTTAGAATAATACACTCTTTTATTTCCCTCTTGTGAAATTCTAAAGCAATTGTAAATAACACCTTTTGGTTTCATTTTACCGTAGTCTTTACAAAGTTTCTACGACAATCATGAGTCAAAAATGACTTTATGACTGTTCTCTGGCCAGTCATTGATTTGTACGTTAAAAGTAGGTAAGTAAATTAAGTATGTTATCTTTGTTGGACAGTCGAGTGCATAAATGAGTAAACACCACAAAGTTTCATAAATATGTATGCAGCCCTTATTACTACAGTAGTAAAGTTGCTGTATACATATATTTGAGACTTTGGGTGATAACTTATTTTTGCACTCGACTGTACATAATAATATCCAGAGTAGTTAAAGGAATTATCTTAAAGTGGTTGCTTTGATAACAATGACAAATATAATACCAACGTTGATTTCATCGTGAAGTATAAAATTACACACAAACATATAATTTACACCAGACCTGAAAACTACAGAAAATTACCAGAAATTTTTCATTCGTAACTTATAGTAACTTACATGAAATTCAAATGAAACTTTCAGTTTCGTAACTTACAAGCTGCCCATCACTAGTTACTTGTGAGCGTTATTGATTAAATGAATTCCAGGAGTAAGTGCCGACAAAGTTTGTGACAAACTGCTCTGTAGTTTGGCACGATTATAGAATAAGAAAACATGTAATGCTTAAAGTAAATAAATATATTTCAATATTTTTTTCAATATACAAATTATTTAGTTACGCATCGAGAGCAAAATTTCGAATTACGGATTTCAAAGTAGAGCACCTGTTTGATGGCGCGGTAGTTCTTCCTCGAAAGAATTCATTGAATACTTTTGTATTTTATTTATTTATTTTTAAGTGTAGTATAAAGTGTATATCACTCAAAGGTAAGTACAGATTACTAAACTCGTGTGGTTTTCGGCGCTCAGCTTTGCATTGGGCCGCAAATGCAAACTCGATTAGTGATCCATGCCTTACTCCCCTTGGTGAATAAACTATAGTACTATTTGACACATAACCTCAAATATTCACCAAGCATGTTTTTATTTTAAAAAAATGTATAATTAATAGTTATTTCATCTTAAACTTAATATGAAAATAATTATCTAGTGTATTAATTGCAGAGACCCCACTTGATCTTTAAAAGTACGTGATTATCGAATAATCGTGGTGAATTTGGTTTTGTTTACATCTTTTGTAATTTCTATTGACGGTGACTTTAGTCACTAAGCTTATCAAGAACTAATTAGTTTGAACTCGTAATTAAGTAGGTTTACTTTAGAGATCCCAATGCCACCTTTATAAACAGACAGCTTTTTGACATCAGCTTTTAAAGACTTTTTACATTACATTAAACATTCAATTTCAGCCCATTTTGACGTCACTGGTCCAAATTGACTTGCAAGCCTTGCCCCCTAAAAAGCACACAGCACAAACAAAACGCACAGTAGAACATTTTTTGTAAAAGTATTCTTTGTCTCTTTTTGTCGAATTCAAATGTAACAATAAAATATAAGCATATTTTAAGCCCACTTTGGCCATCTTGCGTTTGATTAAGAGAGTTGAACTTAACCTACTAGAAACAAACTTGAAAAATTTAACAAGTACTTGTAAAAACTACAATTCTATCCGCTTTTATCCCCACAATATCCGAACCCTCATGAAACAACCCGAAAATAAGAATTGCCTAGCGGGAAAGTTCACCCTCCTAATTGTCTAAATTGAACAAATGCTGCCTCATTCCTTTCTCTGCTCTGTCATCTTATAGCAACACCTTAATTGATTCTGCAACTTTATGTGGGTGGTACTTGGAGAAGTTACAATGTAAAGTTATTCTTTGGTTTGTTCGCCTGTAGCTAATGAACCTAAGTTAATTATAACTTTAATATACGTGTTACAAAATATCAAACAAATAGAAATTATTTATCAAAGCCAAAAATTATGTCAACCGTCGCAGTCAATCTGTCTGTCAATGGGTTGTACACTGTTTTACAGAAAGTCATTTCATAGAATGTATCACTTCGCAGAATTACCGTATCATAGAAAGCTAATTTCTGCTGTAACTTTACTGTTTTCAGATTGTTTTCTGGTGGTCACAGGTCTAACCTAACGTAACTCATGCTTAAGATAATCTGAAAACATTAAGGCAGAAAGTAGCTGCCTATAAAATGAAAATTCTGCGAAGTGATACATTCTATGCAATGAGTTTCTGTAAAATGACCAATGCACCCTGTCAATGACTTAGATGACACCCTAGTAAGGGTTGACAGTTGATAAATAATTTCTTTGCTTTAGGTTATTTTTGTATCTTAGCCTGTTTGTGCAAAATGTGGTTATAGGATAACCAACAAGTCCTTTTAGAGTTATTGATATTTCTATAGCTCTGCCTACCGCACTATGGGAATGAAGGCGTGATGTTATCTATGTGTGTATTTTTGTAACAAGTAGCGTAAATATCCATTCGGTATAACAAATATTCGCGATCATAACATAAATATCTGCCCTTACCGGAATTTGAGCCCAGGATCGCTGGCTTCGGAGGCAGGGTCACTCCCAACTAGGCCAACGTGTCATCAAATAATAGCATGATAATGAACCTAAAATGGAGATTGAGGGATGCTTGGCGAGGCGGAATGATGACAAGTAGACAAAATAAGTAACTAAACAGTGAATGTGGAATTCAAAACGTTCTATGGTTAGACCACGTTCTGTCGGATTGATGGATGACATCCGTAGATTGGCGGGAAGACAATCCAATGGATGTGATTAGCGAAACGTAATGGCTTGACAATGAAAAGGCCTTTACTCAGCAGAGGGGGGTGGTAATGGAATGTATGGATTGATAATGTGGCGGTCGTCATTTATACCAATGTACGTTTTGATCTATCTCGTTTAGATTAGGAATTATATATACGTGTGATTAAGTTGCATATTAGCTGAATTAACCTTGTAGAGCAGATGTACCGTTTATGGCTACTACACCTTATTTGGCCACTTTATGTCTAAATTATTGTTTGAATAATTTTATAAATTCAATAGAATTATATATGAGCATTTCTAAAAAAGTTTTTACATTTCATTCACGACTTAAATTTGCTAAAAAAATTGCAGGTTGGTAGAGTGAATGAAGCTGAGCTTAAATAACATAGTCTCCCAAAATGTCCTCATACATTTGTATGAAACTTTCCTTTTTTGTTACTAACTTTCTTTGGTTCATGGTAACAAAAAAGGAAAGTTTCATACAAATGTATGAGGACATTTTGGGAGACTATGTTATTTAGGCTCAGCTTCATTCACTCTACCAACCTGCAATTTTTTTTGCAAATTGACGTGAATGAAATGTACAAAGTTTTTTAGAAATGCTGTTATTAGATTTGTATAAGTGTTTACCTGAGTGTTAGTGTAATTCAATTAGATTGTAAAAAAGCGGCCAAGTGCGAGTCGGACTCGCCCATGAAGGGTTCCGTAGCAGCAAGTAACATAATATAAAAGTTCGTTGTAGCTTTGATCAATGTTTTTATGACGTATTAAAAAAAACTACTCACTAGATCTCATTCAAACCAATTTTCGATGGAAGTTTGCATGGTAATGTACATCATATATTTTTTTTAGTTCTATCATTCTTTTACTTTAGAAGTTACAGGGGGGACACACATTTCAACACTTGGAAGTGTCTCTCGCGCAAACTGTTCAGTTTAGAAAAAAAATATGTTAGTAACCTCAATATCATTTTTGATGACCTATCCATAGACACCCCACACGTATGGGATTGATGAAAAAAAAGTTTTGAGTGTGTTCTAAGTATGGGGAACCCCTAAAATTTATGGTTTTTTTTCTATTTCTGTGTGAAAATCGGCGAAATGCGGTTCACAGAATACATCTACTTACCAAGTTTCAACAGTGTAGTTCTTATAGTTTCGGAAAAAAGTGACTGTGACATACGGACGGACAGACAGACAGACATGACGAATGTTAAATCTGTATTCAAATGACTATACCTTATTATCTTTACCACAGGGGTCCATATATGGCGGTCCATCAGTTCCGTTTAGGTCCATTTTAGAACCATTCTAAAAGTAGAATAGTTCTAAAATGGACCTAAATCCCGACGACGTTTGGACGTTTATCAAGTAGAACTAAATGGAGACCGTTTAAAACGCCGCTGAAAGAAGGACTTCCAGTTGCAGTGTTTTATGAAAACATCCTGAATATTGAAAACTTAAGCTAGGTTAGGTGACTAAACTTGTAACTATCCCATTATTTCGACGTTACGAATTACCTGCTGATGAATTAAAACAAATACAATACTATATAATAATTCATATGTGTGTCGAAATCACAAGAATAAAATCGTGCTTATGCCATAAACATAATATGATGCAGTATGTGATGTAGTATGTGTGGTGTGAAACTGTGTGATAGAGTAAGGAATGAAAACATCAGAGAGAAGTGTGGTCTGAAAGAAGATGTAGTGACTAAAATTGAAAAGGGCATGCTTCGATGGTTCGGTCATTTGGAAAGGATGGATGAAAAAAGATTGACGAAAGAAATTTACAGTGCTAAAGTGTGTGGAAGGGTCGGAAGGGGGCGCCCTAGGCGTACTTTTTTGAATCAAATCGGGGAAATACTGGAAAAGGGCCGAATCTTAAGTACCCGAAACTGACGTGCATGCATGACTCGATGTATGAATGTGGAAGAAGCGAAAGAGCTTTGTCAGGATCGTAGCAGGTGGAAAGAAGTGGTCTCTGCCTACCCCTCTGGGAAACAGGCGTGATTTATGTATGTATGTATAATATGATGCGTTATTAAACTTACCTACAAACACAACGTCATTAACGCACAATAAACTTATTTTAGTTAGAGTATTCTTTGTCCCTTTGTGTCTAATTCAAATGTCATAATGACAGATAAGGACTAAGCATTTGGGTCCCTCATTACTATTATCGTGTTTTCCAATAAAGTATTGTGTTGGAATCGAAGTGTGGTTTTTGGTTGTACAAATGAATACACAATAGCACGTATTACCAATTTTAATAACTTTTAACCTTCGTGCAGTCAACCTAAAGGAAAAAGGTAATTTTTTTCCGTTAAGTTACTCACTCATACGATGACGACACGGTGGCCTAGTTGGAAGTGACCCTGCCTCCGAAGCCAGCGGTCCTGGGTTCAAATCCCGGTAAGGTCAGATATTTGTGTGATTCGCGGGTAGCCCCAGCGGTGTTTGGCTGGGGCTGCCGGAAGGCGTCGTGGGCAATGCTTCGGCGGTACCACGGCGCCTTGCCTAACCGGCATGAGGGTACGCCAGGGTGGTTTTTAGTGGGTAGCACTCCTCCCCCCTCTCGCTCTGAGAGGGGGGGCACATAGGGGTGAGTTCCACATACCCCCCCGCCACTCCCATGGCGGGGGAAATGCGTAACGCATTTTCCACACTGTCAAAAAAAAAAAAAAGAAGATATTTGTGTGATGAGCGCGAGTATTTGTTCCTGAGTCTAGGATGTTTTCTATGTATTTAAATATGTATTTCTCTATATAAGTATGTTTATCGTTGTCTAGTATCCATAGTACAAGCCTAGAGCTTAGTTAGGGACTACGTCAATTTGTGTGAGATTGTCCTCTAAAATTTATTTTATTTATTTATTTATTTCATAGCTCAATCTTTATTTTGTTATATAGCGATTTTTTTTATTTTTTTTTATGTTATAGAGAAGGCACACGAGCGCTCAGGCCACCTGATGGTAAGTGGAATCTGAGACCCATAGACATTTGGATTCTCAAGACTATGATCTTAAGAACTCAAATGCGTTGCCTACCCTGAGGACTAAGATGGAATGCCTCTATGCTAGTAATTTCACCGGTTGTCTTATCCCCACACCGGAACACAGCAATGCAAACACTGTTGCTTGGCGGGTGGTTAATGGATAAGATGGTGGTAGCAATCCGGACGGACCCTGCACAGGGTCCTACCACCACTAAAATTGTGTTCTCATTTGTACAACAATGAACCATCCTTTGACTAAGATACTTTGTTTTTTTTTAAAACATAAAAATAGTAATTAGGGTGCAACTGGATGCTTGGCGACCTCTTAAGCTCATTTCAGCTTTTGTATTCATGAATAGAGAAAAAGAAAGAGGGTTATGTTAAAATGATGAACCACAAACAAACCCGGTGAAACACGAACATTGTTAATTGCCTCAAATGAAACCCAATAAAACTTACGAACATTAATATTCAAAGAATAAACTGACAACAATATTTATTATTTTCAGCAAAAGCAATAATCGACTTGAAAACAACAAATTCGCAGCGAAGTCACTTTGTTATCAGAAAACGACTTCGTTCAAATGGTGCGACGTGCCTCGACGAACTTTTTATTACAGCTAAATACAATCCCTGCAATACGTGAGTCAATTTTAGACAAAATTGAATGGATTCTACGGAGCGGCTTTTACAAAGCTTATCTAATAACGGCGTGATCAAATTAGTTAATAAACGGTCTAGGAACCAGGGTCCCGTCCACCCATTCACCGATAAAAGCCTTCGAAAGAATAACCTCTCAATAGCATACATACATAAATACATAACGGCACATCTTCACTCCCAGAGTGGGGTAGGCAGAGCTACAGATTACCAACAACTCTAAGAAAACTTATTGGTAATTCTGTAACTACATTTTGCACAATCAGGCTAAGATATGCCAGTGTATTGGTGACAGGTTGCAAGCCCATCGCCTAACAGTACTACAAGCCCTTATTCCCTTAGTCGCCTCTTACGACATCCACGGGAAGACATGGAGTGGCACTATTCTTACCCGGCAACCACACGAATAACCTCTCAATAGCATACCCCACTAAAAGAAGAACCTCTTGAAACAATACATATGACTAAGGCCCGATTCGACCAAACTTTTATACCGGGGTAAACGCTTACTCTAAGATTAGGCAATTTCGAAAATTTTGAGAAGATTATGGAAACTGTTCTAATAAAATTATCTTATTCGAGAAAAAAAACAATTATATGTGGAGATTTTAATGTAAATATTTTAGAAAACAGTCCACTAACCAAAAGATTAATAAATCTTTTCAAATCTTTCGGCCTGACACATACTTTTATGGAGCCAACTAGAGTTACTAACACTAGCGCCACGTGTATTGATAACATTTTTACTGATATAATTCCTATTGGTAAGAGTGTGATCAGCAACCTGGAATCGGATCATTTGGGTCAATTAATTAAATTCAAGTCCGTATCGAATAATATTACAAAAAAAGAAATTACTTTTGTGCCAGTAACTGCAGACCGTGTGGAAAGAATGAGACATAACCTAGTGCATAATTCGCCCTTTCTAACAACTGATAAGGGACCCAATGACATGTACAACTCATTCTTTCACACATTCATGAAACAATTTAACGCAGTATTTACATCCAAATCGGTTGTGGTTGGTGGTGCAAAGGTTTTCAGTGACTGGGCTACTGCGGACTTACATAAGCGTAGAAGAATACTGTATCAACTATATGAGGAACGGAGGTATAACGCGAGTGAGGAGTTTAAGGAACATGTCAAACAGTATTCTAAGCAATTCAAGATAGACTGCCGTATAACTAAGCGAAATTTTTTAAGTAACAAAATCTTGAATAGTTCTGATGTTATTAAAACGACCTGGAAAATAATTAATGAAGAAACAGGTCGCCGAAAAAAGAACATTAACGACTATCGTTTAAAAGTAGATGGTAAAATAATAGATTCCAATCCAGATATCGCAATTGAATTTGAAAAGTTTTTTACCGATATACCAGTGTCCACGACTAAGTGCTTGAACTCTTCGCCTGCGTCTGCCATTGTACTTTTAGAAGATAACGTGCCTGAATGCAGTATATACTTTGAATTCAAGCGCGTTACTGCCTTGGATGTAATTAAGGCATTCAACTCAATCAATATAAAGAAAACCAGTGACCTTTGGGGAGTGTCGGTCCATGTACTCAAATCCTTAATTGAAGTCATAGCATCTGACTTAATGGTCGTATTTAATCACTGTGTTGATTGTGGTGAGTTTCCTGATCTTATGAAACATAGTAAGATAATTCCATTATTCAAAACGGGTAGTACTTTTGACCCCACAAATTTTAGACCAATATCCATACTACCCACTTTCAGTAAAATATTTGAGAAATTGATTTTGTCACAGTTAGCGGAACATTTTCGGTATAATAATTTATTACACAATAAACAATTTGGTTTTACTCGGGGTCGCTCGACAACCGAAGCTGGTGTTGAGTTGATTAAAAACATTTTTAATGCCTGGGAAGGGTCACAGGGTGCTTTAGGTATTCTTTGTAATTTGTCCAAGGCCTTCGATTGCGTTAACCATGACACATTGATCAGGAAACTACACCACTATGGAGTTAGAGGTACTGCGCTAAACTTAATAAAAACGTACTTATACGGGAGAATACAAAGGGTAGACGTGAATGGAGTACGATCACCTGGGTCATTGGTCTCAATGGGCGTACCACAGGGCTCAATATTGGGTCCATTTTTATTCCTCATCTACATAAATGACTTACCTTACCTTATAAAGGACAACCATGATATAGTATTGTTTGCTGATGATACGTCACTTGTGTTCAAAGTTAAACGACAACAGCAGTTTAATGTCGATGTAAACAATGCTATATCAAAAGTAGTCGATTGGTTTAGTGTTAATAATTTATTACTGAATGAAAAAAAGACGAAATGTATAAAGTTCATGACTACTAATGTGAAAAATAGTCAAACTACTGTAACTATTAAAAATGACAAACTAGACCTAGTTAATGATACAGTGTTTCTTGGTATAACGTTAGACTCCAAGCTCCAATGGGGTCCTCATCTTGCTGGATTGGCGGGTAGACTCAGTTCAGCAGTTTTTGCAGTTAATAAGATAGGGCAATTAATAGACTTAGATACCGCTCGATTAGTTTATTTTAGTTACTTCCATAGTATTATGTCATATGGTATTTTACTGTGGGGTAGTGCTGCTGATGTAAATAGCATCTTTGTTCTGCAGAAGAGGGCTATTCGTGCTGTCTACAAGATGGGCCAGAGAGACTCGCTTAGAGATAAGTTTAAAGAAATTAATATATTGACCATGCACAGTCAATACATTTATGAAAACATTATTTATGTTCATAAAAACATCGCTAAATTTAGAAAGAACTGTGACATACATAATGTTAATACCAGAAATAAATATAAGCTCGCAGTGCCCTTCACGCGGCTCCATAAAATAAAAAACTCTTTTATGGGTAATTGTATTAGGTTCTATAATAAGCTCCCAAGTAATGTTACTGAACTATCAGTAAATAAATTTAAGAGTTACGTTAAGCGTAAACTAATTTCTAAAACATATTATAGTATTAAAGACTATATTAATGATAACAATGCTTGGGACTGAATTGCTTGTAATAAAATGTTTAGTCCTTACGACAAAAGGTTGCGAACGTCGAAAAAAAAAAAAAGACATCCGACAGAGTTTCTTACAGGTTCTTCTCTGATCGGTCGCGATTTGAACCTGCAGTCAATTTAGGCTAAGTCGCTACTATGACGTTTCAAAAGAGTTTATTATTTGTAAACCTACTTGAATAAAGATTATTCTGATTCTGATTCTGATTCTAGTAATGTCAAAAAATGACAGTTTTCTATGGCATTTTGACATTACTAATCTCAGAGTAAGCTTTACCCCCGTGTAAAAAGTTTGGTCGAATCGGGGCTTAGTTATTTGTTAAACTAACCATTCACTGTAAGGGAAACCTTAACAGCTAAAGCACAGATAACCCTTATAAATAGCCCTTTAAAAAGCATATCAAACGTCTTTTCTATGTAAAACCCTTATAAAAACCCATTCGAAACCCCTTGAATGGGATAGCGGTCCGGTTCCTGCTAATATACATACTCCCAATCCCCGAATATTCCAGAATGCCTTCTCGAATGACCGATGAACCTTGACCCGCCGGGGACTTTCTAGAGAGTTCGATACTGGAAGGTTCTAGAAATTGCGGCCTTTTATTACAATAGTGACGGCCGTGGCCTTGAACTCGATTGAATCCTTAACAATAGTGACGTCCTTGGCTCGGCGTCTCGATTCTAATCTACCTACCTACCTAACCTACTCGTAACAATAATATAACATTGAAATGTATTCTTTCTATTTCGACACTTACTCTGAGACATTCAGGATGACGTAAGAGATAAGAGATAATTTATTTGTAAAACATGAGTAAGTTACATAATAGTCACAAGTTTATTATAATGTCCGTCATTTTGCCTTTTGGCGTACAAATTCAAAATAACAATAATAATAAAATAGAACAATAATTGAATTAAATGATTCTGTTTTACAAATGGATCAAAAACTCGATTTATATAAAATAATAACACTCGACGTTTAAACACTTTTATCATTTAAAAAGTCATTAATATTATACTCTATAAAAGTCATTAATATTATATACGTGTTACAAAATAATCCGTAAAAAAGAAATTACAAAAGTAGTGTCAACCCTTATTAAATAACGTCAGTTCAGTATCTTAGGTATACAGTATACTAGGGTTGACACTATTTACGTAATTTCTTTTTTACGGATTATTTTGTAACACGTGTATATATACTCGCGGGTCCGGACCCGCACGGCACACGACCGGGCAAAATTTAAACTGATGGAGGAGGCCTATACCCACCCGCACATAGGTATCCAAGTTAACGACAACGACAAACTCATAACATTCATATGATAAAATTAACTGTAGGATTTTTTTTTTAAATACTATGATTTTTTACTAAAAAAAAAAAAACTTGCAATATTAAGGTAAAAGCACCAATGTTCGACACTTTTAGCTGACATGCACCAGTAATCGATAGAAGCTTTTAATTCAAAGATCAAAGGGTTACAAATTGATTGTTGCAAAACAAATGACTAACTCTTATCTTCTTTGAATAAGAGTCAGCGTCGAACATTGGTCCTATGTCGAGTACTGGTGCCGTTACCTTACTGTGCTAATAAAATTAGTAATTATTTATGATGATGATTGAAAACTTGTAAATTTAATGTAAAACTTGGAACAAATGGCTATGTTATGTTATGTTAATATTATAGTAACATTTTAAGAAGAAAGAATAAAGATAAGAGAGATTTTTAGTAAGAATAAGAAATGTACACAGACATACATACATCTATTTTCGATTTTCTTTGACTATATTAAACCGCACGTTTCTCAACAGTGGCCCCTTTGCCATCCGCTGCGTATTCTACACCCGGTCACGTAACTGGAGTAGACTTAATTACCAAACTTGTGGGAATGAATTTCAGTATCGCTTGCCGAAGCTTTCCCGTGACGGTTGGGCTAATGAGCTTTTGGAATGAACTAATTTCTTTACTTTTAAGCTGCGATTATCTCAAGGACTGCCCTTGTTTAATACTAAAAATTTAAAATTATAATTAAATGTTTGCAATACCCTGACAGGGTCCCATGTACCTATCATCGTGTGTATCATGTGTGCAAATAAATAAATAAATAAATAAATAAATAAATAAAATTTGCCTTCAGCTTTAAAAAGGTCCATGAATCTTGTCTTTTGCTCTTACACACTCAAGTGGGGCTCTATTCTATTCATTGAAATCGGATTGCTTTTGACTTAATCTGACCGCCGCCCGTTACTGTCAAGTAACTAAGATTTATCATAACGTAGTCAATATGATAACATATCACGAGCAATAAGGTTTTACTATAGCTAGAGCTACTATTCGAATATGCAGGGCAGGACATACCTAAGCAAGTAAAGAACAGAGCTATAGCAGTTATATAGCTTTATCTCTATTTTTCACCGTATACTAAATTGCTTAACTATGGCATGGTAGCCCCTCTGGTTTGTTCACGATATTTTTCTTTTCCGTATTAGCATACGGTAATGTTTTTAGGTTAAAAACTAATTGGTACACGGCAAGTAGCAATACGCTATACGAGTCCCTATTAACACACTTTGCCAATAGGCTACGACACTCTAATAGTTGGGCC
Source organism: Acleris holmiana (assembly GCA_949316455.1). NCBI lineage: Eukaryota > Metazoa > Arthropoda > Insecta > Lepidoptera > Tortricidae > Acleris > Acleris holmiana. The sequence goes on from OX438784.1 coordinate 2,870,430, forward strand.
ATAATCTTACTAAAGCGCGAGCGCAGACAACGAAGAATTTAGTACATTGACCTTTACTATAGGGCGCCGTAATGCTAATATGGGGAAAAAATGACACTTCATGATCAATGCGGCTCTTCAAGCGCCACGGCTATTATTATGTGCGCGAGTGACAGAGAGAAGTAATGTGTGGCTTTATGTTTGGCTTTCGCACTTTGAGTAGGTTACCTAGCAGTGGTTTTAGTGGTGTTAGAACCATGTGCAAGGTGTTTCCGGATCGCTACCACCATTTCATCCTTTAACCTCGAGATGCAGTTGTGATTAGTCAACAGTCGAAATTACTAGCATAGAGGTATTCCATGTTAGTCCTTAGGTTTGGCAACGCATTTGCAATGTTTGGATTGCAGTCTTGTGATTGTCTTGAGAGTCTCAGTATCCTGTAATTTCAATAAGAAACAATCACAAAGTGATAAATTTCACAAAAAATATGTATTGACGTACCCCTTTTTTTCAAAATAATATATTTCAGGACCATCGTGTAGAACTCTATAGATTAGGTTAGGTTAGTTTTATAAATATTTACAGTTCCGGAAAAAAACAGTTTGCCAAATGATATGTTTTTGAGATGAATCCCAGCCCTGCAAACGAGTGTCAAATACGTCAAACGGGAACTACCGTCAAATTAAATCTAGCTCTTAAAATGACAGCCACCCGGGGTTTAAGTTGCTTAGCAATAAAAGTACTCAAGTCACACAAAACACACTTTTATTTTAAACCGTAAAGTGTTACGGCTTAAAATAAAAGTGTGTTCTAGTCTTACGTTGAAGGATGGAATAGACGAATTATATAGTTACTAGCCTATTTTAAAATCTTGTCTCGTTGCAACATGTTAGGCCCACTTAGGGTTTCAAACCCCACTAACCAACTGTTAGCCTATAAGCTCGTTTGTCGTCTTGAAATCTTAAGATTACAGTCCTTAAATTGGCAAGTCTTGAGAATTCAAATGTCTTTAGGTCTCAGATCCTTCTTATCATCAGCTGGCCTATATCTTCTACTTTCCATGAAAAAACCTCCAAGTTCACGATCGGTCGCCCGACCCGCCAACCCACAAATTATAACTATCGCAAACACTCAATCTACACGGCGACGTGTGATTTTTTCTGATTCCCCTAAATCAGGGGGCATTCGTCTCAGGGCCCGTCTGCTTGACCGGAATAATAAAATACACCAGGGCTAGTTTACCATGGTAACTAAAGCGGAAGATTGAAGTTTTTATTATTATTTCATGAAATGGACATTCTAGTTCGTTTTAATAAACCACGTGGGCAAAAGTCATTCCATATATTTTGTGATATCGAAAAGTAAATCTTTAGGAGCATTTGCATCTTAATAAGGGCCCCCGGTGTTCCGTAGGAGGTACGAGTAACGAGTCTAAAGTTAATTCTATATTTAAAAAAAAGGCATTAAGGAGCAAAGGTAATTTAACTTTATGTTCTTTCTAGTAGATTCAAATTCCCACTCACAAAAAATCTCCCTTGTCGTGGGCCTCATGAAGTTGAAAATACATATTTGTTGTATTGTTTGAAGACGTCCGTTATAATAACGGGCCGAAATTTGGGATACATAATGAAAACTTGATGACAATGCATATACGAGTAATTTGTTCTTAATCTTGTCATCAAAACTTCCAAATTACGCTTCAACCAAATTTTGGGTCGCGCCATTATGAATTAATTAAATTTGGGAACTGTTTAATTTTCCGAGGGTCTATCCCCAGCTATATAAACTATCTATGTTTCTTTCTCAGAACGGATGGACTATTCTTACATTCGTATTCCCACCTAACAAGACAAACACTATGCTAGAGTCTGGCAAACGAAAGCTGTCCCAGAGAACAAGCGGCATTTTCAAAAAAACTTGCAGCTGTTTACACTGACAGTACACTGAATAAACGGAGTTGATACTATTTGATTTCCTGATCTTTTCACATCAGTGTTGGAGTATCAACTCCGTGTATTCAGTGTAGAGTCAGTGTTAAAAGCTGCAGGTTTCTTGAAATTGCCGCTCTTTCTCTGGGACAGCTTTCGTTTGCCAGACTATATACATATATCTTTCACGGTGTATTCCGACAAACTATGGAATGGGCTACCGCTGGACTTAAGGTAAATGGAAAGTCAAAAAAATGTGTTTGTATGATAGATCAGGGTCGATAATTTTTGAAACCAATAAAAATTATAGTAGTATAAAACCCATTGGATAAGAAATAGAATATTACAAAAAATAAAGGAAATATAATTTAAGGGCGATCTGAGGTCTGAAAGTAGAAAGGGGGGGTAAAAAACGGTTTATCTCAATTTCCGGCAAAACTACATGTGGAAAAAATATAAATGGCAAAGTGGTAGGTAATAAAAAGATCTACCACTTTTGTATTTTCATTTTTTTTCACACTCAAATAAATGTATGTAAAAAAAAACCAAGTCTTTTGTTTACTATTTTTATCTATTACAATAAAAGGTCTTTTTTCACGAAATTTGGTGAAAAACTTAGGTACCTTTTTATGTCCCAAACACACTGTAGTTTATTTGTTTTTTTTTTACCTTATTTTAACTTAATATTGAAAAACACCCTAACAAATGTCACATACATTGGTTTGGTTTTTCCATTTTCAAAGGCTTCAGTCCTGGTCTATGTAGTAGTGTTTGGTGGTCAAACTATACAGTAATGTAGTAAACAACACATCTCACGTTATAATAATAATTAGATATTTATGTTATTTTTTATATTATAAGGGCTTGTAGTACTGTTAGGCGATGGGCTTGCAACCTATCACTAATACACTAGTAAACTTCTTGGCCAGATTGTGCAAAATGTGGTTACAGAATTATCAACAAGTCTTTTTAGAGTTGTTGGTATTTCTGTAGCTCTGCCTACCCCACTCTGGGAATGAAGGCGTGATGTTATGTATGTATGTGTGTATTGTATTAATTCTTAGCAGTACTTCGTTACTTGTTGTGCACATCTTTGTAAAACGACCCCTCATAGGGATATGTCCGTCACTGTACATGTTAATCTTAAGTTTATGTACGAACTTATTTGTAATTACATTTTTGTGTAACAATGGTATGTACACTCTTTAGTGTACATACCATTGAACCGTAAAAAAGGAACTTAAAACGTATTTCGCATTTAACATTAAAGGAAGCATTTGTTTTCAGCGCAACCAACATTACTAAAGAATCTCGTCAAAAATTAAATTAGAAATTTTAAAAACCCCCGTCCCTAAATAGTCTGTAAAGAAACCTCTAACAAGTAAAAAATAATAAGTAGTGGCCGATAAGTAGATAGTTCACTGAACACTGACACTAACTAAACTATCACGTCCGCTATGTTGTTTTTTTTATGTTATTTCATTTACTTAGCGTTCCCCCGCCGTGACAGTTTATTTTTTTTAACCCCCGACGCAAAAAACGAGGGGTGTTATAAGTTTGACGTGTGTGTGTAAATGTGTATGTGTCTGTCTGTGGCATCGTAGCCCCCAAACGGATGATCCGATTTTAATGCGGTTTTTTTGTTTGAAAGGTATATCAGTCGAGAGTGTTCTTAGCTATGTTTGGTGGAAATCGGTTCAGGTCTTCAAGGTCATCAGATCGTTTGTTAGGTGTGATAGGAATGTTACACGCTCAGTTTGCTTGCAAGCATATTATGTGGGATCTGACATTTGAAACACTAATGTCTTCTGGAACCACTGAGCTGGTCTGCTGTTAGGGCTCGAAGATAGGAGACGTAACCCTGGACTGCCTTTTAGTAAACCCATCGAGTTTGGGCTCGTTGGATTTGTCTTAACTAGTTCTCTTTATGATAGATTTGTTTATTTTCAAATTCATTTGTTATTTTTAACCCCCGACGCAAAAAGAGGGGTGTTCGACGTGTAAGTGTGTGTGTGTGTGTGTCTGTCTGTGGCACTGTAGCGCTTAAATGGGTGTAACCGATTTGAATGCAGTTTTTTTTTAAATGAAGGCAGGTTTTTTAGCGGTGGTTCTTAGATATGTTTCATCAAAATCACTTCAGCCGTTTTTGAGATATTGAGCTTTTAGAGGGTAAAACGCTCCCAAAGTAACGGCGACACCTACTTTCAGAGCTGATAACTCTTAAACTGCCTCAATAATTTTCATGAAATCTTGCTAAGAACTATCCTGATTAATGTAGCTTTATTTAAAAAAAAACTTGCGTCCAAATCCGTTCATAACTTTGGGAGCTACGATGCCACAAACAGACACTCAGATGGAGAAGTTTAAAAAGCGTGAAATAAAAAATAAATACATACATACATACATACATAACGTCACGCCTTTATTCCCAGAGTGGGGTAGGCAGAGCAACAGAATACCAACAACTCTATAGTTGTTGATAATTCTGTAACCACATTTTGCATAGTCAGGCTAAGATGTTTACCAGTGTAATTAGTGACAGGTTGCAAGCCCATCGCCTAACAGTACTACAAGCCTTTATTCCCTTAGTCGCCTCTCACGATATCCACGGAAAGACATGGAGTGGCACTATTCTAACCCGGCAACCACACGGGGAAAAAATAAATTAGAAATTTAAAAAACCCCCGACTAAATATAGTTTGTAAAAAAACCTCTAAAAAGTTAAAAATAATAAGCAGTGGCCCTAAGGGCTGATTGTAAGATAAGTAGATAGTTAACTGAACACTGAGACTAACTAAAGTGACACGGCAAGGGACCGCTAAGTAAATGAAATACTTAACATAAAATACCCCAGCTACTTAGCGGTTCCCGACGTGTCAGTTTAGTTAGTGTCAGTGTTCAGTAAACTATCTACTTATCTTATAATCAGCCCTTAGGGCCACTACTTATTATTTATAACTTTTTAGAGGTTTTTTTACAGACTATTTATTTAGTCGGGGGTTTTTAAAATTTCTAATATTTCACGTATTTTTAACTTTGCCATCTGAGTGTCTGTTTGTGGCATCGTAGCTCCCAAACGGATGAATGGATATGAACGCAGGTTTTTTTTAAAATAAAGCTACACATCAGGATAGTTTTTAGCAAGATTTCATTAAAAATGGTTGGGTTGTTTAGGAGATATCAGCTCTGAAAGTAGGTGTCGCCGTTATTTTGGGGGCTTTTAACGCCCTAAAAGATCCATATCTCAAAAACGGCTGAACCAATTTTCATAAAACATATCAAAGAACCACCGCTAGAAATCCTGCTTTCATTTCAAAAAACTGCATTCAAATCGGCTCATCCATTGAAGAGCTATGGTGCCACAGACAGACACACACACACAAACGTCAAACTTATAACACCCCTTCTTTTAGCGTCGGGGGTTAAAAAGAAAAATGACAAAGAAAGTCGAATGGACGCTTCTTTACTTCGATCCGAAGAAAAGCCTCCGCGTACGTTCGTACCTTTGCTACGTGCGTATTAGTCGGCTTAGCCGAACGGTAGGTAACGCGTGCCGCCACTGATATAATAAATGTAACAGATGGATGGATTTATTTAGGCTCTGAATAAAACAAAAGGTCAAGTGCGCTACGGTCTCGCGCACTGAGGGTTCCGTATAGCCGCACTGTAGTTTTTATTATATTCTGTTTTTCGACTTTGCTACGAGTTAACTTCATCGAATTCCATTTATTTATTTATTTATTTAATCTTTATTGCACAAAAGAATACACTTAGTATATAAAAGGCGAACTTAATGCCGCAAGGCATTCTCTACCAGTTGACCTTTGGGCAAAGCTGAGATTGTAGTGACGGTGCAACATAAGGTGTAACTAATACACATACACTTACATATCAATAAGCTATAATAACATAAATACATTTATTGCGCTAGTAAAAATAATAACACAAACATGTATAATGTAAATGTATAATATATAATAATATGAGGATAAACAAAAATTAATTCAGATAAAGCAATCATAATATCAAGATGATGACAATTCTACCTGCGAACTTTCTTTTTAAAGGAATACTTGTTAGGAGCTTGCTTGATTTCGGTTCGTCGGGGGAAGTTCGTTCCAAAGTCGTGCTGCTTGAAGGGCGAAAGAGGTGGACATAAAGCCAGTTCGGTGAAGAGGGATAGAGAGTGTGAGATTGTCAGTGGATCGTAGCTGACACATCGAAAGCTATTAAACTTCATGTAGTAGCATGTCTTACATGTAGTAGCACGCATGTGTGCTGCCATCATACATAATTTAAAAGTAACCACCCTAAACCAAAAAGGTGCTATAGGTAGCAACACTGAGGGTGGCTAACTTCATACACGTTTTGTGTTGCGGCCTTTGTGCACATATTTGGTTTTTGGTTAAGAGTAAAGTTCAATATTATTTTGGTTTCAATGTTTATAGGTAAGTTCGTTTAAATCGTTTGACGACGTTTAAAGATATCTGAAACATTAATTACGTAGGTTAGACTTGTTAATACGAAAAAAAACTCATACTATTGTATAAATTGTAATTGTATGTACTTATACAACCGGGTGAAACTAGACAAGACAAGAGCTTTTTGAATTTGACGACACGTTCAAGCAACAGTGTTCGCATTGTTGTGTTCTGGTGTGGGGATAAGATAACCGGTGAAATTACTAGCATAGAGGCATTCCATCTTAGTCCTCAGGGTTGGCAAAGCACTTGAGGTCTTAGTATTATAGTCTTAAGAATTCAAATGTCTATGGGTCTCAAATTCCACTTACCATTAGGTGGCCTGAGTGCTCGTGTGCCTTCTCCTAAACATAAAAAAAAAAAACGTTAGTAGCTAGTAGTGCCCCTGCCTACGGAGCTAGCGGTCCCGGGCTCAAATCCCGGTAAGGGCAGATATTTTTGTGTGAGGGTGTGTGATATTTTTTGAGTTCCTGAGTCTTGTATGTTTTCTATGCATTTAAGTAGGTATTTCTCTATATAAGTACGTTTATCGTACAAACCCAATGCTTAGTTTGGGAACTAGGTCAATTTGTGGGACATGGTCCCCGAATATCTATTTATATTGTCTTATCCCCACACCGGAACACAACAAACGAAATCAATAGATACATACATACATGATAACATGCCTGTCATTGTATAGCACTCTGTTTTACTTGTAGCTATAATATATTTTTCTCAAGTGTATAAAGTTATATCTGTTGGCAAGCCTTTGATAAATAAATCATCACGCCTTCATTCCCAGAGTGCGGTAGGCAGAGCTACGGAATTACAAACAAATAAAAAAAGTTGGGCATTCTGGAAACACATTTCGCACAATCAAGCCAAGAAGTTTACTAATATATTATAGTGACAGGTTGCAAGCCCATCGCCTAATAGTACTACAAGCCCTTATTCCCTTAGTCGCCTCTTACGACATCCACGGGAAGACATGGAGCGGTACTATTATAAAACGGCAACCGTACGGGGGAAACAACAAACCTCTATCATAAAAAAGTCTATCAGTGCCGCTTTTTTTATGTTAATGAGAAGGGACACGAGCACTCAGGCCACCTGATGGTAAGTGGAATCTGAGACCCATAGACATTTGAATTCTCAAGACTAATCCTAAGACCTCAAATACGTTGCCAACCCTGAGGACTAAGATGGAATGCTTCTATGCTAGTAATTTCACCGGTTGTCTTATCCCCACACCGGAACACAACAATGCGAACACTGTTGCTTTTCCTTAGTTAAAATAAGACAATACTCCCACATTTTTCTCTCCTCCTATTTCTGTCTGTCTGCGAGTTTAATTCTTATTAGCTATTAAATAAATGCAGTGTTGAGCATCATTTTGAGAATTTATTCCTTAAGTGAAATTGCTTTACCCATGCAAACCCAAAGCGGTCGCTAGTGCTGTATAAACTGGCGGTCCGCACCCCACACTCCACTTATAAATATTTAGCGGGAGTTGAACCCGGAATTAAGCCCAGCCTGAATAATGCCATACTAAACCAGCTGACTATTCTGTATCGAAAGTTGATTTTACAACGCCTAAGTTTAAGTCACAATAAAAAAATGCCGGTCACGTAAGAGGTCAGACTCGTGCACCGAAAGTTCCGTACATTTTTTTTAAATCCATTGCTGATCTTAATCTACTAACATTGTGTTTATCTACTTGCAGAAGCCTGTGTGGATTATTCGTAAGCATAGAGTCGCTTGTTTTTTTTTATCAAACAATTAAGTAATCTTAATCAGTCGCTACCTTTCCTGTTCCATGTAACTAGATATGTAGTGACTTTTAAGTAAAATTTTACACTGTTTACTATTTTATACATCTAACCAAACATTGCATTACGGACGACGGTGCTGTGATAAAAATCAGACCTTAAGCTTAAAAAGTTAAAATATAAAATAAGAAAATGAGTAGTGACAGTGACGAAACATCTTTACCTACTCAAGAAATAACTATTTTAATTATCTTGTGTAAAAGAAGTTGGATAGTAGAACTAGACAGTATAGTACTCACGATATTTAGATTTCTTATATTGGTACTCGTATTAATAATTTAAATTATTAATTTTAATGAGCTCGTACAAAAAGTATTGTTCACTATAGTGTCATAATCAAACTTTTTAATCCTGTACCTTACTTAGGCCACTCAGCAAGCTTCGTGGCCTAAACACGGTACTCGACTGAAAAGCTCTCTATTATAACACGATTGTGAAAAATACTATTTGGTAACTGGTCTAGTACATAAGGTAGCATGCGAAATGTTAAATGGTATTAAGGGACAAAATTGACTTTGCCGCTAAAAAACTGTTGTCTCCAGACGTCGACATAGGTTGCGAGTTTACCAACTGCAAATAAGTTTGCAATCGGGTGAATTTCAACAAGCGTCAAATTATCCTAATTTTGGTGGTATTTTTTATTTTCTCAGTAGGGTTTACAATTAAACGTTTAAGTGACGTCATTAGTCATTATAAAAACAGTGTTAAAATGGCCCTTTATTATACTAAGTGTTTTTTAAGATATAACGATTTTACTAATTATGTACCACCAAAATTGTTATTATCCACCAAAATTACTTTTCTTAGAAAAACTCACGATCAATAATAACATATCGGGCTAATTAAAATATAATCGTTAGGGAATCTTCCTTGTTATTTTTGAAAATCCAAAACGTAAGTTTCTAATATAATAAATAATGATTATTTGTTGTTTAAATAATTTTGGTGGAGACCAGAAATTTTGATAATTTTGGTGTTTCGCAAAAGCCACCAAAATTGTACCACCAAAATTATAAAACTTAACATTTTTTTAAATTAAAAACAAATGCTTTAGTTTAACAAAAACTTAACTCGTTACAGTTAAAAAGACGCCATAAACATACTTGAAAAAACTATCACACAACAAAACTTTTTGCGAAATAATGACTTATCTAAGTTATCACGACTAATAAAGTGTATTCCATACCACCAAAATTAGATACTTATATGCTTAGCGGGAAGACGCAGAAAGATGGTACAAATCTTTCACCGTCTATTGCTGGAGTGAAACTGAACGAACAACTGACGCTATATTTGTTTGTTTAATCACGTTTCGTTCGATCATAAAATCAATTTCAATATTCACCACCAAAATTAACTATTTCGCTTGGACAGTTTTATTTACACTGCTCCCAGTTTCCTTTTACTTGCAAATGCAATAATTGATACATTTTAAAATACCTCAACTAATAAGGAATACAGATAACTAAAATATAAGTCTAGTTGAGGCTTAATAAGTTTGTACCACGACATATCAGTATATGCGGGAAGTACAGGACACGACACCAAAATTGATTTTGGATTGAAAATATTTTTTTACGATAAATATAATAAGTTAATAATAATTTTAACTTTGGCTCAATATGGTACTTTGAGTGAGATTATTTATAAAATAAATAGTTTTCCAATACATGTACTTTACACCCCAATTATCACGTCCGCCGCTCAAAAAATGTGGTTGAGATAATTACCCAATCGCAACAAATTAACAATTTTCGGATCTTCCTTCTGCCAAATTTAAAGATTACAATGTACATGGTGACCGCGGTGTGAACACAACGGTTCACTGCTGAATGACATATTTATTTACGCATAATGTATCTTTCCGCATAAAAACGTTTGACTGAGAACGGTTTTTACTATAGAAACGATTTTATATTTATTATTTAAAAACTAACCTAACGTACATACTCGTACATACATACTATCACGCCTTTATTCCCAGAGTGGGGTAGGCAGAGCTACAGAAATATCAACAACTACAAAGAGTTGTTGGTAATTCTGTAATCACACTTTGCACAAACAGGCTAAGTTGTTTATCAGTGTATTAGTGACAGATTGCAAGCCCATCGCCTTACAGTACTAGAAGCCCTCATTCCTACAGTCGCCTCTTACGACATCCACGGGAAGATATGGAGTGGCACTATTCTAACCCGGCATCCACACGGGGTCACTAACCTAACGTAATCTACACAATACATGCCATGTTTATTAAATCCTGCAATTTCAGCCTGAAAGGATATTATGCGAAAAGATACTCATACATTATGCAAAAATATTTTATGCGTTTCAAAGGGATCCCGAACTGAGCACCTTTAGTGGTGGTAGGACCCTGTGCAGGGTCCGTCCGGATCGCTACCACCATCTTATCCATTAACCACCCACCAAGCAACAGTTTTCGCATTGTTGTGTTCCGGTGTGGGGATAAGACAACCGGTGAAATTACTAGCATAGAAGCATTCCATCTTAGTCCTCAGGGTTGGCAACGCATTTGAGGTCTTAGGATTATGGTCTTGCGATTTCAAATGTCTATGAGTCTTAGATTCCACTTACCATCAGGTGGCCTGAGTGCTCGTGCGCCTTCTCCTTGTCATAAAATAAAACATGAGAGAAACAGACCGCCAATGTAGAATCCAGACACCAAGGGCACATAAACAGAAAGGTAAGTTTTAGAGTTTAGAATATATTGTGTCTATCCGTCAGTTTGTCGTTTCAAATATAAAGCTCGACATTTCAATTTAAATAATGTTATTTGACACTTACACGGCGGTCATCTTCGGTAGTATAGTGGTAAGTATCCCCGCCTGTCACGCGGGAGACCGGGGTTCGATTCCCCGCCGGAGAGCCATTTCTAGCGGTATAGTAGAAGTATCCTGTCCCGTCTCGATATTCAAGATATTAAATTAGACACTTTTTAAGAAATGAATATGTTTAATATGATTAAAAAATTTAAAAATACAGAAAAATGAGCAGGAGGGCACCATCATGAGATCTCGTGTCTGGTGCCTATCGAAATTATGTGCGAACTGAACAAATGGATCGAAAATTACAAAAAAATCAATAATTTTGAATTTGGAAAGATTTAGATGGTAAAGAAAAAGTGGCCAGGAACGTAAAAAAAGGAGGTTTGTAACAGCCTCGTTACAGGGTGATGGCACCAGTGTTGGACACTTCAAGCTGACAGGCACCAATAATGGACACTTTACTCTTAATTCAAAGATCATCATCACTACATAGTATAAAACAAAGTCGCTTTCTCTGTCCCTATATCCCTATGTATGCTTAAATCTTTAAAACTGCGCAACGGATTTTGATGCGGTTTTTTTATATAGATAGAGTGATTGAAGAGGAAGGTTTATATGTATAATACTTTAATCCGGAGCGAAGCGAGGGCGGGTCGCTAGTAAGGTTTTAAAATTGATTGTTGCAAAACAAATTAATAACCTTTATCTTCTATAAAATAAGAGTCAAGTGTCCGTCATTGGACCTTGTTCATTACTGGTTCGATCACCCTAGTTGGCTTAAAGTGGATGAAGTGTCCAAAACATTTAATTATATTCTCTTAGCCAGACCGCACGGTTGTCTCGGCACTCCATTAATTAGCCGACTGGTCGCCGGGACGGGTCTGTCTCTAAATTCGAGCAGATTAATGTTTTTATTTGGGTTTGCAAAACGTACAGGAAACGACTATTCAGATTACACATTTCTGTTTGTCTTCATCTCCGTTTCTCTGTTAACAATCCTTTTAACCTCGTAAAACCCGGTGTGCTAAAGAAAGGACATAATCCAGGCAATTAAATTTAAACTTTATTTCAATGAATATAAAGTTAATTTTTATTTGTTTCTATATCGAAAATGTCATTTAAGTGCAACGGTAATTGAACTTTATTTCCTTGCTGGTAGATTCAAATTGCCACTAATAAAAATCTACCGGATTGTAGTATGGTGGGCCTTAAAGAGGTTAATAGCAAACTCTACGTCATGTTATGTAATAACCCCCCTGAGATCTAATACGTAGGTAGGCGGCTTGTTGTCCTAAGACTTTCAATAAAGAAGTGGATCTTTCTAGATTCCAACTTTTTGCAAGATTTATGGAGCCCTTATTGTAATGGATAACTTTATGACAAGTGTGACAGATTTTCACGATACTTATAATATTGTATGGGCGTTTTCTCGCGACGCGGGTAAGGATCAAAAAGTTGGCCACGCTAACTCACTCAATTGAATTTTCTTTTAAACTTTTCCGTTGTGACACGAAAATTAGCTATACATTTGTAGGGATAATTTTCGTGTCACAACGGAACTTTTTTCGCTTTTGTTGTTTGTATGGTTAACTACCTTACCTATGGTCCAACTATTTGGTCCTTACCCACGCACGATTTGGTGTTTATTTATCCTTATGTAATTATATGGACTAACTGCGGAGTGAACTAATAATATCATAAATGTAAAAGTAACTCAGTCTGTCTGTCTATATGTCCGTTTGTTGCTTTTACCCCTGAACCAATTATGTTGAAAATTGGTAGGTATGAAAATAAATTTAGTTCCGGTAGAGGATAATTTTGGTCTCTGAAAATTAAATAGTTCTCGAGGGAATAGCGATAAACAACTTCTACATCGGAGAAGTCGCGAGCAACAGTTAGCAAAATTGTGAATGCAAAACGACGACATGGTAACCTAGGTGGGAGTCACCCTGCCTCCGCAGCCAGCGGTCCTGGATTGTTATCCCGGTAAGGGCAGATATTTAATTTTGTGTGATGAGCGCAAATATTTGTTCCTGAGTCTTGGATGTTTTTTATGTATTTCTCTATATAAGTATGATTATCATTGTCTAGTACCCATAGTACAAGCCTAGAACTTTGTTTGGGACTAAAGGTCAATTTGTGTGAGATTGTCCCCTGATTCTTTTATTTTTTATAGTGTTTGTTTGTTAGTCCCAACATCACGGTTCAACGTTTTTAGTCAATTGATGTGAAATTAGGTCACAAGTAGGCAGGCATTACAGCTTTTAAATTTTGCGGGGTGAAAATCAATGTCCATCCAGGGTATAAGCAATCTCTATTTAAAATATGTTGCCACATAAAGAAGTAATAAACTATTACACTTAAATTTATTATTTATTCAAATCGCACAAAGTCCAAAAACGTCCTCGGCTTGCCCTAATTAATTTTAATTGAACACCATACACCGTCCAATATTAAGTCAGACCCTCGTTATCTGTACAATATTTAGACGTTATTAACGCGGAACATTAAAAGAAGTCCCCATATTAAATAAAAAATACTGTTAATAGCAGTTTTTACTTCGGCTGAGTCATAAAACCAGTATCTTAGCTTAGCGCGGTGATTTGCTTGGAATTTTAGGGATTTAGTGTCTGTTTCCATTGTTCATGTCATTGTTTATATCGATATTGGAAATTATTATTAAGGGTGGCGCTTAATGCTTAACCGCCATATTTAACCCTTAAATTTTCAGAGTATCTAATCTAATAATGCACATACCTTCTTTAATGTTCACTTTTTAATATATTTACTTTTTTTGTTGATTTAACATAATTACGAGAGAACTTAAACATTTATTTAAAGACACAAACAAAAAAATAATTGAAAATAATAAAAACATAAATACTCATACTTAACTAAAACTAAATACAAACATGAAAATAAGGGTTTGAATTTACGACTTTTTTTCTTTATGCAAATTTAAAAGTTTCTAAGTGTCGCTTAAGGCTTAAGCTCCATACTTAGTAGTGGCGCTTAAGGCTTAAGCTCTATACTTAGTAGTGGCGCTTAAGCATTTTTACTTAAACTTATATACTTATATTAAAAACTAATTTAGAGACAAGCTTTTTGTTTATTTAATAGCCACCTAGTAAGGGTCTGGCTGAAAACCAGCGCTACAGCGTTGACACGCTGGAGCAAAATGCTGAGTCCAGCCCCTTTTCAGGCATCACAGTACACACTTACTCTGTTGTATGTAATAATCTATGCCCTCTGGTTATTCTATTATTTAGTAACCCATTGAGTTGCTTTTGTACTTCTGTCACCATGCTCTGTGATGTCGAATAAAGATTTTGTCATTTGTCATTTGTCATTAATTTCTAATTAAAGTTATTTAATTCTATCTTAAATGTTTTTAATAGGTATAAATAAACACTTTAGCCGCCTGCATCTCAGGAATCAAGGCTAGTTCATTATAAAATATATGCTCTAACTTAAGATATTTTTCCATTTTTATTTCTTGTACTTTTGGCTGTGTATTTTGTGTTTGTGTTTTGGCTTTTGGGTTGTGTTCGTTTTCCTTGTAATAAATATTTCCCAAATAGTGCCGCAAGCCTAAATATTAGGCATTGGTATTTGTATTATATTAGTAGGATTTACATCGTGGCCCGCAAAGTGTTAGTTATCCCTCGGGATAAAACGTAAGTAATTACGCTCCCGAATTCCGCCACATTTGTGGTAACACCGAAGCATGTCATCAATATAGAGGCCCATTCGTCTGCTAGGTTTAGGTCGAATGTAAATAAACGGTCCCTTGTCTACTTAAAGGACAATATCACCGGAATAAATAGTATTTAGCTATTATAAAATGTTGGTGACCAACACTTTTTGGTTTTAACGTGAAAACTAGAGGATGAGCACCTTTACGCTAAGACAAAAGTCTTTCAAAATTTTATAAAACTCTAATTTTGACATACTTGTAATCCATATCAAAGCCACGCATAGCATTAAAATCTCAATTTTAAGTATTTGTCAATATTAAACGGAGTGTCTTAATAACAGGCACGAGTACTATAAGAACCTTTATTATGTAACGGTTGCATAAAAACTATGATAATATCTACGAGATTATACATATAATTATGAGTTATGACATAACTTCAACGACATCACATATCAGAAAGGCTAAGACCGTCTCAAGATCAAGTTGATTCTAGCAGCGGCTGATTTGACAGTTCCAAACTAAACTCACTATCCAAACACTCATAAAGTTGTTACTAGTTACGCTATATGAGAAAATAACAGTAGGTTAGGAATGTAGATGATTTCACCTTGACGTGACACCTTTGATCTAGTTAGTAAAGACCCTGTCAATCACTGTGCAGTTCTTTTGCTGATAATTAACCTGAGTCTGGGTCAGTTGAGTTAAAACAATGTACGGTGGATTCCAGTGACTAGGATAGGCCTTGTGATTGTAGTCTCGAGGGTCTCAAATCCCTTTAACCATCAAGTGGCCTGTGTGCCCGCTTACCTTGAAAAATCATTGTTTTCTTGGTCAACATTTAAAAAGGTTCTATTAAGTTATATAATGAAAGAAAGAAAAACCATTTTTTCAGTTCTTTGTACTTACTGTTTGCACTTAAGTGCTGTTTGTACTTAAGTGCAAACAGTTACTACAAATTATTAAAAAACAGAAAAATTAATTAGATGCCATGGATCGTACTGAATTGGATATCGTGGATGCGGATGATGGCTGCTCAGCATAAAGTTGCGGCACCGACATGGTAGGTACTGCAACGCTGGTTTAAGAAGTGAAGGCTTAATGGAACTCAATACCAAGACTTATGACAACATTACGTATGCTGAGTGAGGTTCGTATTACCGCAGCGAAGCGATCTGCAAATTCAATTGTTTAAATGAATTACTGGTCTGTGTTCGTTTTCCTTATTATTATTTCTTTGCGACTGTAGATCCTAAGTATCTTTCACTTTCAGTTTTCAGTCATTTTCATTTACTAATTTCGTAGACAGAGGACTTTGTTTTTAGGAAAATATCGACACTTGCAAGGAAAAACATCGTAACTCATTTTCACTAACTTTACAGGAGAGCGTGTTAAAGAAAAACATTTTTATTGACAATTTGTATTACAATCGCACCTTGGATTTTTTTGACAATAAATACTAATCTTAACATTAAATTGCCCGTGTTACCAAATATAAGCTTATTTCTTGATGTTCAGTGAGTTACAATGACATATCACAGCATTTTGTTTTACATTTGACATTGTTACTCAGACATACAACATAACAATGAGTAAATATGACAAAGTCTAAGAAAGAAACAATACTATCTCTGAGATACAACAAAAATTATGTTATTCAATATAGATTATGAATTACTATTGCTATAAAACATGCGAGTTGTTAAAATAATCAAATCTGTTATATTAATTATAAAAGAAGTTTTTCACAAACTATACATAATCAGCATTACCAAATTAGCATCTTCTTGGTTTTTAAATGGTTTTTAATCGGGATCAGAGATATAACTTGGTTGAGCATTGTAACTCAAGTTACGTGTAATCACGTTTGTTTCCGATACTTACAAGTTTAAATTTTTTAACTTTGTCAAGTAATGAAAACTTATATTGTAATTTTTTGATGAAATAAAAATTATGAATTCTGAAAACATTACACTGCTTTTTTGGGTAGTCGTGTAATGAACAAAACTAAACTAACGTTTCCTTTACACTGTTGCAGTTGCCGTATGCAACATGCGGCGGATGACTCAATGTAATAGCCACTTTAAGCTTGCCCTTAAGAGGCCACATATGCTGCCACGCCCACACAAGAATAAAAAGGGATGGCTTTATGTGCATCCGCGCGAAGAACGAGAGAAGGAAATAGTTTCCGCGCGCCTTGATGGCAGCGTTAAATTCAAATAATTGCTTTTGACTTTAAAACCACAACATTTATGTAAAAAAAAAAACCTCGTACTTCTACTATTAAATCAAAAACATCGTTAAAGATGAAAAAAGGTGTATGATTGAGATAAACTATCGAGGATTATCGAGGAACTCATGATCAAGTTTAATTATATCCAATGAATCGGCATGTTATTATAGGTGCTATGGTTACTGATATTCAGTTCATGGAACAACACATAAAGACACTTTTAGAGGTGCATATTCTGCTGATATGCACTATTACCATAAATCATTGTATTAGGTCTGTTTGTAGGCTAAAAACAACAGAATCATGCAATCCGTAGGTACTTTATAATATTAACGCTGCCCTGTCTATACATACCTATATGAAACAGTTATGTATGTTAAATGTTATTTGAACCTATTCCCTGTTTTGATTAGTATACGTCGGTAATGTAAAATGTACTTTAGGCCATCAAAAAGGGCCTTACTTGCAAAGAGTGTATTTGGAATGGCACCAATTTTTTTAAATTAATTACAGATTAAGAAAACTATTCTTGAAACTTTTAACCGACACAGCGTTTTATTTCATATTAGAGTATTTAAATTGTAATGCGTAACGTATTTAAACTAATCATTATACCTAAGTGCACGCTATCTGTCGTTACATAATTTTGTATGCCTATTGGCCAATCATGGTGACACTTACCTACTTTCGTTATTTTTACCAATATTTTACAAAAAAATAAAAAATAAATTATTAATCCGATTGCTATTCGTAACTACGTATGTTTTTGTGCGCGCGCCGGATATGTAGGTACTTTATTACGATAGCGGGATTCACGCGATCGAAGATATTCCCGTCAGTTAATCGAAAAGGAAATTGAATTTTTCGATGACCTACTGTAGTTCGATGGTATATGTAACTTTCACATCTAGAGGTGTATAATTTTGCCATTTGCGTTCAAAATGGATGTCTCATATTGGATACGTTATATTAACGTTTCGCCTTAACCTATATTAATTTTAATTACCAAGTGGTATTTCGATTTGATTAATCTTCTTATTCTCAATTGATGTATGATTAGTGAATTACTTCAAAGATTTCCCAATTTGATTTAGGGCTTAGTTAGTTTTAATACCAATGGGATAGCTATACTATGCGACGCTATGCCATTGGTGGATATTTTTCTTGCTTACCGCTGCCTCGCAAAGTTGTGGTATGAACACAGTCTATGTGAAGAGTTAAATACAGGAGCTAAGGTTCACGTTGCCTAACACTTACAATATTATTATTTTTGGACCACTTGTGATGCTGAGTTAAAAACCATACCATAACACGTCAAAGGCAATATGGTTTTTACCTAGAAGAATAGAGGCCCAGGGCTGTATCTATATGGTAAAACCTTTGTTTTTGACGTGTTTCCTTATAGTAAACATTTTCATCATCATCAGTATCATCACCATCATCCACTGCAAGGGTATCCCTTCATTATTCATAGTTTCATTTGCAATAATTTCTTTTGCAATAATGGTCACTGGCTATAACCTCCATTTTCCCTAATATACATACATACATAACGTCACGCCTTTATTCCCAGAGTGGGGTAGGCAGAGCTACAGAAATACCATTAACTTTAAACTTGTTGATAATTCTGTAACCACATTTTGCACAGTCAGGCTAAGATTTTTACCAGTGTATTAGTGACAGGTTGCAAGCCCATCGCCTAACAGTACTATAAGCCTTTATTCCCTTAGTCGCCTCTCACGACATCCACGGGAAGACATGGATGATTTTCCCTTATATCACATACCATAATTTCATTTGCCATAAAGTTTTTTTTTTTAATTTTAACATGTCATCGTATAGAGCCCAATAGGTTAGGTTAGGTTTGTTTTATTACAATTCTGAATAGTTCACAGTTTCAGAAAAAATGCCTTTATGGCAAATACATATTATGGCATATGATTCGTTACGGCATATAAAATTATGTCATATGAAAAGGGCGCAAATGATATCATTGCGTATGAAATTATGTCAAACGATTTATTTATTTGTTGAACAAGAATGGTTTACACTAATTACACTTGCCAACATTCTTAGTATTATTTAGATTTTTATCAATTTACTAAATAATTATAATTATCACGCATTTTTTTTGTTGTAAAATAGTAATAACCAGAGATAGAAGTTTTTGTGGCAAAAACTTCAAATAACTGGGGACTTCCTTCCGATATTAAATTTATCGATAACTGTTTCAAATTTCAAAGTGACATTTCTTAGTATTTACTGGATAAAATAGAAATTAGCTTAACGCTGATCACTACCCATCGATTTTATAATTATAATGATAGGTAAGTAATATTAAATTCAAATTAAACATCCATTTGTTTTTTTTTATTACTAACGTATTTTTTACACAAAGTCTTCTTTTAATGCTATTCAGTCGAGTTTCATACAAAGTAATCTAAAACCAAGAGTGACTTGCAACAAAAGCCTATTTAGCTAAATTTAATGACATTGTGTAGCATAATAGTAAGTTGCACGTTCATATTACACGTTATCTCATATACATAACTGTCATAAGAAATTACAATTTATCGATAAATTAATATCGTTCTAAATCCCTAGGACAATTTTATTCGTGCCACAAAAACTTCTATGTCTGTAATATCACATTAAACACTCCTTTATTCACTAAATTCACGTAGACTACTTCTCATGATATTGACATTAGGGTGTTAAAAATAAACGTGTAATATTTTATAGGGGCAAAGGATAAATACCACCATTTTCTGTTTTTATGAATTTGTTTTTGCGACTTAAAAAAAGCTGGGGAAATATACTCCCTTCGACCTCTATTAGGTAAGTGACTACTATAGAGAACATATTTCTACTCTTAAATAGGATCTGAACTCCTAAAGTGAAACATTTCTAAACAAAGAGCACTGCATAAAGGTACTATTTGCGTGGGAAATATACACCACTCCAATTAAGGGATAGTAAAATGCATCCCTAATCCCATTAGTCCCAAAGCTACATAGAACCAAGCTCTTAATCCCATCTCTTCACGAATAAAGTGGTTAGAAATGTGGAGAGCTGACCTTAATCCACGAGGAAACGCTTTGAGCGCAACTTGCTGCTAAAATAAATGGCATTTTATCTGAAAAAAATCCAGTAATCTAAACCCAAGAATCCATACTAATATTATAAATACGAAAATATGTCTGTCGGTCTGCCTGTTCCCTCTTCGCGCTTAAACCACTGAACCGATTCAGACAATTTTTTATATAGAGATTGTTTGAGCCTTAAGGAAGGACATAGGCTACTTTTTATTTAGAAAATGTTACCTGTTTCTGAGACAATAGCGATAAACGTCTACTACGTGGACGGAGTCGCGCGCCAAAGCTAGTAGTTTATAAATGGTACTGGGTTGACAGGTATCAGGATTTACTTCTTATCTTCCTTTTACTAATTGGATTAATCGCGTGGATAACTTTACCTAACCACGCCACTCGCCAGGTCTAAACCCAACCAAAAAAATTCTATACATACGGCCTAAAGCAATAACTTTATTAACTAGGTGATATCATGGCGACTCCTTCTTTCAAAGCTGATGAGATATCAGTCCAATTTATTATCATGAAAGCTAGCTAAAAACTATACCAATTTAATTAGCTTTATTTAAAAAACCAGGAAAGAGCATATTGGACCATCCTCAGTGTAGTGTATAAACACCAGAACCAATGACATCGGGTCGTGATAGGTTTCCTTTTAAATTAGTTTTCATTATTTATTTTTTACACAGACCCTACGACCAAAACTAAAAATACTAACTAGACACTTGATTCTTACAAAAAATTGCACTTTAAAGCTTAATATTTTAGAAACAGATCCCTTAATCAAAATACCTGCCCAACGACACCCCAAACCATGGGATACACGAGAAAAAAACCCATCCCCACTTTGCGTGTACGGGAGGTACCCGATTTCTTTCTTTAATATTTTATTTTACCATTTTGTCGGCATGATTAATATGCATATTCATGCCAAATAACAGCTTGTAGTAAGTAGTAAGAGTCTCTGAGTTAAGCTGTGGACGGACGGACGTACGGACGGACATGGCGAAACTATAAGAGTTAGTTTGACAACGGAACCCTAAAATACGGGTCGAAATCGCCCCATCTATTTGCCGGTGACGATGCAACAGACCGGTACTTAGATACTCAAGTTAAACATGAATAAGTTTCTATCAAAAATGCAATTTTTGGGACAAGCTTTTGTTGCTGACTGTACCTTTTTTTTTTCAAAGTCATTAACTGCTTATCAATACCAACCTAATGAGTCCAAACATGGTGGGTCTACTTTAAGTATAGCGGAGATCCTGTCACCACCTTCCGACTCCAGCTTCAGATCAGCCCTATGTCATCATAATATTGTATTGTCACATATACATAATTACGCATACAAAATTTCAGCTCAATTGGAAACCGGGACGTGGGTCAAATTTAACTTGCAAATTTTATAAATATCTATATATTTAATTTTATAAGTCACACACGAATTGAGCTAGTCCCAAACTAAGCTCTAGGCTTGTACTATGGGTAGGTACCGGACAACGATAAACATACTTACATAGAGAAATACATACTTAAATACATAGAAAACATCCAAGACTCAGGAACAAATATTCGCGCTCATCACACAAATATCTGCCCTTACCGGGATTTGAGGACCGCTCCAGGACCGCTGGCTTCGGAGGCAGAGTCACTCCCAACTAGGCCCAACATAGAGAAATACATACTTAAATACATAGAAAACATCCAAGACTCAGTAACAAATACCCGTGCTCATCACACGAATATCTGCCCTTACCGGCATTTGAACCCAGGGCCGCTAGCTTCATAGGGTCACTACCAGCTAGGCCAACGTGTCGTCAAATTTCGTCAATTTTGACGAACAACTTACATACATACTTGCATACAAAACAGTGCGAGTAAAAACGTTTTTCTTCGGGGATTAAAAATAAATTAAAACTACTTTCCCGTGCCGTTAAAGCCAATGGACACCATAAACCCTTAAACATCTTTTTACAGCACCATAAAACCCTGATATTTACCCAAATGGAGTAATTGTAAAGTTTTAACAGCGGAAAATTCACATCGATTTTTAACGGCACTTCGCGCCAACTTCAAATTGCTTTTTTTAAGTATAGGCTTAAGGATAAATGTCTCCACGGAAATTGTTGATGAAACAATTTGGTTGAAAACTTAATTAAATAAGTTACTAGAGCTTTGGGTTAATTTAAACGGGCGAAAATACTTACTGCGAGGTTCGTATTTCTGTAACAAATGAAACTCATTATAAACTAGATTCAATAATGAGGAGTTTAAGCTGCTGTTTAAATACGTTGGTATTCGTTGTTTTATGCGCAAATAAAACTAGGACACTAAAAGGGATTTAATTTAAATCGACAGGATAAGGTTTTTTTAAGGCTTCAGATTTAACACTGAAATTAATATATGAATGATAATTATAATGAATGATCAAATGACTGAATGAATTAGTAAATCAAAGACACCAAAGAATTAATGAAATATAGCAGCGTATTCTATGCTTACTGCTTTATTAAAAAGGGCTGAAATTTGTATTACATTATGTAAACTGATTTATTTATTTATTGAAATTACACAGTATAACAGTAGAACTAAAGCACTGTGAATTTTAGACTACATTTACATAAGGACAAAGCTACACAAAGAGTAAACAATAAAAACATTAAAGTACAGATGAAGGCCGTTCATTCATCATCACACAAAAACTCAGACATTCATCACGTACCGATACCCATCTGGATGCAAGCACGTCAGTATCAGGAGCCGCATCTAGAAATGCATTAAGCAGTTGCAGAGCGCGAACCAGCCGTGACTTGCGGTGGGACACGGTCCGCGAGGCAGGGATCGCCAGCAGGGGGTACTTTCGTTTCCGAAAAGCCTATTTCGGCACAGAAGGAACGAGCAGACACAGCAGTGGTGATACCAAATCCGGACAGTCCGAGTCCCCAAGCAAGATGCCACAAGCCAACGACATCGGCACGTAGCACGTAAAGTGATAACGATGCAACATCGTACCTCCTTACTTATAAACGTGGAAGTACCTATGCCATGCTTTGTTACTGCCATACTTTCTGTCAGTTGCAAATGTCATAATTACAGATAAGGACAAAGCACGGCAAAAGCTACCCCACGATTATTCCACGTTTATAAGCAAGGGGGCTAGTGTTTAAGGCCCGCCTATGTCACCATCCTCACGATAACAGGTGACAGGTGACATTTCAATGTACATAGGGCAGCAGGTCATTGCCCGTGGTCCACCTAATTAGTTCACCTCTGTGGATTGCGGAGACTAAACTGGTTAAAACCTATAGGTAGGTTTAGGTTATGTTAGTTCTTCAGGGGGCACGAAGGGCCAAAATACCCCAGAAATAGGAGCTCCGCCATAGCGGAGCTCCGTCGACTTGGTTACGGTGTGCTAAAATGTCCCAGGTGAACTAATTAGGTAGCCCACGGGCAATAACCGAGCGCAGCTTATATGAAACCCATTGATGTATCCTCGTGTTAACTTTGCAACGAATACCGAGTTCATTACATATCACATGTCATTAACAAGGTAGTTAAATAGCGGGGATTTGATGATAGTGATGATAGACTTTATAAGGTGTGTGTTTTTTATGGCAATGGGAAGGCACACGAGCACTCAAGTCACCTGATGGTAAGTGGAATCTGAGACCCTAAGACCTCAAATGCATTGCCAATCCTGAGGACTAGATGGAATGTGTCTATGCTAGTAATTTCACATGTTCGTTTAAGATTATTTGATGTAAAAATTTTAATTGTATTATTGAATTGAAAAAAATACACTCAAGTACAAAACCTGTTACAAAAATAGTTTTATGTCAGAATTTTACATCATCTGTTATAGTGAAATTAATACTCGTAGTTGATCTTTAAAAATGGACTCGAAGCCGCCTAGTTGAGCAAAATTCCTTAATACACCAAACTTAAACAAACGACAGAGACAGCTAAAAATACAACCACATTTTCTTTTCCCACGAGCATTTTCAGCTGTATTTGCATTGCTGAAGTTAATCCGTACGTCGCCGATATCGCTGTTTTTCTTTCGTAATGCCACGTTATTCTGCGTAAGCTGTATGTGGATTCCTGTAACAACTATAGAACGGGAGGTATTAAGAAAAAACCGGGCAAGAGGCATGTCGGACCATGCTCAGTGTAGGGTTCCGAAGCCGTTAAATACTACAAACATAAAAACCGGGAAGAACATGTCGGACCAAAAAACAAGTAATAACTAATTTTCTATTTGAAGTCAATTGGTGCCGTCTTAGATGATTTTAGTAGGTATAAACACTTTAATCGCCTGTATCTCAAGAACCAATGATGTCTACTTAGTCGTGATAGTTTTCCTTTAAAATTCGTTATATTTAAGTTTTTTCATTTAAGTATTTTTCCAGACGGACGGACGGACATGGCAAAACTTTAAGGGTACCTAATTGGACTACGGAACCCTAAAAAAAAGATGTGGTTAAGCCAGGCAAATTGACGTTGTATGATGAGAGAGATATCGCGATAATGAGAGGTAGGGTTAGGTTAATTTGTGAAATATAAGGCATGAGATAACGATAAACTTACTTATATAAACATCTATATTAATATTATAAATGTGAAAATAACTCCGTCTCTCTGTCTGTCTGTTTGTTACACTTTAACGGATAAACCGCTATTTTAGATGAAATTTGTAATGACGATAGGAATCCCGGGGACGAACATAGGGTATTTCACCTCCCACAAAGTTCTCAAGGGAATAAACGACACTACGCACACGAAGTCGCGGGCAAAAGCTAGTACTTAAATACATAGAAAATATCCAAGACTCAGGAAAAAATAATCACGCGCATCGCTCAAATATCTGCCCCTACTAGGATTTGAACCCGGGACCGCTAGCTTCGAAGGCAGGATCACTACGAACTAATTAAATGTAATTTTGTACTAAATTTTGTCCTGTCTCTACGTTCATTTTAATTCAGTCATAAATTTCACCAATCAATGTGTATTTAAAATCATTATTCAGTACCTCCATACAACTAAAACACAACAATTTATATACATACAACTGCATATTAAGAATGCCAATACATATATAATAAATCCATAGCAATTTCTATAATTATTATAGTCGAACACTAACAATTCCCAAATCTCAATTTTCAATCAACATAAACCACATTAGCTCTCGGTCCACACAAACATAGCACGCTACCCATAATTGAATAATAACAATTCATCGAACTGCATTGTTACGGCTGCAGGATTAATCAGATCAATGCTTAGATTAATTACTAATAATTTACCTTATTGATGTTGATAATTACTTCCTAATCTAGAAACTCAGAGGGTTATTGACGTTGGGAGACCGAAGAGCTTGCTCGCTCAACGAACTCAGCAATTTAGTGAGTAAGTGATTCCAGCATCATTGAGACAATGCTTAGGGACCATTTTTTGATCTAAATAAATAAATGTCAGGGGACGATGTCAAACAAATTGACCTAGTCCTAAACTAAGCTCTAGGCTTGTGCTGTGTACTAGACAACGATAAACATACTTATTAAGAGAAATAATTACATACATAACATCACGTTTTCATTCCCAGAGTGGGTAGGCAACTCTAAAAAATACTGGTTTATAATTCTGTAACGCCATTTTGCACAATCAGGCCAAGAAGTTTACTAGTGTACCTATAGAGAAATATATACTTAAATACATAGAAAACATCCAAGATTCAGGAACAAACTCGTGCTCCGCAAGCTTCGAAGGCAGGGTCACTACCATCTAGGCCATATCGACGGACCGATTTAGCTT
The DNA here is from genome assembly GCA_949316455.1 of Acleris holmiana. Lineage (NCBI taxonomy): Eukaryota > Metazoa > Arthropoda > Insecta > Lepidoptera > Tortricidae > Acleris > Acleris holmiana. The sequence goes on from OX438784.1 coordinate 2,896,248, forward strand.
TTTGGTTGTAGCTTAGTTTTAAACCATTCAGATTCTTTATTTGCAATATACGTGGTATAAATGATCTTAAATTTAAAACATAATCCGACACATTTAACTGTCAGTGATAGCAAAAAAGTTGAACATTAAAAACTTACAATTTACAAAGATTCATTCCATAACATATGTCTTAAAAATTAAATCATTAATATGGGGAAAGTAAATAAATTAGGTACAAGTAAACTTTTTGTCATTAAATATTTGTCTACGGAGTACAAGCCTTTCTCAACCAACCAGTGGAAAAGTATGATTGATTATGTTTTGTTATTGTGAGTGGAAATGTGAACCGATTAGATATGGATTTTTTTGGTTTTATTTTATTTGGGTAGTGTTTAGCTAACAACCGTCCGGATTCGTTTTTAGGGTTCCGCAGTCAAACTAGGAACCCTTATAGTTTCGCCATGTCCGTCCGTCCGTCCGTCCGCAGCCTAGCTCAGAGACTCATAGTACTCGAAAGCTGTAATTTTGTGAGAATATACAAATTAGTTACGCCGACAAAGTGGTAGAATAAAATATTGAATAAAAAAATAGTGTACCTCCATTACACGTAACGAGCGGATGTATTTTTTTTTCTCGTCTACCCCATAGTGGGTATTGTTGGATAGGTCTTTCAAAAATATTACGGGTTTGTAACAACAATTTTAGGATAGGATAGGATTAAGGAATCCGTTTTGGAAACATTAAGCTTTAAAGCGCTAATTTTTGTTAGAGTCAAGTGTCCCCTACAGCCAAAACTACAAATACTAAAAGTCTGAAAAAAATACTTAATGAAAGCGCATATAACGAATTTACAAGGAAATGTATTACGCGTAGAAGTCTTTTATTGCTATTCCCTCAGCAACCATCCAATTTTTCGAGACAAAGGTACCTATCTAAAACTATCGCCATATCAAATTTCATCTGAATTGTTTAGCCATAAAAGCGTACTAAACAGACAGACAGATAACAGGCAGACAGACAGAGTTACTTTTACATTTATTATAATAGTATGGAATAATGGATATCTAGTTATATAATAACCGTTAAAGCACTGCCAGAATAAGTCACCGTGTCACAATTTATAATAGGCCCCAATTTGTCTTTGTTCGTCGATATTAATTGTGTGTATTCATCGACGAGGGCTTGACATGAAATCGATCGGTAAAGCGATACATAACCCGAAGAGTGTACTATCAATAATCATTAGAAAAATCAACATCGATCTGTTGTATCTAGTAGTAACAAATGTTTAGACCGTTCGACATTATCTATTTGAACATACATACATACATAACATCACACCTTAAATCCCAGAGTGGGGTAGGCAGAGCTGAAGAAATACCAACAACTCTAAAAAGACTTGTTTATAATTCTGTAACCACATTTTGCTTTGGCTAGGAGATCCACCAGTGTATTATATAGTGACAGGTTGCAAGCTCATCGCCTAACAGTACTACAAGCCGTTATTGCCTTAGCTATTCTAACCCGGAAACCAAACGGGGCAAATCTATTTGAAAGTTGACGTAAATTCTATATTATTTTGTACACAACTACATACAACTGTAGGGCTAGTAAAGTTGCATTCGACAATCGTTAGCGATTATAATAATAATAAAATAAATTTATTTACCAACATAAAGGTTACATTATAAAAATATATCATTAACACGGTTTATGCAGTAAAATGGGATTGAGACTCAGCGAAATCGCTGATTTTCAGCCTCCAACCATAACTTAAAACTAATTAAAACTAAATGATCGAGCAAGTTCGCTGCCAAGACGATAATCAATAAACAAGCACTGTCTTGACATTTACAGGTCTGCGTACAGGTATACATACGGTCCTAAAATATTTTTTTATTTTTCTATAATTACAATGGGCTTTAATCCAAAAATATGTAATCGTTACAATAACAATTTTTAGCTTGCAACAATACCAAAGATAATGCCGGCAACTGTGTAACTATTTATTGGGCTCCTTTACCATTGACCAAAGGCATGCCTCCTTCTGCTGTGATAGAAGCCACTTTTTACACATTTTTTTGAAAGTGTACAGTGTTTTCGTTTTCTTTATAGGAGGGGGCAAATCATTCCAGCATTTAGATGCTGCGAAACGAAAGCTGCCCCTAAACGAAACCAACCTATGTATACGCGGGACACCTATTAAACTAGTCCTGCTGTCATTTGTTCTCCATAACAGTTTGTCGTACAAATACTTCGGTCTCCCGGACCACTTAATATTAAGGGGGCACCGAGCTTTTTGCGCTCATTAACTTTAGGTATTTTATGCACTCTGTGTATGTGTGCGTATAGCACACCAGCAAGGAGCGAGCCGGAGCCATGCGCCGGCCGCGCGCCGCGCCTGACGAGCCGTGCGCCGGTCCACTAGGCGCGGAGGTTGCTACCAATGTTTACAAAATAAAAAAACATAATCGATTCCGAATACTTTTATTAAATATTGACTATAAGAAGTTAAAAACTTTTTTCAGTCTACATTTTTTTTTAAATTTGTTGTTTACTGTCGGTAGGTAAGATAGGATTGAATTACTTGTATGAGGTACAGTCACATCACGAGATTGTTGAGCCACTCTAGAACCCACTCACAGATAGATAGATAATTTTTAATTAATATCGTTTGTACATCTTAGGTGTATTTAGCTAGTGTTAAGTTATTTATAATATTTATTGGGCAAATTGTTCGGCTAAAGAGAATAAATCATAATTTAAAAGCCGTACATCTTCCAATCGGCCATCTTCCCTCTCCGAAGGCTACCGGGAGAACCCTTTCATTTCTATGAAAATGAAATTTACCGTCAACTTTCTAGTTGACGGTAAATTTTGACGTAAATAATTTTATTTTGCGTGACTTGACGCTGTCATTACTCATTAGGACAGAGTTCTATGGTGGCTCAACAACCCCGTGATTTAATGTGACTGTATATTGAAATGTAATAAAACCTAATTACCTTTATTGACAATATTCTAAGCACAAAATAAAGTGAACTGAATAGAATACCTAATGTAAAGTAATAAGAACGGCTGAGTAGGGCAAAAATCCCAGTCATGGACCCTTTCTTCAAGATATTATTTTTAACTGACTTCAAAGAAAAGGAAGTTCTCAGTTTGACCTGTATGTATGTATGTATGTTTGTCCGCGATTATCTCACGTTTGGCTGAACCGTTTTTAATGCGGTTTTCAGAAAAGTATTTGTTTCACATAGGAGAAGGTTTTGGTATTTTAACCGTCTTTAAAAAAAAGGATCTTAGTTTGTACGAATGTTTATCCATGATTATTTCCGCAAAAACTTCAATGTCTGATTCTGATCACTATAAAGTATAAAATTAAATTGATGTTTTAAAAAACTAAAAACTTAAAGCTGCTGTATCAATCACATATTTAGAAGTTCCTACTTAATGTTTGTATGTATATAATGTAATGAATAATGTACGCAGGTATCTTTAGAAAAAAATATTAGGACATAAGAAACAACAATAATCAATATCGGATTTTACTTCACGGCATTATTTTGTCTGTGTGAGTAAGCAATGTCATTGTCTATTTCTCCATCCACTGAAAGACAAGAAATTTGGTCCATTGGCATCCTGTAATAAAACAGAACGTTTTGATTTTACTATAATTTATTTATTAACAGAATTAGTTTTTGGATGAAATTTTGTAATCCTCATTCTATAAAAATAATTCGTATTTGGGACTTACAATTCCATTGTGTGGTAAATTTTATAATCGATGTCAACCAATTCATTTACTCTGTAAATTGAAAAAATATAAAGATAATGTGAAAATTCATACTAAATTTATTAAAATGTTTTCCTATACACCTCTTACTATTTTTACGCATACCTCACTGGTTCATTAGGTACCTAACTCTTCGCTTTGTAGCGAAGTGCCAACAACTGGAACATTAACCCTATAAATAAAAAAATATGAATAATTTTGCAATTTTACTCATTTGTTGAAATATAGTTGTTAGGTACTGAGTATACTTACGGAGTATTCTCTTTGTATTCAGATTTCTGGAGATGTCTTGCTCTAGAAATATTGAAACCATCCCAAGAAGTAACAATATTATATAATTAATTATAGTAAAAAAAACCTCGGGTCGTTCTAAGAAGCTTGTTTTGCCTGTAAATGTGTTTTTTTAGCTAAACTATTTTTATATCTTGGTAAATATTCACCATAGAAGTGTTTTTTTTATATACCTACCTACCTACTAATTGAAAGAACTTCGCGTGTTGTTTAAAATTACTTGTGTAAATAAACCAATTTTGGCCCAAAACATCAAGACTACAACTAAACGATTACAAAGTCTTAGTAATACAAATCGATACATCTCGAAAATCAGTCTATGTTGCTACCGATTTATTTTCTCCTCCCTTAGCGTGGCATTTTGACAACTGTCAAATCAGGTTTCTTAGAACTACTCCACTATCAGTAGGTTTACGATTTTAACTAACTTCATTTCTTCACGCAAGCGTTTAGCATTGTGCTTTTGCCAACCCCTTCTCTTCCTTTCTTGGTTGTGTTGGTTCCCCATTTAAAATAAAGTGAATAATCACAAAAATCGCGATAAACGCAACCAACCACCAAGTGACACAGCCTCCACGTCCGACGGCCGAAGCCTGACTAATGCGGACATGGGGGAAACGTGACGGCTCTGGCTAAAATGGACGAAACGCGTGCGAATTTAGGTATTTCCTTCATATTAGTAAAATAAAAACACATTTTCAAATCTAAAGTGTAGAATATATAGAAGACGTGTAGTTTTGTTGTAAATCCAAAACTGATGATCTTCCGTGAAGTAATTACGCCGTACTAAGTGTTTATTTTGTTATGTAGAGGTATCTTTGGATGTTTTTTCTATCGAGGGAAGTACAAGTAATCGTGTTTCTAAAGTATATGATATATAGAGTGATTCCTTAAATATCTTACATATGAATTGCATAACTAAAGCTTCAGTAAAAACAATGCAGCAGGCGATCAAACGAACGCATTTTTTTCGTAATTACGTATCGTTGCCTCGGCGCACTCTTAAACATTAGCGTTGCCAACTTTAGCCTGCGCCTATTTTTCATGTTGAGAATGTTGTAAGTGTTTAAATATGGAGTTATGTGCGACTTTCGATGTATTTCAAAACAATAGCGCATGCAAGAATTTTGAACTCGCTGTGTTTTCTTTTCAGTTTTTTTTGTAAAGACATGGACCGTAAATGACATCACAATAGTCTAAATTGGAGAGAACTAAAGATTCCGTTAACTTTACTCTGACGTCTGTGCTTAGAAAGGGACGAATCCTGTACAGTGTCTTAAGCGCTCCAAAACTCTTTGCTGTTTTAGACTTAACATGTTCCTCAAATTTAAGTTTTCCGTCAAAAATAACTCCTAGGTTTCTTACAATTAAGGACGATTATGTTTCGATTGAATAATGTATGGAATTGACGTAAGCCACTGAGATAGTACCACGTGACTATCTTGGTGGCTTATGCCAATTCCATACATTTTTCAATCGAAACATAAGCGCTAACGATGGTCGAATGCAACTTGACTAGCCCCACAGGTTCTTTACTTAAGTTGTTGGCTTTTTTTTTAATTTTCTTGTCTGATACCTATTTAATTTTCCAGGGTAAAAAGTATCCTAGTCCTAAGACTAGCCCTAAGGCTTCGTTTAAAAACTGAACTTGGCTGGATGAACATCTCAAGTCAAATCAGAAATAAAAGTGATTTATAATATGTATTATTTTATTTCCTTGTGATGCTATCTACTTTATAGTGTTACGAGTAGGTATGGTTAGGTATGTAGGTAGATTAGAATCGAGGCGCCGAGTCAAGGACGTCCCTATTGTAATACAAAGCCGCAATGTGTAGAACCTTCCATTATCAAACTATCGAGAACGTCCCCGGCAGATCAAGGTCCAAGATTGTACACACACACTCAAAATTAGGAAATTGTTCTGATGTGAACCATATTAAATACAGTCTTAAATTCGGAACCCTTAAGTCCTATACGCTGTTTTGTCGTCAAAATTGATTGGCAGTGACAGTCGCACACTTACGTAGTGATAAATTACCACTAGAAAAGAAGCTGTATCGGACTATTGTAGAAAAACTATTAGAATCATTTATCATTCATAATAACACATTTTCCGGAAAAAAATATCGTGTCCGTATCGATGCTTCAAAATAATTGCTTCGTCCTATGCCGCGGTTATAACGAGTTGTGAGGGAGCCGTGTTTATATTTTTTGCGGGTACGCCATTATTATAGTGTAAAAGGTTTGATTTAATTGTTGTGTGTGTTCTTTTTGACTATAAATTAGCTTGTTGTAGCTCTGTCGTTCCTCGGAGTTGTGGCTGAATATCAGCGTTTTGCTCATCATGAGCAAAGCTATACGCTGAGCCATTCCCATTTTGCACTGCTGCAACGCACACATTCTTTTGGCAACTTTATGTGTATTTTTAATGTAATTGTGTTGTTTTTAATTACCTTTGTCAATTGTGTGTGTGATTTGTAGTACGCAAATAAACGTTTTATCTATCTTATCTATCTAATTGCTTGCGCTCTCCTATAATTTTAAGCACTTGTCCGCTATCATACATACATATATATATATATATACATAACGTCACGCCTTTATTCTAAAAGTGGGGTAGGCAGAGCTACAGAATACCAACAACTCTAAACTTGTTGATAATTCTGTAACCACAATTTGCACAATCAGGCTAGTTTACCAGTGTATTAGTGACAGGTTGCAAGCCCATCGCCTAACAGTACTACAAGCTCTTATTCCCTTGCCGCCTCTTACGACATCCACGGGAAGACATGGAGTGGCACTATTCTTACCCGGTAAACACACGGGGTCCGCCATCATCCGTAAGCAAACAAGCAATGAATGCTATCACCAATCCATGACCAATACACTTTTTTTGTACTTAATGGCTTTCACTCCTTGTTTTAAGAAGTTGTATTCCGCCAATTTTAAGACAATCACCATGAACTTTATGCAAAAATAAGTCCATGGATATCACACGCGAGGACAATTTTTCGGTTAAAGAGTACTTACTCTGATGGACAAACAGACGCACAGAGGGTCAGCTCCACGCGCTTATGGGTCATACACAGATTTAGGTTACCGTCTTTCCTGTGGACACACCGAAAGTTAACGTTTTTATGGTCTAATTTTCTGGCTAAGCCCATTCCCGCAAAAACGCCGTCAGGACTGCTTTAGACCTATCATATACAAACATAACCTATATGCACACAAGCTCTTAACTATTGACCACAGGAAAACAACTTTTGTTTTTAAGAGTGTGTATAACCCTTATATCAAGTCCAACCATTAAAACCGTTTTAATAAACAAACCTTAAGACGTGTCAGAGATGATTTTTTTTTATTATTGGGCTATAATTAATTCTAATTGAGGTGCTTGTCTCAAGACCTCAGAAATGAGTTTTACATATCTTGAGACAAAATGGCCTCCCCGTGTCCAAACTTCGGCACGCTCTTGTTAGTGGATTCTGGATTGTTTCAAATTTTAATATTACGTTTTATAATATTATACTATTGTGATCTTTTCCAAAATAAAAGGGATAAAACATGCCAAGTTAGAAACCGAGTCTTAACAAAATTATATTGACATGTTGAACGTTTCGTTGCATAAGGAACACTTACGACCTTACTCTTATGAGTGGATGTTAAAGAAACTACATTATATACCTGCATAAACATTTCATCAAGTGTAACTAGACAATCAATAACGCCTACTGTGTAATTTTTTTCATTTGACACTTCAGACCTTCTAAAAATGTCTGGAATAGACCAGTTTATAAAATACCGGTTAATACCAGTTTATTTCGGTTTTGCTCCGAACTTTTCTAGGGAACGCGAATGTTTTGAGTACTTTATTTCGGTTTAATCTACGTGGGGCGAGAGAAACCAAAAGTTTAGTCCTGAATAAATAAATATCGTGCGTGACGTGCGTCTGGATTACCCGGTTTTCTAGTCCTAACCCGGTTAATGTAAAGGTTTATCCAAAAACCGGTTAAAAATCCGATTTATGCGAACGGAACCGAAATTAAAATGTTTTGCGTCAAGTATATAATAATGATTTGAAAAATTAACCGGTATCCGAACCCTGGAAGACATGGCTACTCAGAAAATATAAGAGCGCCTGTGGTTTGCCTTTATTATGATGTTTATCTGTCATGTTTTTGTTCGGTGTACAATAAAGTATTTTGAATTGTATTGTTTAGTATTGTAATTCCAGTCAATTCCGATATGCATTTTCGACACATTTATGAAAATCCGTTCCAAATTTGATGTCGTCCCTGGATCTATCATCATACTAACGCACCAGTTACTCTTATCTGAGACATTTGTTTGCCATGTGTGTTTTGTATACCATGTGTCGTGTAGTGCCAATCCATGTCTTCTCGTGGATGTCGTAAGAAGCGACTAAGGGAATAAAGGCTTGTAGTACTGTTAGGCGATGGGCTTGCAGCCTGTCGCTAAAACACTAGTAAACTTCTTGGCCTGATTACGCAAAATGTGGTCATAGAATTAATTATAAACAAGTCTTTGTAGAGTTGTTGGTATTTATGTAGCTTTGCCGAGTGCAGAGTGGGGTACTCTTTGAATCAATCACATTTTTTTTAACCTATCCTTACAAGTGCGTGACTGGCTCTATAGGTACGTTTAATACAATTCGTATTTTAACAAAAACATTTCTAAGTGCACGCCCAACACTCCATCCCTTTACAAGTATCACAAATAATACTTGGGAGACTGAAAGTCAGTTGGGTTGAAAACGAATTTTTTCCGAACATGACAACTTGAGAGATAGGTTTTTTGGTCCAAAAAGCCTCCATTTCACATTTTTTATCTAAAGAGTCGTTTTCAAGAAAGCGATTGCAAAAACAATCTGTAATCTAGAATAAACTGACTGGCGGACTGATCGATCATCATTCATCCACAGCCAAAACCGCTAGTCCAAGGATAGTCTTTGGATATTCTAGAGTTGCCCAAAGAAGCCAATAAGCCAATACGTAATAGTCACTTCTTGCGCTCAGTTAATTGTTACCTCAATATAACTAATGCCCATGCCGTGTACAATTATGCCAAAATTAGTAATAAATGCACCGAGCTTTCCGAGGTTTACGGTTAGAATAGTGTCACTCCATATCTACCCGTGGATGTCGTAAGAGGCGACTAAGGGAATAAGGGCTTGTAGTACTGTTAGGCGATGGGCTTACAACCTGTCACTAATACACTAAAAAACCTCTTAGCCTGTTTGCGCAAAATGTGGTTACAGAAATACCAACAAGTCTTTTTAGAGTTGCTGGTAATTCTGTAGCTCTGCCTACCCCACTCTGGGAATGAAGGCGTGATCGTATGTCTGTATGTATGCACCGAGCTTGTCTAGTTTTTAAATAAGGTTGAAAAAGTTGCTTGAGCCGTCCACCTATAGAATAACGATGAATCAACTGTTAAATATTTTGACAACACGCATTATTAATTAACTTTCATGACGACACGCTAGCCTAGTTGGTAGTGACCCTGTCTTCGAAGCTAGGGGTCCTGGGTTCTAATCCCGGTAGTGCAGATATTTGTGTGATGAGCATGAGTATTTGTTCCTGTCTTGGATTGCATGTATATAAGTATATATTTATCTATATGTATAAGTAAGTTTATCGTTGTCTAGTACCCTAGTACAAGCCTAGAGCTTAGTCTGGGACTAGGTCAATTTGTGTGACATTGTCCTATGATATTTTTGTCTTCCAATTTCATATATGCCCCAATACCGGGAGAGTTCACAAAAAATGACGATTGTATGTATGTATGTATGTAAACACTTTATTGTACTATAAACAAAAATTCAAATACAATATTCACAGAATAGGAACGTACAAAGGCGAACTTTTCCCTTTAAGGGATCTCTTCCAGCTAACCTTTGGGTGATTGAGGAAAATAAGAAATCAAAAGGTGGCAACGAGTAGACATGAGCAAAAAACAAAGTTTACGAAAACCGTATGAGCTAAATTTTAGACCTAAAATAATAAATAAATACTAACAGACACATTATATACGATTGTGCTTGTCGTTTTTCGCTGGTTTTTTTTGTTAATGATAATTTATGTCATTTTGCCAATTTATAATTTACATATAGTTTCCGCCCGCGACTTTGTACGCGTACAAATCAGTTCCCGAGGGAATAGCGATATTAAAGGTACCCTATGTGCTAATACAAGGTATAACCTGTGAGCATTCCAAATTTCATTAAAATCCGTTTAGTAGTTTTTGCGTGAAAGAGTAACAAACATCCATACTTACAAAATTTCTAAATTTATAATTAGTAGGATAATCCCCGACATAAAATAAGCGAGTTTTGAAAGTTTTTTTAACTTGTGTATCTGGGTCTGTGTGTTTCATCGCAGCTCCCAAACGGAGCTGCGATGAAACACGGACACGGTTTTTTTTTAAAGAAAGCTATTGTAATCACGATGGTTCTTAGCTTGGTTTCAATACATCAATACAATTTATACATAAATTTTAATAAAAAATTCAATGCTGTAAAATTTTTCCACTTAATTTTTTAACGCGTCAAATATAGAATTAAGAGACAACTAAAAGAGCACGCCATGAAAATTAATAAAAAATACTGTTTTGTATAAGTAGTATAAATTGATTATTTTTATCATTATACTAGCGACCACCCTCGCTTCGCTCCGGGTTAAAGTATTATACATAACCCTTCCTCTCGAATCACTCCATCTATAAAAAAAACGCATCAAAATCCGTTGCTTAGTTTTAAAGATCTAAGTATATATAGGGACAGTCAGACCTCGGGAAGCTATGTAGTGATGGCACCCGGTTTGCTATAATCAAACCATTTTCATTTTAACCCCCCATTCTAGACCCCTTTTCACATATTTATAAATAAACCTTTTTTGGTGCTTTTTTCTGCGAAGAACTCCAGCGCATTTCATTTCGTTATTATTTTAAACGAAAATCCGATTCAAAATTGAAAAATAATTCTAAAAATATTTGATTAGTAAAAACCATGTAAAAGTCCCTTTGTCTAGAACTAAAAACGCTACGCTGTTTTTTTTCTAGAAATTCCCACAAAACTTGAAGAAATTGATCATAACATAAAGTCTTCAAAGGTCGGACCCGCAAATCCTGACAATGTATGGAGGATTCAGATTAGGGGTTCCAACTTGGCAGATATGAAACTTATAAGAAGGTCATAGCTCCAAGTCGGTGTAAGCCATTGATTTCCGCTGACCTCGAGGCTTTGGGACGTTGATTCAAACCTTGTGTGGTATACACTGCTTACTTCAGATAAAGGCTGGGATTCTACACGGTAATAACGATATCGTCTTTGACGTGTTTCCGTATTGTCAACATTTTGATAACTCTTATGTCAATAACAATAACATAATGGCGACTGTGACATAAACGATTCTAAAACACGTCAATCGCGATATCGTTATAACGCAGTAAAATAGAGGCCCAAATTAATAAAACTGACAGTACCCGAAAGTACCCAAAACCTACGTGCATGCATGACTCTTTGTATGAATGTCATGACTCAACCAGTTTTCGACCTTAACATCAAATGAATATGGATAAAAACCGGGCAAGAGCAAGTCGGACCATGCTCAACGTAGGGTTCCAAACCCGTTAAATACTACAAACATAAAATCATCATCATCATCATATCAGCCGAAAGACGTCCACTGCTGGACATAGGCCTCCCCCAAGGCTCTCCACTGCCAAACATAAAAATCAACAAGTAATAACGAATTTTCTATATGAAGTCAATTGGTGCCGTCTTACATGATTTTAGTAGGTATAAACACTTTAATCGCGTGTATCTCAAGAACCAATAATGTCTTCTCAGTCGTGATAGTTCTTTTTCCTTTAAAATTCGTTATACTTCCTTTCATTTAAGACTTTTTTCTGATTTTTTGTATTTTTAGCTTTGGCTGAAGGGGACACTTGATTTTAACAAAAATTAGCGCTTTTAAAGCTTAATATTTCATAAACAGATCACTTAATCGAAAAAATATTTTTACATACGCGTATTTTTTTTAAAGAACTGTCCAACAACATCTCACACTCAGGGGTAGACGAAAAAAAAAGGAAATCCCCACGTTACGTGTAGGGGAGGTACCCTAATTTTTTTTTACTACTTTTTTGGCGTGACTAATGTATATTCATGCCAAATTACAGCTTTCTAGTACTAAGAGTCTCTGCGCTAGGCTACGGACGAAAAGAAGGTTCCTAGTTTGACTACGGAACCCTAAAAAGGAGGTATACATATTTGAACGGTCTTCCATACTTCCTTTTAACACGCACCTATACCGACATACCTACCGTTAAGCGTGTCTCCACACCAAGACAATCAGTCAAAAAGCTTTAAGATATTAGGTTACGACACGTCGTAATCCATAATATATTTAATTAAATTACAAAAAAAGTTAAATTTATATACAACCTTTTTCCGCGTAGAGTCACTTCCCTACACTCGTTTCGTTGACCATCCCACGAGCAGTGATATGACAAACACTCGTACGCACAAAATTCGCATTGAGTCATATTAGCGTCATTAGAAAGAGTGCAACAGTGTACCTACACCAACACATGTACGCACAAGATTACGTTCAACTTTTGCGGCGCCTCAGGAAATTGAGGGGATCTATCTTGAAAGTACACCCCAACTTGAAACAGCAAACCGACGGGTCAGTTACCCAAGTTGTGACTCGTCGAGTTGAATTGATGGCTGACATATTTTTTGCTAGAGTTTGCAGTTTTTCTGGATTTATTTTCTTGGACACAAACACAAATCCATCTTGTCTTAAACTATCTGCTATAATAAGAAGTATTTCTCTTCTGAATAAAAGTAGATATGTTTCTGTAGAAATATATTTTGAAACAACCCTTCAAGAAGAATAGCAAGTGGAAATCTTGTTGCTACCTTGTGAGCTCTCTTCCAACCAGGGCCTCTCTTCAACACCGCAAAACCATATTATTGCCTTTGTTTTTTTTTTTGCATTTTGTGTGTATGTGTGTGTTCAGATTTGTACATTTTCTGTGTATTTCAGTATGTTGTGTTCTTTTTTAATATAATAACGCGGGCGCTTGGATCCACGGAAGATCAGCGTCGTGGCGCTCACAAGCGACTCGACATAATGCTGCTTCATGCATCAGCTGGATGCATGAAGCATCCAATTCTTATGTGTATGTAGTTTCCGTAGGTTTGTTAATTGTTTGCAAAATAAATATATTTATTTCTTTCTTTCTTTCTTCTTTCTAATACTTACTGCAAGCTTTGTTGCTGTCCACGCCTTCGCCGCGTTGATCATCCCACAGGAACAGTGAGTTTTTGGAATAAAAGATAATTCATTTTAAGCCCTAGGCATCTTACTCCGTTTCAGCCGTTTGAGCGTCAAAGATGAATAAACATACACACAAAGTTTCGCATTTCGTCACCACTTTGAAAAAACCTCGTATCTCATATTTAGTGATGTACGATTTTGAACTCAAACACGAAGAGAAACAAGTTCAAAATCGTACATCACGAAATATGAGATACGAGGTTTATTCAAAGTAGTGACGATGTATAATAATATAATAATGTGATTAAAACATTTTTTACACTAAAACCACTATAACTTACAAAATATTTGAAATAATGGAAACGAAAAGTTGAAACTTAATTTTCATAACTTAATTAACTCAAATATTATAATTAAATATGCCTTCACATTAAAATATTGAAATTAATTGAACTTCAATTTCAATTACTTATTGGTAATTCCCAAGCGTATTAATAGTGTCACAGTCACATCACATCATTATATCAGTAATTGAACTAAATTGATTGACAACGTTAAGTGACGTCAGTATTTAATGATCAATCAAACCGTCATGCACTAATGGGAATCGAATTATTGGCGCTTTGGGGCATATAATTAAAATGCCTGGGGTGAAATTGGTACCACCTTTGCAAACTATTTTAAGCCTTGAATGGATTTTAGTGTATTGTGATTTTAAAAAGAGACGAGTGCGGTTGCGCAAAAAATCGGCAAGGTAGAACATATTCTTTTTACCACAGGTGATTTATTTTCCCAAAACATTTTCTATTTTTCTCGATCTCAATATTTTTCTAGTCGCATATTTTCCGATCTGTATTTCTCTCAATCGCAGATGTTTATGGTTCCGCTGTCAAACTAGGGAGGAGGTAGATAAATCTTGAAATCATGTTTTTTATTGTGCCTTCCCTACACTTAACCTGGGGATGTATTTTTTTTTCTCGTCTACTCCATAATGAGGGATATCTTTGGATAGGTATTTCAAAAATATTACGGGTTTGTAAAAAAAACTTTTCGATTAAGTAATCTGTTTATGAAATATTAAGCTTTAAAGCGCTATTTTTTGTTAGAATCAAGTGTCGTCGTCCCTCCCCCCCCCCCCCCTCCACAAAAAATCTGAGAAAAACATTAAATGAAAGAACGACTACGCATAAACGACTTTTAAAGGAAAACTATCCCGACTAAGTAGACATCATACGTTCTTGAGATACAGGCGATTAAAGTGTTTATACCTACTAAAATCATCTAACACGGCACCAATTGACTTAAAATAGAAAATTAGTTTTACTTGTTGATTTTTATGTTTGGAGTACTTAACGGCTTCGGAACCCTACACTGAGCATGGTCCGACATGCTCTTGCCCGGTTTTTTATTTGTAATTAGCAGACCCCCGGAGCGGAGCCCCTTCGACACTGATAAATTAATGTCTGGAATGGGAAACAAGTCTAACGAAAAGCAAGGTTTTAAAAACCCGACAGCATGTTTTGACAATGTCGTCTATATATTATGTAAGTTACCAATTATAATATTTTTTGTGCCACTATAATGTTTTTGTTTTAATGTAAGTACCCAGTGACACTTGCGACGTTAAGACGAATATAACAACACCTTGCTTGTTAAAATCGGCCTTTCATACAGCCTCTACGAGGGATCAGATTCGGATATTTAAGGTCAAACACATAACCCTCCTTTTGGGGTTTGTCGCGGTCGGGTTAAATCACGATTATAAAAAGGACATTTTACAAATTGAAAAGAATTAACGGTTTAAAAAGAATGTATCAATTAAATCCATTTAACACAAACGTACAAATAGATTTGGGGGGTGATTTTCTCAACACAGAGCTGCGTCGATCTCAAAGGTGAAGTTTTATCCGGCAAGTTTAAGAAGTCCCGTCGGAGCTACAAAACACATTTTCGCGCGTGCCTTCTTAATTAGGCAGCTTTATACGACACTGAACTCGCTCACCTGCCTGCTGCCTAATTGAGAAGGCACTCGCTAAAATGTGTTTTGTACGCTCCGACAGGACTTCTTAAACTTGCCGGATAAAACTTCACCTTTGAGGTCGACGCAGCGCTGTGTTGATAGAATCACCCTCCAGTATCCATGCTAGTCGGTGAACCCCGATTCTTTTGACATTTCGTATTGTTTTTAAGTCGGCCATGACTGTCAAGTAAATATCGAGCAGCAATGTATTTGAAACCTTGTCAGTTGAAACGAAGATTGTAAGTGACAGTTTGTAGGTTAATTAGTCTATTTCTAATACACAGCGTGGCAAATTGATTAGTATGAAAAAAAAATACAACTTTATGTTAACGATACACACGTTTTTATGTTAACTAGGATGCATATTAACCATCGTTAATATATTTGCTCGTATTGGATTAACACACTGTATTAACCTAAACGGAGATCTCTATGTCATGTGTGAGACATATGTAAGGAGAAACCAATAAAGTAATTTGTATTGAAATATTTTCATTGCAACATCGGCGTTGACATTGCTACATCGTGTCGTGAAAACACCCGGAAACCTTAACTTCTTAAGCCAACGAGTAAAACAGGCTTTTCTAGTCAAACAAACACGTGTATTAACATGATCTTATGGGAGTCAAAGTCCCTAATCCCGCTAAGCCTAGCTATATCACACTGTCCGGGAAACCAGGTCAGCAATAACGAACATGCGAAAATAAGGCTTGATAAAAATGAACGAGCCTCTGGACGGCCGGGGGCTGGACAGACTAGACGGTTCCACTTGGGGCCTTAATTGGCGGGATTGCGCTAACAGGCTTTTGTTTCAATGTGCACCGGCAAATTGAGGTTGTCAAAGGAATGCGATTGTTTTTGAACAAGCGCTGAAAAGTGTCGCGGATGGCTCTGACGATTAAGTTCTTGTGTTATTTAAAATGGAAATAATAGTCATTCAACATAGATCTAAATGCGCAACGTTTTATAATAGTGTTTTATAATACCGGGTGTGGCCAGTAATAGAAGCAATAAATTGAGGGATTATTTCCACTCTATAAACGTAGCAACATTTGTTCTACAATTAAAAAAAATATGTTTTTTATTATTTGGGATTATTAGAACAAACTAAATAGGATTTTCAATGTACTCCATCCAATAGTTTAATTGACATTTACTGTCTGCCTGCAAACTTCGTACTTTTCGCAAATCATTGCTTGCTTGGAAAATCTAAATTCATTAATATTTAGTAAACAATAAGCTATTTTCAAAAGTTGTAGAATAAATGTTGTTATGTTTGTGGTGTGGAAACGATCCCTCAATTTATTGCTCCTATTACAGGACACACTCGGTATAACTTAAAGGTTTTTGGTATTTTCGTTGTGTGACCTAGTTTATTTTTTAGTACAATTGTTTTTCAAGTGCAAAAGTATTACTTTTCACACAACGAAAATACCAAAAATCTTTAAGTTAATCCTTAAATATTATTTTTACTTATTCTTTTTACTCCTATGTTTCTTTAATTCAAAATTTTAGAGACAAGCTGTTCGTTTATGGATTCGACGTGACGGCGAAGAGGGAAATTTAAATGATCGTCATCGAAGCCGTCGCCGACGTGAAATTTCAGACGATCAAAGAGAAATTATGAGACGTGAATATGAAAATAATGGCTTCATTCCAACTAAACATTTCGCCACAATGTTTGATGTTACTACTCAAACAATCAGAAACCACTTGCATTACATGGGTTTACATTACAGACATTACGCAAAGAAAATTGATATGACTGAAAATCATAGAATCACTCGATTAAATTTTGCTACGGAGCACTTAGATTTCGATTGGAGTAATACTGTGTTCTGTGATGAGAAAACGTTTCAGTCGAGCCAGCATGGGCGATTACAACTTTCGCGTCGGGTTGGGACGCGTTACACACAAGACCATGTCATACCGAACAAGGAATCGGGCCGCATTTCTGTCAATATTTATGGTTGGATGACTGCTGACGGAGTTGGTGAGCTATGCTGTATGCCACCGCGAGCAAGGGCACTTGATTATGTTGATGTCCTTCAAAATTCAATGTTGCCAACTGTCCGGACTTTTTATACAGAAAACGAAATGCCTCAATTTAATTACTGCCAAGATAATAATTCTTTGCACAAAGCGTTAGTGACGCGTGCCTGGTTTCGTGTACACCCGGAAATTAATTTAATACCTATCGAGAACCTTTGGGGCCTTATGGTTCAGAGATGGTGGAACCGTCACGAGAGAACACGGGAAGCTCTTGAGCGACACTGTAATGAAGTATGGGAGGATACCCGCGGTTCCGATCTCTGTCAACGGCTTGTCGGATCAATGAGAGACCGTCTTCAGGCAGTTATCGACACTGACGGCGGATACACTAGATATTAGTAGGATCATAATTTTATATTTTTGTTTTTAATTTGAATGAATGAAATAATATTTAAGTTAATGGTTCAAATAAAGACTGATAAGTGACAACTGAAATATCTGAATCATTTGTGTGGATATAATTTGGTTGTGGCGGGTCACTATACATATAGGAATAACTCGCGAATTGGCTCAAAAGTCTATCACCCTTACTTATGAACGTGGAATAAGCTTGGAATAGTTTATGCCATGCTTTGTCCTTATCTGTAATTGTGACATTTGCATCTGACAGAAAGTGACAAAGCATGGCATAAACTATTCCAAGCTTATTTCACGTTCATAAGTAAGGGGGTATAAGTATAACCAAAGTCACTTTGAAACCCATAGTAACTTTGGCTGTTTTCGAATTGACCGAATCAATCGAGACAGTGCTTAGACAAGAAGGTTAGATATATGCGATAATTCAAACTTGACACTTGGCATGACGTTATATCATAAATGACAAAGAGAGCAGTAGTCACTGACACAATCTTATTGCCAGGGAAAATTGACCTTGTTGTTTCATGACGTTCAAACGAATCTCAACCGTAGGGTGGTAGACCACATTTTTGGCTGACTGTACCAGTCACCATACGATGTTGACCACTTGACAGACGATTAGAGCTTTAACAGTTGTCAAAATATAATGAAATAACAGTCGATTAACATTGACGACACGCTAGCCTAGTTGGTAGTGACCCTGCCTTCGAAGCTAGGGGTCCTGGGTTCAAATCCCGGTAAGGGCAGATATTTGTGTGATGAGCGGGAGAGGATTCTTTGATGTTTTCTATGTATTTAAGTATATATTTTTCTATATAAGTAAGTTTATCGTTGTCTAGTACCCATAGTACAAGCCTAGAGCATAGTTTGGGACTAGATCAATTTGTGTGACATTGTCCTGTGTTTTATTTATTTATTTATTAATTTTAACATCGTTTAGTGAAATTGGTACTAAGTCACCCAAGTAGCATTAGAGAACATACATAGACGTGATTGTTAAGACAAAAAGATCCTAACTTGCTGGCATATAATTCTACTGTTCTATAATAAAGATAAACAACTTTTAGCGAAGCCTCGCGATTTCGATGCTCCGTCTGTTGTATACTTACATATAAATGTTACAAACAATGTCGAAGTTATGCTGATGCGTGTTTTATAAAGTTAGGCACAATGTTTAATTTTAACAAAAGCCGTTCGAAGCTCATGTTAACTTCGTTTGAGTATAAATCTTTTAAAAATAATTTTGTAAATATTTCAATACAAATTATTTTTTTGGTTTCTGCTTACATATGTATGTTATTAGAGCGTCCCAAAACCTTCTCCTGTCAGTTCCTTTTTCTTCCTCTAAATTTTACACAAATTATTATACCATCAAGGCGATAAGGTTATGGAATGCTTTGCCTGTGGAGGTACGATAAGCTAAGCCTGTTGCCATTTTGAAAAGCAAGCTAAAGGATCATTTTCTATCACTTCCGTAGTTTTTCTATTATTTCCTTTACTTTTTTCTTTGTTATATCTCATGCTTCGTCTGTTGTCATTGTTTGGCTGTTTTGGAGGATGTATGTATGTATATATTATATAGATGTATAATTATATGTATTTAGTATGAATTTATTAAATTATTTACTTCATGTATTTATATTTAGTCTATTTATAAATAGTTTTAATTTCAAAATTGAAATAATTTAATTGTTTCTTGTAGTTATTTAGTTCGAGTTCTAAACGAATTAGTTTACACCGCCTGTCATGAATTTGTGTCCTCAGTTATTTCTCTTACAAGGTTGTCTGGAAGAGATCGCTATTTAGCGGTAAGACCGCCTGTTGTATACCTATGATTTAAATGTACTGTTCCGTGTTCTGTTTTTATTTTTTTATTTTTGGTGTTCAATAAAGAGTATTTGTATTGTATTGTATTGTATATGTCTCACACATGACATAGAGATCTCCGTTTAGGTAAATACAGTGTGTTAATCCAATACGAGCAAATATATTAACGACGGTTAATATGCATGCTAGTTAACATAAAAACGTGTGTATGGTTAACATAAGTTGTATTTTTTTTCATACTAATAAATTCGCCACGCAATGCATTAGAAATAGCCCAATTAACCTACAAACTGTCACTTACATCTTCGTTTCAACTGACAAGGTTTCAAGGTACATTGCTGCTCGATAGGAACTTTAAAGTTAATTGCGCTATTTTATATGAGTTATTAACGAAATTCCACATCTACATGACTTGTAGACCCTATAACCTACGTTTGGTTTAAGTGTTTGCTTGTATTCCATTTACACACTGTATAATGTACCTACACTTAGATGATTCCACACAGAAGAGCATATTGTGTTACATGTCATTATCAAAACAGTAAAGGGTACCATAGACTAACATTACAGTCGTTAAGCTGAAATTGGCCTGTCAATACATTGTATTAGAACACAAACTAACCGTTTCTGTTAATCATACCTTAATTTGTTCACAGATCTTGACCTGTCAGGCGGCATCATGGACTTGTTGTGTTCGCATTGTTGTGTTCCAGTGTGAGGAAAAGACAACCGGTGAAATTACTATCATAGAGGCATTGCATTTTAGTAATCAGGGTTGGCTACGCATTTGAGGTCTTAGGATTATAGTCTTGAGAATTAAAATGTCTATAGGTCTCAGATTCCACTTACCATCAGGTGGCCTGAGTGCTCGTGTGCCTTCTCCTTATCATAAAAAAGGTAAACTGCTAGTCAGTAAGTATTCGCACGGTACGGTTTAACTTTTACACGTCAGTATGATAGTAATACTTTGTTTTTAGAATTAAATAAAGTAGAATTAAATTACAATCGGGACAAGACAGGAAAAATCTCAACGATTAGAAGTTTTGTAGAAAAACTTTTAGATTTCTTTTATTTCAGTGTGTTTGTGTTGTAAAACTTTATTTTTAAATACATTTACATACTTATGTAATACTTCATTCCGGCTAGCTGCTTAAAAACTTAGGAATGTAACTAAGTTTTTATAGGGTTTTTATCTTTGTATCGACTCTCGTGCTTGAGTTGGGTTGTCATTTGTTTAGAAATAACCTCGCAGGGCTGGGATTCTACACGGTAATAACGATATCGTCTTTGACGTGTTTCCGTATTGTGAACGTTTTGATAACTCGTATGTCAATTAAAATAATGGCGACTGTGACATAAACGATTCTAAAACACGTCAAACGCGATATCGTTATAATGCATTAGAATAGAGTCCCTGGAGACAATTTGGAATAAATACAACAGAGTTGTAAAACCTTCCGTGAACTAAATGAATTAATAAAATAATCAAAAGAATATCACAGGACAATCTCACACAAATTGACCTAGTCCCAAACTAAACTCTAGGCTTGTACTATGGGTACTAGACAACGATAAACTTACTTATATAGAGAAATATATATTTAAATACATAGAAAACATCCAACACTCAGAAACAAATACTTGCGCTCATCACACAAATATCTGCCCTTACCGGGATTTGAATCCAGGACCAGATAGAGACATTACAGATTGCGCTTCAACTTACGCATTTCCCTGTAAGATGACAATAATTGTACGATACGAGTACGATGATATGACGTGACAATAAAAATCAAGGGGAACGTATGAATACACGTAAACATGGTAACTCATCACTGCATCGAATGTATCATTTCATCGAACGCCATTTGCTGAAACCATAGGCAATGTTTTCAGGGTATCTGAAAATATTAGATTGTGGTGGTAGGATCTTGTGCAGGGTCTGTCCGGATCGCTACCACCATCTTATCCATTAACCACCCGCCAAGCAACAGTATTCGCATTGTTGTGTTCCGGTGTGGGGATCAGACAACCGGTGAAATTACTAGCATAACCTCCTGCCGCCCATGGCAAAAATGTTGTTAATCGAAATCAGTACATAGGTACTTACTAATTAATGTTTAAAATTAGATTATCAAAAGGCCTTTTAAAAGGCCTCTGGGCGCTAGGAGGATAGAGGCATTCCATCGTAGTCCTCAGGGTTGGCAACGCATTTGAGGTCTTAGGATTATAGTCTTGAGAATTAAAATGTCTATGGGTCTCAGATTCCACTTACTATCAGGTGGCCTAAGTGCTCGTGTGCCTTCTCCTTAACATAAAAAAAAAAACATTTAATACGTAGGTTAGGTTAGGTTAGACGTTTAAGATACCCTGAAAACATTATGGTACAGAAAAATAGCGTTAGATGAAAATAAATTCGATGAAATGATACATTCGATAAAAGGTGTTTCGATGAAATGATAGACACCCCGTAAACATTTATGTTCTACAATGTCACAACGTTAAAGTTCAATGTCAAAGACGAAACATTTTAATTTAATATTCCAAGGTAAATGAACAAAGAGATCGGTTCAATAAAAAGTACGTAAATTTACTATTTAATGAAAAAGATGACAAAACCACCATAAATAATATCGTCAAAGCCGACAAAATACAATCCTCACAAAACATCGAACGTAACAATATGAATAACGCCAAATTTACGAAGGTATTACTCTGAATACACTACAAATACAATACTGGGACAAATAATGGGTGTCAAAGCGGAGCGTTGCTTTATAAAAAGGTCTTTTACGCGCAATGACAGGTTGGGAGTAATGGAGTTGCGGGATCGAAACAGAGATTACGTGGTTTATTTCCTGTTATTTTACGTTTATGCGCACCTTAGATGGAATGTGACGCGTGCTTTGGAATTAGAGAGCCACTGAATATAGCTGGTTTATAGACAGGTCCCCGTGTCGTTGCCGGGCTAGAATAGTACCACTCCATGACTTCCCGTGGATGTCGTAAGAGGCGACTAAGGGAATACAGGCTTGTAGTACTTTTACGCGATAGGCTTGCAACCTGTCACTAATACACTAGTACACTTCTTGGCCTGATTGTGCAAATGTTACAGAATTATAAATAAATCTTTTTAGAGTGGTTGGTATTTTTATAGCTCTGCCTACCCCACTCTGAGAATGAAGGCGTAACGTGATATTATGTATTATAGGTGAATGTATTGACAGGTTACGGACTGTAAACTGTAATTAAAAGGTACCTTGCCTGCTTATATGGGATAGCTGAAGGATATTGAAATAAATGGGATAAATAATTTCAGTGGCAGTTCCTGTATTTTTTCAAGGACCTACGTAGCCTTTGATGGCTTTGACTACTTCACGAGAGAGGGCGAGTGAAATAAACCGGTACTAACTGGTATTTTTATACCGGTTTCGAGCCCTGACTTGAAGCAATCTTAGCTTTTGTGCTACCAACGCTTCGAAAATTTACGTTAGACCAGACTGAGAAGCAGCGCCGCAAGATTGACGGACACTTTTATGGTTCATTCTCTAACGCTTGCCTTAGACAGCTGAGCTACCACAAAGACTTGGTGATGATACTGCTCGCTTATTATAAAATGTCATTGACTAAATCGTACTTATCATTCTAATCTGTTTGAAGTTGATTGTCAAGGCTCCAAGATTCTAGCACAGTAAAACAATAATATAGTTTTTCACGTGTTTCCGCATTGTCAACGTTTGTAGCTCCTATTTATTTGACAGTAATGGCAGCCGAATTAAAAACAATACTATAACAGGTGAAAGGCCGTCCGGTTATTATTATGGTGGGGTTCAATGGGGTGCTTAAAGCTTTGTGGGAAGATGGATGACAGGCCTTCTAGAGTTCCTCTATGAGATAACCCTAAAATCTAGTTTTATTTTATATTAGTTGCATAGGGTATTAGTATTATTCTGTAATGCTGTGTAAATATACTTTTCAATTAATTTAGGCCTTGAATGTTTGAATGAAATGAAAGGGATAGAGCTATAGAAGTCATATCTTACTGTCTCTGTCCCTTTCACTGACCGGCACTTATCTAGATTTGACAATTTATATACGGCTTTCGGCTTAAAGGCTCGACTATAAATTGGCAGTAGCGTCCGCCTTATAATGTTCCAGCAATTACTACTTCATCTTTACCCTCATAATTTAGCAGCGCATTTGTAGTCTTAGGATTGTGGACTTCAGAACGCAAATGTCTATGGTCTCAGTTCCCCCGTATCATTTTGCCAGTGCTTGTTTGCTTCCTTCTTGCCATAAAAAAGGGTGCGCTGTTTCACCGACACTCGTTTCATAGAACGTATCACTTTGCAGAATTTTCATTTCATAGAAAGCTAATTTCTGCTGAAATGTCTTGTGGATACCTAAATAACCTAATCTAACCGTTCTATGAACTGAGTGTCGGTTAAACAAGGGGACACCATAAAAAGGGATACATACCAATTACGTTTTTACCAGGGCTCGGATACCGGTTAAATTTTCAAACCGTTATCATGTACTTGCCGCAAAACCTTTTCATTTCGGTTCCGTTCGCATAAACTGGTTTAAACAACCGGTTTTTGAAGAAACCTTTATATAAATTTATTTTCGAATTAACCGGTACAGAGCTAAAAAAACCGGTTTAACCAGACGCACGTCACGCACCATAAACAAGCGCCGCTTAGTGTTTTTATTCAGTGCAAAACTTTTGGTGTCTCGACTCGCTGCTCGTGGATTAAACCGGTTAATTAAGGTTAAAATAATGTTCTCAAAACGTTCGCGTTCCCTGGAAAAGTTCGGAGCAAAACCGAAATAAACCAGTATTAACCGGTATTTTTTAAACCGGTTCCGAGCCCAGGTTTTTACCAGTTTCCTTTAAATTAGATAATATAAATGCGTCGTAACCTCACCACTCTGCGCAGTATCTGTCACTCTAAGCAGCTGTGGACATACAACTATGGACCGGCCATTAGGCCAGAGAGGGTCCGTTGTAAATGGCGGCCATTACTCTAATGCGGACGCGAGAAGCGCTTTGTCTGGCTTTTAATTTGATAGCCAGTGTACGTACAGGCACCTTGGAGACACGTTGGTCTATATATAAAGAGGAAACAATGTTAACATAAGGATGATGTGTTGGATGTGTTGTTAAGGTTGTCTGGAAGAGATCGCTATTTAGCGGTAAGACCGCCTGTTGTATACCTATGATTTAAATGTACTGTTCCATGTTCTGTTTTTATTTTTTTATTTTTGGTGTTCAATAATGAGTATTTGTATTGTATTGTATTGTTATGTATTTACTAGCTTTGAGTAGAAATCTTTTATGGGTAAGGTCCAAGAAGTTGCGCAATATTTGTCTGTTGAGCAACGAACATTTGCCATACAATTGTTAGGATACTTTTCGTTGCACAACTTTTTCGCCTTCGTTGTTTGTGTGGTTAACTACGCGTAACTATGGTTCAACTTCTCGGCCCTCACCCTTATCACTTTTACCTTCTGAAAGTTCTACCTTTTCCTGGGGTTTAAGCTAACTTGATAATAAAAAATAATCAAAATCGGTTGTTTGTTTAGTCGTGAAAGTGTATTAGATAGACAGGCAAGAACATTTTCAATCACGCGTTATTTTTTCGAATCGCCTTTTCTTTTCGAAAATTTGTTTAACCTATTCGTAGCACGAATCCGTAAATTAAACTAACGTTTGTAGGGCTCCGTAGTCAAACTAGGAACCCATATAGTTCCGCCATGTTAAAACCGGTTTTATTCAATACCCTGTATTTAAATTGTCAAATTATTACCACTATAAATATAATACCTATTTTCAAATTAGAGGTATTGTTGTCATTCCAATTTTGTTTTTATCGCTATGTATAGGTACACTATTTACAATATTAAATATCTGTATTCAATACCGCTATTCATTGCACCTGATAAGAAAGACGCCAATTTGACATTATTATCAAAGCATACCAAATAGGTGTAACAGGGTACGTCACGCGATAATATTATTGTGCATGGCTGGTTAACTAGTGTCTACTCGAACCTGGATAAGTAAATTAATTTGCGACGTACTTATGTTAGTTTATTTATGTGTGCATTTCAATTTATGCATATAATAAGTTTATCCGAAAACTTTTACGAAAACAATTTAACGAGTATATTGACACTGACAGGTATTACCGGTAATGGTTTTTAGTGGTAAAATATGAAATAGAGGTATTGTTGTCAGTTGGCTAAACCGATAATTTACGCAAATACCGGTATTGATTATACCGCTAATCAGAGCTTTAGCGGTAAAAATAGTGAAATGCATTTATAACCGGTTATACCTGATTTTACACCGGTACTCAGAATACCGGTTACGATCCCTGTCTCTGGGCTAGGCTGCGGACGGACGGACGGACATGGCGAAACTATAAGGGTTCCTAGTTTGACTACGGAACCCTAAAAAAGCATATGATGCGTTCTTTGAAAGATGTTTCGATAAATAATACCCACCAAAATAATACAGTGAAACGACGGATTTAAAAAGTTATGTCTGACAAAGATGTCTGCGTTTCATTCAATCTCCCTCAAATAAGTTTCAATCTGCGAACGCAATTCGACTGCTCTCTTCTCTCCGTATCCCGTAAATGGAATAAATTCGCAAATAAAAGGTTATGGGAGGTAAGCCATGCGTTTGTGGAAGGGCCTGGTGGCCACGCGAATTGTGGTGTTCAGCTCTAGGAAATACCACTTGTTTTCGGTAACAGGTGGCCAAAGTACAGGTACTAGCTCCGTTGTACTTGGAGTTGGGTTTTAACGCTATGTTAAGAGTAGGCATTTAAGTATAAAGAACATACATACAACCTCAGTAATTCAATCAATTTATTTTTAGGCAGCGTAACCACTTAATCAGTGCTTAATAGTCTGCTGAGAGAATGCCAGTAGATGAATTTCAATTATTCGCCTCTGTTTCTGAAATTATTATGAAGTTGAATGTCAGGATATAATTATTGCTTAATAAATTTGCACATACATAATAATGATTTTTAATTACGCAAACTTACCATAAATTACTAGCATAGAGGCATTCCATCTTAGTCCTCAGGGTTGGCAACGCATTTGAGGTCTTAGTATTATAGTCTTGAGAATTCAAACGTCTATGGGTCTCAGATTCCACTTACCATCAGGTGGCCTGAGTGCTCGTGTGCCTTCTTCTTAACATAAAAAAAGCAATATGGTATTATCGAGTAGAACAAAGCACCTTTTTCCATTATAGTTAATTTGAGTGAAATGTATCAAAATTTGAATTACCGCGTAAAGTCGTATCAAAATTAGGGTTTGTATCAGAGAGAACCGATTATTATATTCATGATTCATGACGGTACAAACCACGTACAAACCCATACAAAATTTATCCTGCGGGCCTATTATGGTCGCCTTTATCGCGGTGGATAAAGCAACCGTCACTCTCTCACTTACAAACTGGTCAGAGCGTCTCTCACTTAGAAACTGGATATAACATCTGTCACTCTCTGACCAGTTTGCAAGTGCGAGAGTGACAGATGTTATATCCACATCGATAAACACGACCATAAGTGGCCCGCTGAAAACACCGAGACGACCAAATATAAGAAACAGTCAGGCTTAAAACACGTTTATAAATTCAATTAGATTTGAAAAATGTCCCACGGTTCAGCATTCATTATTAGATTGAAACCAATTCGGATCAGTGTTCTGTAATTTTAAATATCTGTAATCCTTCTTCAAACGCTAATCTCTATTGAATGCTCGTTAGGCTAGAATCGAGTTTGACGACGACCGATGGAAACTCCTGGGAGGGGGACGGCCGATTAAGAGATGACCGACATTTACATTTGACATATTCTGTTCACTAATTTACTCTCCATTTGATATTGGCGAAAACACTGCGGAATACCACGGTAGACCGCCATTAATAAAATACCTATACAGACATTTAAAATTAGACCACACTAAACCGAATCGGCCGCAATGTACCTACTCGTATTATGCATTTTGTAACTAACCAGTAACATTTCGCAATTTGTATTTACCATGTCACTGAACATTCGATATTCAAATTTGAAATGTAAATCACAATAAACGTTCGATATTCAAAAACAAAAGCCGCTACAATCAAAGCGATGTAATTGGATGAAACGTTTTGTTGAACTCGTTCATAGGGGTTAGTGTAAAAGTCAAAGGGATTTTGTTAGCGTCACTGGATTTAGCTTAATTAATGTTTTCGCTTAATGAACATATAATTACTTGTAACAGAACATAAAAGTATTATTCGTTTTAATGTATATTTATGCGATAAATGAAGCCTTAATATAAATATCAAGGGACAAACTCACACACATTAAACGACTAGTCCCAAACTAAGCTCTATGCGAATACTTACTATGGATACTAAACAAGGATTAAATTAATTATAAAAAGAAAAACATAAATACTGAAATACATAGAAAACATTCTAGACTCATGTCATGTAGAACAAATTAT
This sequence comes from Acleris holmiana, assembly GCA_949316455.1. Taxonomy (NCBI): domain Eukaryota; kingdom Metazoa; phylum Arthropoda; class Insecta; order Lepidoptera; family Tortricidae; genus Acleris; species Acleris holmiana. The sequence continues at coordinate 2,924,398 of OX438784.1, forward strand.
AGAATAAAAGATTACAATATTTTACATTGCAGCTCTCTCGAGGAAAAGGTTATGCTTAACTTAATTCAGCAAATATCCTACCGCAGCAGTGTTCGTATTGTTGTGTTCCGGTGTGGGGATAAGACAACCGATGAATTTACTAGCATAAATATAGGCATTCTATCTTAGTCCTCGGGGTTGGCAACGCATTTACTGTCTTAAGATTGTAGTCGTGAGAATTAAATACTCCATTAACAATAATAATCCATTTAATAATTAACATGTCCAAACATGTCATGTTTAGTGGTGGTAGGACCCTGTGCCGAGTCCGTCCGGATCGCTACCACCACCTTATTCATTAACCACCCGCCAAGCAACAGTTTTCGCATTGTTGTGTTCTGGCGTGGGGACAAGACAACCGGTGAAATTACTAGCATAGAGGCATTCCATCTTAGTCCTCAGGGTTGGCGACGCTTTTGAGGTCTTAGGATTAGTCTTGAGAATTCAAACGTCTATGGGTCTCAGATCCCACTACCATCTGGTGCCACCATCTGGTGGCCTGTGCGCTCGTGTGCCTTTCCCTTGCCACGAAAATAACAGGGCAAGACCATGCTCAGCATGCTGAGCATGTAGGGTTCTGAAGCCGTTAGGTACTACAAACATAAAAAACAACAAGTACCTACATACATAATTACATTAAATCACGCCTGTTGCCCAGAGGGGTAGGGAGAGATCACTTTTTTCCACGTGCTACGATCCTGACCAAACTCTTTCGCTTCTTCCACATTCAACAAAACCTACCTAATCACTAATTTTCTATTTAAAATCAGTTGGTGCCATCATAGATGATTTTAGTAGGTATAAACACTTTAATCGTCTGTATCTCAAGAACTATGTCTAATTAGTTGTGATAGTTTTCCTTTTAAATTCGTTATGTGCGCTATCATTGGAAATATTTTTCAGATATTGAGTATTTGTAGTTTTGGCTGTAGGGGGACTCAAGTGCCCCTCGCACTAGAGTTTAACAAAAATTAGCGCTTTAAAGCTTAATATTTCATAAACGGATCGCTTTATCTAAAAAAATTATTGCAAACCCGCAATATTTTTGAAAGACTTATTTAAGGACACCGTTATGTGTGGGGGAGGTAATCTATTTTTTTTTTCAAGACTTTATTATACCACTTTGTTGGCGTGACTAATATATGTATATTCATGCCAAATTAAAGCTTTCTATTACTAAGAGTCTCTGAGCTAGGCTGCGGACGGACAAATGGATGGACATGGCGAAACTATAAGGGTTCCTAGTTTGACTACGGAACCCTAAAAAAGAATCATCTGTTTAGGAGCTACAAGGGAGCTACGATGTCACAGACAGATACACAGACACTATATGCACTGATATACAAGTTAGACTAAAAACCCCCTCTTTTTTTGTCAGGGGTGTATTCTTGACGCAATCACGTCACGGTGCTTTCAAATAAATCACGTCATTTGCGTTTCCTCTTTACATTCCCACACATTTCCAAACACAGGCAGAAACGATTCAGCTAACTTGAATTAGCGATCGCAAACAGAATCTGAAACATGGCCCGTTGACATTTAGGAACGTGGTCGGAATAGCGGCTGAGCACATTTTCAATCACGGCATTAATTGTCATTCGAGCATGATTCGCTGAAAATCCACGCTCACCCTATTTGTACACTTAAAAACATATTTACCGACCAAGAGAGATTATTACGTAACATAACGGCACGCCTTCATTCGCAGAGTGGGGTAGGCAGAGCTACACAGAATACCAACAACTCTAATCAATCAATCAAATCAGCCCGTATCTTCCCACTGCTGGGTATAGGCCTCCCTTTTGTCGCGCCACTCACCACGATCCTGTGTTGAAAGAAAGAAAGAAAGAAAGAAAGAAAGAAAGAAAGAAATACATTTATTTGTGACAAACATGAACAAATAACAAAGAAATACGCACAGAAAAATGTAGTCACGAAATGGTTCCAACTCAGCATAATGCTGGCATTTGTCAGCGCTGATCTTCCGTTGGAACCACCAGGTGAAACCACGAAAGGTTACACACACATAATTATTGTTGCACGAATCCACTGTCTGCCCGCCGATCTGACAACGTCGTCCGACCAGCGGGCTGGTGGTCTGCCCACTGATCGGCTTCCCTGTCTTGGCCACCACTCGGTCACCGCCTTGGTCCACCGACCGTCTTCGAGAGATTCCTAGCATAGCACGCTCCATAGCTCTTTGTGCTACTTTAACAACTCTAAACTTGTTGATAATTCAGAATTATCATTGTGTAACCATAATTTTATAAAACTTATTTAATCCCCCGTGTGGTTGCCGGGTTATAATAGTGCCACTCCATGTCTTCCCGTGGATGTCGTTAGAGGCAACTAAGGGAATAAAGGCTTGTAGTACTGTTAGGCGATGGGCTTGCTTGGCCTGTTAGTGCAAAATGTGGTTACAGAAATATCAGTAAGTCTTTAGAGTTGTTGGTATTTCTGTAGCTCTGCCTACCCCACTCTGGGAATGAAGGCGTGATGTTATGTATGTATGTATGTATATAAAACTAAAAATGTACTGTATATTTTAGAAGTGTGCCTATTTGTGAAGAATAACTATAACCTTTTCCCTCTGTACTCTCGGTATCAAAATTTACGACCCAAAAACAAACTAGCAACTCCCACTTCAACACTACAAATGATACACTCGGGGCCCTTTGGTATGTCAATATTTTTTTTATTATAAAATCCCCATTACAATTAAAGATATTGTTGACTACAAACTATATAAAAATACAATAAAGACGTATCTAAGAAGGAAAGATGAGTTTTTGAATGATGACTTAAGTAAATGACATTTAGCTTATAATTTTAAAAAAATTGAGCTCAAACAAATTGTCCCTCTGAAAATGCGTAGGGAAAATCATGACCAAATTTTACTCTATAAGCTTTTAAACAACATCATCGATTCTCCATATCTCCTCGGTAACATTTCATTGAAATGCTCATGTTTATGTACTCGGTCCAAAAATTTGTTCGCCATGCTAGTGTAAAACCCATTTTTAGCGTGGACTCCCATCAGGAGTCCGCCCTCTCTCCGGCGAAGTAGTCAAAGCCATCAGAGGCTAACTACGTAGGTCCCTCAAAAAAAAAAAAAAAAAAAAACAATTTTAAGAACTATTCAAGAAATCGCTTCCTTACAAGAGCATGTTCCGCTCTTATTGCAAGTACGAGTATTAATCATACCGACATACATACATACATACATACATAACGTCACGCCTTTATTCCCAGAGTGGGGTAGGCAGAGCTACAGAATACCAACAAATAATTCTGTAACCACTTTTTGCACAATCAGGCTAAGATGTTTACCAGTGTATTAGTGACAGGTTGCAAGCCCATCGCCTAACAGTACTACAAGCCCTTATTCCCTTAGTCGCCTCTTACGACATCCACGGGAAGACATGGAGTAGCACTATTCTAACCCGGCAACCACACGGGGCTCATACCGACATATTTTATGATGATTTTGGCAGCTATGTAAGTGCGGTTAAATTGACGTTATAATTATTTACATTTAATTACCTTTTATCATAAGTTATAACTAAACATTACAAACTAATCATTTCATTTCACTCCTTGTCTATAGGGATACTGTTTTAAGTGCTTGTTTTAATAGAGGTTGTTAGCTTTGTGTAGTTAATTCCTAAGTGTAACACACATTGGTGAAAACTTCGTTGGCTTATGAATTACTCACTTGTGTTGTAATACTCATTTATAATGAAAGCTGTTTGTTTTCCTTAATAAAAAATAAAAAAAATTGAATGTGTATTATAATGCTACTAATCTTAACAAGATAATGAATGCATATAAATTTAATACTTACTACCTATAAAATTGTAACTATTATTTCGTTCCTATATTGCTGTGACCTTCACAGGGTTCACGTTAAACTGCAGTTATTAGAATAATACCTTTACACTTGAGTGCAATACATGATATGATATGATAATTTGCACAATCAGGCAAAGATGTTTATTTATTAGTGACAAGCAAGCCCATCGCCTAACAGTACTAGAAGCTCTACAAGATCAAGATTATAGTTTTGATAATCCAAATATCCATGGTTCTCAGATTCCACAGAGCATTAGGTGGCCTGAGCGACCCTGTGCTTTCTGCTAGCTTTAAAAAAAATTGTTACGTCTGTTTGGCCATGAAATAGGAAAACTTCGAAACCTAACCAAATATCATAGGTTATAAGTTGTGGCGGGCTGTTATCCGCAATTCAACGACTTATAAATGCGCCTATTTTGCGTAGGAACCAAATGTTATATCACAATATTCCGCTGTACAATATTAGGTATAAACCTATCTCGACTCGCTGCAACTTTACGAGTCTGGCGGGAGCAACGATTTCCACTTCAACGGTTCCTATTTGAACACAAAACTGGAACGTTCGCGTTTTGTTTGTATGACGAAGTTTGATTGTTATTGTTGGCTAGCTTGCTGTTTTATAAGTTTTGATATTTGCTCTAGATATTGTTATCCGTTGTCCTAAATGTAGTTTTTGTTCGGGGATTTAGCAAAGGCCTTTGTCCAGAATGTTTGTGGAGATTATAATGACAGCGTTTAATAAAACCTAGTACACGCTTGCAATAAAATCCTAGACCTTAGTTAGGTTATAAGAGATTGTCCCCTTTATTCCCAGAGTGGGATCCCTATCCCTAGAGCTACAGAAATATCAACAACTCTAAAAAGTCGTTTTAACAATTCTGTAACCACATTTTGCACAATCGCCCCCTATTTCACCATCTTGACAATGACACGTGACAGGTGACAATTCGGTATACATTGCATAGTTATAGAGTGGGTTTCATATCAGCTGCGTCATGTACGCTGATATGTCACCTGTCACTTGTCACTGTCAAGATGGTGAAATATGGGGCAGGCCATTTATAAGATTTATTTATTTCTTTGTCTATTTATAAGATTCTAGCTATTCTAGATCAAAATAAAGTATGTCCGTTAAAGATACATTTTAAAAAACTGCGACTGAAATTTAATCAGCGTATCAGTTACTACACCTTTACAAAAGTCGCTTCCCGCCGTCTGTCACTCAGGGCCGAGATTCTACACGGTAATAACGATATCGTATTTGACCTGTTTCCGTATTGTCAACGTTTTCATAACTCTTATGTCATTTACAATAATGGCGACTGTGACATAAACGATTCTAAAACACGTCAAACACGATATCGTCATAACTCAGTAGAATACAGGCCCTGTATGAACGCTTAGATCTTTTGAACTACGCAACGGATTTTAATGCAGTTTTCATAAAAAGACAGAGTGATTCACGAGGAAGGTTTAGTTATAGTAAACTGTTGTATCCGATACGAAGCGAGGGCGGGTCGCCAGTTAGTAACAAGGACAGTTTTTAAATTTTTAAATAAGAAACAGTTACGTGTATAATTATTTATAGCAGTTAAGTTGTGGTGTGATGGGAAAATCGCCCACACAGCTGAGTGACCAATGAAGATAAACAGAGAAACTGTCTTGGTCGTGCACATGAGATTCTTATGTAAAATCTATATTCATCTCTTTCTACATTTTCTCACTTACTATTCTTTCTTACTTTTTTTTTTTTTTTTTTTCTTACTTTTTTTTTAGTGGTGGTAGGACCCTGTGCAGGGTCCGTCCGGATCGCTACCACCATCTTATTCATTAACCACCCGCCAAGCAACAGTGTTCGCATTGTTGTGTTCCGGTGTGGGGATAAGACAACCGGTGAAGTTACTAGCATAGTGGCATTCCATCTTAGTCCTCAGGGTTGGCAATGCATTTGAGGTCTTGGGATTATAGTCTTGAGAATTCAAATGTCTATGAGTCTCAGATTCCACTTACCATCAGGTGGCCTGAGTGCTCGTGTGCCTTCTCCTTAACATAAAAAAAAAAAATACTTCCGTCTTTAATAGGCAGTTAATTGTGTGGCTGTTTGGACCTAATAGCGTCGGTGGCTTAGGAGATCGACTCGTGCTCGTAAGGTACCGAGTTCAAACCCCCGCGGTCACCGTCCCAATGAGTTTTTCTAACTTAAGCACATTACCCGATGCTCTTACGGCGAAGGAAAAACATCGTCAGGAAACCTGCACATTCGAATAGATGAGTGTGTAAGAGGGTAATTGCTGAAAAGATCCTAAAGGGGTTGAAGTGTATCCGAATGGGGTCCATTTATAAGATAAGTGGTAGGACCTTGTGTAGCGTGCGTCTGGATCGCTACCGCTATCCTTTAACCTACCTGGCAGTTGCAGCAGTGCTCACTATGTTGTATCCTGATGTGGGGATTACACAACCGGTGAAATGATTACCAGTAGCATAGGCAGTGTACATTAGTCCTCAGGGTTGGCAACGAAATTGCATAAGGACCGTATTAAAAACTGGTATTTAAACATTTATAGTCGACGAACTCAGGGGTGAGTTGTTTAAGAGTAAACACAGCTATCTCTACAAAGCTACAATCTTAATGATAACAAAACCAATTTGCTGTGAAACTGCTTTCGTAATAGCCAGTATTATGATAGTAATAACTTTAATCTGCCCATTGTCCAAATCGGAATTGGTCAGAGCTATCAATTTTAGGATAACAAAACTATTAAGATTACAATATTAATGGAGAAACTAGAATTGCTTAGGTATTGATTATGGCCTGGGTTTAAACCTAATCAGTTTTTGTTTTACTTTTTTTTCTCCCGTTTGGTTGCCGGGTTAGAATAGTGCTACTTCATGTCTCCCGTGGATGTCGTAAGAGGCGACTAAGGGAATAAAGGCTTGTAGTACTGTTAGGCGATGGGCTTGCAACCTGTCACTAATACACTAGTAAACTTCTTGGCCCGATTTTGCAAAGTGTGGTTACAGAATTATAAACAAGTCTTTTTAGAGTTGTTAGAGTTTCTGTAACTCTCCCTACCCCACTTTGGGAATGAAGGCGTGATTTTATGTACATACATAACCATACATATGTATATATGTATGGTTGCCGGGTTAGAATAGTGCCCACTCCTTGTCTTCCTTGGGGATAATGGCTTGGAATACTGTTAGGTGATGATGGGTGGGCTTATCATGATTGTGCAAAATGTGGTTACAGAATTAGAAAAAGTCTTTTTAGAGTTGTTGGTATTTTTGTAGCTCTCGTTACCCCACTCTGGGAATGAAAGCGTGATTGCAATATCCGTGACATGCTTTAATAGTAGGTTGTTCAATAAGGGACTAAAGTACGCCATTATAACACGAGATATTTATTCACCCGAGCAAAGCGAGGATGGAATCAGGAATTAAGAGATCCGCAGGAAAACCAAAGTCATCCTATCATTTCATAACCAATCTCTCACAAATGATTCATTTCACAATCATATCATTTGACAACCCGCGTTTTTTCCGAAATTGTAAATAATTCTGGATTTATTTCAGGACTATCGTGTAGAACCCTATAGGTTAGGTTAGGTTAGTTTTATAAAAATCCTGAAATATTTGTAGACACAGAAAAAAAGCGGGTAGGTAAATGAATAGGTAATAAACGATGCATTTGTCGACAAAAAGGCAGAAAACCCATTGGTATAGATCACCGAATTGCTAACCTTAAGTCGCAGTGGGCGGCATATTGCTAGTAGAACCGATGGCCGTTGGAGCGGAAAGATTCTAGAGTGTCGACCGCAAACCGGGAGACGAAGTGTCGGCAAGTTTTCCACAAGGTGGACCGACAGGTCGAGGGAAACCGCTAGATGACAGCAGCAGATGACCGATGGTCGTGGGAAACCTTGGAGAAGATTCTTGTCCAGCAGTGGACATCTTGAGGCGGATAATGGTAGAAAAAAATAGGATATAGACAAACAAGACAAAACATTTAAGACTCAGGAATAAATACCCGCGCACATCACAAATATCTGCCCTTACCGGAATTTGAACCCAGGACCGCTAGCTTCGTCAGGATCACTACCAACCAACAAGGCCAACGTGTCGTTTTCTATTTGTGCTATATGGTTGTGGTATGTTACTTTGTTAACACAGCGCGTGCGTCGAAAACTCAGATGATCGAGTCGCTCCGCCGTTCGACACTCGACTCACCTTTGCCGTCGAAACGCTATTCGGTATTCTAGTAATGAAAAGAAGGAAAAAAGAAAGAAAAACGTTTAATAAGTGCAAGACCAAAACTTATTACAATGTATTTAAAAAATAACATAACAACAAAGATAACATGCAAGCACTTAAAAGGCGACCAGCTCGGCAATATGCTACTTATAACTTTAAGTCACAGAGCTGATTTTCAGCTGGACCATTCGGTAATGCGAGCTATTTCAAGCTGACATACTAGCGTTGACCCGAGCTGCTTCCAGTTAGTACAAAATACGTTGGCCTAGTTGGGAGTGACCCTGCCTCTGAAGCCAGCGGTCCTGGGTTCAAATCCCGGTAAGGGCAGGTATTTGTGTGCTGCGCGCGAATGTTTGTTCCTGAGTCTTGGATGTTTTCTATGTATTTAAGTATGTATTTCTCTATTTAGGTATGTTTATCGTTGTTTAGTACCCATAGTACAAGCTTAGAGCTTAGTTTGGGACTAGGTCAATTTGTGTGAGATTGTCCTATCATATTTATTTATTTATTAAGTGTATTGCATTACATTGCTGTGACAGTTCGAAACAACATAAATATTAATTTGTTTTATATCTAGCTAGTTAATTTAACTCAATGGCTAATAACAGTAATATTATTAATATTAACAAATGTGGATACCTGTAAACGATTGAGCATTATGCGTAAGTTGTTACATTACAAACTGTTTTTGTTATAAGATCATTAAATTTCATGTATCACTTATTGGTTTCCTTAATATTAAAAGAAATAAAATAAACTGGGTTACGTTGGCATTTACACTTACATACCTAGGTAATATTAAAGCTTCCTTTAAAGATCTCAGAAAATTGATAATAAAATTCTTCATGTTGATTTCTATTAGTTACGATCTTTCAGTGTTGTTATTCTGTTATTACCGGTTTCCTTGACCCGGTGCACTTTATTTTTGCTGCAAGGCTTTTCATGGTTAGAGTCCTGAATGCATCGAAGGTTTCAAAGACACCAGATGCAAATAATATCCGTCTCATATTGCACGTATGGGTAAGTTTTTCTCTTTCTCATAGACATAGTCGTTGGATATGTCTTTCAAAAATATTGCAGGTTTGTGACAAAAAACATTCAATGCTCATCAGTGTCTACAGCCAAAACTACAAATACAAAAAACAGAAAATAATGAAATGAAAGCGCATATAACGAATTTAACAGGAAAACTATCACAATTAAGAAGACATCATTGGTTCTTAAGATACAGGTGTTTAAAGTTTATACCTACTAAAATCATCTAAGACGGCACTTGTTTTTTTACATGTTTGTAGTACACTGAGCATGGTCCGACATGCTCTTGCCCGGTTTTTTGTTATAGCGGTAGACAGACAGACGGACAGCGGAGTCTTAGTAATAGGGTCCCGTTTTTGCTTTTTGAGTAAGGAAACCTAAGAAAAAAAAATACTACTCTTAAGAAAGCTCGTCTATCAACTTAATCTACTTAAACATAACAGGAACCCACTCAGCATGACATTTGTTGCGGTAGTTGTGCTGCAATTTGCTCAAAATTACTGTAAATATACGAAAGATATACCTTCAAGATACAAAATATATAGTCATCACATAGTATTCATCTCATGGATATTATGTTATTTCAACTTACACACAACTTCCCTTCAATATTCGGAATGAACCCATTTCGGAATGAACCACTTCGGAATGAATCGAAGCGTTTGGAATATTCCGGAAGAATGCATCAGCTTCGAAGTGCGTGAGCCAATTTTTAGATAACACTCCACCTGGGGCGTGAAATTTATCTGCCGCCAACAGGTAAGGGTGCGGTTATAGGCGAAAGACAGAGCGATAAGCGTTTAATAAAATCCGCTTTGTTATAATGCGGTAGGAGCAAATTTTTTTACGCAGTTTCGTCCACGAAGCGCCTTCAGTTACTTTAAAATTTAAACCTAAGAATATAAATCTCTTATTATGTATGATATTCATAAAAAATACGTGTGGACAAAATGCATGCTTTAGTCTCGTTTCGAGAACGCGTTTTATAGGTACAAACTTATGCTGCTAACTGGACGTTTTTTCGCAATCTGCTTTTGATATGCAATTTATTGAGTGCCAGCACAAAAGTAAAACGTGGGTCTACGTTAAGTATAGATGAGATCCCGTCGCAAACTTGCCATCTTCCAACACCATCAGATCAGCTCTAAGATACGAGTACCATAATGATTAAGTTGTCATCAGGTTTACATTCATTCAAAATTGACTGGCAAGATTACTTAGACCTACTTGTAATAAATAAAAAGTTTGTAAGAGCAAAGAGTATTGCTTGTATAATAACAAAGGATTTATGATGTTCACATATACCGAAATCCATGCTCGCGAGCAAGCCACTTAATGCTCCATTAATGATCATTACACGCTAATTAAGTTAATAAAAACGCTCCTTTACAATGTCGATACGTGATAACATCGGCATTTAATCGATTGAAATGTTAGCGATTTATTCGCTTCCGCTTACGCCTATGAGTATGTCCCTACACCCACACTCGCTAGCTACACAACACAGGTGACTGCGGTTAATAATTTATGTGGCCAATATCCGGCGAGAGCGCTATCTGTCTCGCTCTTTCTCGGTAATTCAAGGCCGTGGAGTGAAGCTGGGTGGTAAGTGCTACTTTTATAAGACATAATTTTGGGTTGCTAACTTTAACATTAATCCATAAAAAGAACTAATAGGTATAATATCGACAGTGGAGAGGCAAACATTTAAACACCACTATTAACTATAGAGCTTAACCTTAAACGCCACTATTAACTATGGAGCTTAACCTCACAGGACACTCAAAAAATCACAGAGACTGGTCTAGAAATGGTTAATGTATGGCTAAGAAACAATATTCTTACGTTGAACACTACTAAAACAAATTACATCTGCCACAGTTTTTACAGTAACACTCAACCCCAAGCTAGCTTTAATATTAAAATACATAGCTGTTGTAACAATGTACTAAACTGCTGCCAGCAAACTTGTCCTACTATATTAAAAGTTGATAGCACGAAATATCTTGGTGTCTTTGTAGATCGGGGACTCTCTTGGTACCAACATCTCGAATATGTTATTCTACGACTGCGAAAGCTCAATTGGATCTTTAAAAAATTGAGGCATGTGCTACCAGGGGACATCCCGTGTCCGCAGGGCCAAAAAAGGGACCTATTAAAAGAGATCTACATATCACTTGTCCAGTCCGTATTAACCTATTGTTTGCCTATTTGGGGGGGTGCCGCTAAGACTCGTTTTATAGATGTAGAGAGAGCTCAGCGAAGTCTCCTCAAAATTATGTACTTCAAGAAGATGTGGTTCTCGACTGACAAGCTTTACCAACTATGTAACTTGCTTAGTGTCAGAAAATTGTACATACTAAAATGTGTCCTTAGAAAGCATAAAACCACAGCTTTTGACTGTAACCTTCTGACAAAACGGAGAAGAGATATTGTAATGCAGTTACCTATAACCCATACTAATTTTGCTCGTAGACAATATAACAAACAGTCATCGCATGTATATAATACTTTAAATAAAGAATTTGATATATACTCTAAGCCTCTATATGATGTAAATAAGAAAATAACTGCTTGGTTAGAGTATAAAAATTACGACCAGGTGGAAGACTTACTAAGATACATAGTCTAGCCTCACCAAAATACACACGCACACACACACACATACACACACACTCACACACACACACACACACACACACACACACACACACACACACACACCATACTCACGCGCGGGCACGCACGCACCCTGATATATACGAGTTTATGTATATTTATAAAGTGAATAGTTTTAAAGTAATAAACAATAATGTGATAATGGAAGAGCGGTGCCTCCTAGCACAGGTTATTTTTTAAATAACCTAAAAGGAGACACCAGCCACTGTATGAATTGTACTTTTTTGAGTGAAATAAAACAATTTTGATTTTTTTTTGATTTTGATTTTTTTTAACCTTAAGCGCCACTATTAACTATGGAGCTTAAGCTTAAACTCCACTATTAACTATGGAGCTTAACCTAAAGCGCCACTATTAACTATGGAGCTTAACTTCAAACGCCCTATTAACTATGGAGCTTAACCTCAAACGCCACAATTAACTATGGAGCTTAAGCTTAAACTCCACTATTAACTATGGAGCTTAACCTAAAGCGCCACTATTAACTATGGAGCTTAACCTCAAACGCCACTATTAACTATGGAGCTTAACCTCAAACGCCACTATTAACTATGGAGCTTAACCTCAAACGCCACTATTCACTATGGAGCTAACCTTAAGCGCCACTATTAACTATGGAGCTTAACCTCAAGCGCCACTATTAACTATGGAGCTTAACCTCAAACGCCACTATTAACTATGGAGCTTAACCTCAAACGCCACTATTAACTATGGAGCTTAACTTCAAACGCCCTATTAACTATGGAGCTTAACCTCAAACGCCACTATTAACTATGGAGCTTAAGCTTAAACTCCACTATTAACTATGGAGCTTAACCTAAAGCGCCACTATTAACTATGGAGCTTAACCTCAAACGCCACTATTAACTATGGAACTTAACCTCAAGCGCCACTATTAACTATGGAGCTTAACCTCAAACGCCACTATTAACTATGGAACTTAACCTCAAGCGCCACTATTAACTATGGAGCTTAACCTCAAACGCCACTATTAACTATGGAGCCTCACCTCAAACGCCACCATTCACTATGGAGCTAACCTTAAGCGCCACTTTTAAGTGTAGCGCTTAAGCGTTCGCCTTTCCACTGTCAATATATTTCCTTACTATACTTACTATACTGCCGTAATACAAAAGAAGCTGACTGCAATATAGTTGTCGAAGAATTATGTACTCTATTGGTTACCACATTAAAAGTGCTTATACTATGACACTAATATAATAAATGCGAAAGTAACGATCTGTCTGTCTGTTACGCTTTCACGGCTAAACCACTCAACAAAGTTCGATGAAGTTTGGTATGGAGATGAAGCCAAGGACATGGGGTAGTTTTTACCCGCGATAAACGACGCGGACGGAGTCGCGGGCACCCGCTAGTTATAAAATGCGAAAGTAACTCTGTTTGTTGGTTACGCATTAACAGATTATAATGAAACTAGCCGTCCCGGGTTTCCTGATATTTGTGTGACGACTGCAAAGTTTTTTTTCGAGATTCTTGGATGGTTTTAAATGTACCTTTTTCGTAATGTATGAGTATTAGTATCGCTGTCTAGTACAGTCAAGGACTTTTAGGCATGCCACTATGGAACCCTGTCATAATGGCAGCGTCAAACTACATGAAAGAAAGCAAAAAATAACGATTAACGCGTCCTTTATGACAGGGTTCCAAAGTTGCATAACAATTAAAGTCCTTGACCGCACCCATTACATAAGGGTTTATTAATGTTATGCAGAATTTTTTGTCGTACTTTGTGTTGCCTAATTTATTTATTTATTTCAATATTTAATTGCACACAATTATAATAGTGTACAAAGGGCGGTCTTTATCAAAACCGGCCGGTGGCCGGCAAACCGGCGGTCTCAAGCATTCTCTATCAGTCAACCTTAAGGTGAAACCGAAATTAGAAAGTACCGAATTTTACTTGGCAGAAATATGTTTTGGCAGACACACTAGCCTAGTTGGCAGTAATCCTGCTTTCAAAGCTACGGGTCCTGGGTTCAAATCCCGGTAAGGGCAGATATTTTTGTGATGAGCACAAGTATTTGTTCCTGAGTCTTGGATGTTTTCTATCTATTTAAGTATATATTTCTCTATATAAGTAAGTTTATCGTTGTCTAGTACCCATAGTACAAGCCTAGAGCTTAGTTTGGGACTAGGTCAATTTGTGTGCATTGTTCTGTGATTTATTTATTTAATTACCTTTCGCATAGTTTCTTAACACCAGTTTTTTGGAATAATGTCGATGATAATATTTTTAAAATAACCGAATACTCGTATAGACTTCACGGAAAATTATTTTGCATTACGTTAATGTGATGTTTTAACCTTAACATACCCACTTTTTAGGCACAGTGTCGTATCATTTGAAGTCTAGTTCTATCCTAACCTACTTCCTGCTAACAGAAAAATCTGAAGTCGTGTTTTATGTTACTGATCGAAACGGTCATTGATAGAGATCATTTATATTTACAACACTTAGGCCTTTAAACTAAATAAAGACCCTAACAAAAAGACTTCACTGTTTTGTGTTTTTTTTTTCATATAGATTTCCGGTTCAGACTGACTACATACATAACATCACGCCTTCAATCCCAGAGTGGGGTAGGCAGAGCTATAGAAATACCAACAACTCTAAAAAGACATGTTAATAATCCTGTAACCACATTTTGCACAAGTAGGCTGAGATGTTTACTAGTATATTAGTGACAGGTTGCAAGCCCATCGACTAACAATACTAGAAGCCTTTATTCCCTTAGTCGCCTCTTACGACATCCACGGGAAGACATGGAGTGGCACTATTCTAACCCGGCAACCACACGGGGTCTGACTAATTTTCTAAAATCCATTAACGTAGCTTTTATTGTTTAAAAAGAAAACTCCTTTGCGTATACTCTGCTATAATTTCCAATATTTATTGCCTTTCATGAGGTGTTAATTTTTTCCACCCTACATATACAGGCAACATAATCAAAATATGTCGTCTGAGTTTTATAACTTGCTTTTCGTTAGATTCGTTTAATTAATTAGAGGAAATGGACCCATATTGGGGTACGTGTTAATGGCAGACTCTTGAGACTGCGTCGGGGTAATGCCCAAGCACCGAACCTTTGACCTTCCGCTGAATATGACAGCCGTACATAATTAAGCGCCCTTTAATGTATAGCGAACTCAGGAAATGATTAATGACGGTGTAAATTGCTTGTCCGGGGTAAATTCGGGACATACACTTTACTTGCGATGACGTAAGGCGTAGGAGACAGCGAGTTGAAAATCTTATGTACGTACGATCCATGAATTTAATCGTAGAACCTTGTCATAATGATATTGTATGTATGTTTAACGTATAATGTTTAATAATTTTATTTCTTACGTAACTACTAACAAGGTTGAGATCTCGTTTTAAGAATAAGAGTACCTGTGTCAGGAGACCTCGCTCTCCCATAGTAAGCATAAGTACATTTTAGAAACTTAAAAATTATTAAATTATTGTTAAATGATTAAATTATCTGCATATTACCAATTCTTAATTACCTAGGCTATTTTATTTGACTTTTGTTATTTTTTATTTTTTATTTATTTTTATTTTATTTTTATTTTATTTTATTATTATTGTTTGTTTAAGCATTTGTATCATACTAACCTTAGTTCTTAAGTATTTCGTATAACTAACACATTTATGGATCCATGATGTCTGAAATAAATTATTATTATACATACATACATAACGTCACGCCTTTATTCCCAGAGTGGGGTAGGCAGAGCAACAGAATACCAACAACTCTAAACTATAAATTAACTATAAATTATTATTATATATATTATTATTATTATTTTTTTGTACATTTTAGATTTTATTTTACTTTATCATCTTTGTATCGTAATTAGTTAAATTTAAATTTATTGGCTTATTGCAAATGTCGTGTACGCCTATAATTGACATTCATATCTGATATTAATGTTCAAATTTATTTTATTGTAATTTTGTTAATATGTTTGTTGTTGGTGTACCTTATTTAATAAATAAATAAACTTACATTAAAAAATCGAACAAACAGACCAACTCTTATGGAACCAAATAACATTTTTTTGAATTAATTACATAACAAAAATGAAATCAAAATTTGCACATGCGCGCGTGCTTGTGTGTGTG
The DNA here is from genome assembly GCA_949316455.1 of Acleris holmiana. NCBI lineage: Eukaryota > Metazoa > Arthropoda > Insecta > Lepidoptera > Tortricidae > Acleris > Acleris holmiana. Next base: position 2,940,404 of record OX438784.1, read on the forward strand.
TGTGTGTGTGTGTGTGTGGTTGAGATCGGAAGTTTTATGAAACAAATGTCATTAGCTCTTCTGTATCATCATAATCTAGGGTGTTTACTCTTATAGCAATTTTTTTCTTGCATTCATGGTAGGTTTAGTTATATATGTTAAGGATTTTGTTTAGTTTATTATACAAGTGCGAGGATTTTTTGTATACTGCTGGCTAGCAAAGCAGGTATTTACTGTGTTAAGAGGAGCAACAGAGAAGTTCCTTCTTTGGTCTATGGTGGAAGGGTTTAGTGGTAGGATTTTGTATGTATGTAAACACTGTGTACAACAAAGGAGATAACAATTTTAAAATAGTCATATTATAATCACTTACAACATCACGATGAGAATAAATTGGAATTCAATGTGGATAAATGTAAAGAGATCACTTTCAACAGAGCAAAAAGTGCACGGGAGTATGGACCCCCCACGATACGACCTATATCTTGCTTCTGGAGAGAGTACAAAAAGTGTTTCTCCGTTTTCTCTATAAAAAAAAACAAAAAACCAAGTAAAAACTATTCTAAATTTGAATTTGATTGATGCGCCATTTTGAGACCGGCGCCGGCTGCACTTGTGCGACCCTGTCTGACATAAGGTAACGACACCAGTACTCGACTTAGGACTAACGTTCGACACTGACTCTTATGCAAAAAAGATAAGAGTTATTCATTTGTTTTGCAACAATCAATTTGTAACCCTATGTTCTATGAATTAAAAGCTTCTGTCGATTACTGGCATGTCAGCTAAAAGTGTCGAACATGGTGCTTTTACCTTATGAAAGTTTAAAACTTGGTAGCTCATCACTTCATGGAATTTCACTTCATCGAATATATTATTTTACCGAATTTCATTTCATCGATCGCTATTTTCTGCTGAAACCATAATGTTTTCAGGGTATCTTAAATATTCATTACGTAGGTTAGGTTAGGTAAGATGTTTAAGATACCCTAAAAACATTAAGGTTTCAGCATTAAATAGCGTTCGATGAAATGATAGACACCCTTAAAATTTAGGTAGTATTATGATCAATTTAAATAGTTATGTCCCCGTCATCTGTTACTTGTACCGTAGTCTTGGGTCCGCTCTCCGAGCATGCCGCCTCCAATTTACATCTAATCATTCCAATAGTGGGCACTGCCATCGTTTTATCAGTAAAGCTACTGTTCTACATCAAAAGGTCACCATGCAACATTACATGCATGAAAAACTGAACCTTTAACGGCTAAGAATAAGGACACATTTGCTGAAGAAAGTTTATGAGAGATATGATTTTTATTCGGTTTTCAGTAGCAAAGTTGTTTAAAAGCCTTTTGCTTTAAATAAAGGGTTGAGGGTTCAAATTCAAATGAACCAGACAATGAACGATGTTAATAATGATTTAAGTGAAAATGTATTTAATGGTAATGAGTCGGGACAAAGCTTTAGAATCTTGCGAAAAGCCTAATTAGTTGCGCCTTGTCTATGCATACGTACAGTCACCAGATATAATATTTTAGTAATACAGAGACGTCAGATGTTTTTGAACAGAATCTTAGACAATATATTAGAGTACAGGCCGCTAATATGTGTTCGCATTGTTGTGTCCCTGGGTGGGGGTAAGACAACCGGTAAAATGACTAGCATAGAGGCATTCCATCGTGGTCCTCAGGGTTGGCAAAGCATTTGACGTCTTAGGGTCTTAAAAATTTAAATGTCTATGGGTCTCAGATTCCACTTACTATCAGGTGGCCTGAGTGCTCGTGTGGCTATACCTTATCTTTAAAAAAATAATGTAGCCACGAAATGTTCCCAACTCAGCGAAATGCTGGCATTAAAGTCAGCGCTGGTCTTACGAAGCATGTCAAAAGAAGAAGGTTGATTGAGGTTGGTTGGTTGAGAAGCATCAGAGACTGCGTCTGCCACCTAGGGCCCTGTTTTATTAAGCTAAAAATTACAAGCGGGTCTCTTTCTAGCAAAAGGAGTTAGAAAAACTTGTAGTTTTTAATTTGTAGCTTTATAAAGCTGCGCTGTTAATTGACAGTGCTTGACATTTTGTTAAAAGCCACGAACTATGATTAATTTCGCCTTTTTTGAACTTATTCAAAGTGTTGTAAGACAAAAATGCAGTGACATAAGACTTCAATTGGTAGAACCAAAACGACTCGTATATATCTGAGCATGAGGTCTGATTACTAAAAAGCGATCTCTTCCAGATAACTTTATGTAGGTGAATTATTGACATAAATATGCAATTAAGCATAAAAGTTCCCAAATACAGCTACCAATATCTAAGCCATTGCACTTTTTATAATTTCATGTTCATTTCTGATAGTGTTGATGAAAAATTATTCCCATATTTTAAACTATATTTGGTTCACAAACAGTTGCTAAAGTCTGTTTTAAAGTTAAATAATGTTCCTAATTGATTGTCGATACATGAGAAGTCACTATTACAGCTCAAAAACTACTTACTATATAATATTAAACATTTTGTTCAATTTATGTTGACTAAGAGAAAATCTTGTTTTTTTTTTACTGCAACAGACACGTGATATGCTGCTATCTGCACTTTTGCAGAGATCACCGGATAATGCAATGGATGCGTCTAGACGTAAAAGTCCAATGGGATTGCTTCACTCTACTTTATTCGACTGAGTACAGATTGAGTTTCAAGGCGATGGAGAAACGTTGATTACATTTAAACAAGAGCTTCTTGCTTCTATATACACTGCTTCTATTTAAATCCGAAGATTCTAGCTACCTTTGCCAATGTTTTGTTGCCAAGTGTACTTTTTTCCAAAATTATATTCTGTTTATAAAGACCAACCTAATGAGTCCAAACAAGGTGGGTCTGCTTTAAGTATAGCGGAGATCCTGCCACCACCTTCCGACTCCATCATCAGACCAGCCAGTGATGGACAAAATATAATCGAATAACGATTAACGATTAAAGATGGCGATTGATTAATCTTATTAATCTTATTTATAGTTTCGATTAATTTAGTTACGATTAAATTAATCGCCGATTAATTAACAGCGACTAAATTGTTAATCAATTAATTAATTACATTAGTTTTCTTTTGATTAATATTAGGAATAAATCATTTCTTTCGTAAGTCTAAGTTTCGAGTTACGTTGACAGATTGATACAGCTTAACAGCTTACATCTGTATAACACCATTTTCGACATATTGACTTATTGTACCGTGCGTGTTCCAATTTTTAATCGAGATTTAACCGTGAAATTGAGTCGATTAAAATGAAGATTATTTAATCGTTATTCGTGTACTCCGACTCACGATTAATTTAATCGTGATTAATTTTGTGACAATTGATTGTTTAATGGATTAAATAGATGATTAAAAAGTTAATCGATTAATGCACATCTCTGAGACCAGCTCGATGAACATCAATTAATCGTATGAATTAAATCTATTTTAGCCCGAAGGCCATATTCATGCCATCAAAGCAGAGACCCTCGCAGGTTCTGAACTCCTGCCACATTATTGTATTATCATTACACAGCGATGTGTACATTCGACTAGTGGCATTTGGGTAGCACTTGATAGTTTCTAACACACTAGTTATGTGACATTGTGATGAGTGTCTGAGTCTAAATGTTTTAATCTTTTCAACGCCATTGACGTATATTTCCGTCATGGTTGACATCGCAAAATAGACATTAGTACCTATGAAGCAAAGTTGACATTCGCTGTTCGCTGCATTGAAGTTACGTAGATAAATAAAATTTCAGCTTAATCGGTCCCCGGGAAGTGTTTAAAAAGATTTGCAAGATTTGAACCGAACATACATACATACATACAAACATTACAAGTTAACAAAAAGCTTGTAAAATGGTAGATGTAATGCTCAAATATTCACGCCGCCAAATAATCTTCCCATTTAGAATATTATTTATATAAAAGTTTTAAGTATAGATGTTTAGTTATTTGTCTTTTAATTATGGACTTAGATCATACTCTAGATAAAATCGAGATAAAAACATAAGGAGGATATTTTTATGATTTACTTTTTTTATTTTCAGAAGAATTCACGAGCACACACTTATATTACTCGTATTAAGAGATTTTTTTTGTATTTTTGTATGTTCGTAACGAATAAACTCAAAAACATCTCGACCGATTTCAAAAATTATTTCACCAGTGAAAAGCTATATTATATCTTTATTTCGTTTTTCAATGCGGGCGCAGTCGCAGAAAACACCTATGTAGAATAAAGGTGCTATCGATCGCTCACAGAACACAAAGTGAAGTAATTTGTTTCTTATTAATGAACAAATTCTACATTAAAAGTGTCTGGCGCTGTTTGTTAAAACCTAATTAGCCGAGGATTTTAACAACCATTTATAACGGGCTCCTTTCTGAGTCCTTGGCACTGTTGTAATGTTATCATCCTTCTTACACAAGTGTGTCTGACGTGTGTTACTGGCAGCATAGCAATATCTGCTAAAGTAGAGCGACGTCACGGTTGTTCTGATGAATAGTGTAAGCGTTCAGTTCAATAACAATTAAAAACTTTTTTTTATGATTGAGTAGTTTTTGATTGAATATGTTGAAGTAAATCAAAAAAAACATTTAAAAAAAAATAACTTATGAAAATAACGCTATCAGCGTATTAATTGTATGTGTATGAACAAATACATATACATGATGGTAAATGACCTGTCAGATGCTAGATAAATAAATCGACACAAATTAAACTTTGCTTATAGTACCTACAGCTAAAATACTTACCTAAGCAATCATCCCCTAAAGCTTGTACGTAACTTCCAAACACCTTGTATGTTGATAAAATTAATAATAATATTGACGTAACTAACTGCCTACTTTACAAGTAAAACCCAACATTATCCAGCGAACAAAGCACCTTTTAGCTCCCCACGAAAACATTTTAAAATGTTTCCACCGGATTTCAGCAAAGCCTGGGACGGAATTATGATTATCCCGGTGTTACAGTGTTCCCGGGATCCAGACACTGCCCGGGAAAGCTTTTTGAAGCCGAAAACGTACGATGTCACATACAGCGCGCCATCAACAATGTTGATGGGGCTCAAGTCTGGGGAACGTGATGGCCAGAAAATATATTTAAGGATTTCTTATTTTAAAATGTATGAGTGCGGGGCTCTATTTAAATGGTAATACGATGGGCTTACTGTAAGACTACTTTAACAAATTGATTTAGATACCAGTATGTAAACGGGCAAAATCAGATAGACGAAAAGAAAAATACCTAGTTTTATTTATCGATAAAAAGGTACGTAGATACATAGCGTCATTCTAGTAGCTTTTACAAGACGATCTTAACTTTGTAGGTTATGTATTTATATTGATAACCTAGATAATCGCTAATATATTTTGAATTCGTAATGAGGGGGTCTACCCAAGTTGCACTATACAAAAGTAATAGCTTTCATAGTAACTAAAAATCTGTCAGTTTGTATTGATTGACACATCTGAACTCAAAATATTTGTTAACGTAAATCTCTTACTATATCTATGATTTTTGCATAAGTTAACGTTCGCGTATCGTCACTAGGCCCTCTGATTTTTTACCAACAACCAAGTAAAAAATCCCAACTAATAACTTGTTTCTCGCCAAATACATACGTCTACCTACCACTCTTTGTCGTAGGTATAAGAAAAGTAAGATGTAGTGTGATTTTCGCGGGTCAGCAGACCCTCGTTTCCCTGTAATGCTTTGTGCCTAAATGGCATTTATTAGTTTAGGCAGGTAGGACGCAGGGCACAGACGAGAAACAGTATGATTTTTTTTACAACTCTTATGTAGGTATGAATCAGAATCAGAATAATCTTTATTCAAGTAGGTTTACAAATAATAAACTCTTTTGAAACGTCATAGTAGCGTATATGTACTTTACGCGCCAAGCGATTCTTTCAAATATACCTTAGCATACATATTAAGAAAAATGCACAATCAAATTGTTACTGCTTGGAAGAGAAACTACTTGTGACGTTTCTATAACTTACTTAAATATACATATTTGGTTCAGACTGGGAGGTTGTAATTTATCCATGGATTTGACCTTAAAGTCTTTTTTTATCCTTTTTCTCACAGTTGACAATACATTTCTAAAGATATACATCGACAGTCTTAAGATTGGACTTTAATTAAACCTCAATAGCCCCGGGCTTCTATTCTACTAGGTTAAACGATATTGCGTTTAACGGGTTTTAGTTTAGTTTTTAACTCGGCCGCCATTACTGTCCAGTACCTACGTTGACAATACGGAAACACGTGAAAGGCAATATCGTTTTTACCGTGTAGAATCTCAGCCCTGGACAAGATGTATACGATTGAGGTAAGCTGCCCGGCGGTCATATGATGACAAAACCGATGTCAATTTTGACATTTTGACAGTTTTCAACAATCGTTTAAGTAAGCGTTAAGGATTTGTCAAGTACCCTTACCATGAGGTACAATGACCGCACCTACTCGGTACTCGAGTCGGAAGTTCTGTCCAACATAGTATTGTAATAGAGTGCGTGGGACAGAGCAGTCGACTCTCTAGCGAGTACTGTCACTGTAACTAATGGGAAGGGTATAGGGCCACGGACCTCACTTACCATCAGGTGGCCTGTGTGCTTATTTGACATGTCTGTGCTTTAAAAAAATATTAATCAAACAAGTACAAACAATATAAATGGGGATTTAAAGTTTGTGCGTGGACAAATTTAATTAGGTAATTATATAAATATAAATAAATACAAATATCACGGGACAATGTCACACAAATTGACCTAGTCCCAAACTAAGCTCTAGGCTTATACTATGGGTACTACACAACGATAAACATACATAGTTAGATAAATAAATACTTAAATACATAGAAAACATCCAAGACTCAGGAACAAATACACAAATATCTGCCCTTACCGGGATTTGAACCCTATTATGCATTAACTGTACTGTTTTTAGAATGTTGACTGTGACCTGTCAATACCGCGTACTCTCGACGCGTCAACGGTAGCACCGCCCGCCGCTAAGGCTGGGTAATTTATTTACTCGGCGCTATTGCTCCTATTTCGCTCTTTATAGGCCATTAGGATGCTGAAACTGGTAGCCATACAAATCTTTACTGATTTCACACATGTGTTTGTTTGTTCTATTTTCACGTTTTAACCTTAACCGATCGACGCGGAATTCGGTATAGTAAAAACCCCAGGAACGGACAAGCGGTACTTTTTACAGTTTCTGAAAAAATAACTATAAACAGCTGCGCAGATTGAGTTGCGAGCAAAAACTAGCAATTATCTAAACAAACAAGTACTAATGACCGACTTAGTACGAAATAACATCATGTGTCGCGTAACTAGCGGTCCTGGATTCGATTCCCAGTATATGAAAACATTTGTGTGGTAAGCGTGAGTTTTTATTTCAGAGTCTTGGTTGTTTTTTTTGTGTGTATTTAAGGATATACTTCTTAATTTGGAACTAGATCAACTTGTGTGAAATTGTCCCCTGATATTGTTGTATTTATTTATGTTTAGTCACCTTAAACATCCGGTGATTTACACTGTGCACATAAAATAAGACATAATAATTATGATGGTCACTTGGCTGTGCTGTTTTTTTAATGTTGACTGTGACATGCCAATACCGCGTCCTCTCGGCACTTCAACGGTAGCGCCGCCCGCCGCTAACGCTGGGTAAATTATTTACTCGACGGTATTGCTCCTATTTCGCTTTTTATGGGCCATTAGGATTTGGGCCAAAACCGGCTGCCATACAAATCTAGTTAATAAACTCGCGGGACTGGGGTGCCATAGGAGATATAATACATTTTAAACTGTATTTCGTTGCTTATAAAGTTTACTTTTATTTGTTTCAAAATTAAAAATGCTTTTTTAGAGCAAAGGTAATTGAGCTTTATCCTCTTGCTGGTAGATTCAAATTCCCATTCATAAAAAATTTTCTGTTTGTATTAATGGTACTATGACCGTATCGCATCATGACCGTATGTTCAAAACCCAGTTGCCGCCATGTACCAATTATCTTCTTTAACTTTTTAAATCGCAAACTGCAGCTTCATCCACGTAAAATTCGATTATAATTATTCCCTCGAGAAGTTTTTTTATTTTTATGGCATTGAGAAGGCAAACAATGAAATTACTAGCATAGAGGCAGCTTATATTAGTCCTCAGGGTTGGCAACGCATTTGAGGTCTTAACGTTGCAGTTTTGAGAATTCAAATGTCTATGGGTCCCAGATTCCACTTACCATCAGGCCCCTATTTCACCATCCTGACAATGACAGCTGACAGGTAACATTTTAGTGTACATTGTCCAGCTTATATGAAACCCTGTGATGTATCAGTGTGTTAACTTTGCAATGTATACCGAATTGTCACCTGTCAATGGACACGTGTCATGGGCAGGTGGCCTGAGTGCTCGTGTTGCGTCTCGCCGTAAAAAAAACAGAGGGACAGACGGCGGGAAGCGACCTTTGTTTTATACTATGTAAGGAGGATAGAAGTCACTGTCATCTGACCTCGCAATCCTTTGGAGGTGACCCAGCGAAGAGCAATAGAATTATGGACGCACATTTACTTACGGGGAGACCCACTTACTGCTTATCATTATTTTGTATCAAGCTGCCATACAAACATCATTTCAGAAGTGGGAGATTGTTTTGGATGTTTAGATCTTTGAATTTTGTGTATTTTAAGCTGTAGAGTTTGTCAGATTACCTTTGGGGTATTTTATTTATTATAGTTGTCAAACATTTTCCTTCTTTGTTTTTCTTTCCTTTCAAGCGTAATTTAGCTCCTTTTTTTGGGTTTTTTTTTTACTTAAAAATTATAATTCAGTATGTATTGAAATCCCTTGAATTCTTAAAGTTAGTTGCAATGCAGTAAGTAAAAAGTAAGTGTTGCTGCGAGTAGATTAAGCACAAAGTTCGTAAAAAAATTGAACAACAATCTCGGTAATTAAATATAATACCGTCTGTTGACTCGCTATGTAACATTTTATTTTTTTAACTTTTGTGCCTTTTACGGCTTCGGGTTAATTTTTAATTAAAACATCTTTAAACAAACTTATAAAATGGTAAGTACGAATAATTTCATTTCATCAAATAGCATTTTTCGCCGCATGAGTAATTTTTATACGCTACTGTTTGTAGTCGTTTTAGTTTAAAATAACGTTCGATGAAGTGAAATTCGATGAAATAGTAAGTAGTGATAAAGTGAAATTCGATAAAATGCTAGGTTAGCCGTCTTTACATATCCATAGACTTGATGTGCTAGGAGGTACTTACATAATCAAGGTAATTTAGTTTCAACTATATTTTAATGAGTATTAAGTTATTTTTTAGTTGTTTCAAAATTGATAATGGTATTCAAGAGCAAAGGTAATTAAAATGTATTTCAATGCTTGTAGGTTTAAATTCCCACGCACAAAAGTTTCGCTTTTTGTAATATGATGGGCCTCACGAGGATTAAGCTCCTTAAAGAAAAATAAGTTACTCAATAAATAATAAATACTGTGTATTTTTAGTAAATTATCATTTGTGTGGCCGCCGCCTTGTGAAAGACATTGTTGTAAGCCTTAAGTGGGTCTATCGCGGACACCTGAGGTGTAATGGCGACGTTTGAGTTGGACCCGGAAAGTCCCACGATCCCCCGAGGTTTGGGAGGAGGGAACATTAACCCGCTTCCACCAGATATTTCATTTACTTAATTTCTTGCTGTTCTTTTACTTGGTGAAACCGGTTATTGTATCGTTTTTGCTATCGCTCGCCAATACTGTTAAGTTAGTAAGAGCTCTGCTATCATTATGTTGACAATACACGGCAAAATCAATATAGGTTTACCGATCAGAATAAAGCCTTATGATTGGTCATTTTCTTCGTAAACGTAATATTATTTATGTACTAGCGACCCGCCAGCGGCTTCGCCCGCTGCAATTTTTAATTTTGTTTCTTTCATGTCACTTAGGGGTATGAAAAATAGGTCATAGCCCGTGCTGCCCTCCCAGGCAAAAAAACAGTATGTCAAATCCAATTGCCAAAGTAAATTCAATCCTCTCTTCTAAGTAATAAGGTTGTGATTGCAACTGAAGTTTTATTGTAGTTGCTGTTATTTAGCTTAGCAGGGCAGCGTGGTCCACCTAATTAGTTCACCTCTGTGCAATGCGGAAACTAAACTAGTTAAAACTTATAGGTGGCTTTAGGTTATGTTAGTTCTTCAGGGGGCCCGAAGGGCCAAAATACCTCAAAAATAGGAGCTCCGCGATAGCGGAGCTACGTCGACTAGGTTACGGTGTGCTAAAATGTCCAGGTGAACTAATTAGGTGGACCACGGGCAATGACCGTGAAAAATTGATAATAGCCGATTCCAGACCTACTTTTTATGCATATAAAATTTCATTAAAATCGGTCGAGCCGTTTCGGAGGAGTATGGTAACTAACACTGAGACACGAGAATTTGATATATTAGATTAGATGTATGTATGTAAACACTTTATAGTATTAAACACAGAAATTCAAATACAATATTCACAAAATAGGAACGTACAAAGGCGAACTTATCTCTTTAAGGGATCTCTTCCAACTAACCTTTGGGTGATTGAGGAAAATAAAAAAGCAAAAAGTGGTAAAGAGTAGACACGAGTACAAAACAAAGTTTACTGAAACTGTGTGAACTAAATTTAAACTCGTAACTTCAATTCATTTGAAAACTGTGGAAAATGGTAAGTTTTATTCTTGTGATTTCGTGCAAAAATAAAAGGCTGTTTCTTAAATAACAAAATGTACTTATGTTTATTTATATGAAATGCAACTTATTCTATTGTAATAAATAAGGTATACAATGAAAATGTTTTAAATACGTGACGAAAACATTTATATCCACCTTACAGAGTTAATTTTAGTCAAATAGTTAAAATGTTTAGGCCAAACTAACGAGTCAGTTAATGAACGATTATGTAGTTCCTTAGCCTAGTAACGAGTTTTCTAGATCATTTCGAAAAAGCAACGAATTAAGGTATAATCTTAAATATAGATTTAAGGCTAGAGTTTTAGTACCAATTTCACCATACGATGTTAAATTTAATTAATGTTCATCGACTGTTAGTTCATACATTTTGACAACTGTTAACGCTCTAATCGTCAGTTAAGTGGTTAACATCGTATGGAGAACTTGGTACTTAACGTATTGAGCCCCAGTGTGCCATTGGAAGTACATAATTAAGGCAATTGACTTTAAACTATAATTACAACGAAGATAAAGTAAATTTTTCGTTGTTTCATAATTAACAATAGCATTTTAGAGCAAAGGTAATTCAACTTTATTTAATTGGTTGTAGATTCAAATTCGCATCGCACAAAAACCTCCCTGTTATGGTGAGCCGAGGATATAAACTTTGTGACTAAACTGTATAAACAACGAGAAGAAATGTTCATTTTCAAATGGGACGTAATGTCAACATAGAAGTTTTTCAAAAGAGTTGTATTACACATCCACGACTGCAAATGGGACTATAATCCACCCTAACGTTACAATATGATGCAGTTCATTTAAAATAAAATGAACTAAACATAATACAGCATAAAATAACACATTGACAGGGTTTTTATTCTGCTTGGTAAATCCATATTGCTTTGCACATGTTATCTTATTGTCAATATTATCATGGCTCTCATTTACTTGACAGTAATGGTGGCCGAGTTAAAAACAATACGATGACATGTCAAAGGCAGCTCCAGTTGGGATTCCGCAACTCAAAAAAAGCGTTAAACATGTTAAACATCACTTAATATAAGAATATAGTTCCGTCGGAGTGATTCTCGACCTTAATGACAGGGGGCGGAGGGTCTCTTTCCAACAGGTATTTTCTTAGCTCTATTAGACCTACGTTGGTTAGGTTACACAGCACTGCTATAATGAGCACCCTGGAATAGGAATTTTAATTAATTAGTTTTAGTAGACAAGCAAAATTGTTAAGATCTTCCAAGAAAATGGTCTTTGATTCTTGTAGAAATTTCCTATCAAATTATTGTCATATATGTATACTTAAATCTAGTTGTGTCCTACGACTTCGTCACGTAGAAGTCGTTTATCGCTATTCCCTAATAAAAAGTCCTCTACCCACTTCCCCGGGAATTAAACTATCTCCATACCAAATTTCATCTAAATCGGTTTAGCGGTTTATCCGTAAAAATGTAACAAACAGACAGAAAAATAGAGTTACTTTCACATTTATAATATTGCGTGTAGTTGCCGGGTTAGAATAGTGCCACTCCATGTCTTCCTGTGGATGTTGTCAGAGGCGACTAAGGAAAAAGGGCTTGTAGTACCTACTGTTAGGCGATGAGCTTGCAACCTTTCACTAATACACTGATAAACTTCTTGGCCTAATTGTGCAAAATGTGGTGATAGAATTATAAGTAAACAGGTCTTTAGATTTGTTGTCTGGGATTGAAGGCGTATGTAATATGTTTTGCTATATAAGAATCTATAGTATGTGGATAAAAACACACACACACACACACCTACTCACACACACACACACCCACGCACACATAGATCTCGAACTCGCAATCTACTTTCATAGGTCACTCGTTCATAAAGCACCTGGAAATACAGACGCCGGCAGCCGGCAAATCTATGCCTTAATACTGGATACACTACATAATTCCGAATTGATCAAAATTCCGAATATTCATAATTCCGAATGCATTTTTTTAACAGAAGTATTTTTTTTTTTGGTATCGTTTATAAATCAAACCTAACCTAACCTACGAGTACGTATAGCAACTAAATAAGGAACATAAAAATAGAGAACAAGCATTTTTTTTTCCTTCGCTCTCTGGAAAGTGCTATGAAAGAGAGGAATAACTGTATACGCGAAATAATTGTCCTGTAATTTTTCATAAGATATGAAGCTTTAAAAAGTCATAGTTCAGACCCCCTGCAAAAACACTATACAAAATCGACGACAGGAATGACGTCACAGCTGTTGTTCCATGTTAAAAATATAAGGACCTAATAAAGATATTTGCATTTATTTCGTAAATAACTATGTTTAAGCCGATATCGTTGAATTAAAATATACGTAAATAAAATGAGGAAGTCAAAAAAAAAACAATCTAAACATTAAAAGAACTTTTGAAATTTTAACAAGTTTTGATTCTTTTTTTTTTATGTTAAGGAGAAGGCACATGAGCACTCAGGCCACCTGATGGTAAGTGAAATCTGAGACCCATAGACATTTGAATTCTCAAGATTATAATCCTAAGACCTCAAATGCGCTGCCAACCCTGAGGACTAAGATGGAATGCCTCTATGCTAGTAATTTCACCGGTTGTCTTATCCCCACACCGGAACACTACAATGCGAACACTGTTGCTTGGCTGGTGGTTAATGGATAAGATGGTGGTAGCGATCCGGACGGACCCTGCACGGGGTCCTACCACCACTATAAAATAAAATCTTAATAAACGGGTCAAAACTTAGTGTATATGTTTTATTTTACATTTTCTCCTTAATCATATCAATAAAACTGACTTCTGATTTTCATACGTGTTCTCTATTATGCATTTTATTTAAAATAACGCCAACGTACCATAGCTTTCGGAAAAATAAAAATTCGGACTAATGAATTCTCGGAAAAAAATATTTCGGAATTTTAAGGTGTTCCTCTCAATACTACTGCAATATTCTTACCAATAAGAGTACCCAATGACTGGGCTCGCCCGGTAGAAGGCTAGCACAATGTACGACTGAGCCAGGTGGCCCTTGAGTCCTGACGTGGCATAGTAGATCCCGAACATCAGCAGCACCGTCAGGCCTAGCACGGCCGCGACCAAGTTACTCCAGAAACAACCTGAAGATGGAACCAAATTAACACATTGGCCTAGTAGGTTGGGAACTTTGTGTGAAGAGCACGAATATTAGTTGAGTCTTGGATGTTTTCTATGTATTTAAGTATTTAAACATTTCCCTATGCACTCGTAAGTCTATCGTTGTCTAGTAACCATAGTCAATAGCAAAAGTTGATGATCATTTTAGTACCTTGTCACTTTCACTACTTTGCCGCAAACAAATTATCGCAGTATTGTTTAGCGATAAAGAATTTAAATGATCATCTACTTTTGCTGTAGACTGTACAAGCGTTATAGTTTTGGACTATAATTTAAAAGGTCAATTTGTGTGAGATCGTTCCCTCATATTTATTGTTATAATTCTAATATTATAAACATGCGACCCGCCCTCGCTTCGCTCGTATTATACATATAAACCTTTCTCTTGAATCACTCTATCTATTAACAAAAACCCGCACCAAAATCCGTTGCATAGTTTCAAAGATCCAAGCATACATAGGGACAGGCATCGGGAAGCGACTTTGTTTTATACTATGTAGTGATTAAATACTTATACTTCTTTCAACTATCTAGGTTAGGTTATGTTTTGTTATATCGGTGAAAACGACCTGATATGATACCTGCACTTTTGATAAGCTTAAAGGGTAAAGTGCAAGAAAAGTACCTAAGTGAAAAAGTTCCAAGTGCACCCAAAATGGCCTGTCTTTACGAGCTAATCTAGCTTTAAGTGCACCACTACTAACAATCCATCGGGCGATGTTGGCCTGTCAGTTTATCGTATTAGAACACTCTCAAGTCTTCATATAATTTTCTAAAAAGTTTTGAACTGTCAGGCAATTATTAGAATTACGTTTTCTAGTAAAACTGTTAGTCTGGACATTCTGTGGTCTCATTTAGATGGGCACGTTGTTAAAAATAAAAAGCCGATCAAGTGCGAGTCAGACTCGCGCACCGTGGGTTCCGTACAAACTTATAAGATAGTAAATGAAGTGAAAGTGTATTAGGGGACAAACTTGACTTTGCCCTTGAAAAACTATTGTCTCAATACATCGACATAGGTCGCGATTAGTATACCAACAGAAAATAAATTTGCAATCGCAAATAGGAGCAACAAATTAACGACTTTTGGATTTTTCGTAAGACCTTTTATCTACGATCTTCTTTCTTGCCAAATTTCAGGATTCTAGGTCTATGAGAAGCACCCTATAAATTTTGATTCCCTTGAGAGTGTCGAAATGTACGTTTTTTGCGGCATAAACCGGCGTATCTTTTTTTTACGTTAACTTAGAAGTCTGATTTTTTTCACAGCTTTAAGGGAATGTAGACTTGAGTATATGGTTATTATTTCAACTCGATACCTCCACGCTTTTTCGAGATTAAGGGTCTTGACAGATAGACGGACGGACTAAGTGCTCCTATACCACGACCCTAAAAACCTAAATTTGACGACACGTTGGCCTAGTTGGGAGTGACCCTGCCTCCGAAGCCAGCGGTCCTGGGTTCAAATGCCAGTAAGGGTATTTATGTGATGAGCGAGAATATTTGTTCCCGAGTCTTGGACGTTTTCTATGTATATAAGTATATTTTTCCCTATATAAGTATGTTTATGGTTGTCTAGTACCCATAGTACAAGCCTAGAGCTTAGATTGGGACTAGGTCAATTTGTGTAAGATTGTCCTTTGATATTTATATTATACTAGCTTATTATACTAATTTTACGAAGCTTGCGGTGTGGCTTATACTTTATACCTACCAAGTAATCCAAAAATAGGTTCCGTGGGATTCTTTGTGGAGTTAATAATGGCTAGACCAGCCGCAATGATGGCAAACAGGAGCTGCAGGAACAGGATCACCAGGAGACTGACGTAGAACGCGAACGATATCACGGTGGGATCATTTGCTGGGAAAGAAATTAAGTTTATTTAAAATGCCACTCCACAATTTCTTTCCGTGGATATCGTAAAATGCGATTAAGGGAATAAGGACTTGTAGTACTGTAAGGCGATGGGCTTACAGCCTGTCACTAACACATTTGTAAACCTCTTAGTTTGATTGTGCAAAATGTGATTATAGAGTTTTCAACAAGTTTTTTGAGAGTTGTTGGTAATTCTGTAGTTCTGGCTACCCCATTCTGGGAATGAAGGTGTGACGTTATGTATGTTAAAAGAAGTATATTTAATTTATTGAATGCTAAGTATATCGTTATCGGCATTTTAGCTGCTCATTTTAGTGCTATGTTTGACGACATGTTGGCCTAGTTATGGGAGTGACCCTGCCTCCGAAGCCTGCGGTCCCGGGCTCAAACCCCGGAAAGTGCAGATATTTGTGTGATGAGCACGAATATTTACTCCTAAGTCTTATATATTTTCCATGTATTTAAGTATAAATTTCTCTATTATAAGTATGTTTATCGTTGTCTAGTACCCATAGTACAAGCCTAGAGCTTAGTGTGGGAGTAGATTAATTTCTTCTTCTTTTTTTTTTATTAAATGGCGGTCCACGCAGATATTTCGCCAATGTCAAGAGTAAATCAGTAAACAGAATAAATGAAAAGTAAAAGCCGGGCATTTTTCAATCGGCCATCAAGGTAATTCAGTAGATTAATTTGTGTGACATTGTCCCCGTGATAAATTATTTATTTATTTAACGTCATGTTTGAACTGCTGCATTAAGCTGTCAAAGGCGTTAAAGTGACAAGTTACCAAAATGTTTAACTACTTATTAAGTCGACTGTACCATGTTTCAGTCTCCTATGATGTTTATACATTTAGACAAAAACTTGCAATAACATAAATAATTAAAAGATGACAGACGCGTGTCTTTCATAACGTATATTATTTCATTCTTACATACAAACATAAATATGCAAAAGACCGAAGCGATTTAGTAATACTACTTACGTGGATCCACGTCCTCGACTGAGGTGACTGCACCGCATGTGGGGTTCGGCATTTGTCCCTGAGCTAAGGCTCGTACCTGTTGAATAAAAGTTTATTTATAGGAGCGTCCTCACTGAGAGCATTTGCGTGCAATGAGCATTCGGCATCGAATGTTCAAGTCGTGTGGCCCTCAACAACGCTGGGCTCAACGTCCACAGCACTCAAATATTATACGCTAATGCTCACAATAGGGACGCTCCTTATTGGTGCTAAGTTAAGTAAAAAAAAACAAGTGAACAAAAAACACGCTCGTGTCAAACTTTCACGATGTTGACACATACATACTATTTCAATTAAAATTTGTAATTGTGGATGATAAATGAATAAATGTTTAAAAGAAAACGCGACCTGGGGCTCTAGATAAGATTTATTCATTCATAACGCTTAACATCGGCGATTTTATAAAAGAGTTCTCTCTTGAAGACATAATACCGAATAATATGCACCCTATTGTTAATTCAACAAGGTTGCAATATAGGTACTGGGTCTTACGAGGATAAATTTGACATTAAGGAGCGTCCTCATTGAGAGCATTCGCGTGTAATGAGCATTCGGCGTTGAATATTCAAGCGGTGTGGACTACAGTAACGCTCGGCTCAACGTCCGCTCCACTGGAATATTATTCGCGAATTCTCCTTTAGCCTACGTCATAATTCAATACATTTTCGATAACGATAACATTCGTAAATTCATCTTGACTAGACTAACTGATAACGTAAACCCATATCATATATCTGTTCCGCAGTTTGGCAAAGGGAGTAAAAAGTGTACTATAAGTAATTAGAGGAAATAAATTGAAATAAAAAAAACCTGTACGTTTTGATAGTGTTACAACATTGATCACGAGTATATTTATAAACATAAACAAATATTAACCGGCGAGTTGAAGTTAGGGCGTAAAAATCACATTTAAGGTAGTGCATTATAATTATTATTACCTTTCGAGTGAGCGAGCTCGTATAACTTGGTTCCTTCGATCGATCGTTGCTCAAAAGAGAGCCTGCCATATTTGTATCTCGCTTTTAACTAAAAACAAGGTTAGAATTCCAAAAAATGTCTCACTTACTTCCTGAAGTCTAGCTTCTCTTTCAGTTTTACAGCTCAGGGCGCATGCATTTTCTTCAGGGACGCATGTCACTGCAAAGAAAAATAATGAGATGACGTAAAGTATTCAAGTAAGTAAATAAATATGACGGGACAGTGTCACACAAATTGGCCTAGTCCCACATTAAACTTTAGGCTTGTACTATGGTGACTAGACAACGTACATATATAAAAAAATACTAGCATAGAAGCATTCCATCTTAGTCCTCAGGGTTGGCAACGCATTTGAGGTCTTAGGATTATACATAGTCTTGAGAATTCAAATGTCTATGGGTCTCAGATTCCACTTACCATTAGGTGGCCTGAGTGCTCGGGTGCCATCTCCTTAAATATAAAAAAAAAAAAATACAACATGAACAAATACTCGTGCTCATCACACAAATATCTGCCCTTACCGGGATTTGAGCCCGGGATGGCTAGCTTCGCATGCAGGGTCACTCCCAAATAGGCTAACGTGACGTCAATGAAATCTAATGATGAGAAGCTTTTGGAAATTACTGTTTGGTTTCTTTTGCCAAATTGTTTTTAATTATTATATATCAACTACAATTTCCTATTCATATTTGGGTCATACACACTCTTAAAAACAAAAGTTGTCTCTCCTGTGGTTAATAGTTAAGAGCTTGTGTGCATATTAGTTACGTTCTTAATATGATAGGTCTAAAGCAGTCCTGACGGTGTTTTTGCGGGAATGGGCTTAGCCAGAAAATTAGGCGTTAAAAACGTTAACTTTCCGTGTGTCCACAGGAAATACGGTAATCTAAATCTGTGTATGACCCATTTGTATGAAAACTTGGAAATGGCAGACTAAATTAATCAGAGCGTATTTTTAAAGTAAAACTATGCGAGAGTATTTAGAGAGCTTATTACCAAAAAGATCTTTATTTTGTAGAAATCAAGTGTATCCAAAATTTTTTGTAGCACTCAGAAGGCAAACTATCTAGTTACCTGACCTGAGATTTGGGATCTGGGACCCATAGAGATTTGCATTCTCTAGACTACAATGTAAAGAATGCAATCCTAAATCCGCAACCCTGAGGACTAAGATAGAATGCCTCTTTGCCCACAATTTCACCTGTTGTCTTATCCCGACATCCACACACAACTATGCGAACACGCTGCTTGGCGGTAGCTTAAAGGATAAAATGATGATAGCGATCCGTACGGACCCTGCACAAAGTCCTACCACCACTTGGCAGATGATCATAGGTGACAGCACAGGACCGAGGAGATTGGAGTGACAATGATGCCGAACAAGGGTTACCCTTCTATTGGAGGATGTTGACTGGGATGATGATGATACTTACTAAACAAGGTACTGAAGGTAGGTGTCTCAAAGTTGCGCAACACCAGCTCGCCTCGGAATAGGCCATACTGCAGGTTGCTGTCCGCAAACTGCACATCAGTTGTTGCCACTGAAAGTATCTGAAACAATCATGGCAGACACGGATTGTGATTAAACTTAGGTCCTAATCTACATGGAAGTAATGGTCTGGTCAGCTGCGTCACCATTTCAGCCTTCCCAAAAGTTTCCCACAAGGACTGGTCCTGCGTCGTTTGCATACATTGATTTCCCGGAATCTTAATTACGTCTGGTCACTTTTTTTAATTTGATTTTAATCTTACAGTGAAGAGTTAGCAATGAACAATTTACTTACTACTCAGTTACGGATAAAAAATCCAACATAACTATTATTTATTTTACATTTATAAAACCTCTATTTACATGGAAATTACGAAATTACATGGTTCCTGACTTTCAAATCGGCATATATAAACAACTAAAAACTGTCAAGAAAATTATTATGTTGAATATTTGATTTAGTACATATTGGCGGTTTGAAAAAAACCTTTTTAACACAGTTGCTCAAAAAGTGGTACTTTTCGTAGCTGTATATCGTGCGGAAAGTTGGATATTTCGCACTAGTACGTTCTACTATTCCAATTTTTTTATTTTTTTCATCATCCAAGCCGTGCATCTTACCATTTGGTTAGAAAGAGTTTGCAAGTTGAACCACTTTTTGATTACGTCATTTAGCATTGAAACTATACATATGTAATATATACATACAGATATAAAATTTAACAAGGTAACATTAAAAAAAACAGCTGTCATCAAGATGGCTGTATTACGAATGATCGGATAGTTGGGTATTAAGATGGATTTACATTACACCATGCCGAAACCGGGCCAGCCCAGCACGGCGTAATGTGAATCCACGTTTATGCATTACCGCTGGTTAATAGAGAATTATACATTTTGATGTTTAAATATAAGTAGGTCATTAAATTACTATGTGACATATTTTTTTATTTGGCTTTACGGTCACAACCGTTGCCATTTTATAAAGTCTGTGTCAATTAAAAGTAAAATTGTCGCTTGTAATCGTTTTATTTCTGGTTTATTTTTGTTTCATCGATATTTTTTCGCTTGCAGCTCGGGCAGACACCTTGGAACTCGTGTAAAATCACATACTTTCCGCACATGATTTTTAGTCTGATTGTATACGAGATTTTAAATGTAATTGGTTAATTTTAATTATTCGTGCCCGGTACGACAATTTGATGCAATTATAATTTTTGTAATTAATTAGTAGCTGCGGTGTAATATTGCTTAACTTAAAGGAGTAGACAATAGCTAAAGATTGACCTGATATAAGTGTACTCTCATCAGCAATATCACATTCAACACTAGGCTGATATATATCTGATATTTTGTAACCCAATATAGGCCAAGATATTGTTAACTACTTCAACGTAATTAATAAACATTTTGACGTTATGGTAACTAAATAACTGACAGTAACTTCGACGTATGTTAAGATTAAGAACAATGTAAAAGCAAGATGGGCTAAGCTCTATACAAAAGGTTTAACTTACCCAGCTATCACTGGAAACAGCCACTACAATGAGAAGCACACTTAATATTCCAGATAGAAACGCCACAAAAATATATCCGCGCCTGGTCACCGCCATGTTGAGTGTGATACCGCACGTTATCAGTTGATAATGAGCAATAATAGGAATTTTATCTATTGATAATATATTAGATGATTTCATTGAAAGGTATGTTGAGGAATTGTTGTAGGTTGCATTTTTTTTATCGGCTAACGAACGTGTCGCATTACGTAGAATTTTCGTTTCATCGAAAGGCATTTAATTCTCGACGCACGAGTTATTTTTTTAGAGTTCAGTCGTCCGTCCGTCCGTCCGTCCGCAGCCTAGCACAGAGACTCTTACTACTAGAAAGCTGTAATTTGGCATGAATATTGAATATACATATTAGTCACGCCAACAAAGTGGTATAATAAAATATTAAAAAAAACCCCTTAGTGTGGGATGTCGTTGGATAGATCTTTCAAAAATATTACGGGAGTATGACAACATTGTTTCGATCAAGGGATCCGTTTATGAAATATTAAGCTTTATAGCGCAAATTTTTGATACAGTCAAGTGTCATTGTAACGACTAAGTAGACACTATTGGTTCTTGAGATACAGGCGGTTAGTGTTTATACCTAGTTAAATCATCTTAAGTCGCCACCAAATGACTTTAAATAGAAAATTTGTTATTACTTGTTGATTTTATATTGGTAGTAAGTACTTAACGGGTTCGGAGCCCTACACTGAGCATGGTCCGACATGCTCTTGCCCCGTTTTTAAAACATGTATGATAGCGTGAATGTGGAAAATGCGTCTACCACCAATACCTTGTATACTGGGGAAACTGCTCTAGTATTTGCCAACAATTGACGACACGGTGGCCTAGTTGGGAGTGACACTGCGTCCGAAGCCAGCGGTCCTGGGTTCAAATCCCGGTAAGGGCAGATATTTGTGTGATGAGCGCGAATATTTGTTCCTGAGTCTTGGATGTTTTCTATGTATTTAAGTATTTATTTCTCTATATAAGTATGTTTATCATTGTCTAGTACCCATAGTACAAGCCTAGAGCTTAGTTTGGGACTAGGTCAATTTGTGTGACATTGTCCTCTGATATTTATTTATTTATTTATTTATTTATTTATTTAATTTACAGTTTTCCTACAGAAATTTTCTATGAACCTTTAAAACAGTCAGTCAATCCCATCCGACGTTATCGTTTAGTTTGGACAGTAATGGCGGCCAAATTAAAATCAATACGATAACGTGTCAATATCAATATGGTTTTACCTAGTAAAATAAAGCCCTAGTTAGTCCTAGTTAGGTCCTTCCGGATCGCTACCACCGACTTACCCATTAACCTATCACCAAGCAGCAGTGTTCGCATTGTGTTCCGGTGCGGGGCTAAGACAACCGGTGAAATTACTAGCATAGAGGCATTCCATCTTAGTCCTTAGGGTTGGCAACGCATTTGACGTCTTAGAATTGCAGTTTTGAGAATTGAAATGTCTACGAGTCTCAGATTCCACCTTATCATCAGACATAGAAGGTTTGTGTCACGAATAAAATTGTGGGACTTCCGAACGATGTTAATTTGGCGATAAATTGTACTTTACTCCTTATGACATTTATTTTATGACTATGAGATAGCGTATAATATGAACATGCAATTTCCATACATCTTAACTCAAAACTTAAAAGTGGCATGAACGTAACGATAAAAATAAATGATTATCCATCTATGATTTTTTTTTAAGTTTGAGTCCTTTCCATACATTTTGCAAAAACTGAGTAGGTAAGGATTATACTATTATGCTACACAATGTCATACAATTTACTTAAATAGGCCTTTTTTGTTTGGTTTCAGTTAATTTTGTATGGAAATCGATTGCATTAAAAGAAGTTTTTGTGTAAGAAACCCATCGATGGGTAGTGATCAGCATTTTAGTTAATCTCTATTTTATCCTGTGAACGATACCTATCTAGTATGAAATGTCACATTGAAATAAGTATTTGAAACAATTATCGATAGTTTTAATATCGGAAGGTGTCCCTATAGTCTGTACTTTTAGGTATTAAAAAAAATGTAAACAAACCAAACCACGTGGCTCTGCTTATCAACCAATCCAAGCTGTTTGGTCGAGCTTTGACGTATCAGTGTTCTGCTCCTATTGGCTGACTAACTGTCATCTGTCAATGTCACGTGGCTTTTTGTTTACATTTTTTAAAATGCCTAAAAGTACAGACTATAGTTAATTGACGTTCCTGCTACAAAAACTTCTATGTCTGCTTATCATAAAAAAGTCTATTATGGAAGACGCACATGGGCGTTAAACACACTTGCCGCATACTTAAGTAATGGGGTCTGCTGTGCGTGTATAAAGTATTTTTCAAAATAAATGGCTTCGTTAGTCACATGCTCGACACGTTTCACAGAGTTGAAGCAGGCTTTGGAGAAAATGTCGGATGTAGCATCATCATCGTTGATCGATGTTTTACGAATCACCATTATACGTACGAGTATAGGTTGTTCCACGAGAGTTGAGGTTTATGAACACACAGGTACATGAAGTATTGATTGCAAAAAAAAATGAATGAAACGAGTGAGTGAATGTAAATGTAAATAAAAACGCTTCATTATATCAATTATTATGTTAGTTATTGTATTATTTGATCTTTGAAGAGGTTTGTTAACGAAATAACAAAGTAATGAAATATAGGTAAAGACAATTATTTTAACAGCTACTTACATAGATAAAAATAAGAAAATTTATTACTTATTATCTTTGGTTTCTACGATTAATAATTTATTCATACAACCAATTTATTTAAACAAAATCGGTAAAAATATTTCATTTTCTGAGTTCCGCTTCCGAGTTCGAACCGTCGCGGTCACCGTGTACCAATGAGCTAACTTAAGTACATTACCCGATGCTCTTACGGTGAAGGAAAAACATCGTGAGGAAACCTGCACATTCGAACAGCTGAGTGTGTAAGAGGGTAATTGCACAAAAGATCCTAAAGGGGTCGAAGTGTATCCGAAAGGGCCCATCTTTAAGATAAGATATATAAGATAAATAGGTCCTGGTATAGGACATAGGCCACTTTTATCCCGGAAAATTGGACAGTTCCCACAGGAATACCGTAAAACGACTTCTACGGTCACGGGGTCGCGGGAAACCGCTAGTTATCTATACACGATTCTATTGTCAAGACAATAAAGTGTGCAGATAATTTTGGGACTATCAACTGTGCGCCTACGCACCTGATTGTACTGATTAGCCTTTTCATCGCCTTACGTCGAATACAAATGCGTCATAAACATGTATTAATAATAATAATAAATAGTAAACGAAATTTATTTACCAACATAAACAGGAAAAGGTTACATTATAAAAATACATCATTAACATGGTTTATGCAGTAAAATGGGATTGATAGGTACTCAGCGATTTTCAGTCAAAAACTATAACTTAAAGCTAATTATTATGAACTAAATGATCGAGCAAGTTCGCTGCCACGACGATAACCATTAAACAAGCATTATTTGTCCTATAATTACAATGGGCTTTAATCCAAAAATATGTATTCGTTCGTCCTCCGTGTGGTTGCCGGGTTAGAATAGTGCTACTCCATGTCTTCCCGTGGATGTCGTGAGAGGCGACTAAGGGAATAAAGGCTTGTAGTACTGTTAGGCGATGGGCTTGCAACCTGTCACTAATACACTAGTAAACATCTTAGCCTGAATGCAAAATGTGGTTACAGAATTATCAACAAGTTTAGAGTTGTTGGTATTCTGTTGCTCTGCCTACCCCACTCTGGGAATAAAGGCGTGACGTTATGTATGTGTATGTACAGTAACAATTTTTAGCTTAAAACAATACTACCAAATACAATGCCGGCATCTGTTTAACTAATTATCGGGCTCCTTTACCAGTGACCAAGGACATGCCTCCTTCTGCTGTAATAGAAGCCACTTTTTACATATTTTTTTGAAAGTGTACATTGTTTTCGTTTTCTTTATAGGAGGGGGCAAATCATTCCAGCATTTACGAAAGCTGCCCCTAAACGAAACCAACCTAGAATTTATGCAAAATTTAACTTAATCCATACAAAATAACGTCTCTTTTAAACTGTACCTACCTGTAATAATTACCTATAAGTGTCGGCGTTGTAGGCACAACAGCTCAGCTACTTTAGGCGTCTTTGACGTTCAAAAGGTTCATTTCATAAGATTTTGGCCGCATGTCGCTCGCATAGAACTCGTTTATGGTTTCGCTGATAATCCAGTTCTTAATATGATAAGATTTATTTTACTCGTAAATGAGTTTAGCGATACGGTCGACCATATAACAGGACTGGAATTCTACAAGGTAATAACGATATCGTTTTTGACCTGTTTCCGTATTGTCAACGTTTTGATAACTCTTATGTCATTTACAATAATGGCGACTGTGACATATCTCAAATTCAATGGCCAAAGCAGATTCAATCCTATCCTGATGGTAATAAGGTTGCATTTGCAACAGGAGTTTTGTCTGAGATACTGCCATTTGTGTAAGCAGGGCAGTGCACTAATCTGTCAAAAGCGTTAAAGCGACAAGGTACGAAAGTGTGCAGCGACTTATAACGCCAATATATCTGTAATTATGAGCGTGATAAAAACAGCAAAAATCCTTTTGAACTTTTACATTAAATTTATCCATACTAAGATTACTAATATGAAATTAAGTCTGATGTGTGTAGGTCGTTTTAAAAAAAAAAGTTAAAGGCTTAATGAAAAAAAAATCGCTACCTATCGCTAGTTAGTCATACAAACTATATGGATAGGTAAGTCTCTTTACACAAAGGAATCAATTAAGATTTCTTTTAATTATAGCCCTTAACTATGTACTTTTTTAAACGTCCCTTGTCTGTTTGTTTTTTACGCTTTTACATAACTAAACCAGCAACGGAAGAACTATTTTTAATGCATGCTTTGATCCCCGCCCGGGGAAGGACGCGGTACTTTTAATCCCGGATAATTAGACAGTTCCTGAGGGAATAACGATAAACGACTTCTACGCAGACGGAGTCACGGGCACTGGCTAGTTTTAGTTAACTTTTATTACATTAGTGAGATAAGATTACAATAAACTGCATTAATACTTTGCGATAATTTAAAAAGATAGGAATACAGTTACAAAACTAATAAATTATAATGGATTTTATTTCTATTTGAATAGCGGTGATTAAAGAACACCTAAGTAATATTATATTTCTGGGAATCAATTTTTGACATTGAGTATTAATGTATTATCTACACTCAATTTCATAAATAAATGTATACCGGGTGGAACATAACGAGGGACTAAGCTGAAAGGATATCTAGTGTAATCTAAATGATCTACAATCGATTTATTATAATTGTATAGCTGGACTTAAAAGTAAAACAAAACGATTAAAATTAATCAATTTAATATCAGTGACAACCCTACTACTACTACTTACTTCAAAGTTATTCAAACATGTCATAAAACCTGAGGGCTTATTGTCTAACGCACTTGCAATCACGATCGTTTTAGATAAGATAGATAGATAGATAAACATCTTTATTCATCTCACACAATCCATGGGTTCTTAGGCTAACAAAAGGAACATACAAATATCAATTATTTATAAATATTGTAAAAAGCCTTACTTGCGAAATAAAATTAACTTAGAACTAAAAACATAAATGCAGAAAAAGAGCCATGTGATGGTGAGACGAGAAGGCGCTGGCTCAGCATAAAACTGTGGTAAACCACAGCACTGATATTCTGCCAGAACCCTAAAGAGTAGTGACGCCAGTTAAAAATAATAATAATAAATATAGTTCGGTAAATTGTGCCGTATAAAACGAAAACAAGAGGCCCGTAAACTAAGCGGAATAAAAGTGAAATTTAAAAGTTGCTACAGTGATGCCAACAGTAGATACCAAAGCTAAAAGTATTAAAAATTATAAAATTTTAAAAATATTATTTCTGAAATAGGGAGATTCTAGGAAGTATTTTTTTGTAGAATTTGCAAATGAAGTTTGAGTTTTTGTTTAAAATTTTGCTTTGATCGGATTTTGCGCAAAGGTGGTGGGATATTATTCCAGCACTTTGTCGCCTGGTACTTGAAACTCCCCCTGAAAGCACAAGTCCTGTGAGACGGGACAAAAAACACTAAAGCTCGTGTTGCTCTGGCAGTAGAGTATGATTTAGACCAAGGAAGTTTTTTGTTTTCATTTTGTAAATCGAACGCTCGTCTGCATACAATATGAAAACAATTGCTCCACTTTGAAGCCGGTTGCGATTGCGAGTGCGTTAGACAATAGCCCCTCTGGGCCTCTATTCAACTGCGTTAAAACGATATCGTGTTTGACTCGTTTAAGAATCGTTTATGTCACAGTCGCCATTATTGTAAATGACATACTTAAGAGTTATCAAAACGTTGACAATACGGAAACAGGTCAAAAACGATATTGTTATAACGCACTTGAATAGAGGCCCTGGGCTGGAATTCTACAAGGTAATAACGATATCGTTTTTGACCTGTTTCCGTATTGTCAACGTTTTGATAACTCTTATGTCATTTACAATAATGGCGACTGTGACATAAACGATTCTTAAACGTGTCAAACGCGATATCGTTTTAACGCACCTGAATAGAGGCCCTGTTTTCAAATCACACATATTTTATATTGACACATGTCATCAACTTCACTTTACAATTTTACATGCCATCATCTTGATGACGTCATCAGATCTACTTGCTAGGGTTGCTAATGTGCAGATTTTGCATTATTGTTTAACAAGCTGTATCTCTAAAACGGTTAGAAATATTAATATAGTTAATTGGTGTCAAATAAATTACTAAACCTAATAAAAACCCTGTTTTCTTAAAAGTCCCTCGTTTTGTTCCACCTTGTATACGTTTCAAAAAAGGTAAAAATAATCATCACGCGCCTATGCCACTCAAAAAATACATATCGAATACATATAGCTGTTGCCTGCGACTCCTTCCGAGTTGAAATCGTTCATCGCTATTCCCACGGGTACCGTCCAATTTTACAGGGTAAAAGTATCCTGTGTCGTCCCCCGGAACATCAGTTATCTCCGTACTAAATTTCATCGAAATTGGTTTCGCTGTTTAGCCGTGACAGCCGAGCCTAACAAACAGTCAGACAGAATTACTTTCACATTTATAATATTAGTAGTTATTTGGCGCTTGAATTAGCGACACTCATTTCATAGTATGATTTACTTAGTCGAATTTTCAATTCATCAACAAGCATTTTTTGGCAGTCACAGGTCTATTATAACCTAACCTAATGTAATTTAGTGCCTAGACCAAAAGTATCACTTTCGTCCGCCTTTACATGGCTAGTTATGTCATTATTAAGCATGAGAAGTGAAAACAATAGTACAGTCAAAGACTTTAATTGTTA
Organism: Acleris holmiana; assembly: GCA_949316455.1. Lineage (NCBI taxonomy): Eukaryota > Metazoa > Arthropoda > Insecta > Lepidoptera > Tortricidae > Acleris > Acleris holmiana. The sequence continues at coordinate 2,968,642 of OX438784.1, forward strand.
TGCAAATATGGAACCCTGTCGCATAACGTTAATCATTAATTTTGGCGTAATTTCTTTCATGTGGTTTGACGCTGTCATTATGACAGGGTTCTACAGTGGCATAACAATTAAAGTCCTTGACTGTACACAATCAAACAACTAAAACAATGCTTACAAATTATTTATCTATAAGGACGGTCCTCATAGAAACACTGATAGCGTAGGCGTAGGTGCATTATCGTTCATTAAATTGTTGATAACTCATGTGAATTTATCTAGAGTAGGGAATATATTGAGATACTCGCAATAGTTCTATTCTAAGCGTTAAAGACTGCTCTTAGCATGTGACGACACGTTGGCCTCGTTGGAAGTGACCCTGCCTCCGAAGCCAGCGGTCCTGGGTTCAAATCCCGCTAAGGCAGATATTTGTATGATGAACGCGAATATTTGATCTTGAGTCTTGAATGTTTTCTATGTATTTCTCTATATAAATGTTTATCGTTGTCTAGTACCCATAGTACAAGCCTAGAGCTTAGTTTGGAACTAGGACAATTTGTGTGAGATTGTCCCCTGATATTTATTTATTTATTAGTATTGTTTTAACTCGCCATTATTGTCAAGCAAATAAGAGCTATCCTAATTCAAACGGTGACAATACGATAACATGTCAAAAGCAGTATGGTTGTAACGCGAGGAATACAGCTCCGCGTCCTGTTTTTAATTAATGCCTCAAAATCGTTACTTTTAATACCAGAATTTCCATTAGTTTCTTCCCGTAATAGATTTTAGACGTGTTTGTCGCCTGACGTATTATTCCAGAAATCAATTTCATTGTGTCGACGGAGCTCCACTTTAGCGGTGCTCCTATTTCTGGGTGCTTTGGCCATTCGAGCCTGCTGCATAACTAACAACCTAAACGATATCGTATGTTTATTTACTACATCTCTATAAGGATTTGAATTGCGATTTTCAGGAATAAAAGACAATATGTTTTAAATTTTATTTTATTCCATGCGGAAGCGTTGCACTAAAGAACATACCTAACTATATGTTAATGATTTGTTAAAAAAATATACAAATGACACAACATCGTCACTTTAAGTCAGACATGTTTGTAGCTCTATCTCTTTCTGGCACTTAGAAATCTCATTTGTTTGAGTGAGAAAGCAAGCTCTACCCGATTCTATGTTTTTAATATAAAAAAATCGTTGTCATGTCTATTACTTGAATTGCGTTAGCCTATTTTAGTTAGGCAAATAATTCAATATTGCACAACCATAAAGTTATTGAATATTGAAAAAGTTTACAGCATTAAAAAAATGCAAAACTTATTTGTGTTAATAAATATTAATTACAGGAGTTTTTATTAATTATTGGCTTTCACTCTTTGTTTTAACAATCTATTGAAAACCAATGTAGAGTTTTAGACAATCACCATTAACTTATTAGAGAAATAAGTCCTTCGATATCAAACTCTGCCGTTTCGCAAAACGTTACCCAAACTGATTCATTTCCCAAAAAGATCATTTGGGCAAACGTTTTTTTCCGATATTTCAGGATTTTTTAAAACTAACCTAACCTATAGAGTTGAGTTTGGTCAGTTTTATGCACGATGGTCCTGCAATATTTAGTTTCGGAAAAAAAACGGTTTCCCAAATGATACATACATACATAACATCACGCCTTCATTCCCAGAGTGGGGTAGGCAGAGCTACAGAAATACCAACAACTATAAAAAGACTTGTTGATAATTCTGTAACCACATTTTGCACAATCAGGCCAAGAAGTTTACTTGTGTAGGGACAGGTTGCAAGCCCATCGCCTAACAGTACTGTTATTCCCTAAGTTGGCCAAGTTATATTTTTGGGTAATGAATCAGTTTGGGAAAAAGCAGGACACCATTATTACTGTATTATATTATATTTTTATCGGGAACAATTTTATTGTTCGGCTAAAGAGTATTTGCTCTGGTGGACTAAACAGAGGCACATAGGGCCACCATAGGGCATCCACGCGCTTCTATAAAGTCAATAACAGCATTGTTTTATTGCCGTATATATACATTATCAATATTCTGAAACTTCATGATTGTGCAATGTGTATGGGTTGACTTCTTATTGTTGTACTGTAGCACATGTACTAAATATCAAACTCAGAAGTATGTATTCATTTTAACACCTTGCCACAGAAACGTTATAAAGTGTGAGATTGTTTTGAATTTAGTACCACAGTTCTCGTGACTTCGAGGATTTTGCAATTACGCAGTTGAAAGTTCATCTCGCATGTAAATTCATCTCAAAGTCACGAGAATTGGGTCCCAGCTTCTTTAAGTTACATGTTGAGTTCCTTTTTAAAACTACAGTGCGTACTCTTAAAAATGCCTTTGAGTGTTTACTTCGCTCTCGCATCTTATACCAGGTTGGAAATTTGCCAAGACCCTTACTTACACTATATAAATATAATTCCTAGCTGTTTTAACCGAAACAATACTTTTATTCCAATCCAGATGACATTCCTCGCATTAAGAACAAATTGATTCATAATAAATATCACAATATACAAAGCACTTGTGCTAATTTAAAATAGCAATGTACTTGACAGACTGGGGTTTCCGATGAGATAAAATATAAAACGAACAATAAAATCAGAGCATCTAGATGCCACAATAACCTTAACGCCTATTGTGTCTGTTTATTGGATATATTAAACTTAATCATATTTCCTTGACAATATGTTAAGCGCGAAACGATTAGAAACAAAGTCTTTCATAACATAGTTTTAATTTTCAAACAAAACACCTTTTTTGTACATTTTTGGTTGTATCTTCGGAACCCTAATATCTTTAACGGTGTTTTTTAATTCAATAGTTGAGTTAATTTCTTAATTCATTTTTTAATGTTGTGCTTTTGAAGTAAACGGCAATTAATTTAATGTGACGCTGCCATCAAGGCGCTGGAAAACTATCTCCATCACACGTTCATCGCGCGGAAGCTCATAAAGCCATCTCTTTTGATTATTATGTGGGTGTGACCTTTTAATCGCTGTCACAGTCTCTCCGGTAACTTAGTGTATTTGTTGAGAGAGAGTGAGTGAAAGCGATAGACATCTGAGTACTTTGAATACTCTGGTTTCACTGCAAAACGTAATTTTTTTTTTGAGTGATTGATATCTTGATAAAACTGAGTCTTATCAACTTGGAATAAGTCTAATTCTAAGTGTATTGTCAACTAGAAACATAAGCTTCTTCTAAGATTTGTGTTTCGTTGCAATGTATGAAATTCACAGTGCCTTAGTACCAAACTGTAATACTGTGAAAATGGTTAATTTAAAAAAAAAAAAAAAAAGATATGCCAATCGTCAAGTTACAGAATAAAATGTTACATAAAATGTATATTTAAGGGAATGTCAAGCAGTGATCTGAAATAACTATAACTTCATAGAAATATTACAAAGCATCTCCCTACTCTCCCATCTTTCTTAAATCCGCCCGTTATAATCTTAGAAAGCCATGGATCGATTTGAATTAAACTAATTTGCAGTAATTTACCCCACCAGTGTGTTTTTCATCCTTAGAGGTTCTTTAGTCAAGGTGGCATTGTAGTTGTCAAGGACTCAACTTTCCTCACTTCACTCGCCGTCACACCTAAATTGCGCATCAATAGGTAAACCTAATTAACATTAAAAAACAAACATTCACATTCATACTAGTGATTCACAATTAGCATTATAATTAAACTATGACCAAAAAGGACAATGGGCAAATTTGTATGGGCACTGTCCCCCCCCACCAACAGTAACGGGATGCATGTCTATATGTTTATAAGGACCCAAAAAATACATAATGTTGCTGAGATCTATTAAATGAGACATGTTTCATTTCTGTTGGTGGGGGGGGACATTTCTGCCCATGGTCCTTTCTCTTCGAATCTCTTACTTGCAAAATGTACATAAATATATAATTCTGTTCAGCTTTGGAAGCCTTCACTCCACTAATTTTAAATAAGGTGAAAACTACAATTTTAGTAATATAAGCCACTACAGTTTATTAACCTAAATCTACTCGACCAAATCCAGTAACTTATTTTTGTACCATACAATTAGCCTTTCGAGTTGACAAATTTATACAATAATAAACTGACGCATCGAAACTTAACCCTTTATAAGGCATAAGCTTTCAAGAGCTAAAAAAATTATTTTATTTTTTATTTTTAGATCAGCTTTTTTAACTCTTTAAACGTCACCATAAAAATAAAAAAAGAATATGGTGGGAACTTATAATAATCCCTCTGCCTTATATAAGATTGAACAAAAAAATGCTTTTTTTAAATCTGATACCTGAACTATTTGTTTTTAAAACAAATCAATCATTTAATAATATTATATATTTAGTTAAAAAGTAATGTATAATTATAATTAATTACTAACCAAAATCTCATTATTTTCACTCGATCACAACACCTAATCCTAGATCGATCACGCGATCGATAGAGATTGTTTATTTTATTTAATGAAAATATTCAAATTATTTAGCGCTTTGTCCCTCATCACGGCGTCGTGCTGACCTCTAATGTCATACAATCTTTACAAGCATAGGGGTCTACAGCGGCTTGACTGGATTAAACCTGCATTTTCGACCCTAAGTTATAGATCTCTATACTCGCGAGACCCGCTGTTCCATAGGAGGTACATAATCAAGGTAATTTAGTTTTAACTCTATTTCAATGAACATTGAAGTCATTTTTATGTCTCAAACTTGAAAATAGCATTTAAAAGCAAAGGTAACTAAACTTTATATCTTTGATGGTAGATTGAAATTCCCATTCATCAAAATCTCTGTTGTAGTATGGTGGGCACACGAGTTTGAGTGACCGACAGACAGCGCAAACCCTTAACCGCTGGACCTACTTGACTTGAAAATTGGAGGGAACATTCCTTGAGTGCCTTAAGGGTGCACTAAGAAATATATTTTTCATCACACATGCTCAGAACGAGTGTTATAACCAGAGATCGGACAAATGGGTGTCATTACTCGCAAAAACGTGGACATGACTCCAACTATAATTAAAGAAATCAAATTATATTAATTTATTTCTTACCTGAACTTTAATCTTGATCCTTTGCAGGATAGTTATAAATAAATAATACAGGAGTGGCCATTGATATTATATTAATTTAAGTACATAAGTTTGCTCCATTAACATCCGTGGATTGCGAAAGGAGCTTTCACTTCATAAGTTTATTTTAGCCGTGAATAGGAATAAAATATAAAAAAAAAAAAAAAATATCAGGGGACAATCTCACACAAATTGACCTAGTCCCAAACTAAGCTCTAGGCTTGTAATATGGGTACTAGACAACGATAAACATACTTATATAGAGAAATACATACTTAAATATATATAGAAAACATCCAAGACTCAGGAACAAATATTCGCGCTCATCACACAAATATCTGCCCTTACCGGGATTTGAACCCAGGACCGCTGGCTTCGGAGGCAGAGTCACTCCCAACTAGGCCAACGTGTCGTCAAATAATAACCATGGAAATATATTAAAATACCTGTTTATTTGCTTTTATAAATCTACACAATAACAAATCTTTGTATTATTTAATTATTAATTAATTATTACTACCTTGCATAGGATCAAAATTATTTTTAGGGTAAGTAATCATAGTAATCAATTAATGTCATTTAATTTGTGTAATTAAAATCTATGGAGTCATGTCCACATTATTGCGAGTAATGTTATAACACGCGAGCGTATAGGGCAGTTATAGCCTATTTACCTCCCAAGGGAGTTATGGATTTTGGTTTTAAAATATAGAACCCATATCAGACTAAGGAGGTTTTATAATAGGTCAGGTTGTATAATAGGTTGTTGAAGGGTAACTCATCACTTCATCGAATGTATCATTTCATGGGGCGCATTTTTTTGCTGAAACCATGTTTTCAGGGTATCTTAAACATTAATTACGTAGTTAAGGTTAGATGTTCAAGGTACCCTGAAAACATCATGGTTTCAGCAGAAAATAGCGTTCGATGAAATGTTAGACACCCTTATAGAAGCTATGCACTGCACCTCTTTTTACACTTAAAATATTGCGTTTAACATTAACACTTACACATCTAAACACTGCAAAACATCAGCCAAGCACTCATTACCACTACACAGCTCTTTTAACCTAACTAACTGGCCAGAACTGAACCCCGAATGCCTCGCAACAACGCACAACAACCTTCTATCACTAAACGACATCCTAACATCCCCATTGTTAAGAAAATCTTGGAAAATACCCCAATTGTCTATTACAGAGCACCTATGGAAACCTAGCTTCAAAATGTAGTAACAGAGCGGTATAATTTTCCGTATGTCTTTGTTTGAACTGGCGGATACTAAGAGGGATAGGAGGACGTATGGTAGTAGGTTGGAAGAGATCTTTCCTTGCAGTAAGTGGCATAGGGCTTCGAAGATCCAACCGCTGAGCACTGGCAGCTGGTCTTGGGTGACTGATGTTTCAAACACCTGGACAGAAGAATAAAAATATATAATTTTGATGCGATGAAAAAATTACGCGTCATGCAAAGTTTCGTTTAAAAAATATACGCTTTTGTTTCCGACTGCACTTCTTTTTGCTAAGTCATTTACTGCTTATCACGACCAACATAATGACTCATTAGTAATGAGTCCAAACCAGGGAGCGGAACCGGTTTCCGTTAAATACGCTTTTGATCGGGTTATTCGATAGGGTTGATTTTAAAAACCCCATCAGTGCGGCAAGCGTATCGTTGGCTAGCCGCAATTAAAGGGTTATCCATTGATACGATGGATTTGGCTTTCCGCTGGCAGTCTTACCGGTATCAAAAACCCTTAATACGCTTGCCGCTTTTAAAGGGGTTTTGATAGATGTCAAGATATTTCAATCTCTGTGCCCAATTCCTACAACTTATTATTGCACAACCTAACAATAGAACGGTAAGCGGTCGGTAGGCGCACGCGGCGACATTTAGATGCAAGCGGGCCTAAGAGACAGCAATCAATAGGATTAACCCAACCCTATTGATACGCTGTTTCTTCCAGCTGCAAACACCCTATCGCACAACAAGCGCAATGGTAACGGTAACCTTATTCGAAAAGGTAGCCATATCGATACGGCAACACAATCGATAGGGTAGCCCAGTGATGGGCTTTTGAATCGAAAGCGCTTAACGAATAAAGCGGTTTTCCGGTCCTTCGTCCAAACATGGTTGGTCTACTTTAAGTATAGCGGGGATCCTGTCACCACCTTCCGACTCCATCATCAGACCAGCTCGATAGATGCCATATAAATTTCAGCTCAATCGGTCCATGAAAGACTTGACCTGAACATTACATACATACAAACATTGCAAGTTCATAAAAAGCTTGTAAAAAAGAAGTGTAGTCTACATTAATTTCCATTGGTTTTATTCCATGGAAGAGTGTTTAAATAAGAACCACTAACGCGCAAAAACAAACTCACTTTTAAGACAGCTAAATTATACTCGTATACAGTCGAGTTCTCAGATATGTGTACACTTTTGGACACCAAATCTCAGATATGTGTACACCTTATCCCATACAAAAAAAAAGAACTCGACTATAGAGACTTTATATTATTGTTTAAGTATATTTCATTGAATATACGACTATACAGCTAGATTTTTCAAGGACAAAACCATCTAAAGGCGCGTATTTAATAGTGGTATCATTCCACAGGCAAACCCCGTATTAAATTAACTTTGAACGCATGCGGCAATGTACGTTAAATTAAGTAGTGTGTCGAGATTTTCCACCGAAGAGGCATTGTTTGTACAGTCGGCAACGAAGCGGAAAAAAATCTCTATGATGTCTAATCAAGCTTACCTCAAAAACGACTTCAGCATTCAACACCCCACTCTCTATCCCTCTACCTCTCTCGCTTATCACCGCCATCTTCTGCCTCTCGCTTTCCTTACAACTCTCCAGAAACTCGATGACAACTCGACTCAAAGTCGCGGCCGGCGGTAACGTCTCTCTTAGGAAGTATTTCAACGCTGTTGTTATGATTTGCTTGGATTCCGACTCTTTACACTTTCTTAGCAGTTTGTAGAGAAGGGTGATGCGTTCCATGGAGTTCATCAGGATGTCTGGGTCCATGTTCGAGACGTCTGAAGTTAGTTTTGGACTAAGGAGCTTGTTGTCGGCTAGAAAAATAAGTAATCGTTTCGAGATAAATTATATTTGGGACCGCCACATTTACGTACAGTAGAGTTCTTTCAGCGAGCCAAATTCATATATTACATGTAAAATTGTCTCGGTGAATGAAAATGACAAGGTACTAAAGTGTAAACATATTAATGACTTCGACTGTACATACTGTATGGTGATTCAGGGGGCCTAACATGGTCGTGTTTATCGGTGTAGATAAAGTGGATAACACATCCGTCACTTTCTGACCAGTATGTCAGTGCGAGAGTGACGGAAGCGTTATCCATGTTTATCTGCATTGATAAACACAACCATGCTAGGCCCCCTGAACCCTTTCTGAGGAATAGAATGAATAAATAAATACATAAATATCAGGGAATAATCTCACACCACTTGACCTATACTATCCGCAAAACTATCTGGCCGGTCAGGTCATAAATCATTGGAATTATGGTATCTCTTTCACACCTGCACGGCTTATGGAGCGGGCCGAGCAGCAATAGGGCAGGTAGCGTTACGCATAAAAAGGAATGTCGATAAAGTAATGAAACAAAGAATATAAATTACTTGGTGTTTTATATAACAGTATTGTATTGTTACTACCGAAATATAAATAGGTATATTGACATAAAGTATTACAATAAAATAATAAGGAGGTATAGCAAAATAAAAAAATAAACAAGGAAAATACTAGTACTAATATTACTAAATATTACTATTACTAATAATACTATTCTTCTTCGTCTTCAGTGTATTATTCATTAGATACTTTAAAAACAATATAAATAACATTTCAAAATATAATGATTATATCGACGTTTACATTATAAGTTATCGACATGTTACACCCCTAACGGTAGTCGACGTTTATTGCCCTGCCGGCCAGATAGTTTTGCGGATAGTATACTCAGACTTGTGCTTTGGGTACTAAACAACTATACAGGGTAATTTTTTTATCAGTGCACAAATTTCAACAAAATGATTTTGTATCGTTAATATAATATATTACGACGATAAAACGAGTTAAAAAAAAAATGTTTTTGTTACAAATTATCTCTCTTTTACCTTCTCGTGTGGACACAAAGTCAAACTAAAAATGATGACATGGGTTGTCAATCTGTAGGTATGCGATACACTGTATTGATATTCGAAATTTGAAATTTCGTGTACAGCTTATCAGACAACAAGACCCAAGAACTACTGATATTCTAAATTTGAAATTTCATTTATTAACTTACTTAACAACACTCCCCTCTCCTCGCACCCCTGCATTAGAGGGTCCATGAATATCGTTAAGTTAGTGGAATCATTGATTCGGCAATATCTCTAGTATTTTTTAAGCTAGAGTAAAAATAACACAACATGTGTTATTGATTAACAAAAGCGAAGCAAATATTAAAATTTGTGCACCTATTAAAAAAATACCCGGTATAAATACTTATACATATCGACAAATAAATACTTAAACATACAGATATATCCAAGACTCAAACAATATAATTGCGCTCATCGCCCTAATATTTGTTTATACCCGGAATCGAAACCGAGATCGCTAGCTTCATTGGCAGTGTATTACCAATTAGGCCAACGTGTCGTCAAACTTAGAGTTAAACTTTGTGATGTATGTAGATAAACCGTATTTTTTTTATATTGTTTTATTTTAGAGCGACAAAAAAAATTGTTCAGTATGCAGGTATTTTTGCCCGACAAAAGGTGGTGTGGAAAATGTTGTAATTTGTATTGCTTATGTATAGGGTAGTCATAAAAAATGTTTTCGACCTCGAAAATTTGTTTTTTTTTACATAATGCTTCAACAGTAGAATTTATGTCAAAAATGTCTATGAGAAGTAAAAAGACAACCTTCAATCTTCCATAATTTGTACTATTTAGCGGGTACTAAGAAAACTACTAGACTGTTAAAAGTATGAAATACACCCTAAATTTAATTTTATGATTAGACCTTGGATTCATGTGGCAATGACGTTACAATAGGGTAGTTTGGGGAGTAAATGGAACGGTGCTAATTAAAACAATTTGTTTATTAATACCTTTTTTAACTGAATATTTTTTATTAACTAGACATTCACGACATATCCACAGTCCGATGCCGATATGCAATGAGTGTAAGTTCCTCGGCTTCATGCTTGACTCTCATCTTAACTGGAAGTGCCATGTTGACAAACTGTGTGATAAACTGAGTGGTGCCGTCTTTGCGTTGCGTAAACTGGGGAGGCTTATTGCAAATGATGCATTAAAACAGGTGTACTTTGCACATTTTCACTCGTTGATGTCGTATGGCACGCTCCTATGGGGAAACTCCACGGATGCCAACAGGGTAATGCTTATGCAAAAGCGTGCCTTACGTACGTTAGCTGGGGTAAAACCTAGGCACTCTTGCAGGGGCCTTTTCATAGCGCACCGCATATTGACACACTATTCTGTTTACATTTTCCAAATATTAATGTTCGTAAGAAATAATATTTCCTCCTTCGCCCGCGTCAATATTGTTGGCAAGGAGCTCCGCCACACCGGGCGTTTGAGAACAGTTCCCCGTCGCATGGCACTTGCGGGTAAGAACCCGCGTGTCATAGGTCCCACGTACTATGAGCGTCTACCCGCCAAACTTAAAAATGTACAATCCGACGAAGCATTTAAACATCAGCTGAGAAACCTTTTATTGGATAATCCATTGTACTCCGTGGATGAATATATGGAACTCAAATTGTAACATTATTATTGTATTGACATTTATTAATCTATGTATACCTATTGATTGACATCGGATAAGTGACCATTTACTAGATATTTAATAGATTTGTTTTGATTATTTGCATGTTATTTTTGTATTCTTTGATTATTAGTATTTATGTCGACAATCTCAATGTAATTTCATATTTTTTGACATTTAATGCAATTTATATTGTAACATTACATTGATGAATAAATAAATTAAACTAAACTAAACTATCATATTATTATTACCGCAAGTCATTTAGATCAACTTTTGATCTGTTACGGACAGTCAGTTAACGAAAGAATATCGTCGATTAATTAATAAATTGATAATTTGACGACACGTTGGCCTAGTTGGGAGTTACCATGCCTCCGAAGCCAGCGGTCCCAGGTTCAAATCCCGGTAATGGCAGTTATTTGTGTGATGAGCACGAGTATTTGTTCCTGAGTCTTGGATGTTTTCTATGTACTTAAGTATTTATTTCTCTATTTAAGTATGTTTATTGTTATCTAGTACCTATAGTACAAGCCTAGAGCTTAGTTTGGGACTAAGTCAATTTGTGTAACATTGTCCCGTGATATTTATTTTTTAATTGACTTACAGGTAATTTATATCGTGGGTGCCTTATAGTAAAATTTTAATTCAGTAGAACACCAATAGACTAGGTTGCCGTATTAATTAACCCCTTAACGCATAGCATATCGAAACTGTAACGCTGTCTTGAAAGTACATTTCCAAATTTTATTTTTGACAAAGCTACGAATCTTACTGCATAAATTATAAGTTTGAAATTTACTTAAAACTTGTGTTTTAATATGAACTTTAAAGACATACTAGACTACATCAAAAGGACCCATTTTAAAATATAAAACATGCATGAAGCCATATATGGCTTTCTATGCGCTAGGCGTCAACACCGTAAGTTCCATTCAGTCCCCAAATTACCCTATTGTGACGTCATTGCTACAAAGATCCGATGTCTTTTTTGATTCTGTAACTCACCCGAAAACAAATGAATCATAAGTATCTGCAGGGCATGCCTTTCAGAGTACTTGCTCGTGTTGTCAGTCAGATTCTCTATCACGTTGTTCTTGAGTTCTTTCGGCAACACTTGCTGCCGTATTGTGTTCGCTATGCCCTGAAAAAAAAAGCGAATATACAGGGTATATTTTTTATCAGTGCACAAATTTTAACGTATGATTTTGTATCGTTAATATAATATATTACGACAATAAAACGACTTATTTTTTTTTTGTCGCAAAATATCTCTCATTACCTTCTCAATTTGAATTGTCTATATTCTTTTCAAGTGGGTATTGGTATTGTACAATGCCCATATTCTTCCTTCTATTAAGGAACAAGTATTGTACTTGAATAGCTATAAAGCTACTGGCTACTTTTGGGTGAATGTGACGCATGAGACAAATATACCGTCAGAAGCGAGTGCGGGTGAAAAACCGTTAGCCCCGTGACTTATATCGATACAAGCTCACCTTTACAACGAGATCGATGCAATAGTGCCTCGGCTTCGTCAGCACGAAATCAACGGCCAAATTAACGAGGTCCGGGTGCCCAAGCTCGATCAACGCGAACAGCACCGTCCAATATAAGCTCTGCTCGTACAGTGATATCCTGAAATTCAAAATTAAAATCACTTTTCTGTTAGTAAGCCATGTAGGTTTCGCATGTCTGAATGTTTAATTGTTATTACAAATGGAAAGTCGACAACTCGAAATTATTCGTCAAATCAAGAAAAACGCCAATTTGAAATACATCAACAAAGAAAACTTGCGATCCTGAATATCGTCGAAAATATTTTTAATCAAAATTACACAATGACTTTTGACCCTATCGAATGGTCATTTCAAATGGACAAATTTCCTTTTGACACAAATGACAGTAAATCGTCTGATTCTACCAGGATGTCCTAAGAAGGCTATAGAATTATGTATGTAATGTACAGAGGGCGGAATTTCTCATGGCAAAAATTGAAATGTCATAGCAGTCATAGGGATAGAACATTTTGCTTTATCGACTTTTCCAATTTTCGATATTGTGTAATCAATCACTAATCTCTTTGTTATTTTAGTTTCGCTTTTATATTAAAATGTAAATGTCATTATTGATTCGCATTTAGTTATTGTTTTCAACAATACGTGAAGTTTTAGGATTTAATTTGTAAATATTATGTTATTTTTGTCTAAAACACATGTCTTTATTAACGGTAAATAGCAAATGAAAATAAACCTAAATCAAGACATAGAACTATACAATAATAATAAAAACTATACCGACATTTACCAGAAACTATATTCATCTAAAAGACCGCTACTAGAGGGCATTGTTAATATTGGAAAATTATTTTGCTAAATGTAATGTATCGATAGGAGGAATAATTCTATTTGGTAAAAGATCTTGTGCTACGTGAACCAGAACTACTTGTCGATAGTCGATAAAATACTTCGTTCTATCCCTATGACATATCAATTTTTGCCATGAGAAATTCCGCCCTCTGGTAATGTATGTATGTAAACACTTTATTGTACAAAATAAAACAGAAACAATACAATGAAGATACCAGAAAATAATGTACAAAGGCGAACTTATCCCTTTAAGGGATCTCTTCCAGCTAACCCCTGAGGGATTGAGAAAAGTGAAAGGTTGTGCATCGAGTAGGTAAGTTTACAAATTTCTTTAGGATCAGATCATACAAATAAGTCCTAACTTTAAACATAAAATTAACTACATTCAAATACTTACATAAATATGCTAGACACAGAAATATATATTTATAAATCAAAATACATACTTAAACTTACATAAACTACATTTATGTAAAGGACAGTTGATACAATATTTAATTTAGGAGCTAGAGTCAAGCCAAAACTTCATCAATTTGCCCTTTAAGGTGTCAACTGATTGTAACTGCCTGAAGCCGGCCGGTAGCCGATTCCACAACCTGACAGAGAGCACTGAAAAGGATTTAAAATAGGATTTTGATTATGCTTGATGGCACGCGTATTGTGACCTTGCAGTAGCTAGAACTAAAATGGGCCTCTATGCTAGTAATTACATCGGTTGTCTTATACCCACATAACAATTCAAGTACCACTTAGTGTCCGGTAGCAGGTTCTGGCGCGCGTAGGTGTAGTTGGCTGAAAAAGTCCTAGAAGGCTGGTACGCGGCACGTTGCTTGAGAAAATAAACTTCTGCAGTTTCTGGTTGGCTGTCGGCAGTTCCTCAAGTAACAGATGGTACCCACCTTGTATGCGGCAGCAGATGCTAGCGCTTGGTCTGCAGCTCGATGATAAAGAGCAGGAGCTTCTGGTTGACTGTCGGTAGTTCCTGATGGAACAGATGGTACCCACCTGGTGTCCGGCAGCAGGTGCTGGCGCGTGTAGTGCGCCAGTTGGCTGACGAGTTCCTGGTAGGCGGGCGCCCCGCCGGCACGCTTGGAGCCACCCAGCTGCAGCAGGCAGCCCTGCAGGGCGGCCTGGCGGAGCGGACCGTAGCTCGAGGATAAAGATTTCAGGAGCTTCTGGTGAACTACTTGTAGTTCCTGAAGAGAAAAAGATCTATGAACAAATATTAAACATAAAAACATTAGTGCGATTGATAGTATAAGAAAGTGTGGGCCCGAGGATGCTTCCCTGTGGAACCCCGTAATTCACTGGTAACTGATCGCTGCTGTATTCGCCTATTTTTACTAATTGACGCCTGCTCGGTCAAATAGCTCCAAAACCACTCAAATGCCGACCCCCTTACTCCAAACATTCAAGTTTCCGAAGCAGAATTTCCATTGATACCGTATCGAAAGCTTTTAGTCAGTCAATACATGGCTATCATGAGGCATTTCAAAGTGAAAAAAAGTATATCATACCTGCGTGTCGTGTCGCTCCACGCACATGGCGCGCTGCATGGCGGCTAGCAGGGCCCTGGAGGCGGTGCTGTACTGCGCGCGGCCGGCGCGGGCTCCGCTGAGCGCTATGAGCTGCGCGGCGCCGGCTCGCCACTGCGACGCGTCGGTATATACGTCGCCGCAGTATATTAGACTGGTGAGCAATGCTACGCGCGCGGCCAACCCAGTTGGAGCCTAGAAGGGTTTTTTTAATTCTGATCCAAATCTACATTATAGTCCATTCGCTTAGATAGTGTCGCCACACACACGCACGCACTTGTGGTTATTGTAATAAAATACGAATTAAATTCGATGTAAACTGTCAAGTTTATACCGCTCGCATTTTTTGTATACGCGGCGGCATCCTTTGACAAAAGGCGGCACGTGCAAGGCGGCGCGATACGACTGTACGAAATTATAGTTGCATAAGTTAATAAAATATGTTATGCAATAGCTTTACCGCGGCAGTCCCGGAGTGCCACACGTATTTTTATTTTATTTTATTAAAGTAATGAGGAAGGGTATTTTTTACATACATAACGTCACGCCTTTATTCCCAGAGTGGGGTAGGCAGAGCAACAGAATACCAACAACTCTAGTAGGGTATTATTGGGGATTCTGGATCATTTGTCCTCGCTGCGCTCGGATGATCCAGAATCCCCAATAATGATCCAGGATACCCAATAGTTTCCATAGATCAGTGATTCAGAATTCCATAAACTCAACAGGTAGTGACCTAACGAATGACCTGTCAATCCTTCAATGGTAAATTTGCATATCCTCGCCTCGTTCATTCGACTGATACTGTCGAAATGTAGATACAAAAATGTCTATAACAAAATATTTTGTAAAGAGAAGCAAAACCGGAGTGCCGTATAATTCAATTTTATATTACTTATATTTTTGTTTACGGCACTCCGGTTTATTTTTCATAAATTTATTTCTTTGTTTAGTCATCTTTGTTTATTCATCTTTGTTCCTGTTAACACTTTCCACACAACCATTGCTGTACTAATGTTATAGGATAGTCCCGCTAACAGTTTTCTGGAGTGGCCAATTCCATACTAATTGTTTAAGGACAAGGTGGTCTTTAGATACTAGAACGCTGATCTATATATGCGAGCGATCGTAAAAACTTTGATAGCACGATTTAAAATAAATTCTCCATGTTTGCTCTCTTTCAACCATTTTCATGATATACTCGTATGTAGCCCCATTATCCTTCTTAACCTTACTTTTGGTTTGATTAAATTTTATTAAAATTGACATTAGTAATTGACGTTGTCGTAATTCAATAAGTAAATACTATTTGATTTGAGAACTCAGGGTTAATTACCTTTATAAGATAATAAATAAAAAGAATTTATAAAACATGTTTATTTAAACACCATTTTCTTAAACAAGTTACATTTCTTAGCGCGCATACAGTTGGATGATATATACAGTTAAACACATCACTTGACAATCTATATTCTTCGTACAAACTTAACAATTTAGGACAGTTCATATCTTCCAGGTTAATAACATCATTATGATCTAAAATAGTTTTAAGCCAGGTAACTTTTTCCAGACCCTTACATAAAATCGTCTTATCAATCAGAAACTCTTGGATATACATTAAATATTTTTCGTAAGGTATAAATCCATCATTCCAATTAATTTTTCTGTTTCTCTGTATCCACGATACTTGTTTACGTTCGGTTGGAGAGAGATTGTGCAGTGGGCAAGGTGGTAGAATAAGTAGGTGTAGTAATTGTTCATTAACAGCTATTGCAACTTCTTTGACAATGAATGAATTGTTGTCCGTTTTAAACCCCTGCACATCAACTATTGCTGTCGACATCATGTCAACTTTCTAACAATATTACTCAAAGGTCTGTACTCCACCAAACGATCGTTAATAATCAAACAGTAAGCACTAGTGTTATCCGGCAAATCCTTTTCTGTTTCGATTTCTAAACGAACGTCAACAGGTCCAGTTTTTAAATGCTCATTTTGCCTCGAACAATCAATCACATATAATGGAGCTTTTTCCTTAAATTGTATAAGATCAAGCAGTGGATCTATAGGAAGGTTATAATACGACTGACGAAATCTCGCATACATATCGTATAATATACTGTATTTGTACTCATCAAATTTCAAGTTAAGACTATCGTATGGATAATAGTAAGAATTTAAAAATAAAGTCACATTTTTAAGATTACAATGATCAAATACAGCGCTATCGTTTAATTTGTTATTTTTTCTATTAGTTTGCAATCCAAAAATTACATACCGAGGCTTTTCTAGTTGCGAAGTGGTTTTTATAGACCATGTATGTTTGGTTGTTTTTGGTAATAATGGATATTCATATAAATCCCAATTTCTAAACGCTATTTGCATAGGTTTATCTTTTTCTAAATGTTTAAGCAATGCAAGCCTTTGATGATCTGAAACTTTAACATGCGGCATGCGCCATTGAACTTTATTTACCTTAACTTCCACTGAATCATCTTTTTCGGTTACAACACCATTAAGATTTGTACTACTTCTATTTAGTATTAGTTCATGTTTACTATTAATAACTATTTTCTTGTAATCCTCCGCAAAACCTAATAGTTTATTAAGTGGTAAAAGAATACTAAATCTTCCACTGTGATCATCAAATCCGTCCACGTTCCAACCCCACATTGCAGCAGCTTTACTTTCTCCACCATTCATTGAGACTAAAGATTTCATTGTAGTAGTGATTCCAACATTTCTAATTCGATCTATTTCAATCCCATTCATTTCATATCTAATATCTTGAAAAAGAAATGATATAGCGTTATTTGTCAACTTAACATTTTTCACTTTTTTTACACCACTCACGTCTTTAGCTGTTATAGAAAAATATCCTTCTATGTATAACGCGCTAGCTGAAGGTAATACGTATATATCTTGCTGATGGATAGGTATTCGTATTTCATCATTTTCATTAAAACTGTTATTGTATGGGTTATAAGTATGGATTTCATAACTTTCAATTGAATTGTCGAATTGCGGATCGTCGGTTATATGGAGGATGCTCATATTTTTAATCCAAGAGCGCGAAGAAACTCTTTATTACTTTTTGTTATTGCTACAACCTTTTTGCGTCTAGTTCGTCTGACGTTGCGCTTGACAGTGGAGTTAGAACGACTTTGTCTTTGTATTTTGTTACAGATATCATCGTTAAAAATTATCATTTTGACTTTCGCAAGTGAAGACTTATATTAATATTTTCGTTATTAAAATTAATTAGATTTCCCTGTATATCTAATATTTTCACCGTAATTGACGAAATATGTTTCTTCTTTAGAGGAAAATATATTATATTTTTAGGTACTTCAATTACTTGATATCCGGGCGGACTGTTAAGCACGAATTCATGAATTATATGTGTAGGCAAACCGTTCGTATAAGAACCTTGGACAAGATCACATTCGATCCGTATCACAGACGCAGCAATAATGCATACAGGGTTGACTGATTCATGCCATTTATTTGGATCCAACATCTCTGAGAACCCTAATAATGCACCTACACTATTTTTTACCTTAAAATTAATCGGTTCGCTGCAAAAAATTGAACATTTAGAAGTATTGTTGTTAGGAACGATTTTAAACTGACAATTGTTCATATTACTTTTTAAATATTCATATAAATCAGACAGGTCATATGCGCCGCAAGGAATTTTAATATCCTTCTGTTTACCGTAAGCGAATACATTGTTGCTGTCAGTAATATTAGGTATTGAATTAAATGTTGAAAAATACAGTAAGCCGCACTCGTAATCGTCTTCTAATATTAAATGAGTATTTAATTCTGATCGAAGAATGGATTCATTTCCAGTGATTGTGAATGTAATAGACATTGTTATTGACTAAAATGTTTTTTGAAAGTGTAAGCTATTTATGAAGATCCCAAAATGAGTTTAAAAAGTCTATACACAAGTGGCCGCAAATGAAAGGATGAGTTTTTTGCTTGTTAACGTAATTATAAAAAATATTTAAGCCAACATATTTTAAAAATTCTTCAGGTGGTTTTAAATTACCATAACTGTCGAAATATTCGATATAATTATTTAATTTTGCATAGGCTACCCAATGAGTGCCAGAATTCCGGGAACTATCAAGATTAATAATTCCGCATTCTTTTTTTAATGGACGTTTTGGCAACTGATCTCGCATGAAAACTCCTCGAAAATTGGGAATTTCTTTGCAATATTCGAGAATGTCGATGTTAGTTAACGCTCGTTTAGGTAGCCTCTGCATTAGTTTTTTTTATTTTTAAAATAAATTCCTAATCCATTCTTGTGCTCTTTGAGATGCAACCCTCTTCCTAAATTTAATTCTTCCATTTTTTGATTGTGCCTCTTGAGTTCTTGAAAACGTTGTTTAGCAGACTTAATAGCTTCTACCGCTCTAGCAATACCAGCTGCGCCACCTGCTAAACCACCTGCAGCAGACAATCCGGCAAAAATGGGTATTAGGGGCAAAACTCCTCCAACTTTTGGCACAGGTATCACCCGGGGAATGTTTACTGAAGTATCTGAATCCCTCGTCAATTCTCGTGCAACAGCAACTGCTAACTCAATAGCCGCTTTTTTACATGTAGGTTTTAACTTTTTAATATGTTTTTTTGTAAGAGAAACAATATTTTTGAAAGTGTTTTTAAAACCAGCGCCAGACTTGGCTTTCTGTGAGGGAGTGAACACAATTTTTTTCTTGTTTTTTCCATTCGATTTAGGTTTTGACCCTACCATTTTTGTTGAATTGTAAATAAATTATTAATAAATAAGTTATTTTTTGTTTCGATGAAATACTCTGTCCAGTTTCAAGTGCGCAATTAAAATGCGCTTAAACTATGATGTTTGCTGCTTATAAGATTTCTGTTTTATCAATCCAACTATTTTCTTGCGAAGGTAGACCTAACCATTTTACATATAATTTTCTACCATTTTTCTTCAATACTTTTTCTACAAGATAAATGTTCTTATATTTAGGTTTTTGCAATTCGTGAGCATAAAATGATCCTAAGATGGGTCGATGTCTAGCATCTTCTATGATAAACGTTATTGGGTTTGTGTTTTGTACTTTCGTAATAGTAAATATTTCAGTTGACCAATTGGGAGTATATCCTTTTTCAAATGTTCCTTTATATTTGCTTATACGAACGGAATCTCCGACTGCAAATTTATTTTTTTCCTTTGTTGAACTCCTCTTTAATAAAAGCTTTTTATATTTCTGTAATACAGCATCCTTATTATTTTCACTGACTTCAATTGGTTTAAGAGCTATTGTTCTATGTATCGTATTATTATATTCATTGATTGCTTCCGAAAGTGTGTTTCCTATCCATTTATAGTTTCCTTTTAAACTAAATTGCTTGTACAATTTATTCTTAAAAGTCCTTATGAATCTTTCCACTATAGATGCTTTTTTAGTAGAGTATGTAGAGTAATGGTTTATTTTATGTAACTCAAGTAATGATTTTATTTTTTTATTATAGAATTCAGTTCCTAAATCAGTTTGCAAGTTTTTGGGTATTCGATTTTTTTGGAACAAATCACAAAAAGCTTGAGTTATATATTCCTTACTCTTTTTTTTTAATGGATATACCCATGCATACTTAGAAAAAGTATCAATAATGGCTAAAATATATTTAAACTGTAAATTATTGTTTGAAACAGATTGCATATCAATAAGATCAGCTTGCCATAAATCATCTATATCTTTCATCACTACATGTCTTCGAGGAAAGTTTTTCCGCGCTTGTTTATGTATTTCGTTTACTACGATTGCTTTACTCATTTCTTGTATTTGTTCTTAAATGAAACTGTTTCAATACTTTGTTGCAGGCTATTTACTTCTGTCTCTAGCTGAGCTAATGTTTGATTAATTAATTTTATTTTATTAAACAATTTATCTGCAGTATTGTCAACATACTGTTTTGTGGCGCAGTCCTCTGGATCGATAGGCTTTCCAATATGTTTAATTATCTTATTTTTTGCATCAAAACAATCGGTAACATTTATGAAAGCCAAGGGAGGTTCATTAAAATTATTCATTTTATGCTTTTTTAACACATGGTGTCCAAACTTATCTACATTCATGTTCAACCAACACAATGAGACTGAATCAACAGTTGGTTCTGAAGTCTTTTTATTCCTTAATGATGTCTGCTTCTTTTAGTTCTTCTATAATCGAAATTATTTCGTTATCATGGTTAGTGTTGCCAGCATCTTTAGAAGCAATTAAAATTTTTAAACGTTCAATCAACTCATTAGGATCATCCCAATATACAAAATCCGTATTTGAATTATATTTTTTTAAGGAAGGCAGATTACCACCTTGCTTTGCCGTGCTGGATTCTTGAAATAGGGGTTTAATAATTTGACAGTATTTCATTCCTGAATTACCTTGTATCTGACCTTGAGGACTAAAACCTCTCTTATGGACATTAGTGTGCACCAAAATATCTTTATAGGTTATTTTATCCTTTTCATTTATTTTGTCGCAATTCGGTTTACTTTGAAATAAAAGCTCTTTTAAACCTGGCGTTAGTTCATAACTTTTATCATTTACATTAATCGTAGATATTTTATTAGGAGAATTCTCCCCATAAGATTTAAGCGTTGCAGGTGAATTTCCTATCATAAGTGTTTCACCGTCATGTCTTACTCCAAAGGCAACATTAAAAGGTTTATTTGGGACTTGCAAATAAGAATCGACATCCTCAAAGCTTTTTACTTTTGCCACATTATTTTCCATTTTCGTAGGAGTTTTTATTTCAAGTATGTTGGGAATATTTATTTTATCCTTTTTGATACAATCCGCGTTTACATCATTTGATAATATATTTTTGTTATTATGCTTATTTTCATTATAAGATGTTATTTGCTTAGGAGAATTATGAAGAAACATCATGGTTTCTAGCGGATCGGTTAATGGTTTCAAAATCTTCTTATTTTTTAATTCTAAATCATCCTCCTCTTGCTGCATCTTCTTTAACTTATTTTTAATATTCTTTACAGATTTAATTAATTGTGTTTTTATGTCTGTCTCCATGGCAAATCAATAACGCGGTCTAAAAAGACCCCCGATGTTTCTTAATGTTATAAGTAAAGTGATTTTATTTTAGTCATCATTTATATTTATTCAAATTTTACAAAAACATCGAATGACTTTCTATATCGACCATTATTTAATTTACAATCTTTGTTAATTATAAGACACGCATGTGAATCTTTCCATATATTTGCGGCAAGCGATTTGAATTTTTCCCAACTAATGTCAGAATTTACGTGCTCACGATAGATATGTTTTAAATTGATATCGTCTTGTTTAAAAATTATCAAAAAATTAACATTGTCTCGTATTAATTGCTTTGGCACTTTAGAGTAAGTCTGCGTTAAATAAAAACAGTCTATTCCTTTATGTCTGCCCATACAAAAGTAATTACGAATATTAGTCTGGTTTTCGCAAGCTACGTCATCAAAGATAAATATTGAATTGGGCATCGCCTCATGAGGAGAGATTACCTCTTTTTCATCGTGGATCATAAACAGTTTAATTTCGGGTATTCTTTTAAGAACTTCCTCTAAAAATCTATATTTAGGTTGAAAAGTTGTTTTAGAGTAAATGTAGACATTTCGAAATTTTAACCCATTTTCATGAAGCAATAAAGTTAAAATTATATTTGTTTTTCCACAATTTGATGGTCCACATATAATACATCGTATAGAGTTGGGAAGAAGCATACTATGTCTGTTATTATAATTAGTGCAATGTGATCCATCACTTATTTTGCTGATTTCTATTGACACAGGCTGTTTAATAAATTTCATTTCGCCTTCTGTTCAGTAATTTAATATAATATCAAATAAATACTTGTAATAATATAATCATCCTAAATCAATAAATTATCTTTGTAAGTCTTTATCATTTCTCTAATTACACATTCCTGTCTTATATTAGGCGAAGAATATTATACACCGAGATCTAAATTGCTGCTACTCGAGCGTCAGTCGCAGTCGACATTTGTCTCGCTTCTAACGTGGGTCCAGCGTATTTAAAATATATAGGTAAGTAAATCTATTTTTTATTGCTTCATCCAGTTATGTTGGATTTATTGCCATTTTTATTAAATAAAAACTTATGACACTTTTATATTTCAGATAATTATGGAAGACAGCACGCAGAATGATCGACTTGATTTTGGCAGCATATATGATGTCAGCCCCGTTTTCCACGATGTGCCGGAGGATCATCCTTTTTATTATGCTCAAGACGTTGACGGTTACATGGAAAAAGTGGAAAAAAAGCGGCAAGAGCTTTTAGCCCGTAGAGAAAACATGTGTAACGCAACCGTAACGCGAGAGCCTGACGCTCCGCGGGACAAAAGGGAGTTGAAAGCATTAAATACCAAATCGGGTATTAATAAAAAGGATCGTAGTAGAAAAGGATCATCATTTGTAATTAAAAATAACATTCGCAATGGACGATATTTAATTAAAATAAACATTGAGACAATGGACGAGTGTTACAGTGATCGTTCAGTTAGTGCGCAATATCTCGTGTGTGATCCGTATGATGAAGTGTTGGACAGCACAGAAAATGTGTTAAAAAAAATTATGAAAAAACTTGAAAGTGATTAATTTCGGTGTGAGTTATATATGTATAATTGTGACTTATTTCTATTATATCTCCATGTTTATTTTATATTATAGTTCTGAATTATAAAATCAATTTATGCCAATTATATTGTTATTTACTTACTTTGTAGAGCCAATTAATATAAGTTATTGTCAACGAAGTTTGAATTAAGGAAGAAAAATAGTAATTATTATTATTTTTCTTCCGTAATGTAATTAATGTAGCGTTGTTTTAATTTTATCATAAATTTCTTTAATTTATGTTTATTTATAAATAATTTGGCGTTATAAATATGTTATTTTTTGTCTCATTAAGTGTAAATTAGTAAAGACAATGGTTTATAAGAAGTCTGCCTGCTATTTAATTATTATTGTTGTACTTTCACCTTATTAAGTTTAATATTATTATCAACCTTATTTTAATAAATGATGTTCATATAGAATGTGGAACTTATTTTACGTGCAACCAAAGTTAAATAAACAGAGATAACACGTTATAACATGTCATGATTTGTTTCCTCTGCATCAGTATTGTAGCGGAACTACAAACCGACATTAAATTTTTATTATTTAACTTGGGTCATACACTAAGAAGATAAAGTCGAATTGCGCGCACGCCGCGTCAGCAACTCTTTACGTAGCCACATTCCTACGCGCTGAGCCAAAGTTAAACAAGCAGGGACAACTCGTTTTAACATGTTATGACTTGTTTCTCTGCAACAGTATCAAATTCCTTGTCTGAATCTCAATTATAACGAAATAAAAGAATAGCAACTTTGTTTAATTAAATTCTTAAAGTTAATCAATATTTCAGCCACTCTATTGGTGACGTGGCTGGCTTAGTTGGTAGAGACCCTGCCTACGAAGCTAGCGGTCCCGGGTTCGATTCCCGCTCAGAGCAAATATCTGTGTAATGCATGCATGAGTATTTGTTTCTGAGTCTGGGGTGTTTTCTATGCATTTAAGTATTTATTTCTTTATATAAGCATGTTTATCGTTGTCTAGTACCCTAACACAAGCCTAGAGCTTAGTTGGAACTGGGGTAAATTTGTGTGAGGTTGTCCCATTTAATAATTTTTATTAATGGCTCCTCACTCTATATTGTCTGATTGTTTCCCTGTTGCTAACGTATTATCAACGTTGTGATAGCTCTTATTGACTTGACAGTAGAAGCGATCGAGTCATGATAATACGATTGCAATAGGTGTAAAACCAGCGTAACTCAAAATAAAAAAAGCCAACTTATTTTAAATCAAGAGTACGCACTCTTGAAATATGGAAAGATTAATAGTTTTGAGTTAGGCGGGTTTATTACTAAGCACGTGATTAATTAGCTGGCGGAGGTAAATGAAAGAAAAACAATAGGCATACATTCATCATTTATTGTTTTTATAAAAATAATAAAAAATGTTACAATTCACACGTTTGCATTAAATTTCTATTACTTTACAGTGCTGCCACATTAAAATGCTAATTTGTAATGTCCCCAAGGCAAAGTCGAAACATTATCTTCTAATACACACCTTTTATCATCATCCCTTGTAAGAACTAGCTTATTGATTTTTTGCGTGAAAATTTTATGATTTTTTGATTTTATTACACACATATTATCTCTAAAACATTCATTTTGAAATAAAGCATTTTTGTATTTATTAATATTAAGTTTTTTTGTAACACACTTTTTTATTCCCTTTGCTTTCCTGATTGTTGAAATTTGGGTATCTATGCAATATAGTTTTGCTCTCAAACCTACAAATTCCTTCACGATCTCACCCCCCATTTCGTCTTTAAAATATCCTGGAATTTTACAGTTCACTAAGGGCATATTAAATATGTTGCTAGCATCAAAATTGCTAGTATCAAAATACTTTATGTGTGTTTTGATATCTTCAT